>OX336344.1:3264375-3864375 GCA_946902875.1 Nematopogon swammerdamellus
CGGCTACACAGAACTGGTCGGAAAACACAAACTATTTACATAGCCGTTTTGACCGACGTTTCATTCAGTGCGGTTGTACCAACCCGGGCGGGTTAAACCCTACCACCAAGTAAGATTAGGAGGGAAGGGACCTACAGTTTTACGAGGAATCCGAACCTCGGTCAGCCTCCAACGGTCAGCGGTCACCCATCCAAGTACTGACCGCACCCAGCGTTGCTTAACATTCAATAGCGACAGTTGACTGTCTGCAACACTGAGCTATCGAGGCTGACAAAATGTACGTGCTTGTCTGATAAGGTGAACGCAGTTCGGCCTTCGGCCTCGCTCTTAGTGACTTACTATCTTCGTAAGAATATCATCTATATCTATATAGTATCATAGTAACATTTACATAATTTACATTTACATAACTAGTAACATTTAACTAATATGAAGCATTTCATAACACGCCATAGATGGCGTGAGTGGCGGTAATCATGACATGGCGATAAGGAACCCTCGGTGCGCGAGGTCGACTCGCACTTGGCCGTTTTTTTTTTACATTTTTAACAAAATGACAGATAATTCACATTACGACATCACTTTTGCGCCACCTGTTATTATTCGAAATTTCTCGACTCTTTCAAATGTTGTGATTTAAACTACATACATGTAAATACTACGAGTAATTCAACTACTAGTTCGTTTTATCTCAACTTAAAGTATTTCGCGGGATTTATTATTTCAAAATGTCCGGACTTTTTTTTTTATTCCGGCTTTGTGTCTGGACTTTTCAAATTTCCAAATAATAACATTAGCCGAATGTCACGCTTTAAAAAAAAAATCAAATCAAATATACTTTATTGTACACCATAAAAACATAGAACACAAAAGGTGAGTTTAATGCAATGTAGCATTCTTTACAAACTAACCATTTTGGATGTGGAGAAGCGCATAGGGCGGACACGCATAAATGCATCCCTTAGGGACTCTGGGCCCTAGGTGATAGGGAAGATGAGTACTATGGGGCTGATATTAACAAATCATTGCTTTAAAAGCCCTAAAAATTCTTAAAATTGCCCATAGTCGTATCAGCGCATGGGCTGATAGCGAAGAGCCTCGACGACCACCTTAAGAGGCTCTCGCTGAGTGGTTGGGCCAAGGGCCAGATCCAGAAGGCAGCCCTGCTCGACACTGCAAGCATCGTCTTGGGACCCGACCATCATCGGTAGCCTGGGTTCGCCCCGCCGCGCCGCCGCCGGTGCGGTGGTGGAAACTCCATTTTTTAAAGGTTAATTTTGTATATGTTTTTAGGGTTCCGTATCCGGTACGGGACCCTATTACTAAGCCTACGCCGTCTGTCTGTCTGTCTGTCTGTCTGTCTGTCTTTCTGTCTGTCTGTCTGTCTGTCCGTCCGTCCGTCTGTCCGAGGGCTTGTATCTCTTGAACCGTAATAGGTAGCCCGTTGAAATTTTCGTTATTATGGCCGATTTAACAAAAAATAATAAAAATAAGAAAAAGTGAAAAATTCACGGAGGTTCCCATAGAAGAAACCAAGTGTATGCGCGCGCGCCATCTACCGAATAGATTATGAAGCATGACATTAACTAATATGAAACATTTCACAACACGCCATCTAGATGGCGTGTTATGACACAATAATATTGTCGCTGTATGGGTGGGAAGAAGGTCGTAAAAGGCGACTAAGGGATAAGGACAAGATGCCGTGCTAAAGGGAGACAGGCTCGCCACCTCTCACCTTGGTATGGTACTTCCACCGAGTCATGCAGCAGGTGGGTCTTCGTGCCTTAATTGCTGCTTGATCGATTGAATCTTGTTCGAATAATTTGCGAAACGTGGTGGTCGGTGTTGTGCTGTAATTTACCAGAGTTCTTGCAGCACAACACCGATTACTCTGCTTACCCCGATTGTCGGGATTCAGCGTGTGTGATATGTATGTATGTATGTATGGGTGGGAAGATAAACCGACGACGCGACGTCAGAAATTAATATTTATCAACGACAAGATTTACATAGATAATACTTTCCACGTGCGACATCTACTAAAGCTGACGCGGTCCGACCGTCGACCTATCGACCTGTAGGCTCTGTGATAGTTACGGATATAAATAAAGTTATCATTTACATTTATTTGCAGGGTTCGCATAATTTCTCTGCGGACCTACACGGGGTTAGTGTAACTGCACTTAGAATGCACTTGGAAACGAAAGTGTGCAAATATTTACACACTTGCTGGAGTGCAAGTAAGGGGACGTACCACGTGACCGATTTGGGTAGAAGGAGGGGTTTGTCAAAATACCACGCTGGATCACCGGGGGTTATTCACCCTGTCACGCGGTATTTCAAAATATCATCAATACTAATAATAAATCGGTAAGGGATAGTCATGGAGTATGTTGCTTTTTTTCTGGGATAGGTACTCAACTACAAAAGATCAACACAACATATAACTAACTTCACACGAGCGAAACTGCGGAATAAAGCCTCGGTAGCTCAGTGGTGCGGTCGGTCGACTGTTAAGCAATCCTGAGGGCGGTCAGCACTTGGATGGGTGACCGCTCGACCATTGGAGGCTGACCGTGGTTCGGATTCCACGTAAAACTGTAGGTCCTTTCCTTTCATACCTTACTAGGTGGTAGGGTTTATTCCGCCCGGGTTGATACCACCACACTGAATGAAACGTCGGTCAAAACGGCTGTGTAAATAGTTTGTGTTTTCCGTCCAGTTCGTGTAGCCGACATGAAATGAAGGGAAGCACTGACATGGCACCTAGTTCCCGTTTTTATAGGCTGACATCACGGATGTTGTAGGTGATGTAGCCAACCGTGTCAGTTTCCATAAAAAATAAAATATAATAAGGCATTTTTAAAAAGGTCCTAATAGTCAGCGGTCATAGCCATATATTCAATCAACTGTCAGTCTTGTCATTCCAACGACCGAGCAGAAAATCTCCTCCAAAATATTTGATACTAAAGCGACATATTCAAACTCCTTGTTGATTTCAAGAAATGTTTTTTTTGTGAAATTAATTTCAACAAAAAAAAAATTACTTCGAGGAATGTTATGCCAATCTTGTTATAGATCCAACTTTCAAGTAGTCGTTTCACATTCTCTTTTTGTTGTATATTGGATGTTACAATTTAACTTTTACGTCTTTCACAAGTCATAATAACAATCATATATCATTCATTACTAATAATAAGGTCATGGAGTAAGTTGCTTTGTTTTATGAGATATTGCGTTTGTAGACTCTATGGCCCACTTGCACCAACACGAGTTTAGAGTTAAGTAGCGAGTTATGAATTTAAACGCGGTTCCCACAGTCAACGGGTGCTAGCTTAACGAGTTAAACTGGTTTATATCGTTAAATTCGTGTTGGTGCAAGTGGGCGTATGTATGATACTAAAACTAAATTGACGATTTTTAGAAAAATTTTCTGTATGAATATATGTTCCAGGATGTTCCTACATAATTCTTAAATCGATCATCCGAATTCGATGAAACTTAGTACAAGCCCATTTAGCTATGCTATACGAGACACAGGATAGGCTAAATAAAATTAAGTTCCGGTTACGCTAAGATGTGGCTCTCATTCAAACCGAATAGTTCCGCGCGCCGAAATAAAGGTAAGGTAGCGGGGTTACTTACTTTCTTTTTTTGACGTGATAATGTCACGTCTTATAAATTGATGAACACCGGCTGCACGCACGAAAAAGTGTCACGTTCCATCTGAGCCTGTGTGTGCAAGCGAGAGCGCGTAACAAGCGATAGAGAGGCACAATCGGCCCAAGCGTCGGCTCATTATGACGTTATCACGTAAAACTATCGTCCGTAAACCGACTTTACAGACAACCAATTTTATTTAATTACGAATTTCATGCGAGCGAAGCGGCGGGCAAACGCTAGTATTACATATAATTGCATAATAAAATTACCAAATGTTTTACAAACACTTAAACTTAAATTTTTTCCTCGTGAGATAAAGATGTGATTACTATAACAACATTGTAAGTTTCCTGTTTGATCAAGTTTTGAACATTCATTCAAAACAAATAACAAACACGTGATATGGAAAGTTCATAATAATTTTCTATTTGTTAGAAGGCATTTATTAATTTAAATATGGCAGATAAATATTAAAACAATAAATCTATCAACTAATCAAATATAATTGATTTTACACCAATAAAGTATATTTGACAAGAACAATGCAGTGAAAAGTTAAGTGTATAAGGCCCAATTGCGCCAACACGAATTTAGAGTTAAGTAGCGAGGTATGGGTTTAAACGCGGTTCCCACAGTCAACGGGTACTAGCTTAACGAGTTAAACTGATTTATATCGTTAAATTCGTGTTGGCGCAATTGGCACTAAGCATACAAAATATTAAATGGACGTAGACATGAACATTGATACTTACATAAATAAAATAAATCAAAATTAAATTAAAACTAAATTGATCTAACTAAAATAAACAATGTAGGTACAATTAAAACTATCTTAAACGACATATTTTTCCATTTAGATTATTATTTTAGTTTTTATTTGTATACGTTTGTTACAGGTAGATTTGTAAGTTTATTTTCTGTTACCTCATTCATTACTTAAATTATACCTTTACATTACATACATACCGCACGCTATATCCTGACAATCGGGGTGAGCAGAGTAGTCGGTGTTGTGCCGCAAGTACTCTTGTAAATCGCACCACAACACCCAGCCACCACGTTTAGCAAAGTATTAGGACAAGATAACCTATCAAGCAGCAAGTAAGCCACGAAAACCCACCTTGGCGCGGTCCTTCGACCACTCGGTGGAAGGACCGCGCCAAGGTGAGAGTTATGTACGGCATTGTGTCCTTGTCCCTTAGGCCCACTTGCACCAACACGAATTTAAGATATAAACCAGTTTAACTCGTTAAGCTAGCACCCGTTGACTGTGGGAACCGCGTTTAAGGCCCACTTGCACCAACACGAGTTTAAAGTTAAGTAGCGAGTTATGGATTTAAACGCGGTTCCCACAGTCAAAGGGTGCTAGCTTAAACTGGTTTAGCGAGTTAAACTGGTTTATATATTAAATTTGTGTTGGTGCAAGTGGGCCTAAATCCATAACTCGCTACTTAACTCTAAACTCGTGTTGGTACAAGTGGGCCTTAGTCGCTTTTGCGACATGCACGGCGAGAGATGCATTACCTAAATTACTATCTTAAAAATAAATAAATAAATAACTTCAATAGATTAACCTAGCAAATAATTTTCATCAACATATTTTGCCCTCGTGGGGATAGCGTGGAGGGTGTCGGCTGCGTACACCCTCTGGTCTGCATTCATTTTGGCTTTCATTTAATTTAAACTAGTATTAATAATATTTGTATTAAACATCTTTTTTTAGGGTTCCGTATCCGTCGTACGGGACCCTATTACTAAGCTTACGCCCCCGCCGTCTGATGAAGCATTCTAACTAATCGTGAATTTTAACTAATATGAAGCATTTCATAAAACACGCCATAGATGGCGTGAGTGGCGCTGACCATGACATGGCGATACGGAACATTGACTTATATATTATTATACGGTACCTACTCTTGGTGCGCGAGGTCGACTCGCACTTGGCCGGTTTTTTATGGATAACGCGACATGTGACATAATTTTACCTACAAGTAGGTGTCTAACCGATGCCCATGGACATTCTGTGATGCACGGGAATTGCGAGTGGCATGCCGGCCTGACAGGAGCCTTTTCACGCCCCTTTTGAAAAACCCCAGGCTGTACTTGGGAGGAAATATCTGATGCATACGTAGTGCGTTCCACATTTTCCCGGTTCTGTGAATAAAATACCTACAGAACCGGTTGGTGGTTGGACCAGCATCCGTGGTAGGTCCTGCCCAGTGCGCGTAGTGCGTAGGTGGAATACTTCAATTAGGTATTACAAAATTAACTGCTCTTGGGTTGTTTTTTCTTCTGTTCGCCGGGGAGGAAGAAGCCGGCCAAGGCAGCAGCTGAAATAAAGAAAGAACAATATTGTTATACTAGCTTTTGCCCGCGGCTTCGCTCGCGTGAAATTAGTATTTCAAAGGAAGACAGTAAGTAACTAAGGCCAATCTGCTTTAAGGTAAACAATAAACCTTCTCAACTAAAGTAAGTAACTAACGGCGAGGCTTCAGGGTGAGTAGCATTCTGGAAGACAATAAACCTTCTCGAAGAAAATAAGTAACTGAGGGCGAGGCCGAAGGCCGAGCTGCGTTCAGGAAGACTATAAACCTTCTTGATGAAAGTAAGTAACTGAGGGCGAGGCCGAAGGCCGAGCTGCGTTCAGGAAGACTATAAACCTTCTCGAAGAAATTAAGCAATTGAGGACGAGGCCGAAGGCCGAGCTGCGTTCAGGAAGACGATAACCTTTTCGAAGAGAGTAAGTAACAGAAGGCGAGGCCGAAGGCCGAGCTGCGTTCAGGAAGACGATAAACCTTCTCGAAGAAAGTAAGTAACTGAGGGCGAGGCCGAAGGCCGAGCTGCGTTCAGGAAGACGATAACCTTTTCGAAGAAAGTAAGTAACAGAGGGCGAGGCCGAAGGGCGAGCTGCGTTCAGGAAGACCATAAACCTTCTCGAAGAAAGTAAGTAAATAAGGCCGAGGCCGAAGGCCGAGCTCCGTCCAGGTAGACTATAAACCTTCTCGAAGAAATGAAGTAATTGAGGGTGAGGCCGAAGGCCGAGCTGCGTTCAGGAAGACGATAACCTTTTCGAAGAAAGTAAGTAACAGAAGGCGAGGCCGAAGGCCGAGCTGCGTTCAGGAAGACCATAAACCTTCTCGAAGAAAGTAAGTAACTGAGGGCGAGGCCGAAGGCCGAGCTGCGTTCAGGAAGGCGATAACCTTTTCGAAGAAAGTAAGTAAATAAGGGCGATGCCGAAGGCCGAGCTGCGTTCACGAAGACCATAAACCTTCTCGAAGAAAGTAAGTAAATAAGAGCGAGGCCGGAGGCCGAGCTGCGTTCAGGAAGACTATAAACCTTTTCGAAGAAATCAAGTAATTGAGGGCGAGGCCGAAGGCCGAGCTGCGTTCACGAAGACTATAAACCGTCTTGAAGAAAGTAAGTAACTATCGCCCATAGTTACTTACTGTCAGCGTCTTCCAGGATACAGCTCGGCCTTCGGCCAGGCTCTTAGTTACTTACTTTCTTCGGGAAGGATTATAGTCTTCCTGAACGCAGCTCGACCTTAGGCCTCGCCCTCAGTTACTTACTTTCTTCGAGAAGGTTGAAGGTTTCCTGAACGCAGCTCGGCCTTCGGCCTCGCCCTTTGTTACTTACTTTCTTCGAAAAGGTTTATACTCTCCCTGAACGCAGCTCAGCCTTCGGCCTCGCCTTTAGTATGTTACTTACTTCCTTTGAGAATGTTTATTGTTTATCTGAATCCAGTTCACCCTCCGGCCCCGGCCTAAGTTAAGTAACTTTCTTCTTTTGAAATACGAATTTCACGAGAGCGAAACCGCGGGAAAAAGCTATCGTTATTAAAATAAGAAACTTCAGTTAAAATAAATGAAATACTTTAGATACCTAACTAAGTAAAATATTCCACCTATTAGCGTAACCGGAACTGAATTTTATTTAGCCTATCCTGTGTCACGTATAGTTAAATGTGCATGTACTAATTTTAATTGAATTTAGATGATCGGCTTAAATTTTATGGAGGATAGCTTTTGCCCGCGGTTTCGCTCGCTGTAGACTCGATCTAACATGTAATTCCGATTTAAACGCAAATATGATAATAAATTGTCGTTTCTCTTATATTCTCCCTCTCCCTCTCCCTCTCCCTCTCCCTCTCCCTCTCCCTCTCCCTCTCCCTCTCCCTCTCCCTCTCCCTCTCCCTCTCCCTCTCCCTCTCCCTCTCCCTCTCCCTCTCCCTCTCCCTCTCCCTCTCCCTCTCCCTCTCCCTCTCCCTCTCCCTCTCCCTCTCCCTCTCCCTCTCCCTCTCCCTCTCCCTCTCCCTCTCCCTCTCCCTCTCCCTCTCCCTCTCCCTCTCCCTCTCCCTCTCCCTCTCCCTCTCCCTCTCCCTCTCCCTCTCCCTCTCCCTCTCCCTCTCCCTCTCCCTCTCCCTCCTTCCCCTCCCTTCCATCTCTCTACGTCAACCCTCCCTCTCGGCCCTCCCTCACCTCCCTCCACCTCCCCTCTCGCCCGCTCTCACCTCCCTCCCTCTATGCCTCTATTTACCCCCACCCCCTTTCCCCCTTCGTTCCGCGTTCATAGCTCCCCCTCGCTCCCTCCCTCTCTCCCTAATCGAAAATCCTAATATACACTTCATTTACAGGAAAACCTAAACGAAAATCCTAATCCTTCAAGTTCTCATAGAAAACAGGATGGTACGGAACCCTCTTTACGCAAGGTCGACTCGAACTTGACCACTTTTTTTCAAAATTATCTTACCATGGGATATACACTTAATTAACAGGATAACCTAAACGAAAATCCTAAGTTTTTTAGTTCTCACAGAAATCGGGATGGTACGGAACCCTCTTTACGCGAGCTCGTCTCGAACTTGACCACTTTTTTTCAAAATTATGTTACTCCGGGATATACACTACCACTATACAAAGTTTCGTCAAAATCCGTCCAGCCGTTCAGGCGTGAAAGAGGAACAAACAAACAAACAAACAAACAAACATACTTTCACATTTATGATATTAGTGAGATGAGATGAGATTAGTGAGAAGTGAGATGAGAAGTGAGATGAGATTGCTATTACTTCGAAACATCGCGCTGGTACTCAATACCATATTGTTGACAACCGAATATTGAAATGTAAGGTGTAATGTAAGGTAATAAGGTAATAAGGTAATAAATGTAAGGTTTAAGGTGTAATTTTAAAGTGTTTATGCACGAATTGTATGAACCAACATTATTTTTATTAATATTTTCCAAGTTAAATTAAAATTTTATCGTAATAATTTTTTAACAATTAAAAACCACTTTAATTAACAGACAAAAATACAAACAAATTAATTATAATTCTTGTAATTTTTTTTTCAACATTATAGTGAACATAGAACTGGCCTCGATTCGAGCAGTAACTCGAGTTTTGAAATTTATTAAAACATTTTAAGCGGAGCTTTTTCACGTACTTTTGGGATAGGGACCTAACTCAGAAAAAGTGAAACGTCACGACACGTTGCAAGGTTCCTCATTGATTGGCAGCGCGCAGCGTTGCATGAGCGTCATCTATGAGAGTCTTTTCAAGTCGAACCATTGAACCGTTGAAAGGAATATGGCGCATTCCCGAATCACTTTTTTAGGTTTCCGTATCCCAGATGGAAGCCTATTATTACTAAGACTCCGTCGTCCGTCCGTCCGTCCGTCCGTCCGTCCGCCCGTCCGAGGGCTGTATCTCTTGAACCGTAATATGGTAGACCGTTGAAACTTTCACAGAATATGCGTTACTATGGCGGATGAAACAACAAATAAGAAAAATAAGAAAAAGTTAAAAATTAAGGGGGGCTCCCATACAAGAAACATTTTATTAAAATAGATTAGTCACACTATTTAATAACAGATGGCGCAAACGACTTTTATACATGCAGCATTGTTAGGTGCTGTCATTTTCCCACCGTAAAGTGCTATCGACCTCATTGAGGCGTCTCTAAAAGATAGCCGCTTCTTAATCTTTGGTCGTTCCAAAAAAATAATTTTCAGAAGTTTGATGTTTGACAGATCACTTTTAAAAAATAAAGTGACGTTACTATGGTAACAGTGTCAGAGGGCAAACATGGGGACCTGTCGTAACATAAACATTTAAAACGGCCAGAAGCTCGATTCTGCTAATTGCACAATGTTCAAACATACTTCGTGTGTTGTGTTTGAGTCAAACATAACACGAGTAAGTTTGGACGTGGTTTCCACATGATGCTATTCTGCTATTTACAAAACACGTTTAGTTAGTGTCTATGGTAACAGGAGGCGGAGCTTAGGTGAAGGTTTGACATCGCGTCGCCTAACGCGAAAAATTATGACAATAATGTTGACTAAAGTTTTTTCTTTTAAATACTTACCAATAAAAATAATGAATTATGCGTAATAGGTGCATAAAAATATGCAAAAATTAATTATTGTAACAAACATTCATAATTAAGCGAGTTATACATTTATTTTGTTCAAATTGAATGCAAATGTTTACTGATTTTCGTCGCTTGGCGACACGCTCATAGATGTGATACCATTTTACAAATCCCTCTTTGTTGGGGATTTATTTGCTAGAGAGAATCATTTTTACAAAATGTTATATAATTATTATTACATAGATATAAAATATAATATGCATAAAAGTAAGTGATATTACAATTAATATAATTTCACTGAAATAATCTGAATAGTAGGTACGTTAACATAATTTATTTAGAAGCCAAAACGGCAAACATGAATAATTAATAATTACCGTTTTTATTAAATTTGTACATTTTATGTATTTTTTATTAGTTTTAGTTTAAATATGTAAAATTAATATAACATTTTAAAAAAATAAATAAATAATAAATAACAAATAACTAACAACCAATAATTAATAATAAATAATAAATAATAAGTGACAAGTGACAAGTGACAAGTGACAATTGACAAGTGACAAGTGACAAGTGACAAGTGACAAGTGACAAGTGACAAGTGACAAGCGACAAGCGACAAGCGACAAGTGACAAGTGACAAGTGACAAGTGACAAGTGACAAGTGACAAGTGACAAGTGACAAGTGACAAGTGACAAGTGACAAGTGACAAGTAACAAGTAACAAGTAATAAGTAATAAATAATAAATCATAAATATTATAATAGCAAATTCATCGGTACGTCGAGAGGGTTTGACGCGTATCTCCGTTTTCTCTCGGCGATCCCTGTCTCCTCATTCTCATTTCTAGATACCCTTCTGCCATTTTTCGAAACTTTCACAAACAACAATTTAAAATTAAACCCAAAACTAAAAACAAAACATTCGAAATCACCTCAAAAATAATATGTTTTCACCAAAACACATCGTTACTTTGAAGCAGACGGCGTGTTAGTGTTTCACAAACATAACATAACATAACACGCGCGTTTGCTCTAACTTAGCGAGTAGAATAGCATTTCGGCGAAACGTGCGGTTTTGACGAAACACAAACATAACACACGCACTAATCTTATAGCAGAATCGAGCTTCAGACGGTCTCACACTCTTGCCGTGGAAGCAGGGGAGGGCTTTGGTTTGGGATGTCACGTGTGCCGATACCTTAGCTCCTAGTCATGTAGTGGGCTCTAGTCAGGTTGCTGGCTATGCCGCAGCAAAGGCAGAAAAAGCGAAACATCTGAAATACAATACTATTAAGCAGCACTACGAGTTCGTTGCCTTTGCTGTGGAGACTCTTGGGGTGTGGAGTCCGGACGCTAAAGACCTCGTGAAGCAGCTAGGTCAGCTGCTTATTGAAGCGTCCGGGGACCGTCGTGCCAAAGCGTTCCTCACACAAAACATCAGCCTCGCCATCCAGCGCGGGAACGCGGCGGCTGTCCTCGGGACAATGAATGATGTCCCGAGGATGCAGGAATATTTTTGTTTAATTTAAGTTGTTACTTTAATTTTTCTTTGTCTAATAAAGATTTAAATCACATAAACATAATATATCTGATAAATTCAAATTCGAAGATCATGCCACCTGAGCGGATAGGCGGATATTATTGATAGCGGATAGATACGGAAACCTTCGCGCGCGAGTAAAACTCGCACTTGACAGATTTTTTCATGTTCTCTTTTCGAACGGCTAGTCAACCGTAGTTTACCCCAATACGCACTCCAGTGAGATATCGAAAACAAAGTACTTACATAAGTAAACGGAAATTATTTTTGACTTTTTAAGGGTCGGGGTTTTTTTTTAATTTGTAATTTACGTTTTATTTTTCAAGCTTTTTTAAAAAAACCGCATGCAAATCGGTAAATTTTTTAAGATAATTATTTTTTGATTACTTACGACTTGATTATTTAATTACAAACCTAGCTAACAACCGTCTCGATTAAACCAGATTTCCAAAAAAAAAAAAAAAACATCCAAATCGGACCATCCGTTTGGGAGCTACGATTCCACAGACAGACACGCCCATACAACCCGTCCGAAATATCTGCGGACCTGACCAAATGACGTCATATAAACTGGAGGGTCAGCAAACAAATAAAACGAAACATTTTATTGCAATATCTTTTTTATACCTACTTTAATTTAAAAAGCTGCATTCTACATCCCAGAAAATAAAAACTATAATAATAATCTGAAAATGTGCATTTGGTCAGGTCCGCAGATATTTCGGACGGGTTGTACACACACACACGTTAAACTTAAAACACCCCTCTTTTTATTTCGTCGGGGGTTAAAAAGTGTGCAGCCCACCACATTATCCAAAGCAATCTCCTTTAAAATGAACATTTAATTAATACACTTACACATAATGAAAGCTCCATACGCGTAGAAGAAATAGCCGCAGTTGTTTTCCACCTGCGTCCCCATGATGTTGATGACGATGAAGGAAAATCCTCTTCCGGCCATTATAGTCAAGCACACAGCCATCGACCTGCAACAAGTCGTCACACTTTCTTTATTATCTGCATTCAATTATGGCAGGCGTCACGCACTCTATGTACTTGCGCGCGCTAACTACCTACCGCCCAGGCAGCGGGCCGCCGGCGGTCTATTCAGTGGAAATTCGTCAGCCGCGCGAAGCATACCTACACGCTCGCCCATGCAACTGCGCGCAACTACAAAGCAATAATCACTTTACACTCGATCGTTTAGGTACATTTTCGCACGCAGCGATTGGTGACGTGAAACAGTAGGCGATTAAAGCCGAAGGTATGGAACTTTTTCTATGGAGTGATTTATCTGTTACGAAGTAACTATTAAATAATCTGTGATTATGGTGACTCACTGTTTTCTCTATCCACAGTTTTTGTCGCTACTTTTTCTATGATCTCACGGGAAATCGATCATCTATCATCAAATCAAAACACAAAGTTTGTTATGTGCTACTGACATCACGGATGACATAGCGGTGATGAAGCCAACCGTGTCCGTTTTCATAAAAACAAAAACGGTCAAGAGCGAGTCAGTTTTGACTAATTGATACAGTATCAAATTTGTACATTTGGACAACTTGGACATTTTGAAATTCTGCCAGTTCTAATTAAACAGACCTCACCACCAGTGATTTCTATTTATATCCGAGACTGAAGTAATAAATACCTGAGAGGCCAGAAACTTGAAGATGACGCAACAGTCGTCGCCGCGGCGCAGGAATTTTTAGGTTTTAGGTGCAATGCGAAAAAGAACTGACAAACAAACTTCGATTTGTATTTCTTATAACGATCCATTGATACGTTACATGCAAACGATTTTTTTTTTCAACTTTCTAATTCGTCACCAAAAATCGATATTCGTTCATTTAAACTATACTTCCGTGACTGCGTCATAAAACTCTATTTAAGTACCAGATTTAAATTTTTTTCGTCTAGTATATTCGAAGAAAATAAGCTGAGAGGGACAGACAGACAGTGGGATGGCTCTGCCAAATACCAGCTTGCGCCTCTGGACTCAATCCAGCGTCCTGCGATCTAGAACCACTGCAACACCGTAGAGATGTCGGCTCCCTAAGTGTGTTCTATCGCTTATTCCATGGGGAGTGCTCGGAGGAGCTGTTTAATGCGATCCCGCCGTCCCCTTTCCACCTTCGCACCACGCGCACTGGGCAGGGATTGCATCCCTACACGCTGGACTTACCGCGGATGCGTACCAATCGATTCTGCAGATCTTTCCTCTACAGAACCGGTAAACTCTGGAACGCTCTCCCTGCCCATATATTTCCCCCCAAGTACAGTCTCGGGTCCTTCAAGAGGGGCGTGAATGGGCACCTGTCAGGCCGGCATGGCATTCGCAACCCCCGCATACGACCGAATGTCCATGGGCGTCGTTAGACACCTTATGGGTGGCTCGGCGCCATATGTCGCGCTGTCAATAAAAAAAAAAAAGACAGACAGACACGAGAGTGATCCTATAAAGGGTCAGTTTTTTCCTCTTTTGAGATGCGGGACCCTAAAAAACTAGGTCCAAAGCAAATGCCTCTCACCTTAAATAAGTCGGATATATCTCCACAGCGAACGCCGGAAGCACTCCCATGATCATGGAGTTGCTGCAGATTGTGAGGAAGACCACCAGGGCGTAGTAGCCGTAGACATGGTCGAGGACCATGCAGCCGACGGCTCCGGCTGCGTTCAGGAAGATGACCATACACCTCTTGCCGAGCCACTTGACCAGGACGGTGGAGATGACCCCGATTGACACGATGAAGCCGCTCAGAGTCATCATGGTGTAGAGCACGAGGTCGTCCACGCGGTCGTTGCACACACCGAGAGACGTCTGGTGGAAAAAGAATAAGTTATAGATCAGTCTAGCCGCTTTTGTCGGCCTCGGTGGCTCGGTGATTCGACTGATCAAAGCTTCGAATTTGAGCCTACCACCCAGTAAGGGGCAAGGGAAGGGACCTACAGTTTCAACACCGGTTCCTAAAGGTAGCTAAAATTCGTCCTGAGGTCTGACCTTCCGCAAAATTTAAAGACCCTCATATATGGCCAGTGTGTCCTCCCGGTTATGACGTATGGGTGTGAAACGTGGACTCTGACGGTCGCTGTTGTCCAAAGGTTGAAAGTTTCCCAGCGAGCAATGGAGCGAGCCATGCTGGGAATATCGCTACGTGATATGGTGCATAACGAGGCAATCGCGCACCAAAGTAGTCGATATTGGACACCGGGTTGCTAAGCTCAAGTGGCAGTGGGCTGGGCATGTTAGCCGAAGAGACGATGACCGTTGGAGTAACCGTGTCCTACACTGGCGGCCGTGGACAGGAAAACGGAGTGTGGGAAGACCACCCGCCAGGTGGGACGACATCAAGTACGTCGGCGGAAAGCAGTACTTCCGTATAGCTGAAGGCCGGGAGGACTGGAAGAAAATTGGAGGCGTATGTCTAGCAGTGGACGCTTACACGCTGACTGACTGACTGACGGACTTGACAACTTAATACGTGTAAACCAGTCCACAAATGATGGAAGCGCTCACCGAAGCGTTGTGGGCCCTTTCCAGCTGTGAGACAACTCGGTCGCAGAAGGTGTCCTCGTTGAGTCCTGCTGGCGCTCTTAGAAAGGCGTTCACTATGTGGGGCAACCAGATCACCAGGGGCGGCGCTCTGTAATGCAATTTGTTTGAATTACTTACAAAATATCTCATATCGTCAATTTGAGTACCTACCTAGTGTGTTCTAGAATCCTACTAATATTATAAACGCAAAAGTTTGTGAGGTTGGATGGATGTATGGATCTTTTTTCCTCTTTCACGCAAAAACTACTCAACGGATTTTGATGAGACTTTACAGTACTATAGCTTATATATCAGAATAACATATAGGCTATATACCATCACGCTAAATAGCCTTAGGGCTCAGCAGTATCAAATAAAGTATTCTCTCTCTCTCTCGACGAGAGAGAAAGAATATAAAGACAAGAAAAACCAAAGCCTATCAAAAAACTTTAATTGCGAATTCTGTTCTTTTTTTTAAATCTACGCGGACGAAGCTAGTAATAATAGGTAAATCTGATAGAAACTTGCCAACCTTCTGTTGCAGAAGCAGTCCCGTTGTGTTTATCAATCTTCCATGTTTTATTCCTCTGAAAATCTATTTCATCATAGTCCTGACAACACCAGCAATATTGTGATCATCATCGACTTACTACTTCTGCGAGTGTTCGCAACGGCCTTGCTTGACATCTGACTATTGATCTTAAAATCCGTGGATCGAACCCGTCCGACGTACATAAAATATTTTTCTGATAGATTTTTTTTTTATTTAATCCGGTATGGGTGGCTGAATCGGAGGGGCGAAAGCAAATGCTCCGACCAGCCAATATCATCTCCGAGAAGGTAGGTGGCATACCGGAGACTTCCCTGAATTGCTGGCTATACTGGACTATAGGAGAACACAACCGAAGCTGCTATTCGGCCATCTTACATCCAGTACGGTGGTATAAACTCAGTCGGGATACAATTTTAGCCTACCACCTAATAAGGGGCAAGGGAAGGGACTTACAGTTTAACACCGGTTCCGAACGGTGAAGCAACAGGTGTAGGTATGCACGTAAATTTTTTCGTCAGAAAAAACTCATTGGTACACGCCGACCGGATTCGAACCTCGGACCTCCCGCATGAGAAGCCGATACCCAAACCAAAACCAAACAAAATTGTTAAGACACCTGATGCGTGGCTCGGAGCAACATGTTACGCTTTCTATAAAAAAGATGAACAGATCTCATGCATTACATGACCTTCGGGTACATTGAAAATTTAACTTTTTAATTTTTTTTTCACAATCTTGTAGCCCTCGTCGACACGCGTCATTCGACACCCTAAACATTTACGTAGCCTTAAAACTCACGACATCAGGACAAATTCGAACTCTCGCTGGAAATCGGGGACTGTACTGAAGCGATCGAAAAGACATTTTCATTGCCAAAACAAGATTCCACAAAAAAAAAATGGCTTACGTCGAGAACACGACGGCCGCAATGTACATAACGATGAGAGTCTTCCGAATGTACTTCCTGTGGAACAGCGGCGCGGTCTGGTTCCACATCGAGCGCAGCAGGCTCACGTCCCTGTTGTTGTTCGTGTCTTCGTGCATCGAGATGGACTTCACCTGCAAATGTGAAATATATAAGGTCTTTCATTAGTAGGTAACTTTACGCTAAGGGGTGTATGTGTATCAAATACTAATCACGTTCCCATATCCATTTTTTTACGATATAAAAAACCTACTCATTCCTCAAATTTAACACGTTAAGTGCGCGTATTTCACCTTAAATGCCGACTATGTCATTATGTGATATAGTCATAATGCGAAGTAGAGCATATAAGATGTGAATTATTTACTACATAGGTTTTTTGCATTGTAGGTATTGACACCCGGACCCGTAGGTTTTTTATATCGTAAAAAAAAAATTGTATGGGAACGTGATCAGTATCTTTTTTTTTTTTTTTTTTTTTTATTGAAACTGACACTGTTGGCTACATCACCTACAACATCCGTGATGTCAGCCCATAACACCGGGTGAACTTGGTGCCACGTCAGTGCTTCCCTTCGGTCGTGCCGGCTTCACTGGATACACATACACCCCTTATCGTAGCGTTACCTACTATTGAAAGACCTTATATAGTAACTTATACCAAGACGTACCGTGTGAGGTCGGTACTTAAAAAGAATAGCCCAAATGCATCTCTCCATGTGCATGTCGTAAAAGGACGACAGGATAGCCACCTCCCACCTTGGGAGTTGGGACGTTCCTTCCACAGAGCCTTGTAGCAGGTGGGTCTTCGTGCCTTACTTGCTGCTTGATAGTTATGTTTTCCTAGCACCAACTACTCTGCTTACCCCGATTGTCGAGATATATCGTATGGTAAATCTAAGACGTTCTGTGGACTACAATGATAAATGGATAAGGATAATGGATTTGCAGTTTTAAAAAAAAACCGGCCAAGTGCGAGTCGAACTCGCGCACCGAGGTTTCCGTATCGGCATGTCATGGTCAGCGCCACTCACACCATCTATGTATTGTTAAAATGCTTCATACTCTTTGATGGCGCGCATACACTTTTTAGTTTCTTGTATTCGGGGACCCCGCAAATTTTTTAATTTTTCTTATTTTAATAATTTGTTGTTATATCGGCCATAATAACTAATAACACATATTCTGTGAAAATTTCAACGGGCTACCGTTATTACGGTTCATGAGATACAGCCCTCGGAAAGACAGTTAGACAGACGGCGTAGGCTTAGTAATAGGGTCTTGTACGACGGATACGGAACGGGGAACCCTAAAAAAGCATAATTGAACAAGTCAACTCTCATTAAATGAAGGGAAGCACCGACATGGCACCTAGTTCACCCGGTGTTATGGGCTGACATCACGGATGTTGTAGGTGATGTAGCCAAACGTGTCAGTTTCCATAAAAAAAAAGTCTCACCGGGTAGGTCTCAGGCGCTTTGCCCGTGTTGATGGAGTACATTCTTCTCAAGACCTCCAGGCCTTCCTCGTCTCTGCCCTGGCTGAAGTAGAACTTGGGGCTCTCGTACACGCAGACGATGAACATGAGCATGCCCAGCACGTTGACCAGGGCGAACACCTGACAGAGCAGCCGCCAGGGCTGGTACGTCAGCCCGAGGGCCTCCAGAGGAATGTTGAAGTCTTGGCGCAGAGTGAGGTACCCTAGAGCTGGGGGCATATTTGGGAGTCATTTACTGACTTGCACAGAAATAGGGTATTTTTTATGTAATCCGGTAACGGTATGAGTGGCTGAGTCGGAGTGGCCAAAGCACATCCAGTACGGTGGTACCAACCCAGTCGGCTACAGTTTGAGCCTACCACCTAGTAAGGGATAAGGGAAGGTCTAATCGATTATGAGGCAATACAGAATGTTGTAATAATTTTCCGCCGATGTACTTGATGTCGTCGTCCCACCTGACGGGTGGTCTTCCCACACGCTCTTTGTTTTCCTGTCGGCCGCCAGTGTTTCTTCAACGACCTGCTGTTATTCATTGTTGAACATAGGACCCAGCCGAGTCGGTACCACCGCACTGAATGAAAGATCGAAACTGCTATATAAATAGTTTTTTCCGTCCAGTTAAGTGTAGCAGACATGAAATGAAGGGAAGCACTGACATGGCGCCTAGTTCGCCTGGTTTTATGTGCTGACATCACGGATGTTGTAGGTGATGTAGCCAAACGTGTCAGTTTCAATGAAAAACAAAAAAAAGTGTTGTCATCAGTATACGTCATGACTGCATGATTTTGTAATAGGCTTCCGTACTGGTAGGGAATCCAAAAAAACGTTCTGGCACAACACAAAACGTGTTTCAAAGAAAATACTCTTCGTTAAGTACCTACATGTTTTTTTTTCGTGTCTTCGTTTTTTATTTATATTTAAATTTGAAATTAGAATAGGAGTTTTCAATAGCAGAGTGTAGGTAGATGGGTACGTACTGGCTATGAGCGACTGCGAAAGCTGAAGAGCGGTGGAAGCTAACATCATGTAGCGATTCCTCAGCGACCTCGGTGTCAGTTCCACGAGGAAGGCGTATACGACTGCGTTTCCACCTGATGCACTGCAACACCATGACACGTTAAGAGGAAAATGTTGACTAGAAAATTGTTTTACATACAAAACTAACTATGAAAAAGGAAGTAAAAGATTTCATGTATAAACGTTCATACCGGGACCGCTAGTTTTCGGGTCTAGAGAGAATTGCGATTTGGTAACAGTAATAATATAACTGATATGAAAAATTATATTTAATGAAGTAGGGATGGTCTGCTAAATCCCTACCTACCTCTCTAATTCTACTTATTCTTCATCAGTCAGTCAGTCAGCGTGTATGCGTCCACTGCTGGACATACGCCTCTCAAATTTTCCTCAAGTCCTCCCGGCCTTCAGCGGTACGGAACCACTGCTTTCCGCCGACGTACTTGATGTCGTCGTCCCACCTGAAGGGTCGTCTTCCACACTCCGTTTTCCTGTTCACGGCCGCCAGTATTTCTTCATCGAACTGCTGTTATCCATTGTTGGACATAGGACTACCCAGCTGGGTCGCTACCACCGCACTGAATGAAAAGTCGGTCGAAACGGTTATGTAAAAATAGTAGTGTATGGCCGACACGACCAAAGGAACAAGCATTGACATATGTCACCTAGTACACGTAGTAGTAAGTTGTTATGGACATCATGGATGTTGTTGGTGATGCAGCCAACAGTCACTGTTGAACAGTGTCAGTTCGCATAATATAAAAAAAATGTGTGTTCTCATAAATGATTCAAACTCACAATATGACAGAGAAGAACTTGAGAACGGCGAGAGCAATCCAGTGTGTGGCAAAGCTGGATGCGAGACCGAGGACCCATGCGCCGGTGAGAGCGATCACCATAGCGTAACGCCGACCGCGCGTGTCGGCGATGTAGCCCCACGCGTGTGAGCTCACCAGGATACCTGCACATCAACAGTTTCGACCTAAACTTTAGACGCCATATCGAGAGCAAAGCCAAGCTGGCTTCTGAGCTGAGCTGGGCGCACTCAATAAGGTGCGACGGTACTTCACGCCGGGCCAAAGGCTGCTTTTGTATAAATGGCAGATTAGGTCCTACTTGGAGTACTGCTCGCACTTGTGTGATGGCTCAGCTAAATACTAGCTTGCGCCTTTGGACTCGATCCAGCGTCGACCCCGACGTGGGTGACCCCGACGTGTCCCGCGATCTAGAACCACTGCAGCTTCGTAGGGATGTCGGCGCCCTAAGTGTGTTCTATCGCTTATTCCATGGGGAATGCTCGGAGAAGCTATTTAACGCGATTCCGCCGTCCACTTTCCACCTCCGCACAACGCACACTGGGCAGGGATTGCATCCCTATACCCTGGATTTACCGCGGATGCGTACCAATCGGTTCTGCAGATCTTTCCTCCACAGAGCTGCTAAACTCTGGAACGCTCTTCCTGCCTACATATTTCCCCCCTAGTATCACTGTAGAACAAAATGTCATTTAACTTTTTTGCTCAAAATAGGCTCAGGAGTACCTGGTTTGCTTTATATATGACATATGGTCATCAAACATCCTGTATAATGCGCTGGCTGATGATCTAACGCGAGCCTAGTTCATACATACCTAACATAGGCACTGCTCCAATGATGCCTTTCCTGTATGTGTCGAGGTCCAGCTCGCACTGCGCCGACGTGACGATGAGGCCGATCCCCCAGGCTTCCGTCGAGACCGACAGCAGAGAGAAGCAGGAGACGAACAGTACTACGTAGGTGTACGTGCCTTGTCCTGGAACCACCACACTTGAAGTTATATTTGAAAGACGATTTTTTGAAGCGAAGCTTTTTAACGCACGTTTGGGGTTAACCTAAGCTAACTCAGAAAAAGTAAAACGTCACGAAAGTACGAACGGAAGTTGCAATGCTCCTCATTGGCTGGGCACCTCGCTCGTGGCGCTGCCCAGCCAATGAGGAGCGTTGACTGCGCTGCCCAGTGCCATCTGTGAGATTCTTTTGAAGTCGAACCATTCCATAAGTTTAGTTTAGGAATATGGCATTGATAGCAGCGCTATCCCGATGGAATTTAAATTAATAATTGGATCTTAAATACAAAGCGTAAGAAGCTTCGCTTATGTCGGGTGTCCCACGACACCGCACCTTTTTTATTTATGCAAATACATCCATGGAAGCAGTGTGATCCATGGTAGCCATCCCTCCCGGAATTCCAGGAGTCTCCCGGATTCAGACTCGATCTTTCAATAATCTCCCTACTCATGGAACCCTATGAAATCCTTAAAAACGTGTTTTACTAGGAATTGGAGCTAGCAACAACTTTTCTCCAATTATGTCCTCTCTGCCATCTTTGCCTCAGGTTCATCACTTATTTTATTTTATTGAAAGGACAACTCAACCAACAGTTCAAACAACAAATGCAGATAAGAAAGAAAAAGAAATCTCACCTGTTTGATCTAATGCATCGTCCAAATCTACCTTCCCGTCTTCAGCCTCCACTTTCACTTCCATGCTTTCTTGTGATACAACGTTTGTCTTATCAAACTCATGTTCACTCGATATCACTTCAGCGGTGCTATCACCTTCTTTAGATTTTGGAGACATTTTTATATGATTTATATTTTTATTTATTTCGGATTTTTTTTATTTTTGCAATTTTTTTATAACCTAGATCACAGTTTATATTATATACTTCCTATGGATATATGTAACGGGTGTAAATGTAACGGGTTTTATTATAATTTACTATTCTATGTGTACGAAACCTCCTAAATAAATTTAAATATATTTTTATTTCATGGTTATAATTACATAATCACTTTTTATCCCACTACGGTGATGCCAAAATCATTATGACAAAGTTTTGCATAATCGAATAAATATTATTTCAAACTTGATTAGTCTATTAATCAGTACATAATATACTCGTTATATATTACAGTATGTAATAGTATAATATCTATCAATGCACACTGTAACATGTTACAGACTTCCTGGCTTCAGCACTCATTCATAATTGCTTCTGCAAGCATTCTGAATTGTACTTATATAACTGTGAATGTAAGCCTGTTATCAATATTTATACTTGCTATATTTACTCTAGTATTTCATATACTAGTAGGTATATCATATATGTGATATATATTATATACGTGATATTAATGATATTACATATACCGCGAACACATGTAGAACTTTGTCAAAAACTAACTTCTTCAACGTATGTTCGTATTGTTGAGCCAAGTGTGAAGATATTGACAATGATAAGATTCTCAAATCATGTCTCCACTGGAAGATCGGAACGACAAAGCAAGTCATTATAATTTTCATCAGTCGTTGCTACAACTTTCAGCCTTTGCTATATTAATTACAGGTTGATCATAGAAGTTTTTTTTATGCATCACCTACAACATCCGTGATGTCAACCCATAACACCGGGGGAACTAAGCGCCATGCCATGTCAGTGCTTCCCTTCGTTTCATGTCGGCTACAATGAACTGGACGGAAAACGCGAACTGTTTACATAGCCGTTTCGACCGACCTTTCATTCAGTGCGGTGATACCAACCCAGGCGGGATAAACCCTACCACCTAGAAAGGAAGGGACCTACAGTTTTACGTGGAATCCGAACCGCGGTCAACCTCCAACGGTCGAGCGGTCACCCATCCAAGACCTAACCGCGCTCAGGGTTGCTTAACAGCAGTCGACCGACCGCACCACTGAGCTACCGAGGCCGACGAGCATGATGTGTAGGAGAAAGCAATCTGATCACAGTGTGAGAGGAAGGTGCAAGCATGGATGGTACAAGGAGTCGCCGTGCGATCTCCTGTCCAATCAAAAGTCAAGGAAACGTTCTCCGACCTCATCTTGGAACTCTTACCAGAGCGCATCCTGGGCTGCAACCCAGATCACAGGAGAACGCTGAATGTGGTGAGTCCAATCATTAGACATTAGAAATGTATCGCACATTTTCAGCTTGAATGTTGCTGAACCCGATTGTCGGGATACGGGGTGCGGCGTGTGGTATGTATCAGGGTTGTAGCCGATGTTGTTTTGTGGGTGAGGATGTGGATGAGAATATTGCATTATGGAGGACTTGAGGATGCGGATGAGGATGCGGATGACGATACGGATGAGGGTCCGGATGAGGATGCGGACGAGTATGCGGATAAGGATGAGGTTGCGTATGAAGATATTGAGCAGATTATAAAATAAATATGGCTACCTTATATTGGGTGCGTCACACTTTATTCCCGTCGTTGTTGGTTGGACGCGTTTTGCTTTCGTTTTTGAATTAAGAAAATCGTAAACATGATCCTCAAAATATTGATGATGGGATCGAGGATGCGGATGAGGATGCGGATTTTAGATGAGTAATGTATGAGGATTTTTTTTATGGAAACTGACACAGTTAGCTACCTCACCTACATACAGCATCCGTCATGTCAGCCAATAGCACCGGGTGAGCTAAGTGCCATGTCAGCGCTTCCCTTCATTTCATGTCGGCTACACTGAACTGGACGGAAAACACGAACTCCGAACCACGGTCAGCTTCCAAAGGTCGAGCGGTCACCCATCCAAGTACTGACCGCGCTCAGGGTTGCTTAACAACAACAGTCGACCGACCGCACCACTGAGCTACCGAGGATGACAGGATACGCATAACGAAGCGGAGCATTATTTTTTTTTAGGGAAAAAAGGGTTGGCTACATTACCCACTACATCCGTGATGTCACCCCATAACACCCTGGCGAACTAGGTGCCATGTCAGTGCTTCACTTCGTTCATGCCGGCTACACTGAACTGAACGGAAAACACGAACTATTTAAACCCTTTCAACCGACTTTTGATTCAGTGCAGTGATACCAATTCGGTCGCGTTAAACCCTACCACCTAGTAAGGTTATCCTCATTTATGGGGATAATCCGCATTTGAGGATGCGTATTTTTTTTTATGTAGACCAACCTGGGTGGCTGCGTCGAGAGACCATTGGTACAGTCGACAGAGCCAAAAACCCCTCTCCTCGCGAAACCACGCTCAGTGAGGCGCCATGCCAGCAGATTTGCGGACTAGGCTGTCTAGCCCGTTGATACGCCGTTTGAAGACACCCGGGTTAAAGGATTCGGGAAACACACTCGCCGGGAGACAGTTCCACACCCTAGCGGTGCGACAAAGAAACGATTTTGAGAACCGATGGGTTCTCAAAAGCCCAATGTCAACAACAAAAGGGTGCTCAGTTTCTCTGCGGCGAGTGCTGCGAAGATAGGTTGGATGGCAAGGAATAAGGGAAGCAAGGAATGAGGATTATATCCTCTACAACCCTAGTATGTTTTCTCCTCTCATCCTGTATTTAATTCAGTATCACTGTATCAACATTATGTATCCAGGTGCCACCATCGTAAACACTGCTATCTATTCAGTTCTTCGTTACTAATTACACATTGTAATAAATTGGCAAGTAGATGCACGCATAGCAATAATTCTCTTAAAGGCTTAAACGTATAGATTTGGGAGCTAAAGAAAATTTCCGTAAAATAAAACTTTTATCAGCTCTTGCAAACGTCTCGAGACTCGATATTCTATTTTTGTCACATAAGGCTGTTCTGTTGTTCCTTCTGATTTGGTTAGGGTGTCGTAGGCAAAACAGAAAATTACAAAATTTTTGTGTGATTGTCTTTTTAAGCCATTTAGGCCAGTGTCAAGTTAGTGAAGATTCAAGGTCATGTGAGGTCAATTAAAGAAAAACAAACAATTCTGACTGAACAACGCAGAATTAGTTTGGTTACAATGCCTGTTAGTCCCATACAGCTCCATAGCTCGTAAATCCTAATAGCTTAAAAATAAGAAGTTATACGTATACACACATACATACCACACGCTGTAATCGCAGCAGCAGAGTAATTGATGTTGTGCTCCAAGAACTCCAGTAAATTACAGCACAACACCGATCGCCAAGTAGAG
Source organism: Nematopogon swammerdamellus (assembly GCA_946902875.1). Lineage (NCBI taxonomy): Eukaryota > Metazoa > Arthropoda > Insecta > Lepidoptera > Adelidae > Nematopogon > Nematopogon swammerdamellus. The sequence continues at coordinate 3,289,465 of OX336344.1, forward strand.
CAAAGTGTACGTACAAAATAACTCCGATGAATTAATTGTATTCTATTCTTTTACATTATTCGAGTGGAACTAATTATCCCCCTTGATTTCGGCGATTTCCCGGGGAGGCGATTACTTTTCTATTACGTCTGCTACTGCCTTAACTAGGTGTCATATCAGCGCTTTCCTTCAACAGTTCTGGCTAGTTCACGTCAACGCACATCGAAGCCACGACCCACTGCTTACTGAGCAACCAAGGCCGTTACATACTATTTACATATTTATTACTATGCATTAAAATTAGCGCTAGTAAGTAAAAATTATAGTTGCAAACGAAACGAAGAAACTAGAAAACCCTCTTGATAGGAAGAATATTCTATCCCATTTTTCGAAATCCCGCACGCTTCCAAAACTCTGGCGCGCCCTTCTCCAGCCAAACGCGATTTACAAAAAAAAGGTGGTCAAGTGAACCGTGTTCACGTGCCGAGGGTCCCGTAACCGCACTGCTTCGCTTTCATCTAATTATATTTCTACCAGGGTGCGGTCGGACTTTGGATGGGTAGCCGTACAACCGTGGTTCGGCTGGCTGTGGTTCGGATTCCACTTGAAACTGTAGTTTCATCCCTATATGTACATATTTAGCTGGAAGGGATCAACCCGTTTTGATTGGTACACGAACACTGAACGAATGTCGGTCGAAGAAAACGGCTATAAAAATTATTGTGACGTCGCCATCTGGCTGGTATAATGATTCTAGTGACAGCTCTCTTAAATGTTATAAAAAAGGTGGTCTGTCATAACAAATAGCTGAAACTGAAAGGATAAGGAAAATATACGATTCTGGAAAACCTGATCAAAGAGTTTTTCTTCACCCGTGGACGAGCCACGTAACAATTGGTGTCAAAAGTGGCACGGGCTGAAGATGAACGCGGAAGGTGTAACGACGCGCTCAATGGCGGCAGCTAGCGCTTCTTCAAAACTGTCATTGGAGGCGATGTTTGCAGCTATTCAAACGCAGCTGCAAGCGCAGTCACAACAGTTCCAAGCGTTCCGGGACGACCAGGCACGCAGAATCGAAAACCTAGAAGGCAACATCTGCGCTAAAGTTGAGGCTGTAGAGAATTCCTTCGGAAATTTCGTCGAGGACTTGAAAGGAGTAAAAGAGGAGGTGACAAACAATTCCTCGCGTATCCAAGAGCTGGAAGAGACCGTCAATCATCTGGATAAGAAGATAATTGACGTAACACGCACTGAGGTAAAGCGAATTGGAGGCGGATATCAAGGCGGACACCAGGCTGCGCCTCACAAGTTCACAGTACCCTCCTTTGACGGAACTAGCTCTTGGCCTGCCTACCGTCGACAGTTTGATGCTGTATCCGAGGCGAGCGGCTGGAGCGACGAGGAGCGGGTTACAGCGTTGACGATATCGTTGCGAGGCCAAGCTTTGGAAGTTCTCGAGGCTCTTTCCAAGGAAAAATGCGACTACATTGCACTACTCGACGCGTTGGAAAACAGGTATGGAGAGAAACATTTACGCCATGTCTACCGTGCACAACTTCGTGACCGTGTGCAGAGATCAACTGAAGGACTCCAGCAGTGGGCTTTGGAGGTGGAAAAGCTGGTACGCCGTGCTAATCCAGATGCGGGGGAGGCAAGCGTCACGTCAACTTTGGTACAAGCGTTCATAGATGGCATCCGTGACCTAGAAGTAAGAGCAGCTGTATCACTGGGGCACCATGAACTCCTAAAGGACGCATTGGCTCACGCGCTGGAGGTAGAAGCAGTGAGACACGAGGCAAGGGGGCACAGAGTCCGACAGATGCCTGCTGAGGAGCAACCACCAACTCAAAGACGTCCTTTTGTTATGAGGTGTTACAGATGCGGTGGAAGAGGGCATATACGCTCCAGTTGTCCCGAAAAACCACGTCAGACTGAGGAACAGGAGTCGGTGGGCCGTCGCGATGAAACCCCACAGGGAAACGAATAAACGTCAGGGCCACGGGGCGGGCGCTGATGGAAAGGTTTGTATTCCAAGGATGACTATATGTCAGGCAAGTGATGGCAATAGTCTATTAGTGGACGGGCTCGCTAATGGAAAACGCTGCATATTCACTATCGATACAGGAGCCACCCGCACTATCATAAATCCAGCAATTGTTAACAGTCTTAAACCGCACAACCAGGTTCACATCGACCTACGAACGGCTACTGGTGACCGTATAGATGTTTTTGGTCAATGTGATGTCCGGTTCAGGCTTGGAGATAGAAACTATGACCATCCGTGTATTGTGGCCAACATTACGGATGAATGTGTTCTGGGATTAGATTTCCTCAAAAGATACGAATGCATTTTAAATGTTAAACAAGGAATCTTGTTGCTGGATAATAATGAAGTTTTTCTTCGCAGAGAAAGTGTGTCACCCGGATTTGTGCATTTGTTGAAGAAAGTCGGAAAATGCAGTGACAGTTGCAGAAAAACTGATCATCACCGAAAAACCAAAACATTGTTGACTGGCACACAAAAAAATAATAATGTTGGAAAGTTGTCAAATTTGAATTTGTCGCGTTTAATTATGGAATGCGAACAAAATGTAGAACAGAAACATTTGGAACAAATTCAAAATTTATTGATAGAATGTCAGGATATTTTTGCCATGGAGGAAGGAAAGTTTGGAAGAACCAATGTGGTTTCACACAAAATCTGTACCGGTATCGAGACACCCATAAAGCAACGACCTCGCCGAGTTCCTCTAGCGAAGCAAGAAGAGGTAAATAAGATGCTTGATGACATGGTGAAAGACGATGTCATCGAGCCATCCTCCAGTCCATGGTGCTCTCCAGTAGTTCTTGTGGGAAAGAAGGATGGGAGTACTAGATTCTGTATAGATTATCGTCGTCTAAACGATATTACGAAGAAGGACAGCTACCCGTTACCTCGAATCGACGATACTTTGGACACCCTTCAAGGTTCTACATGGTTCTCTACTCTAGACTTGAAAAGTGGTTACTGGCAAGTAGAGATGAATCCGGCAGATAAAGAGAAGACCGCTTTCTCGACGGGGCTTGGACTTTGGCAGTTTAAGGTGATGCCGTTCGGCCTCTGTAACGCAGGAGCTACCTTCGAGCGCTTGATGGAGTTGGTGCTCAGTGGCCTCACCGGTACAGCATGTCTAGTCTACCTCGATGACATAATTGTCGTGGGAAGAAGCTTCGGCGAGCACCTGAAGAATTTAAAACGAGTATTTGAACGCCTAAGAGAAAATAATTTGAAGCTCAGCCCAAAGAAATGTAAGTTATTTCAACGAAAGGTGAGTTACTTGGGGCACATAATATCGGAAAGTGGGGTCGAGCCAGACCCCGAGAAGATTACGGCCGTGAAAGATTGGCCTACTCCGTGCAACAAAACTGAGGTACGAGCATTTCTTGGTATCAGTTCATACTACAGAAGGTTCATCAAGGAGTTCTCTGCTATTGCTAAGCCCTTACATCAATTGACAGAGGATAAGCGTCAGTTCTGTTGGGACGAAAACTGTGAAAGAGCTTTTGTCGAGCTGAAGAGACATCTTTGTGAGGCGCCTATACTGAGTTATCCAGATGCAAGTTTGGAATTTGTCGTTGACACAGACGCAAGTAATACTGCAATGGGCGGAGTACTCAGTCAGGTCAAAGATGGAAGAGAAATGGTCATCGCATACTTCAGCAAGAGCCTTTCAAAACCAGAGCGCAATTATTGCGTCACTCGACGAGAATTGTTGGCTGTAGTAAGGACGCTTCAACACTTCAACAAATATTTAATTGGACGGAAGTTTCGCCTGCGAACTGACCATGCTGCACTTCAGTGGCTACTCAATTTTAAGAATCCGGAGGGACAGGTGGCTCGATGGTTGGAACAATTACAAGAGTATCACTTTTCTATAGAACACCGAAGAGGAACAGCTCACCTTAACGCAGACGCGCTGTCAAGACGACCCTGCCCTTTGCCGTGTAAACAGTGTGAAAGACAGGAGAATAAAGAAGCGGAAACAGTGAATCGCATGCGTCTGGAGCGTACTGATGATGGATGGAGTCAAGACTCGCTTCGCTTAGCCCAACAGGAGGACACAGACCTCAAGCAAATTTACAAATGGAAGGCTGATTCTTCGGAGAAACCAGCGTGGAGCGTAGTCGCTGCGTTGAGTCCCAGAACAAAGAGCTATTGGGCCCAGTGGGAGACGGTGATTTTGGAAAATGGAATTCTTCATCGTGTATGGGAATCGCCGGATGGAAAAGACAAGACTCTGCAGTTTATCGTACCCCGTAAGCTGGTCCCTGATGTTTTACGGGAGACTCATGATGGTATATCTGGAGGTCACCTGGGTATGAAGAAAACATTAGTAAAAGTTAGGAAGCGCTTCTACTGGATTGGGTGTCGTAGCGACGTGGATGACTGGTGCCGCAGATGCACCATCTGTGCGGCTGTCAAGGGACCACAAACAAGATCTCGAGGGAAGCTGCAACTATACAACGTTGGTGCGCCATGGGAAAGGATCGCGCTTGATGTTGCAGGTCCGTTCCCAGTAACAGATGACGGAAACAAGTACATACTCGTAATAATGGATTATTTCACCAAATGGCCGGAAGCCTATGCCATACCCAATCAAGAGTCTAAAACGGTTGCTAGAAAGTTGGTGGAAGAGTTAATCTGTAGGTTTGGAGTTCCGTTGGAAATCCACTCTGACCAAGGAAGAAACTTCGAGGCCAGGCTGTTCCAAGAGCTGTGTGAACTAATGGGGATGCGCAAGACTAGAACCACGCCAGCTCACCCACAGTCGGACGGCATGGTAGAAAGGTTCAACGGGACTCTAGAATTCAACTTAGCCAAGCTGACAGAAAGTCATCAACGCGATTGGGACAAATTAATCCCATTGTTTCTCATGTCATACCGCTCAGCTGTCCATGAAAGTACAGGAAGAACTCCATCTGAAGTTTTGCTTGGAAGAGAACTTCGACTACCCTGTGACCTGTTGACTGGAACTCCACCTGGTGCTACGGAGCTCGTAGACGACTATGCATCAGGACTGAGGGATCGACTCGACTACATTCACGAGGTTGTTAGGGAAAATAATTGGAAGTCAAGCGAGAAGATGAAGACCAGATACGATCGCAGGGCGAACGCTCGAATTTTCGACGAAGGATCTTTCGTCTGGTTCCATAATCCGAAGAGGCGAAAGGGCAAGTCACCGAAGCTACAGCCACGTTGGGAGGGTCCTTTTAAGGTGATAACGAAGATATCTGATGTGACCTACAGGATACAGCGTGGAACACGAGAGAAGCCCAGAATCGTTCACGTGGACAGGTTGGCACCGTACTTGGGTTCAAATGATATTCGGGACGAACATCCCTAAGGATGCAGTGTGACGTCGCCATCTGGCTGGTATAATGATTCTAGTGACAGCTCTCTTAAATGTTATAAAAAAGGTGGTCTGTCATAACAAATAGCTGAAACTGAAAGGATAAGGAAAATATACGATTCTGGAAAACCTGATCAAAGAGTTTTTCTTCACCCGTGGACGAGCCACGTAACATTATACATGTTTTCCATCCAGGTCAATGTAGCCGGCACGACCAAAGGAAAGACTGACATGGCACCTCTCTGACACTGACTGACTAACTAACAATTACGTACTCTGGCATACACTTTACATGATAAATAGCATCAAGTCTAACTTTATTTGCATGTTTATGTGCACTCATCACGTAAACTAGTTTGAATGGAGTTTGAATGAAACACCAATTTGAATGGAGTTTTCACAAAAATATGGGATATGCCACTTTGTTTAAAAAAGTTTTTCTGCGAGACAGAAACTGTCGAGTGCAGGAGCCTCCTTTATTGCACTGTATGATTTTATGTGTTAATAAATATTTTCATTTCATTTATTTACTTAATTCATTTCATCCATATCTCCTACTTCCATCTTAATTATTATTTTGCCATATAAATAAATAAAGCGAAGTTTCTACGGGCGACCGGCGGCGGCGGAGGCGGCCGTGTAACGTATGCCAATTTATTTTAATTTTTTTATTTTATTTAAAGCGCATCATGTGGCGCCGTGTCACCCATAAAGTGTCTAACGACGCCCATGATTTCGCTTGGGATGGCTCTGCCAAATACCAGCCTGCGCCTCTGGACTTGCGTCGAGCCGTGCGACTAGTGGGTGACCACGAAGTGTCCCGCGATCTAGAACCACTGCAACTCCGTGGGGATGTCGGCTCTCTAAGTGTGTTCTATCGCTAATTCCTGGGGGAGTACTCGGAGGAGCTGTTTAATCGCAATCCAGGGAAGTCTCCGGTATGGCACCTACCTTCTCGGAGGTGATATTGGCTGGTCGGAGCATGTGCTTTGGCCCCTCCGACTCAGCCACTGTAATACCGGATTGCATAAAAAAAAAACCACTGAGCTACCGAGGCTGACAATAAATAAAGCGAAATTTCTACGGGCGACCCACCGTGTAACGTACTCGTACGTAATATATAAGAAATATTCTTATAACTCGAGAACCACTTCACCGATTTACATGCGTTTTTCTTTGCTACATTTCGCTACTTCTCAGGATGATTTTAAGCTATCAGTCACAACGCGTGGTTATCGGTGGCTTGAGCTGTCACCAAAAAGTCACGCGAAAAATTTAAATTTTGGCTGTTCAGACATTTAACTTTATCTCCAAATATATGACATTTTGATGAAAATGAATAGTTTTGTGGAAAACTACATAAGAGTACCTATATTGCTAATTTTTTTCAGAATTTTCAAATAACCCTTAATAGGTCAAAGTTCGGCGACAAAAGTGCAGTTTTTTGTCAACTTTTAAACGAAATATTTGTTAAAGTAAACTCATTGATTATAGCAAAGTTATATATTTTTGAAATTGCCTTCAAAATACCTATAGAATGACATGCCAATTGATTTATTTAATAAAACAAAAAATATTTTCGGTTTACATTTTGGGGTACCCTGTACTTTCCACAGGACTATTAGATAAACTTATCTGTAATATATCTAGCGGCAAAAATTACACGTAATTTGGCGTCAATTTTATCGAAATCGGTTCAGTAGGTCCGGAGATATCTGCGAGTGACCGACAGACAGACACACAGACAGACAGATACCAGAGCGATCCCATAAGGGTCCCTTTTTTCGCATTTTGCGACGGGACCCTAAAAACGCCTTAGCGCCTAGCGGAACAATGTCATAGCGTCTGGTCAAACGTTTGCCGTCGCCAAAGATGTTCGCAGAAACTCAAAGTGGTTAAGAAAGCCTATTTCATGGTGTTCCGAATTTGGGCATTCATGGCCTCTAACTCGGCTATGAGTGGTAAGCCAGCAAATTTCACGATTTTCCGGATTAGGGCATTCATGGCCGCTGACTCGGCTATAAGAGGTAGGCCAGCATATTTCATGGTTTTTTCAATTTGGATATTCATGGCGGTTGACTGAACTATAAAGGTAAGCCAGCGTATGTATTTCATGGTTTTCAGGATTTAGGCATTCATGGTGCTGACTCGGATATAAGAGGTAAGCCAGTATATTTCATGGTTTCCGGGTTTGGGCATTCATGGTGCTATCTCGGATATAAGAGGTAAGCCAGGATATTTCATGGTTTCCGGGCTTGGGCATTCATGGCCGCTGACTCGACTATGAGTGGTAAGCCAGCGTATTTCATAGTTTTCCGGGTTTGGGAATTCATGGTGACTGACTCGGCTATTATGATAGGTAATCCAGCGTATTTAATTGTTGTCCGGGTTTGGGCATTCGTGGGAGCTGACACTCGGATAGCCGAGTGTCACATAGGTGAGGTATGCGATTGGGGGAGTGTGCTCATATTTGATTTCATATTCGTTTGAAGATCGTAACGTAATGTCGCCGTAATGTCATCTTCCCTCTTCTCTGATGACATGGCATGGCAATGGCATGGGGATAATATAATGTCGTGCAAGACCACAGAGTTATGACAACACGCATACATACATACCCACGCCTGTATCTCGACAATCGAAGTAAGCAGACTAATCGGTGTTGTGCTGTGTTGGGTGCGGACGAAAATATTTACAATTTGTAAATGTACTTTAGACATAAAGACGAGATTCGAGTCATTGTGTTTATACAAAATCTATCCTCAGATGCTGAGCCATTAGAGATATAGAAACGTAGAAATCTAGACAGATATGATGCAATATGTAAAAATCTTACTAGATGTCGACTCAGGTATTCAAAATGAACTTATGAAATTATGTATGTATGTAGGTACCTATGTATATATTCTTTATTAGACAAAAAATATACAAATGAGGTACACAATAGGCGAGCTTAATGCCGTGAGGCATTCTATTCTAAGCTTTGGAATGTGGGAGATATACGTATAGATAGAGAGAGAGAGAGAGAGAGAGAGAGAGAGAGAGAGAGAGAGAGAGAGAGAGAGAGAGAGAGAGAGAGAGAAGCTTTCAAGTTCAGCTTTGGTGGCTCAGTGGTGCGGTCGGTCGACTGTTGTTAAGCACACCTGGGCGCGGTCAGTACTTGGATGGGTGACCGCTGACAGTTGGAGGCTGACCGTGGTACAGATTCCACGTAAAACTGTAGGTCCCTTCCCTTCTTACCTTACCAGGTGGTAGGGTTTATCCCGCCCAGGTTGCTACCACCGCACTTAATGAACCGTCGTCGGTCGAAACAGCTATGTCAATAGTTTGTGTTTTCCGTCCAGTTCAGTGTAGCCGACATGACATGGAGGGAAGCACTGCCATGGCACCTAGTTCACCCGGTGTTATGGGCTGACATCACGGATGTTGTAGGTGATGTTGTCAACCGTGTCAGTTTCCATAAAAACAAAATATGCAGTGATAGATAATGCATCCTTTGTTCACTTCTGTATTTCTGGAAAATTTCACTGTCCTTCGGATTCCGCGTGAACCAGGATGTAAGTACTCTCCCTTACAATACTGGGCTCCTTACAATATTCGATGGTAGGTAACAGGGTTGTTACGAACATCAGCATCGCATCAGCATCCGCATTGATCGATGCTGATTATTAATGCTGATTTTCGAGTCGTGACATAATTATAGTGTCCTTTCAAAATTGGCTCGAAGATTTTTATCACCCACGCCAGCGAGTGATCCTAGCGAACAGTTATTCAGGTAGTGAATAACTGTTGAATAATTTACAAACCTTCTCGGAACAGTCTCGACGCCAAAATAGCAGCACAGCATATTTTATTTCAATACTTATTTTATTTCAATTTAATAGGTACTTAATTTATAATACTTTAATACAATACTTATTTTATTTCAAAATAATTTTATTTACAATTCAAAACTTTGGATATAAATTCAAAATATTCATATAGTTCAGTATTTTTTCCGTTTTTTTAAAGGAAATAATTAAAATCAGCATCAGCATTCGCTGATCTCAATGATAAAATATCAGCATCAGCAACAGCATCAGCTGATGTGAAAAAATGTGCTTCAGCAAAAACCCTGGTAGGTAAGCATCCGTGATCTGCTCCTATTGGGCTACTGTAATAATAATGAACGAAAGTTTAGGAACCAGCATTTAATCACCAATGGTTTGACCAAGCAATGTCGCCTATGAAACAGCCTTAGAGCCAGTTTAGGCGACGACAGTACACACACACACACACCACACGCCGTATCCTGACAATCAGGGTAAGCAGAGTAATCGGTGTTGTGCTACAAGTATTCTGGTAAACAACACAACACCGACCACCGCGTTTACCAAAGTATTCAGGCAAGATAACTCAGATCAGGCATCAAGTATAAGGCATGAAGGCCTACCTTCTGCATGACTCGGTGGAAACACCGTGCCAAGGTGAGAGGTGGCTAGCCTGTCGCCCTTATGCAAGGCATCTTGTCCTTATCCCTCAGTCACCTTTTACGACATGCACGGGGAGAGATGCAGTAGGGGCGACAGTGTGCAATAAATACACGATCGCGGGCACAGTAAGTTTAAGTACTATTTTCATGCATTATTTATTATGTTGAATTTTTTGAATTGAAATTGAATTGAATATAGTTAAATTGTATTTTATTTTGTAAATTGTAAAATTTTAAAATGTGTGAATGTGAGTTTGTGACTTGTATATGTTATATACCAATAAATATTATATTCTATTCTATTCATATTTTTTTGTACAAATAAAGCACCTGTAATTAATTTTTTATTATACATGTATTTATATGTGCCTGACTAATAAACACTTTTTTTATTTTATTCGATTTTGAGCTCATTAAGTTCAATTTGGTGGCTTTCGAGTGAAGTGACATTTTACGTAATACCTACCTAGTAAATGGTAGGAATTAATGAATAAATTTTTATAGGTAAGTATTCTAGCAAATTTGCCATGGCCAGCGACTGTTAAATTCCTTCTTTCTGGCCACCTGTACACTTCTTACAATAGAGCGCCTCTTGTCTGCTATATAATATAAATTATAACTGGTGACTGCCGGGCCCGGGCATACCTCCTGCAACGAATCAGCCTGGCGGTGCGGCGAGGTAACGCCGCTAGTGTCATGGGAACTATTACATGTAAAATTTTATTTATTTGTATGTAAAATAGGTAATTTTAATTTGATAGGTAGTTTTACTTTCTGTTTTAATTTAATTCTAATTAGTTTAATTTTTATTTCCTTGTATGTATCGGTGTCTGCATTTAATTAAAACATAAAACAAATTTTTCCTTATTTCACAATTCATAGAAATAGGGTATTTTATTAACAAACAAGCTTATAATAATAATAACTAAAGACAGTCTTATCTATTAAATCATATATTATCCAGCTTAAAAATAACACACAAACTTTAATAATGGAATTATATCAATTTATACAGATATTCTCGCTAAGAATGTTCACTACGTCATCCTACTTTCCTCATCGACTTTATATATTACTAGACTTTCCTGCGCGTTTTCACGCTTGACAAATCAGATATCACCGACGAAGCCGACTTTGGTACCACCGCACTGGAGGCAAGATGGTTGCATAGGAGGCTCGGTTTTTTTTTTTAACAGCCACCAAGTTTGGTTGTACCCAAAAGTCCAATGGATCAGACACAGCCAATGCACCACTCCTCGCGAAAACGCGCTCAGAGAGGCGCATTGTCAGCTAGAAGGAACTGTACGTGAAAAAATTCACGCAAGAAAGGTTTCATCCATCCAGAAAGGGCACATCCATTATTCGTTACTGCTCTGTCAAGCGTCTTCACTGCTTGAAGGTACTATTACTGATGGTCTCATATACTCTAAATGTTGGCAAGAATTGTATCCCTGTCTCTATCGCACTTTCTACAATACTCTCTTCACCTTCTTTTCTAACCGCATAATATTATCATCCGCCCTTCGACAGTTCATTTTTCTGTGGACCTGGCAAGAGGAAGGCGATGACTGCTCCAGCTGCAAAAAATAGGTTATTCGATAAATAAACATTTATACACACCACACGCTTTATCCCGACAATCAGGGTAAGCAGAGTAATCGGTATTGTGCTGCAAGTGCTCTGGTAAATCACAGCACAACACCAACCACCGCCTTTAGCAAAGTATTCGGACAAGGTAACTTCAAGCAGCAAGTAAGGCACGAATGTCCCCCTGCTGCATGACTCGGTGGACCGACCGTGCCAAATTGAAGCGAGATGGTCTTGTTCAGCACGGGGAGAGATGCAGAAGAGCTATTCTTTGAACGTGCCGGACCCACAGGGTACTTAAAATTATGTCTAATAATGTACTTACACAAAACGAAAAGCCCGTATCCATAGAAGAAGTAGTTGCAGTTATTTTCAACTTGAATCCCCATAACGTTAATGACGATGGAGGAGAATCCTCTTCCCACCATGATAGTCAAACACACGGCCATTGACCTGCAAGTGATGAAATACCTTCAAATTATTTGTATCATTGATCATCATCAACATTTATTTATCATCATCATAATATATGGGGATCACCTAGTTATTTTTAGCCAAAGGGATGACATCATGATCTGGTGAAGTAGTCAATAATGAAGATTACAATATTAATGTATGCTCTTTATGACAAAAAAGACAAATGAAACATGACACATGAAGGCCTTCAGTTCACAACATTATATTCCCAAAGTCCACATGGAGTTGTCCACATACATATGTACCGAAATTGCTGAATGCCAATTGGCAACGGGCATAAGTTGCCAGTGTGGTCAATCACTTTGAACTCTATTTGGCTCGTATTGCCTTGAACGACCATGACTCAATAAAAGCAAGGTTTCCACTTGTGTGACCTTGGTCAAATAATGGTCCAATTTATATAGCTTATCTTCCTTTAACTGTTCCCTTTTTTTTTTTTCGTTATTCCGTTCGATTTTTTAAGTCTTGTATGAGCGGTTGATTCAGTGGGGCCAGAGTACATGCTCCGAACATCCAATATTACCTTCGAAAAGTTGCCATACAGACTTCCCTTTGAATTGCTGGCTCTACTGGACTAGAAGACATCACAGCCGATGCTGCTATGGCGCCAGCTTACGTCCAGTACGGAGGTACAAACGCAGTTGGCTACAATTTGAGCGTACCGCCTATTAAGGGGCAAGGGAAGGTGCTCACAGTCTCATACCGTTTCCGAACTGTAGAGCAGCAAGTGTAGGTATGCACATAATATATATCGTCAGAAAAAAACACATTGGTGCATGCATGTCGCCCGGTTCCGAAGTCCGAACCCTATCCGCCGCGCCGCTTGATGAATACATTGAATCATTGTATCAGATCTTCGATCATTGCTCACCTCAGATAAGTGGGATAGACTTCAACAGCAAAGGCCGGGACGATGCCCATTACTATAGCGTTACTGAACATGGAGAGATAGATGGCCAGGGAGGCAGGACCGTAGACGTGGTTGAGGACGAAGCACCCGACCGCTCCAATTGTGTTGAGGACAATGACGATGGTCCTCTTGCACATCCACCGGAGCATGCCCGTGGAAATGAGTCCCATGACGCCTATCAGGATGCCGAAGGTCATCATGAGGTATAAAACCAGGTCGTCTACATGGTCGGTGCACGTTTCTAAGTTCATCTGCACAAATTAAAAGAAACATCTAGCACATCTTTTATACATTCCTGACAACTGTTACCTATCGATGAAGATTATATCGTAACCATAGAAATATTGTAACAATAGCAAAAATGAAAGAAAAAAAACTGATCAAGTGGGAGTTGAACCAGCTCATCTAGGATTTCTTTGGCAAGATTCACCTCCATCAATCTCTGGTTAATACCAGCGAATAGAGAGACTTCTTAGAACACGATAATTATAAAGTGTATTTTTAATTTGAAATATATTTTATAATATTATGCATGGATTTCTATAATGTAAAAGTATAAAGATCTCATCGAAAATACTCGTAAACATTCATACAAAATACATAGCTATGAGTAATTAACATAACCATCCAGCTTCTGAACTATAAATATTTTTTAAATTGTCCTCACCGTCACATTCTTAGTTCTTGCCAAGTCCGCCACAACTCTTCCGCAGAAGTTATCTTCTCCCTCCCCTGGGCTTGCCAGCAGGAATGCCTTTGCCATAGTTGGGAACCATAACACGAGAGGAGGGGCTCTGAGAGACAAAAGAAAACATAGTATTCGTACATTATTTGTAATTTTGAAGTGGTAAAGTCCAGAAAGCCACCTTCGCTATACAATAGCGAGTCAAATATTTTTTTTTTATAATTATGAAATCCTGTGTGGGTGGTTGAGTCCTAGGGGCCAAATCGGATGCTCCGACCAGCCAATATCACCTCCCAGAAGGTAGGTGCCATACCGGAGACTTCCCTGGATTGCTGGCTATACTGGACTAGAGGAGAACACAACCGAGGCTGCTATGCGGCCATCTTACACTGTTTGCATTGTAGTCCTAATAATACGAGTAATATCTCCGATAAGCTCTATTCGTTCATGTTTTAGTTTCCAGGATACATGATTTGAACCTGGAGTTCAAGTCTCCGCTTGAGACGCACACAACAAATTTTAAACCAGCAGATTTTCAAGTCTCTCGGCTTAGAGAGGCAGTACCACTGCAGCATCAGGACTCAATAGTTGGCACCTGGAGTTCGGTGACCAAGTCTCTGCTTGCGACGGACTATCGTATGCTTATCATGGCGGAAGATTGTCTATACTTACGTTGAAAACACAACAGCCGACGTGTACATGATTATGATAGTATTCTTGAGGTATTTCCTTTGGAATAGGGGCGCGGTCTGGTTCCACATCGAGCGAAATAGGTTCGCTTCCTTGTTCTTGTTCATTTCCTCGTTCATTGTTATTGATTTTACCTAAAACATCGAACATATCGTTGGTGATCTGGCAGAAAGTCCTATCTCAAAAATGTAAATTTTTCAAGAGACGTGAAACTGTTTTGTTCAGAACTTAAAGAAAAAAAACACGTACAATTTTATTTTATTTTAGTTTATTTTAGAATAAAGTCGCCTGAATTTTGTCCTGACATTGTGGAAAAAATTATATAGGACATATTACCACCAAAATCTGAATTTGGTAAAAATTTAGATAGGACTTTCTGCCAGATCACCAGCGATATTTAGGTTTGTCGATCCATTAAATGAAACTTTGCTACAATAAAAACTTTCCCTGACGTAAAGTGTCTGCGAAAATTAGAGATTTCTTTCGTAATAATTAAATTAAGTTTTACTGAAGATCTAGATAGTATTCGGTTATCCTTATGTAATTCCTTTTGTAATAAGTAAGCGGCAATTAGAACACGAATTTAGTTAAATACGTGTTCTAATACGTAATAATAATAAATAATTTTAGAGCCTCGACCATCATCTCAAGAGGCTCTCGCTAGAGCCACTTGCTTGGATCAAGGGTCAGATGCATAAGGCGGTCTTGCTTGACACCGCTCAAGCTCGAATTGTCCGGAGGTTTCTCACTCTCGGGTCCGACCATCGGTAGCCTGGGTTCGCCCCGCCCGCGCCGCCGCCGGTGGTGGAAACTAAATTTTGTTATTTTGTATTAATTTTAGATTTACGTTTTATATGTAAAATTTATATGAAAAAGAAAATGTGTAAATAAAGGAATAAATAATTTCTTACCGAGTAGTCCTCTGGTTTCTTTCCAGTATTGTGAACGTATATCTTTCTAAGCACCTCCAGACCCTCCTTCTCTTTGCCCTGGCTGATGTAGAACTTGGGGCTCTCGTACAGGCAAAATATAAACATGAGCATGGCTCCAACGTTCGTTAGGGCGAAGACCTGGCAGAGGAGTCGCCAGGGCCTGTAGGTGAGCCCCAGGGCGCCCATTGGGATGTAGAAGTTATACCGTATGCTGATGTATCCAAGAACTGTGAACATATATGAGTTGCATTTAAATTTTTTTTTTTATGGAAACTGACACGGTTGGCTACATCACCTACAACGTCCGTGATGTCAGCCAATAACACCGGGTGAACTAGGTGCCACGTCAGTGCTTCCCCCTTTGATCGTGCCGGCTACACTGAACTGGTCGGAAAACACAAACTATTTACATAGCCGTTTAGACCGACGACGTTTCATTCAGTGCGGTGGTACCAACCGGGGCGGGTTAAACCCTACCACCAAGTAAAATTAGGAGGGAAGGGACCTACAGTTTTACGAGGAATCCGAACCTTGGTCTGCCTCCAACGGTCAGCGGTCACCCATCCAAGTACTGACCGCACCCAGCGTTGCTTAACATTCAATAGCGACAGTTGACTGTCTGCACCACTGAGCTATCGAGGCTGACAAAAGCCGATTATGACACATTTTTATATTCACTGGAGTACCTACATCATTCAACAGCTGTGGATGACTTGCCCCAAAGCTTAGTTCTTTATAATAATATGCGACGAACTTCGCCAGAGTTATGCACATGCGTCATAGACTGGTCTAGGAAATGTTACAATTTGAAATTCAGTATGTTTTTTTGCAATTCCGCCACAAAACAGCGGTCGGGAGCCGTCTTCGTCCCCCAGCCGGCGCGAATTTTTTGCTCTGTGGATGCCAGGGAGATGGTCCAACTTATCTTCGTGAGAAGGACTCGCTGACTCAACATCTAACCTATCCCCCTGTGACCCTTTAGTTAAAAGATGGAGAGAAAAACAAAGATGCATTAGACAGAATAGCAAGTTTGAATTAAAAAGAACGTGAACTAAAATTAAAGTGTTCGGATTGTAGATGAATGACACATATGTAATTTTTTGTGCATTCACCAGAATTATGAGCTCGAAGAAGCTCAGCAAAATTTAACCACCGAGGAGTTTTTAAAATAGATGAGTTTTATTTACAAAACACGGCAATCTACCTACCGCAGGTTTTTGAACAATAACAACAAAACATATCTCCATTTCTCACGTCACGTCGTCAGCCTCGATAGCTCAGTGGTGCAGACAGTGGTGTCGACTGTCGCTATTAATGGTTAAGCACCGCTGGTCAGTACTTGGATGGGTGACCGTTCGACTGTTGGAGGCTGACCGTGGTTGGGATTCCACGAAAAACCATAGGTCCCTTCCCTTCTTAACTTACTAGGTGGTAGGGTTCAACCCGCCCGGGTTGGTACCACCGCACTGAATGAAACGTCGGTGGAAACGTCTATGTAAATAGTTTGTGTTTTCCGTCCAGTTCATTGTAGCCGGCACGACGGAAGGGAAGCACTGACATGGCACCTAGTTCACCCGGTGTTAGGGGTTGACATCACGGATGTTGTAGGTGATGCAGCCAACCGTATCAGTTTCCATAAAAAAAATAACAAAAAAAAATAAAAAGATTATCGACTCTCGAGAAATGTGAAAAGACACAGACAAAGCACGAAGGAAAAATGCTTACTGGCTACGAAGGTCTGCGAGCACATCAGACTGGTGGACGCCAGCATCACGTGGCGATCTCGGCGGGACTTGGGAGTCATCTCCACGAGGATGGCGAACACGACAGCATGACCACCTGAAGCACTGTAACAGTATTTGGACATTGTCTATCGCACGACTGAGGGAAGCTGATACAATATAGTGATTGGCCTGTTGGCACTGCTATTCTAAAGCCTGGCCTTCCCTCCCCTTCCCTAGTCCCTTACTTGGCGTTAGGAACAAATTATAAATACATAGCTGGGCTGATACCACATTACTGAGCGAAAGATGGCCACATAGCACCCTAGGCTGTGCTCACCTCTGTTCAGAATGGCCAGAAATCCAAAGGAAAGTCTACGTGGACTTACCGCGGATGCTTACCAATCGGTTCTGCAGATCTTTCCTCGACAGAACTGGTTAACTCTGGAACGCTCTCCCTGACCACATATTTCCCCCCAAATACAGTCTCGGGTCCTACAAGAGAGGTGTGAATGGCTGTCCTGTCAGGCCAGCATGGCATGGCATTCGGTCGCATGCACCGCATGCGACCGAATGTCCATGGACGTCGCTAGATAACTTATGGGTCGCCACAACGGCGCCACATGTCGCGCTTACTATAAAAAAATGTTATGGCACATTCTTGGTACATATTGGCCGGTCGGAGCATTTTTTCTGGCCCCTCTGACTCAATCGTGAAGACAAAAATGGCCTTCACTAACTTCTATTGAAACCAATAAAATGAATTAACTCACAATAAAACAGAGAGGAACTTGAGGAAGGCGAAAGCGATCCAGTGGGTGACGAAGCTGGAGACTAGACCCAGGATCCACGTGCCGGTGAGTGTGATGATCAGCGTGTAGCGACGTCCCCGAGTATCCGCGATGTAACCCCATGTGTGCGAACTCACGATTATACCTGCAACAATCGACCGTTTCTAAAGGTCCTGTAGCATATTTCGAAAGATAATATCCTTTTCCGAGATGAAGATGATGTACCGTGTGGGGCCGGTACTTAAAAAGAATAGCCCCACTACATCTCTCCCCGTGCATGCCGTAAAAGGCAACTAAGGGATAAGAACAAGGTGCCGTGCTAAAGGGCAACAGTATAGCCACCTATCACCTTGGCACGGTCCTTACACCGAGTAATGCAGCAGGTGGGACTTGGTGTCTTACTTGCTGCTTGATAGTTATCTTGTCCCAATACATTGCTAAACGTGGTGGTTGGCGTTGTGCTGTAATTTACAAGATTGCTTGCAGCACAACACCGATTACTCTGCTTACACCGATTGTCGGAATACAGCGTGTGGCTTGTATGTATGCATATCCTTTTCACTAAATCTTCAGCATAATTATGTGCTTGCATAAATAGTAACTACTTCAGAAATTCAGAACTGTTGAAGATTAGAAATTATCATGACCTTATCGAAATAGAGTAAATTACCAATCATCGGGACTGCAGCGATAATTCCTTTCCGATATGTGTCCAGCTCAAGGTCACACTGTGCAGAGATGACGGCGAGGCCTATGCCGAAAATCTCAGCCGCAATGGACAACAGCGTGTAACAAGAGATAAGGAGCACCATGTATGTGTACTTGCCCACTCCTGGAATAAAACAGTCATTCATTCATTACTGTTAGCATTCAATTAGACACGAAGGGCAACTCAGAATTTCCGTATGAAAATATGGTGTTCAACGAGGTGTACAATATTTTATCGACGTTTCTGATTCGTTTGTGGTAAGCATTGCATCTAACAATTTGACAAATATTATTTTACAAATATTATTATTGCTAAATTAAAATTTGTAGCAATTAAAATGAAAAAAAATCATTACCAACCTATTTGTTCTAACGCTTCTTCCAAATCCATCTTCTCAACCTCGTCACAAACACTCACTTCAATTGTTCCATTTGCTTTAAAATGTTTCGTTTCAAATATGACATCGTCCGCTATCACTTCTCCGTTGTCGCCGCCTACTTCTTTTATGTCTTTTGGTGACATTTTATTGCTAGTTTCACTAGTTTCAGGGTATTTGTAAACCAATGTTTTATTAAATTTTATAAATTTTTAATATTAGTAATTTCTAGATTTTGAAGACAGCACTTATGATTTTTTTTTATATTTACAATTTATCTATAATATACACACTGTATTCATATTTTTTGTAAGAACCCCGAGCTTTAATAGTTATTAGATATTTAATTTAATTTTAATTTATTTTTACAGCATAAATGCAAAATTTTAAGACGTCCTGCTGGCTTGAGTACGGAATCGTATTCCGCTTTTTCATTTGCAAAAATCTTTTTATATCACACGTCCAAAAACGAAATCACTCAGTTTGTTCTGATTTGCTCTGATTGCTCTAGCAAAACATCAGCTAGACAGTTCATTGTGTGACTACGCAATTCGTTTGTCTCGTGATCACTGTTAACAGCGTGCGCGAGCGCCATGCGTCTAACTGATTTTGTTATGGCTAATTATTTTCTTTCTATGTTTTATTTGTTGACTGAAGGAAATCGGTGCATTATTTTTAATTATCTTTTATTTTATTTTGATGCTTATGATTCAGGTTTGTGGTTTAGAGACACTGTGGCGCCAACCAACGCTGGCAGCTTTCATTTTTTGAATATAGGGTTTTAACAAGCTGCGCGAAAGAAAAATATGTCAAGTAAGACTTCTGATTATTTTCCCGAACTAAAATGAATTCTTAGTTATTCGCATATTCTTGCTTTTAAAATGTATTATTAAATGTTAAACTTAATCGAGTTTTCTTCATTGATCGAAGTATTCAGTAACCCGATATTGGTGACCCCGACAAAAAGGGAAATTTGGAAATATATTTCACGAAGTGATGAACAGTGCCAAATGTGAATTTTTGTGACACGGAGACGGCAGCAACTCTGCTTAGCTAGTGCTGCACCTCATTGTGCGGCGCGCGGAGACAACAACAACACCGACTACGGATCACATGCGACACTAGCTGCAACCCAGCACTATCGCTCAAAAGCCACAGCACATACGTATGCACCAATGAGTGACACAAGTTGACAAGTGCAACATGATGACCACACCGCACAACGACGACGACCGCTGCGATTAGTCCGGCCAGTCGTCACTCTTCTAACGCGACGATGCGACGACACCTTCTCGATCCGGTGAAGACAGCGTAGCGACAAAACTTTCCCTGTTATATCCAATCGTCTGCACCTTGCAAGAGGAAGCGACGGCGTTCAACAGCGCACCTTTTTTTTTTATAGCATTATTAAGCAAATAATATGTACTAATAGTAATTAGCACCTACATTTTATTAATTTTTCATTTTTGTTTCTTTAACTGAGATACTTAGCTACTTACCATAACGTGTTGCACCTATTGTTTTGTATTGTATTTTCTGTGTATCCATTCATTAGAGCAATGGAAACAGAATCAGTAGGAGCCACTCCCTCACCCCACGAGATCTTCAAAGTATCCGTTAAACTGCCCCCCTTCTGGCCAGACCGTCCCGCTCTTTGGTTTGCACAAGCGGAGGCGAACTTTGAGATCGCTGGAATAACAAACGACTCTACTAAATACAACTACATCGTAGGGCAAATGACACAAAGTCAGGCAGTGGAAATCGAAGATATAATCATCAACCCACCAGCCGAAGGCAAGTATGTTCTACTTAAATCAGAGCTTATAAAACGATTGTCTGCTTCGGAGGAGCGTCGAGTACGACAACTGCTGGGCGACGAAGAACTCGGCGATCGCAAACCGTCACAATTCCTCAGGCAACTTCGTTCACTCGCTGGAGGCACTATACGCGACGAGGGGATATTACGACAGCTTTGGCTCCGCAGACTACCAACTCAAATTCAGACAATACTTGCAGCTCAATTAGAGCTTCCTGTAGATAAAATGGCTGACCTAGCTGACCGCATTCTTGATGTAGCACAAATTAGTACGTCAGTAATGTCCACGACAACTGCCCCTCTCCACGAATCTACTGCATCTTCAGTGATTCCTCATGCTCTTCTGTCAACTATGCAGCAGAGTATCAACCAGCTGACGCAACAAGTTGCAGTACTGGTCGCCGGTACCGATGTCAGATCGCGTAGCAGATCTTCTAGCAGAGGTCGGCAGAGTAACAAGGATCCTCAAACAAGCCAAGTTTGTTGGTATCACCGCAGATGGAAGGACCAAGCAAAGCGATGTGTGACACCGTGCGCTTGGAAGCCTAACCAAACAAACTAAGCCGGCAGTCATCAATCGCGGCCACTGACTGCCAACAAACATCGAGCCGCTTATTCATAATTGATCAAAACTCTAAGCACAAATTTCTAATAGACTCGGGCTCCGATTTATGTTGTTTCCCAAGGAAATTTATTGAACACAGAAACACGAAGGCTACTAATTACGATCTCAACGCAGCTAATGGTAGCAACATTAGAACATACGGTTCATTACCAATGTGCCTAAATTTAGGACTGCGCAGAGATTTTAAATGGACATTCACTATTGCCGACGTCAACGTACCGATCATCGGGGCAGACTTCCTTGCGTATTACAAGCTTATAGTGGATTGCGGTAAGAAACTACTTGTAGACGGCACAACAGGTCTCTCGTCGTTTACTAAATTTTTCGTTACGGACCAGCTTAGTATAAAAGCTGTGAATATTACCAATCCTAATTCACCTTTCACACAAGTATTGGCTGACTTTCCCGAAATTACACGTCCACCCGGGATACTTCGGGACATTAAACACAACACCGTCCACTACATCAAAACAACTGATGGGCAACCTCTCTCCTGTCGTCCTCGGCGCCTAGGCCCACAGAAGCTACGCACTGCTAAGAAGGAATTTGAAAACATGGTCGAAGCCGGCACTACTAGACCGTCGAAAAGTCCCTGGTCATCACCACTTCACATGGTGCCCAAGAAAGATAGTTCTTGGCGACCGTGTGGAGATTATCGGGCATTAAATGCTCGAACTATTCCTGACCGCTACCCGGTAAGACACATCGGCGATTTCTCTCATAACTTGGCAGGGTGCACCATTTTCAGCACCGTCGATCTTGTCAAAGCATACCAGCAAATTCCTGTAAACCCTGAAGACATTTGTAAAACAGCTATTATAACCCCATTCGGCCTTTTCGAATTTCCGTTTATGTCATTCGGATTACGAAATGCTGGCCAAACGTTTCAACGCTTCATCGATGAGGTCACACAGGGGCTTCCTTTCTGTTTTCCGTACGTCGACGACATATTGATATTTTCAAAAGACGTTTCCGAACACACACAACACCTTCGCATCCTCTTTAAACGCCTCTTGGATTATGGCATGGTAGTCAACACCAACAAATGCGTTTTCGGTGCAAACGAGGTAATTTTCCTAGGATACAGAATATCCGCAAAGGGCACTAGCCCACCCACAGACCGGATCGAAGCTATCAAAAACTTTCAACGTCCGACATCAGCACAAGGTTTGCGAAGGTTCATGGGAATGATAAACTACTATAGACGTTTCCTTCCTCATGCAGCCAAAACTCAAGCGCCTCTTATAGACATTCTGACGGATTCCAAGCTGAAAGGATCAAAACCTGTCCCATGGACACCACAACTTGAACGCTGTTTCGAAGAATGCAAGAACAGTCTATCTCATGCAACACTCGTAGCACATCCAGCCTACGATGCTCCTCTCGGGCTCTTCACCGACGCGTCTTCAACACACATCGGCGCCTGTCTCCAGCAGAAAGTCGACCACTCTTGGCAGCCACTAGCTTTCTTTAGCAAGAAGTTGACACCACGTCAATCTTCATGGCCTGCTTATTACAGGGAGTTGCTAGCAGTTTATGAAGCAGTTCAACATTTTCGGCACATCCTCGAAGCTCAGCACGCGACGATCTACACAGATCATAAACCACTTATTTATGCATTTTCTCAACGTCGAGAAAAGCTTCCACCGGTACAGCTCAACCAGATGTCCTTCATTTCACAATTCACCACTGACATTGAGTTTATCAAAGGAAAAGAAAATGTCGTTGCTGACACAATGTCACGTGTCGAATCTATTAATCTACAGGACGATTTTGTTCCTATCGCTAAATCACAAGATGTCGACGAAGACCTTCAACATTTACTAAGCGGTAATACCACATCTCTCAAACTAGAGAAATTTCTATTACCGGGAACAGATGTTCATCTTTGGTGCGATACTTCTACTGGGAAACCACGCCCATACCTAACACCTCCTTATCGTCGTTCATATTTCGACCGACTGCACAACCTAAGTCATCCAGGAGCAAAGGTCACTACACGTCTTGTTTCAGACCGTTTCGTTTGGCCAGCCATGAACAAGGACTGTCATGCTTGGACTCGAGCATGTATTTCTTGTCAACGCAGTAAGATTACAAGACACACAATTTCACCTCTTGGAAATTTTGCCAACCCATCTGGTCGTTTTCAACACATTCACATTGACATCATTGGCCCTCTTCCGGTTAACAAAGAGTATAAGTACTGTCTCACGGCCACAGACAGGTTCACACGCTGGCCAGAAGCATTTCCAATGAAATCGATCACAGCTGAAGAGGTTGCTGACACCCTTATTCACGGCTGGGTTTCCAGGTTCGGAGTTCCGGTTATCGTCACGACAGACCAGGGCAGCCAATTTGAGGCTGGTATTTTTTGCCGTTTGATGCAACGTTGGGCAACAAAACGTGTAAGAACAACAAGCTACCATCCACAATCAAATGGTATGGTTGAGCGGATGCACCGCCAACTTAAAGCAGCACTGATGTGCCACGGTGATTCTTGGCTCAGTGCCTTACCATTAGTACTTCTAGGTATGCGCACAGCTTTGAAAGAGGATCTTAGTACTTCAGCTGCAGAGTTGGTCTACGGTGAACCACTACGTTTGCCCGGAGATTTCATTGTCTCTTCCAAACATTCTCAGTGTGTTGAAGACACACAAGACTTTGTTGGAAAATTTTCGTCAAGAATAGCTCAACTACGGCCAACTCCAGCCACAAGACATTCAAAACCTGGGACATTCATTTTTAAAGACTGGCATAATTCAACGCATGCTTTCCTCAGAGTCGACAAAGTTCGAGCATCTTTACAACCGCCGTACCAAGGGCCTTATAAGATCATTAAGAAATGTGACAAAACAGCCACTCTTCACATTAAAGGGAAAGATGTCGTAGTGAGTTTAGATCGTGTTAAGCCAGCTTACATAATTGCTGAAGAGGAGCCTGCTACGTTTCCTCGCACAGACCACCTATGCACCCCAGCAACACCAATACTTGCTAATTCAACCATTCCTCCTTTATCAGACAAAGCTGAACCAAACGCTTCGCCAACGCCTGTAGTGACAACACGGTCTGGTCGTAGGGTACGCTTCAGGGATATATTGGACTTGTAATCATTCTCATTCTTTTCTCTCTCTATCCTTCTTTTCTCCGTGGGGGGGTGATGTGGCGCCAACCAACGCTGGCAGCTTTCATTTTTTGAATATAGGGTTTTGACAAGCTGCGCGAAAGAAAAATATGTCAAGTAAGACTTCTGATTATTTTCCCGAACTAAAATGAATTCTTAGTTATTCGCATATTCTTGCTTTTAAAATGTATTATTAAATGTTAAACTTAATCGAGTTTTCTTCATTGATCGAAGTATTCAGTAACCCGATAACACTATAAGATCGGTGACTTAAATGCTTTGCTCGGTTTGAATTTGAATCAAATAATACGTAATAAATATTAATTTAATCAACATGACATCGTATATCAAATAAGATTCAGATTTACTAACTGCAGAACATTCTTATTTGTTCTCTGCCACTCCACACTCATTCATGATAACCCAAAGGTTGGCTGGAGGAGAACGCCTACGGCGTTACCTTTTGCAAAATTTTAAAAGGCAATAAACATATTTTGATTTTGATTTGATTTGAGCTTTTAAATTACCTAAATAAATACACTTGTTTAAAAGTGTTCAAGATCAGGTCTTGGTTATCTGTCTTTTGTCTGCATCCATATTCTAGTGCATTAGTTCATAATCATAGCAATTCATCGCTAAAATTAATCTAACATCAGCCTATATTAGGTGTATGTTTCTTACAATAATAATTTGACAGTCATTCTAAATCACCATCTGAATGTTTCCAGGTGCTGCAGACATCACTTTCTGATAAGCGTATCAACTTCAAATTCAAACAATCTAAAACTCCGTTTGCACAGCTTAAATCGTTAAACAGTTCAGAATCGCTGTGGTTTTGTAAATATACGTAATGATGACAATGGGCTTTAGTAGTGTTTCCGTTTTTTTAATTATGTTATTATTAACAAGCCGGCTGGCAGAATTCACGATATCTGCTGAATTCGCAATTGCATCATCACATTGCAAAAACCGGATCACTATAGCGTTACACCGGTGTCTGTCTTTCACTAGATCCCAGAGCCAAATCATCAAGCAAGCGAGAAAAAGCTTGACGTTCTTGAGTCTTGAAATTCGACTAAGTTTGTTGCGCCCAGTGGTTTCCTCTCCAAAGAGATCATCTAGAGCACTCAAGTCCCCAAAAATGTCCCGGTGACTGTCAGGAGTGAATCGACACAAGGTCTCGCGGTGGGCTGGCTCGCAGTGTTGCTACGACCAAACCAGCAGATGGTTTTCAGACACGGAGCGATCCAGAGGTACAACAAACGTCAGAACGTCCATGTTGGTCGTCGGATCTGGGTGGAAGTGACCGGCCGGCGGCTTTTGCGATGGAATACGAAGAAGTAGAAAGTATGCTTACGATAATGCGGTAGGACAATATGACAAATAAATTATTAACAAATAAACTTTCCCACGATGTCATGGGATGGCTCAGCCAAATACCAGCTTGCGCCTTTGGACTCGATCCAGCGTCGAGCCGTGCGACTAGTGGATGACCCCGACGTGTCCCGCGATCTAGAACCGCTGCAACTTCGTAGGGATGTCGGCGCCCTAAGCGTGTTCTATCGCTTATTCCACGGGGAGTGCTCGGAGGAGCTGTTTAACACGATTCCGGCGTCCCCTTTCCACCTCCGTACAACGCGCACTGGGCAGGGATTGCATCCCTATACGCTGGACTTACCGCGGATGCGTACCAATCGGTTCTGCTGATCCTTTCTCCACAGAACAGGCAAACTCTGGAACGCTCTACCTGCCCACATATTTCCCCCCAAGTATAGTCTCGGGTCCTTCACGAGAGGCGTGAATGGGCACCTGTCAGGCCGGCATGGCATTGGCAGCCCCCGCATGCGTCCGAATGTCCATGGGCGTCGTTAGACACCTTATGGGTGACTCGGCGCCACATGTCGCGCTTAGTATAAAAAAAAAATAAAATAAAAAAAATGTCACTTCTTAACCGAATTATTAAAAGGTCAAAAATTCGTTAAAACGTATGAAAGTCGTGCCTGCCTATCTGCGAGTTGTAAGAGGAGCAACTGATCAAACAGTATTTTGTGTCGTGATCCTAGTTTCGAGAAATTAGCAAAAAACATGTCTTGAAAACTAAAAATCATAGAAAGATGATTTTTTTTACTAATATATTTGTTTTAGCGAGTAGATTATGATGATAAAATAACAAATGTACCGTTTCATTTCATAAATCAGTGTTTTTTAAATTATAATTTCAAACATAATACTCTTTGATGCGATCTTTGATCCATTCCATACAAGGAGAATACCTACGGGAGACGCAACGCTACTGCGTTTGTATCGGAGCACGGCTAGCCAAAAATCCCTACTACTACGAAAATCGAAATCGCAATTTAATCTTTTATGACGTGACTTGTCTATCTCCGTTACCCATATCGCGCCCCGCGATATGGAGAGAGACAGAGCGAGCAAGGCGAGCGACAGGTTTGTTATCGCTGGCTTGGCTCGGGTATCTGGTAGTAAGAGCCGACCGTCCGACCAATCGGAAGCCTTGCTTGACGGCAACTTGACGGGATCACTACGAATGCCAGTCTGACGGACAATGATGGTGCGGTATATCTGTGAATTTTGAAATTGTTATTTGTAATATTATTTCAAATAGTTTTTACTGAACGAATATTATTGTTTGAATCCAAAAAAAATATTGAAAAATTAAACAAGACTGTTGTTTTAATATTTTTGAAAAGTTGTACTAATAATCAGTGATAGGAATAAGTAGGGCTTATTTACCTAAATTTCGAGGAACAGAGTAAAAGATTGGAGACTTCCTTAAGACAATATTTTTTTCCGGTTTAATAATATTCATGGTGTTTTAATTTCGCGATTTGAAAAAAGTGGCCACCATTTTGAACTTTTTAGTTACTGGACCGATTGCTTTCAAAATCGATATCTGGGTGTCAGTGTGGGCTCTGAATACGAATCTGTAGTAAAAATTTAAAAAAGTGGCCGCCATTTTGAACTTTTTAGTTACTGGACCGATTTCTTTCAAAATCGATATATGGGCGTCTGTGTGGACTCTGGATACGAATCTATAGTCAAAATTAAAAAAAAGTAGCCGCCATTTTGAACTTTTTAGTTACTGGACCGATTGCTTTCAAAATCGATATCTAGGCGTCTGTGTGGACTCAGAATACGAATCTGTAGTCAAAATAAAAAAGAAGTGGCCGCCATTTTGAACTTTTTAGTTACTGGACCGATTTCTTTCAAAATCGATATCTGGGTGTCTATGTAGGCTCTGAATACGAATCCGTTGTCAAAATTTAAAAAGTGACCGCCATTTTGAACTTTTTAGTTACTGGACCGATTGCTTTCAAAATCGATATCTGGGTGTATGTGTGGGCTCTGAATACGAATCTGTAGTAAACATTTAAAAAAGTGGCCGCCATTTTGAACTTTTTAGTTACTGGACCGATTGCTTTCAAAATCGATATCTGGGTGTCTGTGTGGGCTCTGAATACGAATCCGTTGTAAAATTTAAAAAAAGTGGCCGCCATTTTGAACTTTTTAGTTACTGGACCGATTGCTTTCAAAATCGATATCTGGGTGTATGTGTGGGCTCTGAATACGAATCTGTAGTACACATTTAAAAAAAGTGGCCGCCATTTTGAACTTTTTAGTTACTGGACCGATTGCTTTCAAAATCGATATCTGGGTGTCTGTGTGGGCTCTGAATACGAATCCGTTGTCAAAATTTAAAAAAAGTGGCCGCCATTTTGAACTTTTTAGTTACTGGACCGATTGCTTTCAAAATCGATATCTGGGTGTCTGTGTGGGCTCTGAATACGAATCCGTTGTCAAAATTTAAAAAAAGTGACCGCCATTTTGAACTTTTTAGTTAATGGACCGATTGCTTTTATAATTGATATTTGTTTGTCTGTGTGGGCTCTGAATACGAATCCGTTGTCAAAATCTTAAAAAAGTGGCCGCAATTTTGAACTTTTTAGTTACTGGACTGATTACTTTCAAAACCCATATCTACATGTCTGTGTGGGCTCTGAATAACAATATGTAGTTAACATAAAAAATATGATATCGATTTTGAAAGCAATCGGTCCAGTAACTAAAAAGTTCAAAATGGCGGCCACTTTTTTTAAATTTTGACAACGGCTTCGTATTTAGAGCCCACACAGACACCCAGATATCGATTTTGAAAGCAATCGGTCCAGTAACTAAAAAGTTCAAAATGGCGGCCACTTTTTTTAAATTTTGACTACAGATTAGTATTCAGAGCCCACACAGACCCCCAGATATCGATTTTGAAAGCCATCGGTCCAGTAACTAAAAAGTTCAAAATGACGGCCACTTTTTTTAATTTTTACTACAGATTCGAATTCAGAGCCCCCATATACACCCAGATATCGATTTTGAAAGCAATCGGTCCAGTAACTAAAAAGTTCAAAATGGCGGCCACTTTTTTTTAATTTTGATTACAGATTCGTATTCAGAGCCCACACAGACATCCAGATATCGATTTTGAAAGTAATCGGTCCAGTAACTAAAAAGTTCAAAATGGCGGTCACTTTTTTAAATTTTGACAACGGATTCGTATTCAGAGCCTACATAAACACCCAGATATCGATTTTGAAAGCAATCGGTCCAGTAACTAAAAAGTTCAAAATGGCGGCCACTTTTTTTTAATATTGACTACAGATTCGTATTCAGAGCCCACACAGACACCCAGATATCGATTTTGAAAGCAATCGGTCCAGTAACTAAAAAGTTCAAAATGGCGGCCACTTTTTTTAATTTTTACTACAGATTCGTATTCAGAGCTCACACATACACCCAGATATCGATTTTGAAAGCAATCGGTCCAGTAACTTAAAAGTTCAAAATGGCGGCCACTTTTTTAAATTTTGACAACGGATTCGTATTCAGAGCCTACATAGACACCCAGATGTCGATTTTGAAAGCAATCTGTCCAGTTACTAAAAAGTTCAAAATGGCGGCCACTTTTTTTAAATCGCGAAATTATAACACCATGAATAGGTATTATTAAACCGGAAAAAAATATTGTCGTAAGGAAGTCTCCAATTTTTTACTCTGTTCCTCGAAGTTTAGGTAAATAAGTCCTACCTATTCCTATCACTGATAATAATAATACTTATTATAATAATACATAATATACAATATATTAGTTTTGTATAGGTATATTTGTTTTATAATTATAAAAAATAGAAAACGTAATATTAAAGAAATAATAACAATACATATTATAAATTGAATTCATCCATGTCATTGCCAAAAAAAAACTAACAACACCCATATACAATAATTGATTTCAAATTTCTTTCCAGTCTGTCAAATTTGCCTATCATGTGTACGCGCCCAGTATGGCGCGCAGTCGTGCTCCTAGCTCGCGGAATTTTTGTATTTTACACGCTTTAAGCATTGTATTATCATTAAAATGACCTAATTATGAAAGGTTACGCCATCTTTTGTCATTCCTGATGATCTTGAGCTCTTTCGACACGCACGAACTGCACAAATCGCCATTTTGCGTAGTGCACATATACGTGTTCTTCGTTCCCAAGTCGCGAGCGCACTGACGGTCGATCCCGCAGCAGCGCTATATATTAGTGCAAATGCTCTAACACGCGGCTAATTTTCCTATATATTAGCGCTCGACGGTTGCCACTCCCGTAGGTATGCTCGGTGATTCCATAAGAGCAGGATACCCAAACGTAGGTGATCAGATCATGCCGCGATCTTAACCTTAAAACTTAGGAACAAAATACGATTTGACGCGGTCGCCAAGATTCAATATTTTTTTAATAATACTAAATATTGTTTGATGTGAATTCTGTAAAAACACACATAAAGGAGCTATTGAGGTCTACCAAAATAATTTTTTATCGATTTTTTTTTAATAAATGCACAAAAGACTCTTTGATCTGTTGCTCCTCGACATTCTTTGACTGCAGTCAATTTCACTAAATTTCAAACACACACTCAATACACAATCGCACACAGAACCTCAATCAAGAATATTGTGAACAGTGGTAAACTATTTTGTTATTCTCTTTTATATTTTTTGAGATACCCGCAAAATTCTCTCATGTTTAATAATTCTCTCATGTTTTAAGGTGTTACACAAACTGTTAATATACCTATATATAACACTGTAATATGTAGGAACTATTTATTCCTGGACTTTATGTGACGTTGAGTAGCTTGGTCAAGTAGGGTATTGTATGCAACCACCGTCTCTCATCATGATACAGCCGGTTAGGCCAGTTTGGGAGATGGTGTTTGCACACAACTCAGAATAATTATTGCCAATTTGTCTGTTATGAAATAGGGACAGTTTATGTTGTTGTGTAAAGTGTCTGTGAAAATAATAAATGAAATTTTAAGTTTTGAGTTTGAGTTTGAGAAGGATAAACAATCAATAATTTGTGATTGATTCGAGGATTTTTTCTAGTAATTCTGGACCGATCTCTCCTATTGAGTATCAAATCGTGTCTGTCATACTACGTGACGTCGTCGTTACACCTACTACTATGAGCCAGGTGTCTAACGATGCCCGTGGACACTCTGTGACGCCCGCGGAAAATAGCTTGTCCATCGATTTAGGTCAAGTAAATGACTCAGAATTGTGAACGGTTAGAACGAAGTGACGGTCTCGAAGGCGATATGCATTTACGACGCGACCACGAATCCATACTTATTATTCTCACATAAAACGCCCCAATCACGCACGACACAGCGTCGCGTCGCTATGATGTAGTTTACATTGATCCGCGCTCGGCCTGCAGAATTTTTCACTGTTGCCAGCAATCCAAAGGGAAGTCTCCGGTATGGCACATAAAAATATAAAAAAATATGTATGTCTATATTTTTTGTAATATTTGTAGTGATTTCATATTTTGATCGTCACTTTCCATTTTTTTTTCCCAAAATCTAAATTCGTTCATTTAGTCTATACGTCCGTTATTGGGTCATCCACCAAGCTCTATCATCATCATCATCATCATCATCATCATCATCATCAGCCTGTATCGGTCCACTGCTGGACATAGGCCTCTCCCAAGCCACGCCACCACACGCGGTCTTCCGCTCTTCTCATTCATCCACTCAAGCTCATCAAGCTCTGTAATGGTACAAAATTTCAACTTTTTCGTCCACTAGATTAGGAGAAAATAAGTTGTGCCAGACGGACAGACAGAACACGAGAGTGATTCTAAAGAATCACTCTTACTCAACCTTAACATTTTTCATGTTTTGTAGTACGGATACGGAACCCTAAATATAACTTCAATAATAGAATCGACCTTTGAACCTATAGTTCAGTTTCAGTTTTTTAATAGAATAGAATAAGATAGGATATGATAGGATAGGATAGGGTAGAGTAGGGTAGGGTAGGGTAGGATATGATAGGATAGGATAGGATAGGGCAGGGTAGGGTAGAGTAGGATAGGATAGGATAGAGTAGAATAGAACAGCGTTTATTTCCTCATTCACATCAGTAATACAGTAGATAATATACATCATGGGCTAGGAGGAAAAGGGAGCCAGCTCAGCTTATCTGTCAATCAATCTGTCGTCCCTGCCTAACTCATTGGGAAACACGTGTAACGTTATGTATATTCTAGTCAAGTCAGTCAGCGTGTATGCGTCCACTGCTCGACATACGCCTCTCCAATTTTCCTCCAGTCCTCCCGGCCTTCAGCTGCACGTAACCACTGATTTCCGCCGAAGTAAGTCGCCCCACACACCCTGTTTTCCTGTCCATGGCCGCCAGTGTAGGATACGCTTACTCCAACAGTCGTCATCTCTTCTTTAGCTTGGCCACCCGGTGTCTAAGTTCAGGACCACTTTGGTACATCGGCGGATTGCCTCGTTACGCACCATATCACGTAGCGATATTCCCTGCATTGCTCGCTCTATTACTCACTGGGCAACTTTCAACCTTTGGACAACAGCCACCGTCAGAGTCCACGTTTCGCACACGTACGTCATAACCGGGAGGACGCACTGGTCATATATACGGTTTTTAAAATTTGCGGAAGGTCAAATCAACTCAGGGCAAATTTTATCTTTCCGAAGGCGGCCCAACTCCGCCCAACCCATTTGAATTCGTCTCTCGACCTCCTTAAGCAGACCTTGTCTACCAAGCCGTAGAATTTGACCGAGATAAACGCACTCTTCAACCTGTTCGATCACTTCTCCGTCAATTACAATTTGTCCTCCCGTCTTAACTTTGGTCGCCATGACCTTTGTTTTATCCCGGTGCATCTTCAGACCCACTTTCATCGACGCTGTATAAAGGTCTTCCAGTATGGTCAGAAGCTGATCACGGGAACCCGCTAGCTGGGACGACAACCTCGGCGGAAAGCAGTGGTTCCGTACCACTGAAGGCCGGGAGGACTGGAGGAAAATTGGAGAGGCATATGTCCAGCAGTGGACGCTCGCACGCTGACTGGCTGACAAGTCACGCCACCAGGCAGAATGTCGTCCAACGCAACGGTCCGTTTTCCTGTCCACGGCAGCCAGACTACGGTGACTCCACTGTTCCACTAATAGCTATGGAATACGCCTTGTCACCGAATACGTCTGTGTCAACTTTCGAGATAAATTACGTCCGAAAGTTGAGTATAATAAAAATCATCAAGATAAAACAAATCCATGCGTGTCTGTTATTTAATCAGACTCCTAGCGTGACTTGGTGATTTCCTCTCGTCTCTTCTATTATTTATTGCTAGGTAGATTTATATTCTATAAATTTATTAGTGTCATTAGCTGTGTCTGATCTTCCGTTAAAGTTCTGGGCACAGACACCAGTGCCGGCTGTCTAAAAAAATTATTTTAGTCCAATGTACAGAATAACATTTTCATAGGGTGCAAAGGTGGACTTATCCCTTACAGAGATGTCTTCCAGTCAACCTTTGGATATTTGATTGTCTATGACTGATTGATTCTTGTTAGTAGTAAGTAATTTATTTGGTTACACTTTTCATTTATCACATTTTTTTATCTAACTTGACATGGTTGGCTATGTCACTCTCGACTTCTCCCTCGACGTCACCCTCGACATCACTCTCGACGTCACCCTCGACTCGACGTCACCTTCGACATTCCTTCATTATTCCTCGCCTTATTCCTGTAGGTACTAGGTGTCATACCAGAGCGGTTCCCTTTAGTCACCTGCTGAGAAAGAACGTTTAAAAAAAGTAAGGTGTGAGTACCTTTTTTAAAGTTCTTGGTCATTATGCTCAATATTTAGTTATCCATTATGTCGTAGACAGCGGCGGGTGGCCGAGTGGTTTGGGCGTAGGCCTCTCTTGCGAGAGATCCGTGGTTCGAATCCGGTCGGCGTGTACCAATGAGTTTTTTTCTGACGGAAACAAATTTGATACGTGAATACCTACACCTGCTGCTTCACCGTTCGGAACCGGTGTAAAACTGTAGGTTCCTTCCCTTGCCCCTTACTAGGTGGTAGACTCAAATTGTAGCCGACTGGGTTGATACCACGTGCCGAATGTAAGGTTGTGTCCTCTTGTCCGGTATTCAATTATCCAATAGTCGGCAATTCAAAGGGAAGTCTCCGGTATGGCACCTACCTTCTCGGAGGTGATATTGGCTGGGCACCCAGAGCAAGTCTCGCCACTATGACGCAGCCGTCATAGGTACAGTGTGGTTAGTATACCTACGTATATGGTATAATATACCGTGCGGGGCCGGTACTTAAAAAAAAAATAGCCCCACTGCATCTCTCCCCACGCATGTCGTAAAAGACGACTAAGGGATAAGGACAAGATGCCATGATAAAGGGCGACAGGCTCGCCACCTTGGCATGACACTTCCACCGATTCATGCAGCAGGTGGGGTGGGTCTTCGTGGCTTACTTGCTGCTTGATCGATTGAATCTTGTTCGTATACTTTGCGAAACGTGGTGGTCGGTGTTGTGCTGTAATTTACCAGAGTTCTTGCAGCACAACACCGATTACTCTGCTTACCCCGATTGCCGGGATTCAGCGTGTGTGATATGATGATGGTATATTAAGGTATACCAGCATACCGGACTCGCTGGAATAATAAAAAAAACATAAATTGACTCTCATTCATCTTATTTATTATTTATTACATAATATTATCAACAAACATAAAAATAAAACCGACGTTCAACGTCTTTTGTTTACAGTCATCTAAAAAATAGATCTTTCGTTTCATTTGTTCAGTAAGTACATACCTATATTGGTACCTATAAGTATTAATTAATCTAATTTAAAAAATGCTTGGTCGTCTATGTTTTTAAATATTTCCCTGTCAGACCCGTGAAATGCGCCAAACACCATACTCTTGTTAGGTACCTTCATGGGGTACATTTGACCCAGCGTGATTGTCATTTTAACAATTTAAACACAGTTATCATTGATTCCCATCTTTTATGTGATGTGACCCAATTTTTAACACCCGACGCAATCGGAGGGGTGTTATAAGTTTAACGTTTGTGTGTATGGGTGTGTCTGTCTGTGGCATCGTAGCTCCGAAACGGATGGACCGATTTGTATGCGGTTTCTTTTTGTTAGAAAACTGGTTTAATCGGGTTGCTTCTTAGCTATGTTTATAATTAAGTAATCAAAAAATGTATGATCTTAAAAAATGGACCGATTTGCATTGCGGTTTTTTTTTAAAAGCTTGAAATGAAAGTTAAATTACAAATTTAGAAAACCCCAACCCTTAAAAAAAAGTCTAAAATATTTCCGTTTTCTTACTTAAACGAGTCTGGGGACCGCTAAGCAAATAAAATATATGACAACTCAGAGCTGCGCGGGAATTTACTTAGCGGTCCCCCGACTCCTTTTATTATTTACAAGCTTTTATTTAACTTCACCTGTTAGTACCTAGGTGGTCAAATCTTGCAACTTAATTTTTAACCCGTTCCTCCCAACCGATTAAGCTGAAATTTTGCACAGACTTTTTGTGCTGGCGACAATACAATCTAGTATACTCAAAATTGCAAAAAAATATTAAAAACACAAAGTAAAATAATAAATTAAAAAAGCTTTTTACAAACAAGCTTCTACTTAGGCCATGTACTATGAGTTTCGGTTTTCGATTTGTTTTCTTAAAGCTTTTCGCGAAATGCTCATACAAAAAGTGGGTAAGTAAGTACCTACCAATTAATTTCACTGGACAGTGATTAAGTGATAGAAAGTACTTGTCGAGGTATGTATTTTCTTTACAATTCACGACAGAAGATTTTTTTTATGTAATCCAGTATGGGTGTCTGAGTCGGAGGGGCCAAAGCAGATGCTCTAACCAGCCAATATCACTTCTGATAAGGTAGGTGCCATACCGGAGACTTCCCTGGATTGCTGGCTATACTGAACTAGAGGAGAATACAACGGAGGTTGCGTATTTACGTTCTATACAAGCCCATTACGCAAGGGTATGTAATTTATCGAGTATAGTTTGGAATACAAATTTCTGATTGACGTCTTCCAATCTGTACACCGCCATTACGCAAAAATCTTACATCCGGTACGGTGGTACCAACCCAGTCGGGTACAATTTGAGCCTACCACAAAGTAAGTTTTGAAAACAAATCGAAGACCTAAACATATATTATTCGGTTATATATAAATACATGGCTTAAATAAGAGCTTGTTTTTATTAAAAAAGCTTCTTACTGGGTCTTTTATTAATTTTTTTTACTTATAATTTATCTATACTTACTGTATTTTATTTACACTGTCTCTGAATAAATAATTCTACGAAGACACCCGAAGTTTTAAAAAAACATTTCTGCTTACAAAAAATATTACACCATTTGTGAGTATATCATCAATAGGTTGATACCTAATTAATTACATACTTACTAACTTAGTTATCACAGTTACACACTTATATGTCACTTCCTATAAAATACATTGTTTGTCTTCACGTTCGACAGACCTGCTGATTTTCATTTAATTTCTTCGTCTGAGCTCGAGTGGCTAAAACTAATTTTACGCTCTAACAAATTGCTGCTCGAAATTACTGATATTGAACATAATATGTATGTAGGTAGGTAGGTATGGCAAATAAATTTAGATCTATAAGGTCTTTCAAAATTAGTTCATAGTACGCTAAGGGGGGTTCTGTATCGGAAATAGATCACTTTTGAAGAACAAAGATTTTTTTTTTACAAATTTTTTTTTCTGTACATATAAAATGTAAAAAAAAATATTTCTTAATCGTTTCAGGTTCATGCCAGGAACAAAAAGTCTTCCATCACATAGATCTCTTTCTTTCAGAAATTGTGAAAAACCACAATTTTAGTATTATTAGTATGGAATAGAAAGAATTTGATTTTTTTTTACCAACTTACAAATGTTACATCATAATGGCAATGAAGACTTTTTTGTTACTATTATGAAACTGAATCTATCAGGCTATAAAAATCAACCACCAATTTTTTTATTTAAATACATAAAAAAATATTTTTACATAAAAAAAACAAGGTCAAAAAAAAATTATATAGGTTTTACTCCCTATATGATACAGAACCCCCCCTTAGCGTACTCTGAACTAATTTTGAAAGACCTTATATACAAAATCGCGTTCACTCCGGAGATTTGGTGTCGATGCTCTTAAATGTAACTTCTTTCTTCTGATCTGATGGGAGCAGCAACGCGACGAACGCGCCGGCTGGAAAGTACAAAAAGTATATTAATTATGTTTATTCATATTAATCTACAAAATCGGCTAAAGGTTTCAAGAGTACCTTTTAATATTTTTTTATCTTAAAAAAATTTTGGTCGGTGCAAGTCAGTTCTGGATTTTCCATTAGGCCGTATAGGCCGCGGCTTAGGGGCAGCAAATTTTAGGGGGCGGCAGATTTCCGAAGAGCACTAAAGAATATTACAAGTAACACTTGCGCTTTGGTATGTGTAAGCCGTCAAGTTAGTGCGCGATTATGGACGCAATACTCAAGCAATTCACTTGTGGATAGAGTTTTCGATCAATTAAATCATTTGGATAAAGGGTTTAAGTCCCCATTGCGACTTAGTAATACTCCAATCCTATTTGTGTTTTGCGCGGGCGGCGAAAGTCGAGTGGCCTATACTTGAACAGTACAAGTCCGGCACTGGTGAAAGTACATACATAGGTACCTCCGTCCCTGCTCAACTCAAGAGCATTATTTCCGACTTTTACGGAGGTACACACATACACATACATACATACCAAACGCTCTATCCCGACAATCGGGGTAAGCAGAGTAATCGGGGTTGTGCTGCAGGTGCTCTTGTAAATTACGGCACAACACCGACCACCAAATTTTGCAATGTATTAGAACAAGATGTAACTATCGAGCAGCAAGTAAGGCAAGAAGTACCACCTGCTGCATGTCTCGGTGGAAGGACCGTTCCAAGGTGAGAGGTGGCTAGCCTTCCGCCCTTATGCGCGGCATCTTGTCCTTATCCCTTAGTGGCCTTTTACGACATGCACGGGGAGAGATTCAGTGGGGCTATTCTTTTCAAGTACCGACCCCACACAGTCCCATCATGTGATTTTAATATTCTTATGTGTTATGAACTTATGAGTTTCTTCTAAATCATTGGTTAAATAGAGAAGATGATCAGAGTCGACGGTAGAGTCACGAAGGACCCCATCTAGGGGTCCCATATTCAGGGGAAATAGAACAGTGGAGCACTCACACAAGACGAAGGCCCCGAAGCCATAGAAGGTTGCCTCGCAGTGCCTCTCCATCAGGACACCGATAAATCTGATGCAGATGAACGAAGCCCCCCTGCCGACCATCATCGTCAAGCACACCGCCATCGCTCTGCAAAGTATCAACATATCATGTGATGACATCGTGTCGATGTTTCTTTTTTTTTTATGTACTCCTGTATGGGTGGCTGAGTCAGAGGGGCCAAAGCACATGCTCTGACCACCCAATATCACCTCCGAGAAGGTAGGTGCCATACCGGAGACTTCACTAGATTTCTGGGTATACTGGACTAGAGGAGAACACAGACAGGGCTGCTATGCGGCCATCTTACATCCAGTACGGTGGCACCAACCCAGACCGCTACAATTTGAGCCTACCACTTAGTAAGGGGCAAGGGAAGGGACCTACAGTTTTACAGCGGTTCCGAACGGTGAAACAGCAGGTGTAGGTGTGCACGTAAATTTTTTCGTCAGAAAAAACTCATTGGTACACGCCGACCGGATTGGAAAACTTTCTTTTTCTATCATTTTGTTTTGATTTACGTTTTTGTTTATAGACGTCCAGAGATACCAGCCTTTCGGCTACAAAATCCAGACGTCTACTACCTGCACTCTTGCGAGTACAGTGATCATGTATGCCAGATCGAGGCCCCATAGCTGCTCTGTCGAACGTTCGTTCTTCCGAAAAAATCCCATGGGAAACACAGGCTGCGACCTTTCCCCAGCCGATCCGAGCCACCACCCGTCCACCCGAAGGAACCCCCGACCGAAGTCGAGAGCCGGGGGTGAAGCCTTCACTGCCACTGGGGTCAGCACCCTATCCAACCGCAACCTGTGCCCAGGGACTCAGCTTTTTGTACTAGCCCAAAGGCTTTTGTTTTCACCAGCTATGTATATGCGTGGAAGTGCATATGACCACCACCTAATGTGTACCGGGGATCCACCGGTCTCGAATGACAGACTTTCGTCAGCGTCATTAGCTCGTGGGAAATCCATCCCACATCCACATATAAGTGTGTGTAGCACCGACATACCGATCTACATTATTCGCATGTCTACCAATTCTCCACATTGGTTGGACCGGATTGGAAAATCGGACCTCTCGCATGAGAAGCCGATGCCTAAACCCACGAGCCTAAACCACTTGGCTACCCGCCGCTCTGGCCAATTTGTATGGCCAATTTTTTAATTACTATTTATTTATTGCAATAACACGGCGCGACAATATTCTTGCCATGTTATTATGATAATCTTCATGGCACTCTGCCGCCGTTAGATGGGTGACAGAACAGCTCAACAAGAGCAATACAATTGAACAGCATTTCAAGTAATGTTTTATTCTAATTGTTAGTGTTGAATTAGCAATGTGTTCTACAATCTACGACTAGTTGGATATACAGTTCCACAATAGCAGATTAATGAAGAAGATGAAATCAAATGTAATTTTTAACAACAGTAGTCAGCCTCGGTAGCTCAGTGGTGCGGTCGATCGGTCAGTACTTGGATGGGGGTCATCGAGCGGTCGTTGTCCCTTTCCACCTTACCTTACTAGATAGTAGGGTTTTTAGTTCACCCGGTATTATGGGCTGACATCACGGATTTTGTAGGTGATGTGGCCAAACGTGTCCGTTTCCATAAAAATAAAAAATAAAAAGAGTCAATGGAAAAAACACCATCGGTCACAGTATGCTACCCTGGTTGCAGACGCGGGGGTAAAACTGGCTTTCCAACCAATATATAATCCTGAGTCTTCAAGTAATCGATTTATCCATAACATACCTCAAATAAGTCGGATAAACTTCCACAGTGAAGCCGGTCACAAGACCCATGGTGACGAGGTTGCCTTGGAAGGTGAAGAAGACCAGGATGCTAGCACCCAGGTTGTAAATGGAGTTGAGGATGAGTCCGCAGAGTCCGGCCACGAGGTGGAAGCCGATCACCACGTTCTTCTTGCCGACGAATTTGATGAGGAAGGAGTTGGTCGTGTTGAGGATACAGAGCAGTGTACTGAACACGAGGATCGATATGAAGGTTACGTCCTCAATTTTGTCGTTACACGTTAGCACCTGGAATAACCAAAAATAAATCAATCAATACAACATACGAGTATCATGTCATAAAACTATACGATTTGAAACTATTTGGAAAACAATTAATTGCATGGATAAAGGATTAGTAATGGATATGTGAATGTTCGTCTGTTTGTTCACGCATCACGTAAAAAAGGACTTACTCTATTCGGATCGATTTTTCAGAAGATAACGAATACGGTTTTCATCTGAATGATAACTTGCGAGTAGTCACATCATGATGTTACGGTACCTTGATTTTCTAAAATTGTTTTCGGGTTAATGGATTTATATTTATCTTTATTGTGCCTTTGGAAAGAGACATTCCAATCCATGACAAACAAATTGTTGAAAATAACAATAAAAATAATCCTTCGTGTGCCAGGTGGCGAAAGGACTTCGGTTGCAGACGACCGGATTCCCATACGGCGGATGATCTTCCAGGGAGACAGTCTGAGTCCGCTTTGGTTTTGTCTGGCTCTGAACCCTCTTAGCACTCTGCTTGAGGACTCAGAGCTGGGCTACTGTCTTCGAAGAGGAGGCTCTCGAATATCGCACTTATTTTATATAGATGACCTCAAACTGTTTGCCAAGTCGTACACTGAACTAATGTCGATGATGGAGATA
This sequence comes from Nematopogon swammerdamellus, assembly GCA_946902875.1. Classification (NCBI taxonomy): domain Eukaryota; kingdom Metazoa; phylum Arthropoda; class Insecta; order Lepidoptera; family Adelidae; genus Nematopogon; species Nematopogon swammerdamellus. The sequence continues at coordinate 3,330,127 of OX336344.1, forward strand.
CCTGAAGGCTTCAGCAACGACATTGGAATGGAGTTCCACAGGTAAAAACACAGGTTAGGTCCTGCTTGGAGTACTGCTCGCACTTGTGGGATGGCTCAGCTAAATACCAGCTTGCGCCGCTAGACTCAATCCAGCGTCGTGCCGTGCGACTGGTGGGTGACCCCGTGGTGTCCCGCGACTTAGAACCACTGCAACTCCGTAGGGACGTCGGCTCCCTAAGTGTGTTCTATCGTTTATTTCATGGGGAGTGTTCGGAGGAGCTGTTTAACGCGATTCCGTCGTCCCCATTCCACCTCCGCACTACGCGTACTGGGCAGGGGATGCACCCCTATTCAATCGACCTACCACGCATGCGCACCAACCGGTTCTGTAGATCTTTTATTCACAGAACCGGGAAAATGTGGAACGCACTTCCTGCCCATCTATTTCCTCCCAAGTACAGTCTGGGGTTTTTCAAAAGGGGCGTGAAAAGGCTCCTGTCAGGCCGGCATGACATTCGCAATCCCCGTGCATCACAGAATGTCCATGGGCATCGTTAGACACCTACTTGTAGGTGTAACGATGCCACATGTCGCGCTATCGATAAAAAAAAAAAAAAAAAAAAAAAAAAAAAAAGAGTTCGGCTTGGAAAAATGTGGGACCATCCATGTGGAACGTGGTGTGATCGTGAACTCTGAATGTTCAAAGCTCTCTACGAAGACGAAACCTATAAATATCTGGGAATATCGGAGGCTCTCAACATACGGGATACGGACATGAAACAATCAGTTAAGAAAAAGTTTTTTCACCGTCTTACAAAAGTGCTAAATAGCCTAATAGGCAATACAATTCGTGCCTATAATGGTTGGGTCATGCCTGTGCTCGTATATACCTTCGGTATTCTCAGATGGACTCAGACCGAATTGGACTCGCTGGATACATAGGTCAGGACGCTGATGATGAAATCCCGTATGCATCACCCATGATCATCGGTCATGAGGTTGTATATCCCGCGGAAGTGGGGGGGTTGAGGTATGTTAAATGCCAAGAACCTGCACAACCGCGAGGTATGCAATCTCCGTCAGTACTTTTTGGAAAAGACTGATGTTTGTGAGATGCACCGCGATGTCGTCACCAGTGATAAAGGTCTTACCCCGCTGAGTATGGGAAAAGAGAACTGGCGGAAGCCGGTTGTACTGAGCACTGAGGACCGCATGGAAGTATGGAAAGGCAAGGATCTGCACGGTAGGTACTTCCGGTCTCTCACGGGACCGGATGTAGACCTAGACAACTTGCTTCCGTGCACTGGCTACGCTTCGGGGACCTCTTCGGGGAAACCGAGGGTTTTGTCTTTGCAATACAAGATGAGGTTGTCAAGACGAACAACTATAGGAAACACATAATGAAGGACGGCACCATTGACATCTGCCGCGCCTGCCACCAACCTGGCGAGTCACTCAGACATATGATTTCCGGTTGTTCGCAGCTTGCCAACACCGAGTATCTGCATAGACACAACCTAGTAGCCAGGATTATCCACCAGAAACTTGCCTAAAATTTCAATACTATAAATAAGTACAATCCACCGCCAGTTCTCGAGAACGGTCATGTCACACTCTACTGGGACCGGTCCATTATCACATACAGGACTATTCTCGCGAACAGGCCTGATATTGTGATAGTAGACCGGGAGGCAAGGCGCGCAACGCTCGTCGATATCGCCGTGCCGCACGATGGTAACCTCGTCAGTAAGGAAGCAGAGAAGATGTTGAAATATCTGGATCTGCAGCACGAGGTTACCAAAATGTGGCCCGTCGACTCCACTCGACGATCGTTGTGGCCATAGTCGTACCAGCGCATGGGCTGATAGCGAAGAGCCTCGACGACCACCTTAAGAGGCTCTCGCTGAGTGGTTGGGTCAAGGGTCAGATCCAGAAGGCAGCCCTTTTCGACACTGCACGCATCGTCCGGAGGTTTCTCTCTTTCGGACCCGACCATCGGTAGGCTGGGTTCGCCCCGCCCGAGCCGCCGGTGGTGGAAACTCAATTTTTTTTAAGGTTAATTTTGTATATTTTTTAATGTTAGGTTTTTAATATGTACAAGATTAGTTTTAAGAAGATGTGTGAATAAAGAAATAAAATAATACAAACTATTCAAATATTAAATACCTACTTCAAAGTGTGATGTGTAAGCAAACTTGTAAACCTTGACATGATCTTAAATTATTTTAATTTTTTTAGTTTTTGCCGTTTTCCGTCCACTTAGTTCAGTGTAGGCCGCACGACCGAAGGGAAGCACTGACATGGGATCTAGTTCACCAAGGTGTTATGGGTTGACATCACGGATATTTTAGGTGATGATGTAGCCCACCGTGTCAGTTTCCATAAATAAAAGTCATTGTCAGCCTCGATAGCTCAGTGGTGTAGACAGTCGACTGTGACCGCTCGACCGTTGGAGGCTGACCGTGGTTCGGATTCCACGTTAAACTGTAGGTCCCTTCCCTTCTTACCTTACTAGGTGGTAGGGTTCAACCCGCCCGGGTTGGTACCACCGCAGTGAATGAAACGTCGGTCGAAACGGCTATGTAAATAGTTCGTGTTTTCCGTCCAGTTCAGTGTAGCCGACATGAAATGAAGGGAAGCACTGACATGGCACCTAGTTCACCCGGTGTTATGGGCTGACATCACGGATGTTGTAGGTGATGTAGCCCACCGTGTCAGTTTCCATAAAAAAAAAAAATTAATAAATAAATAAAAAAAATTTACTTTCTGATGATAATGTAATGATTAGGTAGGTACTGACGACAGAATGCGTAGAATTATGATGATTGGGCTGCTTGGTTAGCAATGTGCAGAAGTTCTGTCCCTCGGCGTGGCCCTGCTCTACCGCGCGCGCGTACGCGTTGGCGATCGTCGGCATCCACATCATGAAGGATGGAGGGCTGCAAGACATAGTAAAGCATTTGTTGGTTAGGCTGTTTATCGAAATGACTTTAGTCGACGTTTCGTCCACCACGCTGTCAACATCCTCGGAATCAGCATTATGTTACTTCTAAATCATTTTTCGCTTGGCATTAAGCGGCGTCGTGGGGCGTAATATTATATTAGTATAGAAACATACTCGTAGTTAATAAGAGCACCAAAGCAGGCCTCACGCACTCTATGTACTTGCGCGCGCTAACTACCTACCACCGGGCCGCCGGCGGTCTATTTCAATGGAAAATTCGCCACCCACGCGAAGTATACATAGACGCTCGCCCACGCAACTGCGCGCAGCTGCAAAGCAATAACCACTTTACACTCGATCGTTAAGGTATATTTTCGCACGCAGCGATTGGCGAAGTGAAACAGTAGGCTATTAAAGCCCGAAGGTAGGAACATTTTCTATGGAGTGATTTATCTGTTACGAAGTAACTATTAAGTAATCTGTGACCACAGTGTAATTACGTCTAATTTGATAAAACAAGTCTTTCTGCACAAGACACAGATTCTCTAGGGCAGGAGACATTGCTATATGTAAAATAGCCGTCTAGATATTTTCTTAAATAAATTATCTTCTTTTCTTTTCTTTTCTTTTCTTTTCTTTTCTTTTCTTTTCTTTTCTTTTCTTTTCTTTTCTTTTCTTTTCTTTATCTTTCATAAAATGTGTATCTCCTTCATGGAGATAAAAATGATATTTATCACCAGGCCGCCTTTAGTTGACGAAAATTGCCTCCTCCAAGACACACATTTTTCTATCAAAATTATTGCTATATTTTTTATTAAGGGTATTTTGACAGGTCTTTTTCGTTTGATGAAACATTTTAGGACACAAAACTATTAAAATGTGAATGTAATATAATAGCTAAGTAAACAAATAAAAATAAGTGAAAACGTTTGGGCTTTTTTTATTATATTTTCAGATTTGCTATTTTTTTTCCATAAAATCATTAAAATGTTTACTTAAAAAAAATTTTTCTTTGCATAAAGCATGATTTGCTCTAAATTTTTAATAGTTATAACCTCTACTAGCCTCTATATGTATTTATACATAGGTACGTCTAATTATAGATAATTCAGTCATCATTGAGATAAACTAATTGGAAAATATATTAGAGTGATGATTATTGTTCTTCGAATTAATTATGGACTCACTAGCTCTATCTTTTATATTTATATTGGATTCAACAAAATAGTCACACGGAGTTACTCTGTGTAGAAATTATCTAGAATTATCTGGAGTGGCTGGAAATATTTTCCCACAATATTAACTGATGTATTCTCAACCTTTCCTTTGATTTCATGAACCGATATGCCGGCAATAAGACAAACGTTTTAAGGTTAATCCTATCGTAACTATCTAAATGACAAATTAAACAGTCCTTATGTAATAAAATTACTATTCTAGTGTCGGCATAGCTGGAGGCTGACCGTGGTTCTGATTCCACGTAAAACTGTAGGTCACTTCCCTTCTTACCTTACTAGGTGGTAGGGTTTAACCCTCCCGGGCTGGTACCACCGTACTGCATGAAAGGTCGTTTGAAATGGCTAATTAAATAGTTCGTGTTTTCCGTCCAGTTCTGGGTAGCCGGCACGACCGAAGGGAAGCACTGACATGGTACCTAGTTCACCAAGGCGTTATTGGCTGACATCCACGAATATTGTAGGTGATGTAGTCAATCGTGTCAGTTTCCATAAAACAAAATTCCAAAACATAATAATTAACAAAGGGAAAGTAATAAAACAATTTATACTTTTAATAAATCAATTTAAAAAATGTTTTAAAACAGGAAGGTCAAATTAGGTGTGAAGTCATTATAAGGGGGTCAAAAGTGGGCGAAAATAGCGGGACGCATTAAATAGACGACCCCTAATCAACAGAACAAAACAGTACATAAATATAATTAGGGCATCCAAAATCGGTACCATTTTCAAAATCGGTTTTATTCCGATTTTCATATTTTAAAAATCGATTTTTCGATTTTTTCGATGTTTTCGATTTTACGGCAAAATGTGAAGTGTAACTTTAATATAAGGTAGGTATTTTTGCACTGGGCCACATGAAAATAAATGATAAAGAGTATACTAGTAATAAAATAAGTGACATTTAATATTTCAGTGCAATATTAAAATTACATGTGTTCAAATTTTGAAATTAAAATGTTGAATGGGAACTTAACACTAACTTTAACGTGAATACGTAAACCACTTGGTAACTACGTGAGCGTGACTTTTTTTTTTATTGCTTCCGAACTGGGTGGCTCCGCCCGTGGTCGAAACCTCAGGGGCAGCCAATTTCACCGCCGAGGAGGTGCCAGTCCGGCTTGATGGTGGACTACTGTTGCTGGGGAAAGGCCATTAACCCGCGATTTGAAGATCCGTGGATTGTAGGAGTGGGGAAATATATTCCCTGGGAGCCCGTTCCACACGTTTGCAGTGCGACACAAGAAAGATTTAGAGAATCGTGCAGTTCGAAGAACTCTTCTGTCGACTACAAAGGGGTGTTCCGCGAGAGTATGGTGGGTTTGGCGAAGGTGAACAGGAGAAGGAGGGATAAGGGAAGCAAGTTCGTCAGAGCAGCGGCCATAGTAGTACCGATAAAACAGGCTCAATGAACCAACCATACGTCTGTACTTTAGAGGTTGAAGGTCCTTTGTGAGCACAGAGTCACCAATGAGGCGAATGGCTCGTCGCTGAATAGAATCCAAGGCTGAAAGAAGGTACTCATGGGAACCCTCCCAAAGATGACTGCAATATTCCATCACCGGTCTTACTTGTGCTTTGTAGAGTGTAAGTAGTTGGACCGGCGTGAAAAATCGCCGACATCGGTAGAGGATCCCTAATTTTCGAGACGCTAGTTTCGCCTTGCACTCTATGAACGATCGAAACCCAACGTCCCTGGAAGCCTCCATATCCAAGACGCCCAGAATACCATCGTTGGGGACTTGGCTGCCCTGAAAAGTGCTTGGAGAGGAAACTGATCAGCCTTAGTAGAGAAGGCACAAGCTTGCGTCTTGGCTACGTTGAAGTTGACCAAGTTCTTCTTCCCCCAAAGAGGATACTTTTTCGAGAACCTGGTCAACCGTAGCAACAGTTGACTAATCTTTGTTTAGTTGAAAGTGAGATTTAAGGAAACATAGAGCGTCTAAACTGGGATCACCCATGCCACTTCTTAAATTTCTTGTTAAATAACCTGCTGCTGAAAATGCCCTTTCGGCTCCCAAACTTGTCGGCGGAATCGTGCGTGAGTAGGTTATGATATACCTTTTCTAGACATGCGGTCTCTCTCACCGTTACAATCAAATAATGTCATTTCAATTCTTGTGACATCACGCAGATTTTCCTTACCGGTGTTAGAAGGTTTTTTTGTCATTACTTTGGCACTTTCCAGCTCCAGCCGAGGATCGACAATGTCCAAAGTAGGTGTCGGCGAAGATGAAGCGGACGCAGACTCCGACCTCTCTAACTGTGTTTGATTTTGTACAGTCGAATGTAATCTGCGATATACTCGTTCTATACCACCAGGCAGTTCATCATTGTCCGGGTATACTTCATCACGTCTGACTGAAGTACGCAGTAGGGTTATGTAGGTACATTACCATGTAGGTGTTCGTTCATAGTTAGGCGTTGATCAATCCTTGATTTCAAAGCTTGATTATTCCGGTGTGATTATTATTATTTTTTTAATTAAGTTCGTTCTTTATTGGATGAAAAATGATGATGATGATTAAGTAACCCACCCATAACCCATTTCACATAAAATAGCACTGTTTTTATGCATTTAAAACCAAATGACGGGGAATGTTTGAAAAACCTAATAAAAATCGGAACATCGGAAAAATCGATTTTCGATATTAAAAAAATCGGTTTTAAAATAGCACTAAAATTGTCCGATTTTCGGTTTTTTCGATTTCCGATTTTCCGATTTTGGATGCCCTAAATATAATAGAACAATAAAAGAAGAAAAGGATAATAATAATCACTCACATGGAGTAAACGACGATGACAATGTAAGTGATGATGAGCGTTTTCTTCAGTAGAGCCCCCTGGAAGAGAGGCGCGGTCTGCAGCCAAATGGACCTCAACACCCCGGCGTTTTGGTCGAAGTTTGTACTCTCCAAGAAGAGCAGTGATCTCACCTGAGATTTACACAATTACATGAAGTCAAACGCGCCTTACAATTACGTTCATTCTGCTGCCCGAGCGTCGAATTTTAGGTTAGAGGGAAGTGTGCGGTAGATTTAGAAAGCTTATGAAGTGAACATTGCACGATCGGCAATAAAATTTGACGCAAAAGTGTACGCGTGTACTTGAACGCAATAAAAAGTTATTTCTGTCCCTAAGACTATAGAAGACACATTGAAAACGCGTTTTACGTACAAGAAGTGTGACATGTCGCACTGTTCAAATTAGTCCCAACTGATTCTAAAACCGCAAAGCGCTTACGGGCATTGGAACCTGTGGTGCAAGAGAGTTGGGAATGGTATACCAGCTTTGTAGTCTTGCCATTTCATGCCCCTTTAAACCCGAGATTGTATTTGGAGAGAGGGCATACGGTGCATTTCAAATTGTCGGTTCTGTAATTAAATCAATCCTTCCTCCATAACGCCTTTCTGCAATGTACCTACTAGATAGTTTGTTTCGAGTTTCGACCTTCAACATTGTATTCGCTGGTATCAGTGCAAGTTTAATAGCTTTGCCGACGTCCATTAGTTTCATCTTCTTGTGGAAAATTCTTTATCAATTTCTGGTTCATAGCCCCGGCTGCTATCTCAAGGGTATTGAATTTATTGCTGCGATCACCTAAGATCATGAACAGTTCAACTGTTTAAGTAATCTTTGATTATTTTTTTTTTATATAACTATACAACTGGGAAAATCATTACCTACATTCATGATAGCAGCCAATGATACAACATTCTAGAATTGTTTAATGCATCCAAACTGGATGGCTGTACCCGACGTCAGAGCTTCAGGCACAGCCAAATTAACCCCCGAAGTATTTCTGGCCAGTACTTCTTGTAGACGGAATAAGGTCGTTGTGGAAAGGTGATTAACCCGAAATTTTAAGATTCGTGGATTGTTGGAAAAGGGGAACATATTCCCCGAAGCCCCGTCCACACTATTGCAGTGCGACTCAAGAGCGATTTAGAGAAACGCGCCGTCCAAAGAACTGTTGCAATCCGAAACTCATATTATTCCTGGATCTTAAATTAATTCCCTCTTACCAACAATTGCAAGACATTTACCGCATGTGCATTTATTATATTGTAAATAAATTATTTTCTTGATTGCTTGAAAATGTTTCCGTTTTACTGCGAAAACCAAAATGCCCACTCACCGGATACTCATCTGGCCTCTTCCCAGTATTAGCAGCGAACATCGCCTTGAGAGTATTCAGGCTGTCTTCCTCTCTGCCCCTGCTGATGTAGAACTTGGGACTCTCGTGGAGGAAGAGGATTGTAGCCAGCAAGGCCACACCGCTCGCCAGACCGTAAATCTGCGCCAGCATACGCCAGGGTCGGTATGTGATGCCCAGGAGATCGAATGCAAACTCACTTCGGAGGCAAGGGTAAGCTATCACTGGAATGAAAGAAGAAATAATTTATTTTTATAGGTTATCGATTGAATGGTCAAAATTCTAACAACTCTGAGAACTAATGCCACAAGGCCTTGGTTCAAGTCGATTTCCATATATTTCCTCCCAAGTACAGCCTGGGGTTTTTTTCAAAAGGGGCGTGAAGAGGCCCTTGTCAGGCCGGAATGGCAATCGAAAGCCACGTGCATCCCAAAATGTCCATGGACATCGTTAGACACCTACTTGTAGTTGTAACGGTGCCTCATGTCGTGCTTTCCATAAAAAAGTCCTAAATCCTATAATGCACAAGAGAATGGAAGAAAATCATTTAAAAACAATATAAATTAGTCACAATGAATCGAACGCCTTGAAATATATTTCATTGAAAAGACGGTTTTTTACCATTTTAAAAAACCACAAGCTTCTTAGCATAAGGAAAGGAACTTAAACAAAATGTACAGTATGCAATATTAAAATGGAAACTTCACATGGGTTCGAACATTATGAGAGCTGAAAGCGCATGAGTGATTCAACCTACGTATGATGTCATACATTTCAATCTCAAACAGACAAGAACGACTGCGGCGAGAGCACAGGATGAACTCGTGGATTTACACGTGATGGTAGCTGAAAGCTCATGAGCGGAATGATAATGCGGTACCTAGGAGGATACTGACAGGAGAGGAGTCCTTGAGCGAACATCAACCCGCTGGATATGAGGAGGACCAGCTTGTTGCGTTGAGAGCACAGCATGAACTCGTAGATCTACACGTGATGGTAGCTGAAAGCGCATGAGCGCAGTGATAATGGGGTACCTAGGAGGATACTGACAGGAGAGGAGTCCTCGAGCTAACATCAACCCGCTGGATATGAGGAGGACCAGCTTGTTGCGTTGAGAGCACAGGATGAACTCGTGGAACTACACGTGATGGTAGCTGAAAGCGCATGAGCGCAATGATAATGCGGTACCTAGGAGGATACTGACAGGAGAGGAGTCCTTGAGCGAACATCAACCCGCTGGATATGAGGAGGACCAGCTTGTTGCGTTGAGCGCGAGGGGTGCACTCTCCCAGCAGCGCGTAGGCCACTGCATTCGTCGCTGATGAACTGTGGACAGTATAATAACTCTTTTTAGGTTTTATACCGTGTTGGGCCGGTACTTTAAAAGAATAGCCCCACTGCATCTCTCCCCGTGTATGTCGTAAAAGGCGACTAAGGGATATGACTCCCTTCTTATATTACTAGGTGGTAGGGTTTAGCCCGCCCGGGTTGGTACCACCGCACTGAATGAAAGGTCGGTCGAAACGGCTATGTAAATAGTTTGTGTTTTCCGTCCAGTTCAGTGTAGCCGGCACGACCGAAGGGAAGCACTGACATGGCGCCTAGTTCACCCGGTGTTATGGGCTGACATCACGGATGTTGTAGGTGATGTAGCCAACCGTGTCAGATTCCATAAAAAAAAATTATCTACCGACAACTGTAAACTTCATCTTTCAAAGAGACGGCATTTGACTTACAAGAATGGCGAATTAAGCTGAAGATATATCGGTTAATCGCCAGAATTAAAAAGAAGAAGAAGAAGACTTACAAAAAGGCGCTTAAGAACTTGAAGACCGCGAAGACGATCCAATGTGGCGCCATACTGCCGACCCAGGAGCAGAGCCAGGAGCCAGCCATGGATATGATGAGCGTGGTCCGCCGGCCGCGCGTGTCCGCGATGTAGCCCCACATGTGCGCGCTCATTATTATACCTAAGAGAGAAATGCTTTAATAAGTACTTGAACGTTGTTCGGATTCCATGTAACACTGTAGGGTTTACCCCGCCCGGGTGCATATTTCCAAAGTCTAGTATGCGAGTTGCTCTGATTGGTGGAGAGACGAGTCTGGCTCCGCCTCCGGCACGCCCAGCATATGTACTTTGGTGGCTCAGTGGTAGAGTGTAGGGTTTTTATTTTTTTGATCTCGGCCATGGGTTCGTGTCCTTTTTGCCAAAATTTGTTTTGTTTGACTTTTTTTTTTTTATGGAAACTGACACGGTTGGCTACATCACCTACAACGTCCGTGATGTCAGCCCATAACACCGGGTGAACTAGGTGCCATGTCAGTGCTTCCCCCTTTGATCGTGCCGGCTACACTGAACTGGTCGGAAAACACAAACTATTTACATAGCCGTTTAGACCGACGTTTCAGTCAGTGCGGTGGTACCAACCCGGGCGGGTTAAACCCTTCCACCAAGTAAGATTAGGAGGGAAGGGAACTACAGTTTTACGAGGAATCCGAACCTCGGTCAGCCTCCAACGGTCAGCGGTCACCCATCCAAGTACTGACCGCACCCAGCGTTGCTTAACATTCAATAGCGACAGTTGATTGTCTGCCTCTGCACCACTGAGCTATCGAGGCTGACAAAATCTTAGGGAAACTTTATTTTCGGAAACACTCCCGAAATTCGTGTCCCTTTTGCCAAAATTTGTTTTGTTTAACTTTTTTTTAAGCAATGTTAGGGTGTTAAAATTAGGTTATGGTTATTTTCTTTTTTATAACCACCTAAGAAAACTTTATTTTCGTAAATACTTCCGAAATTTATATTTCCCGCCAAAGTTGAGAACGACCAATCAGAGCAACTCGCATACTAGACTTTGGAAATATGCCGCCCCGATTGGTGCTACCGCACTGATTGAAACGTGTAGCCGAAATGAAATGAAGGGAAGCAGCAAAGTATTCGAGCAAGATAAACTAACAAGTAGCAAGTTTAGTAAGGCACGAAGACACACCTGCTACATGACTCGGTGGAAGGACCGTGCTAAGGCGAGAGGTGGCTAGCCTGAAATTGTCAGTTTTTTTATGGAAACTGACACGGTTGTCTACATCACCTTCAACATTCGTGATGTCAGCCCACACCGGGTGAACTAGCTTCCCTTTGGTCGTACCGGCTACTCTGAACTACACAAACTATTTACAAAACCGTTTCAACCGACCTTTCATTCAGTGCGGTGGTACAAACCCAGGCGGGTTAAACCCTACCACCTAGTAGGGTGAGAAGGACAGGGACCTACAGTTTTATGTGGAATCTGAACCGCGGTCAGACTCATCGTTCGCGCGGTCACCCATCCAAGTACTGACCGCGCCCAGGTGTGCTTATGATCAAGATCGACAGTCGACCAACCGAACTATCGAGGTTGACACTTCAGATTAGTCCAGTTTTAACAGAATTTTTTTTATGTAATCCCGTATGGGTGGCTGAGTCAGAGGGGCCAAAGCGCATGCTCCGACCAGCCAATATCACCTCCGAGAAGGTAGGTGCCATACCGGAGACTTCCCTGGATTGCTGGCTATACTAGACTAGAGTAGAACACAACCGAGGCTGCTATGCGGCCATCTTACATTCAGTACGGTGGTACCAACCCAGTTGGCTACAATTTGAGCCTACCACCTGAGGAGCAACTGATCAAACAGTATTTTGTGTCGTGATCCTAGTTTCGAGAAATTAGCAAAAAACATGTGCCTTGAATACTAAAAATGATAGAAAGATGATTTTTTTTACTAATATGTTTGTTTTGGCGAGTAGATTATGATGATAAAATAACAAATATACCCTTTCATTTCATAAATCAGTGTTTTTTTAATTATAATTTCAAACATAATACTCTTTGATGCGATCTTTGATCCATTCCATAAGAGCAGGATACCCAAACGTAGGTGATCATGCCGCGATCTTAAACTCAAAACTTAGGAACAAAATACGATTTGACGCGGTCGCCAACATTCAATATTTTTTTAATAATACTAAATATTGTTTGATGTGAATTCTGTAAAAACACACATAAAGGAGCTATTGAGCTCTACCAAAATAAATTTTTATCGATTTTCTTTTAATAAATGCACAAAAGATTGTTTGATCTTGCTCCTCACCTAGTAAGGGGCAAGGGAAGGGACCTACAGTTTTACACCGGTTCCGAAAGGTGAAGCAGCAGCAGTATGCCAATACTTCATACATACATACATAACTCACGCTTTTGTATCCCGACAATCAGGGTAAGCAGAGCAATCGGTGTTGTGCTATAAGTTCATACATACATACACATACATAACGTCACGCCTGCCTGCCTCCCAGTGGAGCAGGCAAAGACAACAGACCCAACCCAAACAGAAACAACCCAACCTCCAAGCGCCACGATCCTGACACACTTTTGCCGCCTCTTCCACTCTCATAATGTTCTTCATACATGCTCGTCGGTTACGGGTCCTACGCACCTGACCCTTTTCGAGCACATGCCCGATCTGGTCCAGGTACGTGCGTCTAGGGCGACCCTTCCCGACTCTTCCACTAACATTCGCTCCATAGATTTCTTACATTAGTTTCCTATCATCCATTCTACAGACACACATACTCCTCCTATTCCACACATACTCCTCTCAACGCGCGCATTTCAACATCATTTATCCTGCTCTCATGCTTCGCCTGCCATACCCAACTTTCACTCCCGTATGTACTCTGGTAAATTAAAGCACAACACCAACCACCACGTTTAGCACAGTATACGGACAAGATAACTATCAAGCAGCAAGTGAGGCACGAAGACGCACCTGCTGCATGACAAGGTGGAAGGACCGCGCCAAGGTGAGAGGTGGCTAGCCTTTCGCCCTTTAGCGCGACATCTTGTCGTTATCCCTTAGTCGCCTTTTACGACATGCACGAGGAGATATGCAGTGGGGCTATTATTTTTAAGTACCGGCCCCACACGGTACTCTTTTAGGTACCGGCCCCACACGGAACGGCCAATACTTCATGAAATTAAAAATAGATGAGAGTAAAAGGCGACTAAGGGATAAGGACAAGATGCCGTGCTAAAGGGCGACAGGCTAGCCACCTCTCACCTTGGCACAGTCCTTCCACCGAGTCATGCAGCAGGTGGGTCTTCGTGCCTTACTTGCTGCTTGATCGATTTAATCTTGTTCGAATACTATGCGAAGCATGGTGGTCGATGTTGTGCTGTAATTTAGCAGAGCTATTGCAGCACAACAGCGATTACTCTGCTTATCCCGATTGTCGGGATTCAGCGTGTGTGATATGTATGTATGAGAGTAAAAGTGACTGCGAACCTAGCATGGGCATCGCAGCGACGAGCCCCTTGGTCTCGGTGGTGAGCTGCAGGTCGCACTGGCTGGAGGTGAGCACGAAGCTGGTGCCGAAGATCTCCAGAGCCATCGCCAGCAGCAGCAGCACGCTCAGCGAGAACAGCGTGTACGTGTACCGGCCCACGCCTGCCAACAATACCAACTTCCTCTTTTCTAAAAGTTACATTACAAAATAAAAAAAACCCGATACATTAAGAACCCTCAAAAAGTAAAAAAATAATTTTAGCTCAGTTAATTAAAGGCGTCGGGGGACCGACTTTAATTTGTTTTTACTTAGCGGTCCCCCGACGCCTTTAATAAAATAAGCGGAAATATTATTTTCTATGAGAATTTTTCATGTGTCGATGATTTTTTTAATTTGTAATATTAACTTTTACTTCAAACTTTTTAAAAGACGTAATTTGAACTTGTGATAATTTTGCTAGGTTAGGTTAGGTTATGTAAGTAAGGTTACACGTCCATAAATGAGTTTTGTAATAATTTAATTATTACAAAACTCATCATTTAATTAAAGGTCATTTGTTCAATTAGCAGTCATTGAACTGCGGCCTTGAAACACATTAATAATTTCCGAGGTAATTTCAATAACGCAATAACGCGCATCAGCTGTTCGGAAGTCGGAGAGCGTGCGTAGGTACTTATTTATGTATTGTATGCATTCGCCCCTCCCGCCCGACGCGGCGGCGGCGCGGCGGCGGGGCGGCGGCAACGAGTGCTCCATACATACGTAAGTACCTACACACGTTCTCCGACTTCCGAACCGCTGATGCGCGTTAAATGTGTTTCAAGGCCGTAGTTCAATGACCGCCGCATGCGTAGCACAGAGAATGTGCGAAGTCACGTAGGTAGGTTAGGTAGCTTACCTACCCAACGCGTGTTCCTTATGAATTCAAACTTTAATAAACTTTCACAATTATTATCTCGGTAATTATTAGAAATAGAAACATAGTTTCTTAGAAAAAGGTGTTAAATGTATTTAGGAGAGTTTGTTAGTATGTTATTTTCATCGGTGTAACCTTCAGGAAGTGTAATGAATGATAGTTAATGTGTAGGGGAAAACGAGAATTTTGTGTATTATGTTGGATGTGTAGAGTAGAATCTAGATATTGTAATATAATGTGATGTTACCGACGAATTTGAAATAAGTTAATAAATAATATAGATTATTTGCTCACCAGTTTGATCCAATGCATCTTCAAACAACACAGCCTTCGTGGGTTCCGACTTGCTCTGTGCGCAGCTGGACACCAGGAATATCGGAGTCTCCTTCTCTATTGCTATATCCTTCATTGTGCTACGCTGCTCTTTCTACCTGTAACAAAATTGTGTTTTTTGAAGAAAAATGTTGGATTTTGTGTTCCGAATAATTTTGTTTTTATTGCTTCCGAACTAGCTCGCTGTGCCCGAGGTCGAAGCCTCAGGCGTAGCCAATTTCACCCCCGAGGAGCCCACTGTCACGGCTAAAGTGGCAGTGGGCTGGGAACGTCAGCCGAAGAGACGACGACCGTTGGAGCCGTTGAGTGTGGGAAGACCACCCACCAGGTGGGACGACGACATCAAATATGTCGGAGGAAAGCAGTGGTTCTGTACCACGGAAGGCCTGTAGGACTGGAGGAAAATTAGAGAGGTGTACGTCCAGCAGTGGACGCATACACGCCGACTGACTGATATACACGGTGTCGCAAACTTGCAACCCCAACCGTAAAACCCGAAAGGGGGTGATTCTGTACGTGAAATAGAACAATTTTTTAATTTGAAGAAAAAAAATATTTTTTTCTTCATACATTTTGAGAATAGGTATTTAAAATTTGTATGGAAATTATTATTTTTTTTTAATTTCGCCCTGCTGGTGGACGCAACTCGCGTCCCGCAATCAAGGGCCTACTTCATTCAAAGGGTAAGCCTTGCCATCCAGCGGGGTAATGCAGCAAGTGTTCTAGGAACATTTGAAAATGCCCCTTTTGATGATAGTTATTTTAATGTTTGTTAGGTAGGTTTATTTCTTTAGTTATTAGTATTACTTTTTTGTTATTTATTAAATAAATTATATTTCGCCACAGGTTGTTTAGTTTCACATATAGAATAACCCCCTTATGTCTGTTAAATATATTACGGGGGCAATTGCAACACCGTGTATTCTGGGGGGGTGAAACTGGCCGTTCCCGAGCTCGAGCACAACCACCCAGTTCGGTTGCAATAAAGAAAACCGGCCAAATGCGAGTCGAACTCGCGCACCGAGGGTTCCGTACCGCCATGTCATGGTCAGCGCCACTCACGCCATCTATGTATTAGTTAAAATGCTTCATACTCTTTTCGGTAGATGGCGCGCATACGCTTTTTAGTTTCTTGTGTGAGGACCCCCGTTAATCTTTTACCTTTTCTTATTTTTTATTATTTGTTGTTATATCGGCCACATTTAACACATATTTTGTGAAACTTTCAACGGGCTACCTATTACGGTTCAAAAGATACAGCATCTGATCTGTGGATGCAGCCCTCGGATATTCGGACAGACGGACAGACAGACGGCGTAGGCTTAGTAATAGGGTCCCGTACGACGGATACGGAACCCTAAAAAGTTTAAATTTGTTTATTACTAGAAAAAAACATGTTGCATCACCAGATGAAATTGCGAAAATTGTCTTCTAGAGTAATATCAAATGATGTGCAATTTGGAAAGATATTATCACAGAAACATTGTTTGTTTATAGGAAAGCCGTTTGTTTGGTTGATACAAATATTGCGTGTTCAACACCAAAGTAAATGCGAATTCGCGATACACAATCACACCGCAGATACAACTCGAGGAATACGCAGATATCTTTCATCTTTGTATACTAATTAGGCATTTCACGTCTGTAAATTAAGTATCTATGAATGTATGTATGTATATATTCTTTATTGAACCCCAATTTTTCAAAATTAGGTACAACAGGCGAGTTTAATGCCGCGAGGCATTCTATTCTAACTAACCTTTGGGATGTGGGAGAAGTACATGCAGGCGAACAAGAATAGTTTGTGACAATGTGTTAGATTAAAGAAATATGTATGATAAACTACGTACGAATACTACATAGATACTTTAGCATATATATGTATATAATAAACTTACATATTATATGTACATTAATCGGTGGTACCGTTGTGCAACACAATCAACTGAATGACAGGGGAGTAAAGATATGTACGTAGGTAATATAAATTGCATTTACTTCGGTAAGGAAAGGAGAAGTTTGTTTAAATTTATCTTAAATACATTCAAAGACGTAGAGGAGCGTAAATGCACAGGCAGATTATTCCAGAGGCGAGCTGTTTGTACTGTTAAGTAAGTGTTTGTACTGTAAGTAGGTATAGTTAAAATATTTCAGTAATCTAGAATGGAAAATACCTCTTGTCAAATATTCGAATAATGTACCTTCAGTGTTTTGTTAGCACACTCTAGCCTCTGTTTGATAAATGAATTGCATTATACTATACTAAATTTAATACATACGCTGTATCCCAACAATCGGGATGAGCAGAGTAATCGGTGTTGTGCTGCAAGTATACAAAGTAAATTACAGCACAATACTGTTGACCAAACACGTTTACAAGATAACTATCAAGCAGCCAGTAGGTAAGGCACGAAGACCCACCTGCCTGCAAGACTCGGTGGACGGACCGTGCCGAGGTGGGAGGTGCCTAACCTTTCGCCTTTTGGCACGGAATCTTGTCCATAACGCTTAGTCGCCTTTTACGACACGCACGGGGAGAGATGCAGTGAGAATATTATTTTTAAGTACCGGCCCACACGGTAATGGGTCAGAACACCACGAGATCAGAAAGTTCCTTAAAATAAAATGTCATTGGGTCGACAGAATAAAAATTTTTTTTTTTTTACAGTGGGTCGTGCGTGAGAATGGGTCAGAACACCACGAGATCTATAAATTTACAGGCAATTAAATATTATAAATGCAGAGATTTTCTTAATTTCAGTGGCAGTATCTTACGACTCTGGAGCGTAAGGAAATGTTAAATAGTTTTTTTTAATGCAAACTGACACGGTTGGCTACATCACCTACATCATTCGAGATGTCAGCCCATAACACCGCGTGAACTAGGTGCCGTGTCAGTGCTTCCCTTCATTTCATGTCGGCTACACTGAACTGGACGGAAAACTATTTACATATCCGTTTCGGCCGACGTTTCATTCAGTGCGGTTGTACCAACCCGGGCGGGATAAACCCTACCACCTAGTAAGGTAAGAAGGTGAACTACCAAGGCTGACAGAATTGTTGTTATTGTGACCCTCTTTGCGTTTTTTTATCAATTTTCTCAATACTTTTTTGTCGAAGGTTGTCATTCAGGGATGCAAGAGTATGCGGCTTATTCACACAGTTTAATGACTTGGAACGAAGGACATTAAACCCACCCTCTTCCATATAGACCGGACAACAAGAACAAAATCGTAATCTACTACTTAGATCCTAGTGGTACAAAGTCGTTCAGTCTAGCGCCACCAGTCCGCATGTGAGGTCGTATTCGTGTGCTAGAGAAAGAAGAAAATCTAAGAAAATATGCCGAGTTGCGCATTGCGGTATTGCAAATCTCGATATAAAAATACGACTGAACATGTAATCAGTTTATTATCATAAGTATTGTGTATATTTATTCAATATTTGAATATAATACATAATTTCCATAGATGATTCTAGAACAACGATCAACTAGGACATATTGAAAAAATAAAAAGCGCCCTCTGTTATACAGTAGCTTTACTACTATTATAATACGAGATCCCACAACCAATATTTTTGTCTCATAGTATTACGTTCAAAACCGCTTAAAATCCATAAATTCGATTGTCCTCAACCCGATACTAAATGTTTTTCGTGTAGCGTCTCCTGACAGTATTTTTTAAAAATGGCAACCAATTTGAGCGAACCATGTCATAGTATTCCGTCTGATTTTCGGAATGTTGTTGAATTACAGATCTAAGATAACCCGAGCATGTTTTTCAGACGTCAGTAGCGGTGCGCGTACCAGACCATTACAAAAATAGGAAATGAGGCAAAAAAAATATTAGGTCCTTACCTATGAAATTGCCGTTTTATATAGAAAAAATAAAAAAAATTTTTTTTATGAAAAACACTTATATTTTTTAATCGAAGTATTGGCCATTATTATCAATGCACTTTTGCCATTTTACTGGAAGTTCATTGATGCCTCTACAAAAACAGAATGTTTCAGAATTTCTGTGCCCATTCAACAAGTTAAGACAAGCTTCGACGCGATTTTGTTGTTGTTGTTCAGTGAGTTCATACGGTACCCAATTTCCGAGCTATTTTATCTTTCCAATTTGACGTAAATGAATTAGTATCGTTTTATCACTTACATTGAAGGCTGCTGCTAATTCCGACGTGGTTTGTGATGAATCTGCTTCAACTATGGCTTTCAATTAATCGTTATCGACTTTCGTCTCCGGTCGGCCACGGGGCTCATCATTGAGATGAAATTTTTCAGAACGGAAGCGCGTTCACAGTGCGTTCACTTGCGGTACCTGGTCCATACACGCCGATGATATTGCATGCCGTCTGTGCTGCGTTGGTGCCGCGACGGGATTCATATTCGAGTTCGAGATTCATTTCGAGTTTTCCAGGGTCACAGAACCAGCGATGTAAAAAAAACCGAACGGTGGGAAAACAAACGAACAACAGATTTTGAAGAAAGAGTAATTTGCCTTTATAACAGAAAATATTTCAATCTGGAATTCCTACGCAAAAAAAAGTTTGCCACTTTCAAAGTGGTCAGTTTGTAGAAACGGCAATTTCATAGGTAAGCACCTAATATTGTAGCTCAAACAGTCTCAAAATCATTTTTACAAGTGAATTGAAGTCAATTGATCAAAACGGAATAGCAAACAAAATTTAACGATTTTATCGCTCATATGAAATCAACTATCATTTTGGTCGTTGGCTCTCGTCCTATTAGATAGAGATGTGATGAGAAGCACCTAGGGTTACCAGATGCCAAATTGAAAAAGGAGGAAATTTGAAGCGGTGAATTCTATAAGGGCCCAATATGGCCAAAAACAGAAAATAAAACTTTTACAGGAGAGAGTAAAAACTTCATAACTTTGAAATGAAACAACAAACATTTCTGTATTTTTTTTTTTATTATAACTAAAATATATTATGGATGTATTACTGCAAAAATATACATAAAAAAATTATAGTCATTTTATGGACAAATTTTAAAAAAATCATTGAATGGGCCCTTGTCGAAGCCAACAAAATTTTCCACACTTTGTATTAACAAAATGTTTCACAAAAGTACAACAAAACAATCAGCAAGAAACCTAACCTCGCACAGAACCACAATAACGGACTTTGAGATTCAACCGATGCCACACTTCAACATTGACATCTAACAGTTACAATCGCCTAAATCAAATTTGCGGTAAAAGGGCCCAATTATGTAATAGGTATTGGGCCCTTGTTTCACTCATAAATTATTTTGATCTCTTTTGACGTGATGACGTCACGTCTTATAAGTTCATCAATTTATAAATTGATGAACACCGGCTGCACTCACGAAAAAGTGTCACGTTCCATCTAAACCTGTGTGTGCAAGCGAGAGCGCGATAGAGAGGCATATACAATAGTAGGAAGTACAAAATATATTTGTCCGTCTTTTGCGAGCCTCGAACTCGCGGTCCCTGCCACCTGTGACCGACGAAACGTCTTAAACCATCCGGCTAATCGGTCCTGCACCAGGTTCTCGAAATTCGGAAACCAGTTGGTGAAGATTTCATGGAGCGACATCTATTTATTTTATTTTATTTATTTGGCCAAAACAAACAGAAACAAACAAACAAGAAAATACAGAAATATACAAACAATAATTAAATTTGCCTCCAGCATCGTTAGGCACCTATTATACTTATCGATATATAACGTGGCAACAGTACATTTAATGAAGATGAAATACAGAGGAAATACGACACATAACTGAAATAATAATCAAATACAGGGAGAAGACGAACCATATCAAAGTAACAGAAAGTGACATACCATAATTATATATATACTAGCTGAGCCCGCGGCTCCGCTCGCGTGAACTTCGTATTTCAAAGAAGAAAGTAAGTAACTGAGGGCGAGGCCGAAGGCCGAGCTGCGTTCAGGAAGGCTATAAACCTTCTCGAAGAAAGTAAGTAACTAAGGGCGAGGCCGAAGGCCGAGCTGCGTTGAGGAAGACTATAAACCTTCTCGAAGAAAGTAAGTAACAGTGTGCGAGGCCGAAGGCCGAGCTGCGTTTAGGAAGACTATAAACCTTCTCGAAGAAAGTAAGTAGCAAAGGGCGAGGCCGAAGGCCGAGCTGCGTTCAGGAAGACGATAATCTTTCTCGAAGAAAGTAAGTAACTGAGGGCGAGGCCGAAGGCCGAGCTGCGTTCAGGAAGACTATAAACCTTCTCGATGAAAGTAAATAACAAAGGGTGAGGCCGAAGGCCGAGCTGCGTTCAGGAAGACGTTAAACTTTCTCGAAGAAAGCAAGTAACTGAGGGCGAGGCCGAAGGCCGAGCTGCGTTGAGGAAGACTATAAACCTTCTCGAAGAAAGTAAGTAGCAAAGGGCGAGGCCGAAGGCCGAGCTGCGTTCGGGAAGACGATAAACCTTCTCGAAGAAAGTAAGTAACTGAGGGCGAGGCCGAAGGCCGAGCTGCGTTCAGGAAGACTATAAACCTTCTCGAAGAAAGTAAGCAACAGAGTGCGAGGCCGAAGGCCGAGCTGCGTTTAGGAAGACGATAACCTTTTCGAAGAAAGTAAGTAACAGAGTGCGAGGCCGAAGGCCGAGCTGCGTTCAGGAAAAATGTAAACCTTCTCGAAGAAATTAAGTAATTGAGGGCGAGGCCGAAGGCCGAGCTGCGTTCAGGAAGACTATAAACCTTCTTGATGAAAGTACGTAACTGAGGGCGAGGCCGAAGGCCGAGCTGCGTTCAGCAAGACTATAAACCTTCTTGATGTACGTAAGTAACTGAGGGCGAGGCCGAAGGCCGAGCTGCGTTCAGGAAGACGATAAACCTTCTCGAAGAAATTAAGTAATTGAGGGCGAGGCCGAAGGCCGAGCTGCGTTCAGGAAGACTATAAACCTTCTTAATGAAAGTACGTAACTGAGGGCGAGGCCGAAGGCCGAGCTGCGTTCAGGAAGACGATGACCTTTTTGAACAAAGTAAGTAACAGAGGGCGAGGCCGAAGGCCGAGCTGCGTTCAGGAAGGCCAATAACCTTCTCGATGAAAGTAAGTAACTAAGGGCGATGCCGACGGCCGAGCTGCGTTCAGGAAAACTATAAACCTTCTCGAAGAAATTAAGTAATTGAGGGCGACGCCGAAGGCCGAGCTGCGTTCAGGAAGACTATAAACCATCTTGAAGAAAGTAAGTAACTATCGCCCATAGTTACTTACTGTCATCGAGAAGGTTTAGCGTCTTCCAGGATACAGGTCGGCCTTCGGCAAAAAAAAAAGATACCTAAGGAAGTAAAATACTCCACGTCTTAGCGTAACCGGAACTGAATTTTATTTAGCCTATTCTGTGTCTCGTATAGCTAAATGTACGTGTACTAATTTTAATCGAATTTAGAAGATCGGCTTAAATTTTATGGAGGAAATTCATACATACAAATTCGCCTCGCCCCGCTGCTGCCCCCTCTCCGTCTCCGTCTCCGTCTCCGTCCCCGTCCCCGTCCCCGTCCCCGTCCCCGTCCCCGTCCCCGTCCCCGTCTCCGTCTCCGTCTCCGTCCCCGTCCCCGTCCCCGTCTCCATCTCCGTCTCCATCCCCGTCCCCGTCCCCGTCCCCGTCCCCGTCCCCGTCCCCGTCTCCGTCTCCGTCTCCGTCTCCGTCTCCGTCCCCGTCCCCGTCCCCGTCCCCGTCCCCGTCCCCGTCCCCGTCTCCGTCCCCGTCCCCGTCTCCGTCCCCGTCTCTGTCTCCGTCTCCGTCTCCGTCTCCGTCTCCGTCTCCGTCTCCGTCTCCGTCTCCCTCTCCCTCTCCCTCTCAATCTCCCTCTCCCTCTCCCTCTCCCTCTCCCTCTCCCTCTCCCTCTACCTCTCCCTCTCTCTCTCCCTCCCCTCCGCCTTACCTCCCCCTCCCCAAAATTTAATCCTAAAATCTAATTTTGAAATCATCCCCTATTTTAATTTAAGGGTTGATTTAACTAAAACGCTGAAACACGTAATTCTTTATTTCATACCAAAAGCCTAAATATTAATCGTTATATCCCTAACTGGAGAAATGATGGGTTCCCTATACCAACGTTCATCCCCTATTTCACCCCCTTAAGGGTTGTTTTTTGAGACAAAAGGTAGCCTATGTCCTTCCTCAGGCAGGATGCAATTCATCTCCGTACAAAATTTTATAAAATCCTAAAATCTAATTTGGAAATCATCCCCTATTGTAATTTAAGGGTTGATTTAGCAAAAACGCTGAAACACGTAATTCTTTATTTCATACCAAAAGCCTAAATATGAATTGTCATATCCCTAACTCGAGAAATGCTAGGTTCCCCATACAAACTTTCATCCCCTATTTCACCCCCTTAAGGGTTGTTTTTTGAGACAAAAGGTAGCCTATGTCCTTCCTCAGGATCCAATTCATCTCCGTGCAATATTTTATCCAAATCTGTTCAG
Organism: Nematopogon swammerdamellus; assembly: GCA_946902875.1. Taxonomy (NCBI): domain Eukaryota; kingdom Metazoa; phylum Arthropoda; class Insecta; order Lepidoptera; family Adelidae; genus Nematopogon; species Nematopogon swammerdamellus. Next base: position 3,353,455 of record OX336344.1, read on the forward strand.
CGGTTTAGGCGTGAAAAGGTAACAGACAGACAGACAGACAGACAGACAGACAGACAGACAACAGAGTTACTTTCGAATTTATAATATTAGTATGGATATTTACATGTATATACATGCACACACAGCCATAGCCCAATACACAGTAGTAGCTCACTGTTTGTTATTTATTATTAGAGAGTGTAGAAGCGACTCGTGTTTTGAAGGCGAATGGACTCAGGCAGTGAATGTCTATATTGACAGATATCCTGTTGAAAAAGTTACACATTTTACGCACAGGCGCACGAACTCCCAGCTGGATCTAGCGTCAACATCTAGCACTTAGCGGTAGTTGATTTCGCAGTTAGGTAGTTGTTGCAACGTTGTAGTATGACACGTTGTAGTATGCGCTTTGATACGTAGATGGCGTAAATTAAAAGTTTATATTGATAATTAATCTTTATTTTCACATTTTTATCATGTACTTAAATTAATTTTACATATTTTATATTCTACAAAAACTTATAAAAATACACAAAATTAATAAAAATCTAAATAAAAACGGTAAATATCCGCCGGCGGCGGGAGGCAGGCCTCCAAGCACACCGGTGGGTGCAGGCCGTGGCTACGGAGCTCTCCGGGACGACGCGAGACAAGCTACGAGCGATAGGTGGTGGTACTAGACACGTAGGACGCCACCACCACCCCCATCCCGGAGAGCTCCGTATCCGTCGGACTGCGGGGCGACGTCACACAGCTCTTCTATCTTTGTTGGCCCTCTTGCGTGCGTCGCTGTTGCGCACGGCGCTGCACCGGTAGCGGAGGCTGCAAGCGCGACACAGGGCCGCGATAGCCCCAAGCTAATCGGTGGCGGCGGACTTCATCCCGTCGTAGCTGGTGTGGCGGGGCGTGTTCCTGGTTCGTCATCCTCACCGGCAGACGCGGGCGATGGATCAGCGAACCGTGGTGGATTGGGTGTGCTGGTTGCGAAAGAAGCAGCAGGTCTTGTCACTGGATCCGGCCACACCGCGAAGAGGGCGAGGCGTGTTGACAGGGACGCGTGACGTCACTTGTCCCTCCTCTGACACAGCGGGGTGTTGAGGCGCTGAGGCGGTGTCGCCTGTAATCCACTGCCGAGGCTGTCGGGTAACCGGTTTTATAAAATTTTCATTTTTTCAAATTTTCAGAATTTTTTTTTACCCCCTGTCAGTCTGACAGCTTTTCTTCTTAATATTATTAGTTTTTAAAGTACTCACATTTGCGATTTAAGAATTAAACTTCTAAGCACGATAAAGTATTATAAACTGATTTTGTATCTGACTTCGCACTTTATATACTTTATGACGTCATCACGTAAAACTATCGTCCGTAAACCGACTTTACATACAACCAATTTTTTATGTACGAAGTAGTAAGAAATTGGGCCTGTATTCACATCAAGGCGATGCGTTCTACCTTTAAAGAATACGAAAAAGAAAAAAAAGCATTTTCGTAAAAAAAAAAACATATTGGGCCCTTATGGAACTCACCGCTTCATTTACTCTGGAAAGATTCGAATTAAAGAAATGTTATAAATAAAATAAAACTTACTTTAACTATGCATTATATTTTCAGAACTACATATTTTACGATAACTGGTCACTTTTTTAGAAAATACGTATAAAAATTAGAGAATGTAAGATTATTTTAATTTGAACTGAGCAAAGATTATAACTTCGTACCTGGGTGACCGAGCTTCGTTTGGCGTCTACACCTATCTAAATATACTTGAAAAAAATAACATTATCTAAATATTAAATTTCATCCAAATCGTTAGAGCCGTTTTCGAGAATCCGATTATATATATATATATATACAAGTTTAGCTCACTTAAAGTAATAGGATTTGTCCATTGTGCGCTAATAATGGAAAACTCTCGTTCAGTGTTTGCATTTTGCGATGAAATACAAAAATAAAACAGAGCGGGTGAATGCAACGCGGGCGGGAACTTTGAGTACCTAATGGGTTTAATTCAAATAAAGAGGACAAATTGAGGACAGAAGGAGGACGTTTCTAATTGATCCGAAAAGGAGGACATGTCCTCGTTTGAGATACCATCTGGTAACCCTAGATGCACCTCTATTGGCGTCACCTAACGACCGATAGATGAGATGTGTTCTAATTATTTTACTTTGTGTTTATTTTGTTTTTGCTATTCAAAGCTAGATGGCGTATTATAATCTTGAGCTCAAAATATTTATATGAAAATTTTCCCAATGTCCTCTCTATAGCCCCTTTTAATCTCTTTGTCTGCAAAATTTCTAAAATGTCACTTGCGACGTTTCGTATGCAAAGTCATTGCCTTGTCATATAATTTGTCGTTTCCCCGAACGCCCGCTTCGCAAATAAGTATATTGCCTCAGCGACACACGTTTATTGAACGTTTGATAGCCAAGTTGATAGCAATCAACGGACAATTATTACAGCGCGGCCCGTGAAGCGTGAACACAATAGAAACAGGTTTGTTCACGCTCACTCATGCCTGAAACTATTCTGACTAATAAGGCGGAAAATCTGTAACACACGCTTATAAGTCGAGAGCATACCTAAATGGCAACCTTCGATTTTTTCCGTCTACGATAGCAACCACTTGGCAAAAATAATGTTATTGAGGCCAATTTGCCAATCTGCAAAATTGTAACTTTACAGGAGAAGCAAAAAACAATTTTTTTAAATACTGTTAAAGCTAGCTTAATTTAATTTTAAACTTCAATATCTTCGAACCTAATTGAGATACAGTTATGAAAATTAGACACAACGTGTATTCACCCATTATCCGTATATTGGTACCAAAAACATTAAACCCACCCTCTTCCATATAGACCGGACAACAAGAACAAAATCGTAATCTACTACTTAGATCCTAGTGGTACAAAGTCGTTCAGTCTAGCGCCACCAGTCCGCATGTGAGATCGTATTCGTGTGCTAGAGAAAGAAGAAAATCTAAGAAAATATGCCGAGTTGCGCATTGCGGTATTGCAAATCTCGATATAAAAATACGACTGAACATGTAATCAGTTTATTATCATAAGTATTGTGTATATTTATTCAATATTTGAATATAATACATAATTTCCATAGATGATTCTAGAACAACGATCAACCAGGCCATTTTGAAAAAATAAAAAGCGCCCTCTGTTATACAGTAGCTTTACTACTATTATAGTACGAGATCCCACAACCAATATTTTTGTCTCATAGTATTACGTTCAAAACCGCTTAAAATCCATAAATTCGATTGTCCTCAACCCGATACTAAATGTTTTTCGTGTAGCGTCTCCTGACAGTATTTTTTAAAAATGGCAACCAATTTGAGCGAACCATGTCATAGTATTCCGTCTGATTTTCGGAATGTTGTTGAATTACAGATCTAAGATAACCCGAGCATGTTTTTCAGACGTCAGTAGCGGTGCGCGTACCAGACCATTACAAATATAGGAAATGAGGCAAAACAAATATTAGGTCCTTACCTATGAAATTGCCGTTTTATATAGAAAAAATCAAAAAAAAATTTTTTATGAAAAATACATATATTTTTTAATCGAAGTATTGGTCATTATTATCAATGCACTTTTGCCATTTTACTGGAAGTTCATGATGCCTCTACAAAAACAGAATGTTTCAGAATTTCTGTGCTCATTCAACAAGTTAAGACAAGCTTCGACGCGATTTTGTTGTTGTTGTTCAGTGAGTTCATACGGTACCCAATTTCCGAGCTTTTTTATCTTTCCAATTTGACGTAAATGAATTAGTATCGTTTTATCACTTACATTGAAGGCTGCTGCTAATTCCGACGTGGTTTGTGATGAATCTGCTTCAACTATGGCTTTCAATTCATCGTTATCGACTTTCGTCTCCGGTCGGCCACGGGGCTCATCATTGAGATGAAATTTTTCAGAACGGAAGCGATCAAACCAAAAACCCACAGTGCGTTCCCTTGCGGTACCTGGTCCATACACGCCGATGATATTGCATGCCGTCTGTGCTGCGTTGGTGCCGCGACGGGATTCATATTCGAGTTCGAGATTCATTTCGAGTTTTCCAGGGTCACAGAACCAGCGATGTAAAAAAAAACCGAACCGTGGGAAAACAAACGAACAACAGATTTTGAAGAAAGAATAATTTGCTTTATAACAGAAAATATTTGAATGTGGAATTCCTACGCAAAAAAAAAGTTTGCCACTTTCAAAGTGGTCAGTTTGTAGAAACGGCAATTTCATAGGTTATCACCTAATATTGTAGCTCAAACAGTCTCAAAATCATTTTTACAAGTGAATTGGGGTCAATTGATCAAAACGGAATAGTAAATAAAATTTAACGATTTTATCGCTCATATGAAATCAACTATCATTTTGGTCGTTGGCTCTCGTCTTATTAGATAGAGATGTGATGTGATGAGAAGCACCTAGGGTTACCAGATGCAAAATTGAAAAAGGAAGACATTTGAAGCGGTGAATTCTCTAGGGGCCCAATATGGCCAAAAATAGAAAATAAAAATTTTACAGGAGAGAGTAAAAACTTCATAACTTTGAAATGAAACAACAAACATTTCTGTATTTTTTTTTATTATAACTAAACTATATTATGGAGGTATTACTGCAAAAATATACATAAAAAAATTATAGTCATTTTATGGACAAATTTTAAAAAAATCATTGAATGGGCCCTTGTCGAACCCAACAAAATTTTCCACACTTTGTATTAACAAAAACTTTCACAAAAGTACAACAAAACAATCAGCAAGAAACCTAACCTCGCACAGAACCACAATAACGGACTTTGAGATTCAACCGATGCCACACTTCAACATTGACATCTAACAGTTACAATCGCCTAAATCAAATTTGCGGTAAACGGGCCCAATTATGTAATAGGTATTGGGCCCTTGTTTCACTCATAAATTATTTTGATCTCTTTTGACGTGATGACGTCACGTCTTATAAATTGATGAACACCGGCTGCACTCACGAAAAAGTGTCACGTTCCATCTAAACCTGTGTGTGCAAGCGAGAGCGCGATAGAGAGGCACATACAGTAGTAGGAAATACAAAATATATTTGTCCGTCTTTTGCGAGCCTCGAACCCGCGGTCCCTGCCACCAATATATTGTGACCGACGAGACGTCTTAAACCATCCGGATAATCGGTCCTGCACCAGTTTCTCGAAATTCGGACACCAGTTGGTGAAGATTTCATGGGGCGACATCTAGCGTCAACATCTAGCACTTCAGCGGTAGTTGATTTCGCAGGTAGGTAGTTGTTGCAACGTTGTAGTATGCGCTTTGATACGTAGATGGCGTAAATTAAAAGTTTATATTGATAATTAATCTTTATTTTCACATTTTTATCATGTACTTAAATTAATTTTACATATTTTATATTCTACAAAAACTTATAAAAATACACAAAATTAATAAAAATCTAAATAAAAACGGTAAATATCCGCCGGCGGCGGGAGGCAGGCCTCCAAGCACACCGGTGGGTGCAGGCCGTGGCTACGGAGCTCTCCGGGACGACGCGAGACAAGCTACGAGCGATAGGTGGTGGTACTAGACACGTAGGCCGCCACCACCACCCCCATCCCGGAGAGCTCCGTATCCGTCGGACTGCGGGCGACGTCACACAGCTCTTCTATCTTTGTTGGCCCTCTTGCGTGCGTCGCTGTTGCGCACGGCGCTGCACCGGTAGCGGAGGCTGCAAGCGTGACACAGGGCCGCGATAGCCCCAAGCTAATCGGTGGCGGCGGACTTCATCCCGTCGTAGCTGGTGTGGCGGGGCGTGTCCCTGGTTCGTCATCCTCACCGGCAGACGCGGGCGATGGATCAGCGAGCCGTGGTGGATTGGGTGTGCTGGTTGCGAAAGAAGCAGCGGGTCTTGTCACTGGATCCGGCCACACCGCGAGGAGGGCGAGGCGTGTTGACAGGGACGCGCGACGTCACTTGTCCCTCCTCTGACACAGCGGGGTGTTGAGGCGCTGAGGCGGTGTCGCCTGTAATCCACTGCCGAGGCTGTCGGGTAACCGGTTTTATAAAATTTTCATTTTTTTCAAATTTTCAGAATTTTTTTTACCCCCTGTCAGTCTGACAGCTTTTCTTCTTAATATTATTAGTTTTTAAAGTACTCACACTTGCGATTTAAGAATTAAACTTCTAAGCACGATAAAGTATTATAAACTGATTTTGTATCTGACTTCGCACTTTATATACTTTATGACGTCATCACGTAAAACTATCGTCCGTAAACCGAGTTTACAGACAACCAATTTTTTATGTACGAAGTAGTAAGAAATTGGGCCTGTATTCACATCAAGGCGATGCGTTCTACCTTTAAAGAATACGAAAAAGAAAAAAAAGCATTTTCGTAAAAAAAACATATTGGGCCCTTATGGAACTCACCGCTTCATTTACTCTGGAAAGGTTCGAATTAGAGAAATGTTATAAATAAAATAAAACTTATTTAACTATGCATTATATTTTCAGAACTACATATTTTGACGATAACTGGTCACTTTTTTCAAAAATACGTATAAAAATTAGAGAATGTAAGATTATTTTAATTTGTACTGAGTAAAGATTATAACTTAGTACCTGGGTGACCGAGCTTCGCTCGGCGTCTATACCTATCTAAATAAACTTGAAAAAAGTAATATTATCTAAATATTAAATTTCATCCAAATCGTTAGAGCCGTTTTCGAGAAACCGATTATATATATAGATATACAAGTTTAGCTCACTTAAAGTAATAGGATTTGTCCATTGTGCGCTAATAATGGAAAACTCTCGTTTCGTGTTTGCATTTTGCGATGAAATACAAAAATAAAACAGAGCGGGTGAATGCAACGCGGGCGGGAACTTTGAGTACCTAATGGGCTTAATTCAAATAAAGAGGACAAAGTGAGGACGGAAGGAGGACGTTTCTAATTGATCCGAAAAAGAGGACATGTCCTCGTTTGGGATACCATCTGGTAACCCTAGATGCACCTCTATTGGCGTCACCTAACGACCGATAGATGAGATGTGTTCTAATTATTTTACTTTGTGTTTATTTTGTTTTTGCTATTCAAAGCTAGATGGCGTATTATAACCTTGAGCTCAAAATATTTATATGAAAATATTCCCAATGTCCTCTCCTTGCGAACACAGATCTGTGACTTGGAATAAACCGAAAGAAAGAAGTCTGGCATGATCGGATCGGCTGACCTTGGTGCAAATCGCCACAGCAGAAAATAAAATGCCTTCGAAAATGTTCATTAATACTTCATTATTTGAACGATATCATCTTCAGTAAAAAACAGGGGAAAACATTTCAAAGATTTAAATAAAACTAACGTGGCACCAAGTTCACCCCAACGAATTAAAAAGTAGAATGTCGTTGGTTCACCCGGTGTTATGGGCTGACATCACGGATGTTGTAGGTGATGTAGCCAACCGTGTCAGTTTACATAAAAAAAAAGAAAAAACCGGCCAAATGCGAGTCGGGCTCGCGCAACGAGGTTAGATATATAGAAAATGCTTTATTGCTCCAATAAACATTAAATAGCAATAAGTACATTAGAAAAATTACATAAGGTGCAAAGGCGGACTTATCCCTTACAGAGATTTCTTACAGCTTTCCGCACCACAATAAAAAAACGTTGACAAAACCAGTTTCTTGTATGGGGATCCCCCTTAAAATTTTCATTTTTTTTTTTCTATTTTCTTATTATATGTTGTTATATCCGCCAAAACAACAAATAATTATGTCAAAATTTAAACTAGCTAGCTATTACGGTTCCAAAGATACAGCCATCGGACGGACGGACGGACAGACAGACAGCACGTTGTAGCAGGGCTCACGCACTCTATGTACTCGCGCGCGCTAACTACCTACCGCCCGACGGGCCGCCGGCGGTCTATTTCAGTGAAAATTCGTCTGCCGCGCGAAGTATACATATAGACGCTCGCCCACGCAACTGCGTGCAGCTGCAAAGCAATAACCACTTTACACTCGATTGTTAAGGTACATTTTCGCACGCAGCGATTGGCGACGTGAAACAGTAGGCTATTAAAGGCCGAAGGTAGGAACATTTTCTATGGAGTGATTTATCTGTTACGAAGTAACTATTAAGTAATCTGTGGTTGTAGGCTGAGTAATAGGCTTCCGTACGGGGTAAGTAAACCTAAAAAATTAAATCATAATAATTTAATAGAAAAATGTTCTAAGTCTTTTATTCATCCCCCTTAAATTTCGAAGCCTTTGTACTATAAATTCAATTGGTAGGAAGTACCCAATCTATTACAGTGTAGTGAGACGGTGTGTATAGGTGGAGCGTAAGGGTGTGTCTCAGGCACAAGGGTGGCGACCACACCCTTACCCTGAGTCAACCGGGACGCGGAGGCAGTTTCAATGGGCAAGATCGATTGTTCAGGTGTGGCAAGGTTGGTTCACTATATACTTGACACCATAGGACGAACTCAAGTACGATAGTACCTATTAAGTATTCTGTGCTCAAGGTTTTAATTATTTCGTATTATTTTTATAATACATAGTTATGAAGAAAGGGTTACGTTAGCTTCTGAGAAATTTATTAATAAAATTTTGATAGACACACAGAAAATACTTTATTGCTGGAGTAAGAAACATTGAAGGAACAAGAAATAGTGAAAGAAAAAATTTACATAAATAAACTCATTAGAAAATTTGCATGAGGTGCAAAGGCGAAAAGGAGATCACTGGCAACTATACGTATACCTTAGATAATATCTAAATTACCATAAAATATTAATCTAATGGCATCCAAATTATTTAATATGCTTCCCTTACACCCCTTGGCCGTACTTGTAACGTGTGGGGCCGGTACTCTAAAAGAATAACCCCACTGCATCTCTCCCTGTGCATGTCGTAAAAGGCGACAAAGGAATAAGGACAAGATGCTGTGCATAAGGGCGACAGGCTAGTCACCTCTCACCTTTGCGCGGTCCTTCCACCTAGTCATGCAGCAGGTGGGTTTTCGTGCCTTACTTGCTGCTTGATAGTTTTCTTTTCCTAATACTTTGCTAAGCGTAATTTACAACAGTACTTGCAGCACAATACCGATTACTCTGCTAACCGTTGGGATTCAGCGTGCGGTATGTATGTACACCCCTTGGATTCCATAACCATTTTCACCGCGAAAAAATTCGCGAAATTTAGCGCGCCCGCGGGCGCACGTATACTCACATATTTCGTAATGCAATGAATACATACATACATATCACACACGCTGAATCCCGGCAATCGGGGTAAGCAGAGTAATCTCTGTTGTGCTGCAAAAACTCTGGTAAATTACAGCATAACACCGACCACCACGTTTCGCAAAGTATTCAAACAAGATGAAATCGATCAAACAGCAAGTAAGGCACGAAGGCCCACCTCCTGCATGACTCAGTGGAAGTACCGCGCCAAGGTGAGAGGTGGCGAGCATGGCGCCCTTTAGCGCGGCATCTTGTCCTTATCCCTTTGTCGCCTTTTACGACATGCATTCGGAGAGATGCAAAGCAATGAAGTCAGATCAATAAACTCTATGGACTCTTGACAGCTAATGAAGTTCCTCACAGAACCGTGTACAACAAGTGAGGGTTCACTCATTTAGAAGCACAGACAGACGGATTTTTTCAACTCCAGGAAAAAGAAAAGACGCCCGAATTTTTTTCATAATTTTTCTAACCTAAAACTGCCGAATTAGCCTATGCGAATCATATATCGACGTGTAGATCATGAATTTAATAGCTCAGAACGTATTAAACCCCTAAAAAAATATAAAAACCGCCTTCAAAAATGTATGAAATAAAAAAATAAAAATTGAACCCTAGAGTTGAAGGCCGTCGGTTATTTTTGCTTGCTTTAGCACCACCGCCTTCAACCCTAGGGTTCGATTTTATTTTTTTTATTTCATACATTTTTGAAGGCGGTTTTTATATTTTTTTAAATAGTTTTTTATTTCACAGTTTTTTTAGTAATTTTTATTTGCTATTAATGTACTCGGCGTACCACCTTGGAGCTAGACTGAAGCGAACACAAAAAGAATCATCGAAATCGGTTCACAATTGGGGAAGATATTGCTGAACATACATAAAAAAAAATACATACAGCCGAACATAGAACCTCCTCCTTTTTTGAAGTCGGTTAAAAAGATGCTTCGATATTCATTCCCGCCACAAAAGAACTGCGTAGGAGCATCGTCATTATTACAAATTATTTATGCTTGCCAGAACAATAATATTGCGCGTTACCGCGTTAGTTGTCATCAGATTTGTATTATGAAAACATTCTTTTTTCGGACTGAAAAGTAAGTGACGTGTTTATGCTTGTGCGTGGTCTATTGCGACGCGTCGCCCGCCACTAACATGTCGATATTGTTTGAAACCTGGCTCAATATTATGTCATGATGATATCTCTCAATAATAAGCGGCTGGTGGCCGAGTGGTTTGGGCATCGGCTTCTCATGCGAGAGGTCCGAAGTTCGAATGCGGTCGGCGTGTATCAATGAGTTTTTTCTGACGAAAAAATTTACGTGCGTACGTACAACTGCAGCTTCACCGTTCGGAACCGGTGTAAAACTGTAGGTCCCTTCCCTTGCCCCATACTAGGTGGTAGGCTCAAATTGTAGCCGACTGGGTTGGTACCACCGTACTGGATGTAAGATGGCCGCATAGCAGCCTCGGCTGTGTTCTCCTCTAGTCCAGTATACCCAGCATTTCAATGGGAAGTTTCCGGTATGGCACCGGCACATGAGGTGATATTGGCTGGTCGGAGCATGTGCTTTGGCCCCTCCGACAAAGGCACCCATACCGGATTAAATAAAAAAATTATTTATAACTTCATTCCGCTGTAGATTTATGTTCTGTAAAAACCACGATTTTTTTTGGAGGTATATCAAAGGACCACCCCTGAGATATACCCTACTCATGAAAAAAAGAATCATTAAAATCGGTTGAGAAATCGAGTAACACACACACAAAAAAACCGGCCAAGTGCGAGTCAGACTCGCACACCGAAGTTTCCGCACCACAAAAAAAAACATTGAAAAAAAACACGTTTTTTGTATGGGAACCTCCCTCAATTTTTTACTTTTTCAATTTTTTGTTACTTGTTGTTATATCCGCCATAATAACACATATTCTGTGAAAATTTCAACGGACTAATTACGGTTCAAGAGATACAGCCCTCGGACAGACGGACGGACTGACGGACGGACAGACGGACGGACGGACGGACAGACAGACAGACAGACGACGGCGTAGGCTTAGTAATAGAAACCTAAAAAATAAACATACAGACGAATTCAGAACCTCCTTCCTTTTTGGAAGTCGGTTGAAAATAGTACACGACGATGAGTTTTTTCTGACGAAAAAATTTACGTGCATGCCTACACCTGCTGCTTCACCGTTCGGAACCGGTGTAAAATTGTAGCTCCCTTCCCTTGCCCCTTACTAGGTGGTAGGCTCAAATAGTAGCCGACTGGGTTGGTACCACCGTACCGGATGTAAGATGGCCGCATAGCAGCCTCGGTTCTGTTCTCCTCTAGTCCAGTATAGCCAGCAATCCAGGGAAGTCTCCGGTATGGCACCTACCTTCTCGGAGGTGATATTGGCTGGTCGGAGCATGGGCTTTGGCCCCTCCGACTCAGCCACCCATAACGGATTACATAAAAAAAACACGACTGTACGCGACGCACAATAAACCCGACCATAAATAAACAGAATCAAGTTACCGGCTAGTCTGTGGAGCTGCCAACTATTCTCCTACACGCAAGTACACGCTTATATTTACATGCGTGCGCGCTACGTCACACACGAAACACACCCACAAAACTGCACGCACAGTGCCCGGCAGCAAATCATGCGCGTCGAGCTTTAGAAAGATAACAAGCATCTCCCCGTGCATGTCGTAAAAGGCGACTAAGGGATATGACTCCCTTCTTATATTACTAGGTGGTAGGGTTCAACCCGCCCGGGTTGGTACCACCGCACTGAATGAAAGGTCGGTCGAAACGGCTATGTAAATAGTATGTGTTTTCCGTCCAGTTCAGTGTAGCCGGCACGACCGAAGGGAATCACTGACGTGGCACCAAGTTCATCCGGTGTTATGGGCTGACATCACGGATGTTGTAGGTAATGAAGCCAACCGTGTCAGCATCAATAAAAAAAATAAAAAAACGTCACGAAACACACCCACAAAACTGCACGCACAGTGCCCGGCAGAAAATCATGCGTGTCGAGCTTTAGAACGAGAACAACCACAGATCAGAGAAGTATTATTTCTGTGATAACAACCGTGTGGGGCCGGTACTTAAAAAGAATAGCCCCCAGTAGCGACTCCTGCAGGTCTATTCTTGTAAATTCTGACAGCGGAATCAGCGCTGATGTGGCGTTGAGAGCCGCTTTGGTAAGTGGCTCTCAGCGCCACAACAGCGCTGATTCCGCTGTCAGAATTTACAAGAATAGACCTGCTGGTGCTGAGTATAGGGTTGGCTCTGGCTACTTAAGCATTTTTTTTTTCATAATTTCATAACTTACGCCTTAATTTATATCCACCACAATGAGTTCAAAAACTGAAAGACCATAATATTCCCTTTTGTTGTCTTTATGTACAGAATTTATATTCAATGCAGTTCTTGCGGCACAAGGCAACAACAATTTGTTGTTATATCGGCCATAATAAATAACACGTGTTATGTGAAAATTTCAACGGGCTACGTATTACGGTTCAAGAGATACAGCCCTCGGATTCTCGGTGCCTCGGACAGACAGACAGACGGACGGAGAGTCAAACAGGCGGACAGACGGCGTAGGCTTAGTAATAGGGTCTCGTACCGGATACGGAACCCTAAGAAAAAAATATATATTAATATGAGATTAAAATACATTTACATCGTTGAAATGTTACTTTGTGCACACCATATTTTGATGACTTTCCACTTGCACATTGTGTAGATGTCTGTCTTTTCGAACTATTTGGTCTCTAGCTAAACAACGTAGAGATTACGGCGCGACTGTTAAAATTAGACAAAGAGTAGGTACATTTTATCACGTGTGGTGGCCGCGAGCACATGTGTTAAAGAATTTTCGTTGTGTATATTTTGAACGGAAAGACGTTATGAATACATTTTCTGTTGTAAAATAGGTGGTTTTTTGTTTTATGTAATCCGGTATGGTTGGCTGAGTAGGAGGGGCCAAAGCGCATGCTCCGACCAGCCAATATCACCTCCGAGAAGGTAGGTTCCGGAGACCTCCCTGGATTGCTGGCTATACTGGACTAGAGGAGAACAGAACCGAGGCTGCTATGCGGCCATCTTACATCCAGTACGGTGGTACCAACCCAGTCGGCTACAATTTGAGCCTACCACCAAGTAAGGGGCAAGGGAAGGGACCTACAGTTTTACACCGGTTCCGAAAGGTGAAGCAGCAGGTGTAGGTATGCACGTAAATTTTTTCGCCCGAAAAAACTCATTGGTACACGCCGGGATTCGAACCGCGGACCTCTCGCATGAGAAGCCGATGCCCAAACCACTCGGCCACCCGCCGCTTGCACTTGTTAGGTTTCCGTAACTCAAATGAGGAAAGTTGGAACCCTTATAGGATCATTCTTGTGTCTGTCTGTCCGTCACACACAAGCTGATTTTCTCCGAATCTACTGGACTAAAAAAGTTGAAATTTTGGTAGAAACTCGTATATATAGAGTTTGGTGACTCGATAGGATGGACGTGTAGCGTAAATGAACGAACTTACATTTTGGGGGTTCAATTTTAAGGGTCATACAAATTATGTATGACCCTAAAAATTGGGCATGGGATGCTCGATTTTTGTATATTTTCTTATCTCCGAAACTACTACGTCAAAATAAAAAAAAAATGGGAATATGGGCCCTCTTTTATCGTTTACAGGAAAATCTGAACGGAAATTCTAAATTTGAAAGTTCTCACGGAAAACTGAAAGGTACGGAAACCTCCTGTACTGTTGCGAAATCTCACTGTCCATCGAGTTTTAAGTACAATTTTAAATTTTTGTATGAAAAAAAAAATCCAGAATTTCGATTTGAGTGATAGGATTATTTTCTTCTAATAATGAGTACTTTCTATTCCTGTAGTTTCTCAAGCCTATCCTGAAACACGCTATACGTGAAACTCTGAACAATTTTGGAAATGTAACTTTTTTTAAATGTTATTTAGAATTCTTTCAGCACTTTTGATTTAAGCGCTGAAGAAAGAAAGAAACGGTTTTTTTTTATAGAAACGGACACGGTTGGCTACATCCGTAGCCAACCGGATGTAGCCTTTTTTTAGTCAAAAAGCTAAAATATTTAAAAAAGACGAGAAGACCCTATAGAGTTTAATAGTTAATTTAATTGAAATTATAAAAATTTATAAAAATTTAATTTAAATTTATTAAACTCTATATATTAACATCTGTGATGTCAGCCCATAACACCGGGTGAACTAGGTGATATATCAGTGCTTCCATTCATTTCATGTCGGCTACACTGAACTGGACGGAAAAAACGAACTATTTACGTAGCCGTTTCGACCGACACGTTTCATTGAAATAAAAGTTCTCTAAATAGTATAAAAGTCGTAGAACAAAAATAGTTCAGTTTCAGGTGTAGAGTCACCCACTTTCGCGTACTACCACCTATTTAATGTAACAGGCTGTGAATTAAAGTTTTTCGTTTTTTTTTTTAGTTTAAAATGTCAACTTTTAGTACCTTTGTACTTATGTAAATTTTTTAGGTTGATTGCGTACAAAAATTATGTATTTTTTTTTTTGTGGAAACTGACACGGTTGGCTACATCACCTACAACATTCGTGATGTCAGCCCATAACACCTGGTGAATTAGGTGCCATGTCAGTGCTTCCCAACATACATAGATCATATCACGACATGTACTTTCAGTCAGTCAGTCAATCAGCGTGTATGCGTCCACTGCTGGACATACGCCTCTCCAATTTTCCTCCAGTCCTCCCGGCCTTCAGCGGTGCGGAACCACTGCTTTCCGCCGACGCACTCGATTTCCCACCTGGCAGGAGGTCTTCCCAGACTCCGCTTTCCTGTCCACGGCCGCCAGTTTAGGACACGGTTACTCCATCGATCACGATCGACGAGTCGTCTCTTCTGCTGACGTGCCCAGCCCATTTCCACTAGAGCTTAGCCACCCTGTATCCAATATCGACGAAAAGCATAGATTGTGCCGAAACTAAAAATTTTGATGCACTCATTTCTCACCGCCACGCAAGAAAAGCGCGCGAATTTGAAAAACATACTTCACTCACCTTTTTATTCTTCAGAAATTACTTCTTCACTTTATTACTTCTCTTGACGAAGGATTTATCTTCAACGTTATTTGTCTAGTTATGTGAAAATTAATACTATTTTACTATTTATCTATCACTCATAAAACGGTTATCACAGCTACCGCGGCATTTTCTTAAAGCAAACACGGGGCGCTATCTTTGATACGTACATACGTTAAAAGTGACGTCGAATGTATGTAGCGGTGTTTAGTTAGAATAATGTAATCTGTTTGTCCACATGACGAGCTTTCGCCGTGGACTGCCGCAACGGACGGAGTGCGCGGAGTTGTGTGCTACAGTCGACTGAAGAGGCCTGAGGCGGCCACGATGCGCGTCGATGCTGGTGCTCAGTGGGACGGACTGGGGGGCGGCGCTGCTATGTAAATTTTGAAAATAATTCATTTAATTTATTTTAACTTTCTAGTTAAAATAAACAATTACACATATTATACATTTTATATTCCGACTTTTATAAGTCGTCGTCAGAGAAAAAAAAATTAACATTCACTGCGACAAGGCTTGAAATAAACGTGGCTGACAGCGGAACTAACACCGCCATAGTGTTGCCAGATGACCGTCTCGCGTTTCACCCGTTCACGCGTACGTTAGTCTGTGGTGTTGTTAGCAGAAATCGAAATCTATCTTTTATTTTATTAGTGAGCAAGTCTTCCTAAAATTCAATACATGAAATAAAAAATAAGAAAGTACCTACCTACCTTATAGGTACTATACATACATTTTCTTTTACAGTGATATTTTCCCTAAGGAAATTTTCAAAATTGATAACACTAATGCTGCAGCAGCGCCCTCGCACAAACGTCATCCAGGTTCATTTCAAGCCTTGTCACACTATATTTTACAAGTTTGATGTGTCAAGTGATGATGACGAATGATAGATGGCGTTGTCATGGGTAGGTATATATTAAATTTTGTTCTCTCACAACGTCTTATAAAAGTCGAAATATAAGATGTATAATATGTGTATTTTTTATTTATTGTGTACAAAATACATGTAAAAATCTAAAACAAAAAATGAAAATGTGGGCAGGGAGAGCGGAAACCAGTTCTGTAAGTCGAGCGTGTAAATGCACCTCAAGTAAATATGTTGTAGTCGGTGGTGTGGACCGGTTTGATTGGACAGGGAGCCCGACTACGGCCTTTCTATTTCCGTTTCCTTATTTCATTCGTTTTTATTTTGCAGTCGGGTTTTAAAATTTTTATTTTTTATTGTTTGACACAACAAGTAGGTATTATTATAGAAGTAATATAACAAACTTCCATAATATTACTAGAGTGAAATGTCGGTTGAAGCGGCTGTGTAAATAGTACGTGTTTTCCGTCCAGTTCAGTGTAGCCGGCACGACCGAATCGAAGCACTGACATGACACCTAGTTCACCAATGTATTATGGGCTTACATCGCGGATGTAAGCCCCTCAGTAAACGTGGCAGTTTCCATAAAAAAAATGTACAGATAGATATTGCCGCGATGGGTGTGTCTCGCCTGAGTACGGCCCAGCCCTACAGGCGAGTGTGCAGAAACAACCAAAATAGATCGAGTGACTTTGCCCAAGGGTACACGAGACGGCGACGACGTCATGGGTTTGTGCGGCATCCATCACACATGTCGTCAGATCAGAGGTCCTTAAGACGAAACGGAAGTTAAATTTCTTCATACAAAATCGTCTTTCGGCATTTTATGTTTTCAAGCCCTCTATATGTTATTCGATTTTTACAAAAACAGTTCTTGTCTTAAGGACAGTCCAATCTACGTTCCTGTCATTTTTTTGTTTAGTAGAAATATACCTACAACACCGGAGCTAAAAATTTGTATTTCGACCGAAAATTTAATTTAAATTTTTTTAATGTCATGAAGTTAATTAAGCTTTATTGAGTAGTCACTTTAGATAGGTATTCTAAAAATAAAATGATAGGAAAGTAGATTTGACTGGCCTTATAATTACCTACAACAAAAAAGAATTGTAAACATCGTATGTTGTGTTGATTTCTGTAAAATGTTTTTGGAGCAATAAAGTATACAGGATGTTTCAGGAAAGGGTTTCGTAACTTTAGGGTTCGAAAGGGGTCCATATTTGAAGACGAAAAGCTCTGAAAATTTTTCCCAAATACGGTAATTTTACAGTAATTTTTGATGAAAATCGTTTTATCGAGCTTTGGTGGACGGTCAACGTCCACCTTTATGAAATAAAAATAAAATTTCTACCTTACATGCTTAACTAGTAGAATTGAACTGCATGTAGATAAATTCCAAACACTTAAATTTGAATACCCACAAAAGAAAAATGAGAATGGACTAGGTCATTGCACTCTCTAGATCTAGACAGCACTGTTGGCAAATCTTACTGTCCATCGAGTTTTAATTACAAATTTTCGATTTTCAAAAAATACGGAATTTCGATTTGAGTAATAAGGATTTTTTCTTCTAATAATGAGTACTTTGTATTCCTGAAGTTTCTCAAGCCTATCCTGAAACATCCTGTATAATATGTTCTATCTTTTATCTATAACCTGTAACCAATTAAAATGAGCACTAAAACACAATCGAGGCGATACAGGCAGGAATAAAAATTTTGTAGGTAGGTACCTAAAGCATTTTTAAGCATGTGTTCCTCAAGATAAAGCTAATTAAAATATATGCCTTAGGTATTGACTGATATTGTGTTCAAGAACATGCTAATTAGTGAAATCGAGCATAGTCCAAAGGTTCAGTCTATAAAATAGCTTTTTTTTTATTGCCGAACTGGGTGGCTGTGCCCGAGGTCGAAGTCTCAGGTGCAGCCAATTTCACCGCCGAGGAGATGCCAGTCGGGCTTGGAGGTGGACTAATGTCGCTGGGGGAAAGGCTTTGAAGATTTGAAGATTCGTGGCATGTAGAAGTGGGGAGAGATATTCCCTGATGGGAGCCCGTTCCACAACTTTGCAGTGCGGCACAAGAAAAAGGCGGCGTGTAGAAATTTCGCTTTGTAGGTAGATAAAACCAATAGTTTTTATTCCTAAAATTATCGTGTAACTAAGACCTAAAATATAAAAACTATATAATGAAAAAGACCACGGTCAAAAGTCGTCTAAAATAGATAAGTATTTTAGTTAACCCCCCAATCGGTGCCATATTTAGTCAAATCCTTCCTTACCTATAATAAAATCCAACGTCTGCTTTCTGTCTGTCTGAGTGTCTGTCTGTCCGCTTATAACTCGAGAACCACTAAACCGACATTAATAAAACAAAATTCTACGGATAGCTTGATTCTTCCCATCAACTATAGGCTACTACTATCACGCTAAATGGCTTATGAGGTTAGCAGTGAAGTGAAATATGAGAGCGGGCGGAGCCGCGGGCACAGCTTGTCAAATATAAAATATATAATTTAAAAAATTTTAATTAATGTTATTCAACTATGCCCAACTAAACATCCACATGTCACATGCCTAATAGGATTTCTGGTTTTGCTACGGAACCCTAAAAATACTTCCTTCACATCGATATGAAATAAAATATATATAAAAAAATACAGTCGAATTGAGAACCTCCTCCTTTTTTTGAAGTCGGTTAAAAACTAATTGTATTATTATTTAATTAACTAGAATATACTTATATTTAGGAGCACCTTTTGCTCGCGACTTCGCTCGCGTAAAATTCGTATTTTAAAGAGAAGAAAGTAAATAAGCCCGCTACCGTTACCTTTATTTCGGCGCGCGGAACAATTTGGTTTTTCATGGGAGCCACATCTTAGCGTAACCGGAACTGAATTTTATTTAGCCTATCCTGCTAAGTTTCATCGAATTCGGATGACCTAATATGATAAATGCGAAAGTATATTTGTCTGTTTGTTATTCTTTCACGCCTGAACGGCTGGACGGATTTTGACGAATAGTGGTGTGTATATCCCGGAGTGACATAACAATGTGGTTAAGTTCGAGTCGAGCGCGCGTAAAGAGGGTTCCGTACCATCCCGTTTTCTGTGAGAACTAGAAGGCTTAGGGAGGAGAGGTGGACGTAGAGAGATGGAGATGAAGGAAGATTGGAAGGATGGGGGAGGGGAGGTGGAAAAGAGGGACGGAAGGAGGGAGGAGTGGAGTGAAAGGAGAGGGGAGGGGTAAAGGAGGGGAGGGGTGAAGGGGATGGATAAATGAGGGGAGGGGTGGTGAGGGGAGGGGAGGGAGAGAGAAATAGTTGAGGTAGGGAGATGAAGGAAGGCCCTTAGGTCCTTACTTTCATTGAGAAAGAATATTGTTAACCTGAACGCAGCTCGGCCTTCGCCCTAGCCTTTAGTTACTTAGATCGAGAAAGAATAGCTCTGAACGCTCTGAACCTAAATGTGGCATGTTCCATTTATCCACGCGGACGATGTCGCGGGCAAAAGCTAGTATCTCATAAAACAAAGTAACTTACTTCATGACCATCCCTTACAGATTTCTTATTAGTATTTATATTATCATTTTCGTCCATGATATTATATAAGATCTTTCAAAATGAGTTCATAGTACGCTAAGGGGGGATTCTGTATCATATAGATAGGGAGTAAAACCTATATACAATTTTTGGACCTCGGGTTTTTTTTTTATGTAAAATATTTTTTTATGTATTTAAATAAAAAAATTGGTGGTTGATTTTTATAGCCTAATCGATTCAGTTTCATAACAGTAATAAAAAAGTCTTCATCACCATTATGATCTACCACGTGTAAGTTGGTAAAAAAAATCAAATTCTTTCTATTCCATACTAATAAAACTAAAATTGTGGTTTTTCACAATTTCTGAAAGAAAGAGATATATGTGTTGGAAGACTTTTTTGTTCCTGGTATGAAACTGAAACGATTACTAAAAATTATTGTTTTACATTTTACATTAAAAAAAATTTTTTTTGGAAAAAACAATTCCTAACATTCCCCCCCCCCCCCCCCCTTAGCGTACTCTGAACTAATTTTGAAAGACCTTATATAGCACACAAATATATTTTTACATTCCCACACTCAAGTCTTTTGCTACTACCTACCTACTTATATTTCACAACATACGACTCACAAACATCCAAAGGTTGACTGGAATAAATACCTGTAAGGGGTAAGTTCGCCCTTGTGCCTCATGTAAGTTATATGTAGATCTTGTTTCTGTAAAATGTTTTGGAGCAATATTACTATCCATGTACCTACAGTTCTGGCAATTCACAAATGCATGTCTGTCCGTTCTACTAAATTTAACATTAATTTTTTTAATTTTTTTTTAAGCAAAGTTACGGTGTTGTTTTCACATCTGCCGGCACTCCCGGAGTGCAACTGTGGATTTTTTTTTAGGCTAACCTAACCATACCCGCGCTCGCTCTCGCGCACACTTTTGACACGTATACAGATACTAGCTGTGCCCGCGGCTCCGCCCGCTCTCATATTTCACTTCACTGCTAACCTCATATCATAAGCCATTTAGTGTGAGCAAGTAGCCTATAGTTGATGGGAAGAATCAAGATATCCGCAGATTTTTTTTTTATTAAAAGCGGTTCAGTGGTTCTCGAGTTATAAGCGGACAGACAGACATACACTCAGACACTCAGACACTCAGACAGAAAGCAGACGTTGGATTTTATTATACGTAAGGATGTGTTTACCACAAGTAAAGCCCGCTCGACTTCGTGAATTGCAAGAACTGTAAATAAAATTTTCCTGATAATAATAAATGATAATTGGATATAAAATGCACGCGTGAGCTGCACGTGGCATAATCGCGTGACCTTCACTCCCGCTAGTCGCGACACACGAGACAATATATGTTTGTACAATTTTAATCGAAGACGCAGATCTACGACCGCATCAGACCAGTACCAGCCGGTTGTAAAGTTGAGCTTACATGCGAGCTATCGTCACCAATAGTCAGGGTTGCCAGGTGTCCGCTTTTACCTCGGACAGTCCTCTTTTTTGAAGTCTTGTCCGCGGAAAAGTTTTAGACTTCCGCGGACAAAACAAAGGGGGGGATAGATTTTTCGTAAAAGATCCTATGGTTAAAAATGTCCTCTTATTTTATCTGGACCATCTGGCAACCCTGCCTATAGTGCGCGTCATATGGGTTTTTTAATTACCGTGGTTGTAAAGCATTATTAAACATTTTAAAGACTAACTCTCTGTCGTCCCGAACTATGTCGAGCCAAACGTATGTCACATAGGTCAGTCAGTCAGTCAGCGTGTAAGTGTCCACTGCTGGACATAAGTCTCTCAAATTTTCTTTCAGTCCTTCTCTTTCAGTTGTAGGTGATGTAGGCAACAACCGTGTCAGTTTCCTTAAAAAAAACTTTCTTCGTAGCGATGCCTCTAGCTAGTAGAATAAAACTTTCTTCGTAGCGATGCCTCTAGCTAGTAGAATAAAACTTTCTTCGTAGCGATGCCTCTAGCTAGTAGAATAAAACTTTCTTCGTAGCGATGCCTCTAGCTACTAGAATAAAACTTTCTTCGTAGCGATGCCTCTAGCTATTAGAATAAAACTTTCTTCGTAGCGATGCCTCTAGCTACTAGAATAAAACTTTCTTCGTAGCGATATGCCTCTAGCTAGTAGAATAAAACTTTCTTTGTAGCGATGCCTCTAGCTAGTTGAATACATAATTTTTTTTTTATGGATACTGACAGTTGGCTTCCTCGCCTACCACATCAGTGATGTCAGCCTATAACACCGGGTGAACTAAATGCCATGTCAGTTCTTCCCTTCATTTCAGGTCGGCTACACTGAACTGAACGGAATAATTTAGCTCACTGATGTGATGGATGACCTATGTGAGCAAAAGCTGTGCCCACATTTAGCTTTGCGCATGGTGACCAATCTTTAACGTTCGTTGTACCGAAGCGCAGATAATTGGGAGCAAAGTACACGTCGCGTTTCACACAAGAAACGTCACGCACGTTGATTGTTTCATCAGCTGTGGGCGTGGCGCATCCCGGATACATTTGCACATTGCAGAAGCAATAGCCCAGTAGATCTAGGCTTTGAGCTTTCATAAATTCATAAATAGTATTTTCTTTTTCTCGTTCGCTAGTGTATCCTTATGTATGAATGAGATTTTCAGAGATTTTACAGAAATTTTCAGTGCATTTATTTTAAATCCGCGGAAGAATATTAAAGAAAGATTTTTCTTTCCAAATGTTGCCAATACCTTTTAGATGCTGTAAAAAATAATAATAATTTCCGATAATAAAAACATGACTATAACGCACCATGCGTTGTAATTGTAGTATATGAAAAATGTAATTTTGTTTCTATCTGAAATACTTAATTCTTTTTCACAGCCTAGATACAAATATCGCCAAAATTTTGAAACAAAAATCTTCCTCTAATATTCTTCCGTTGAGAAGAAGCACTTGAAAAACGGATTTAAAATAAATGTACTGAAAATTTCTGTAAGATCTCTGAAAATCTAATTCATATAAGTAAGGATAACACTAGCGAACTAGAAATCCTGGAACCGACGTCTGTTGAACGTTGTACCAGACGTCAAACGTGTGGTACAAACGGGCACCAGACGTCGTGTCGTCTCCCGCAGTTCCTGGACAGGCGTGACGTAGCGAGCGAAACGTCGACTAATATGTAAGTCTTCAGTACCTACCATTGTTAATAGGTTTGTATTTTTTTTTTTTGCTATTATTTATAATTTATTCGAACGTTTCATGACCTTGTAGTTTTTATGAACGTTTTAAATTATTAATAAATATTTTTATTTCTTTCTATAACTAAATTATTTTACGCGCTGCGGTGTTATGTACAAAGTATTTAAATTGGGGAAAATCTTGTTTGGACTATATAGTCTAATAATTTTTGTTATTTTTAAACTTGTTATGTATCTAAGCTGTTGAATTTCTGTGTCAAATAAATTATGAATAAAATATTTTTATTATTACCAATATTGGTTTTTTTTTTATTTTTATTTATACTTACTTATTTATTTATACGTATACAAAACACACACTTCTTCTAACATACATATTTCGACTTGATGATAAGTCAATAATATATGAACGAACATCCTTATAACTCGAGAGCCATACACATACGTTTTTCACTGTTACATTGTGTTATCTCTCAGGATGGTTTTAGGCTATAAATCATACATAGCACTACGCTATCGGCGGCCTGAGCTGTAAGCAAAAAGTCACGCGAAGCGTAGTCGCGGGAAAAGCTAGTTATCTTTATTTTATCTAAATTTAAAACACTGATGACTACTGAAGTAGAAATATATGTTGGAAGAGAGTGAGAGTTCAATTTGGAGCTGTCGACCACGCCTTTGGTCCCTCGGCACAGCCACCCATGCTGGTTGACATACAAAAATATTTTGTTTAACAACATAAATACATACCACACGCTGTATCCCGAATTCCCGACCCCGACTAAAGTAGACCGTAAGTAGTTGTAGACCGTAAGCAGAGAGGAAGAAAATTGGAGAGGCTGACTGTTCTTTATGGCGATATAAATATCTGATTCTGAAGCTGTTCTTGTGTGTAAATGTTTGACAAATAAAACGAACTGTTATTTTGTAGTTATAATTTAATTTTTTTTTTCATACAAATTCACTTACATTTTAGAAAGTATAAAATTAAAACTAAGATTATCATATTTGGCCATTAAATGTCCACCTCAGACATCTAACACAAGTATTTTAAAACTATCTCTAAACTAACACAAACACGTAGGGTAGGGAGGTATAATTTTTTATTATATTTTTTTAATTCGTTATAATTTTATTAAAAAATTCGGACTGCCTGCGTTTAGTCAATAACATTATTATGTAACTTAAAAATAATATATTAATAGATCCTTCACACTGCATTTACCTAAAAGAAAGTAAATAAAGCTTGTTATATTAAAAGTCTCCCATAAAATTATATTTATTTTTTTATTTGAACGTTAAATCGTCTTACCACTTCGATTAAAAATTAATATATTTAAAATTTCAAAAATAAAAGTTCTTATAAGTAGATAGGTATAGTTATATTTATTAAAATTAAAATAAGTAGGCAATTTATTTCATATTTTTCATCTTTTCAACGCCACCACCTGTACCTACATATTGTTCTGGCATTTTCGCTAATTCTGTTATACTCACATATGCAGTTAAGAAAATATGATGTTCCAACCCTGCTTACGATACCACACGTTGTCCCCCATTGCTACGCTCAAAAATCCATGAGCAAATTTATAATCGCCTCGGCTTCTCGTAATAACTTAATCGAACGACCACTTCAACATCATTTGGTACAGGATCAACATTTTACTTAATTTCGACTTTTCTTTCATCTTAGGCCCGGACTTCATGCAACCGTTTCTCCCCGGAGTTGACTAAAATAAGCCACACCCACCGGTGCGAGCGAGAGAGTGAGAACTTCATGCAACCGTTTCTCCCCGGAGTTGACTAAAATAAGCCACACCCACCGGTGCGAGCGAGAGAGTGAGAACTTCATGCATCCGTTTCTCACTCTGTCGCTCGCACCGGTGGGTGTGGCCTATTTTAGTCAACTCCGGGGAGAAACGGATGCATGAAGTCCGGGCCTAAACATCAAACATATTGTGAAGGTGCACCTAGCCGGCCGACATGGTATTCGCAGCAACCGTAAATATCCGAATGCCCGTGGGCGCCGTCGGACTATACCTCTGCGTTAGTCTGGCGCGCGGCAAATGTCGTGCCTCCCATAAAAAAAATTGTTCTGAGCCTCTGTAAGATTTGTTTTTTTATAAAGTTAATTTAATGAATGAATCATGTTTTATGTATGTACCGTGTGGGGCCGGTACTTAAAAAGAATGACCCCACTGCATCTCTCTCCGTGCACGTCGTAAGCGGCGACTAAGGGATAAAGACAAGGCTCCGTGCTAAAGGGCGACGGATTGGCCACTTCTCACCTTGGCACAGTCCTTCCACCGAATCACGCAGCAGTCGTCATGCCTTATACTTGCTGCTTGATAGTTTTATTCTCCTTATACATTGCTAAACGTGGTGGTCGGTGTTGTGCTGTAATTGATAAGATCACTTGCAGCACAACACCGATTACTCTGTTTACCCCGATTGTCGGGATACAGCGTGTGGAGTGTATGTATTTTTATGTAACATTTATTGGCAAAATTGTTACTAAAGAGACAAAGAAAAGTCGAACAATCTTAACTTAAAAAGTAAAAATTGCTAGACAGTAAGCCAAACAGTTTTGAAGCAATCGTTCGCTTACGTTAGTAGTAGTTCACAGTATGGTGAACAGTCCTTAAGGAAAAGTTTCGAAAGCTACTTCTAAGGAATTTTCCAAACAGCCAATGAAAGAGCTAAGAAAAACTATGCTATGAAACAATCCCACAGTTACTCCTTCAAGTTCAGGAATAGTAAGGAAGATTTCTAGAACTAGGCATTACCTGGCGAATTAAAACATACAGAATCCAAATTTAAAAGAACAGAGAACTCAATAAGATGAGCCATACTTACGCTGGGGTGTTCCACATGGACCAACTAAGTAGCACAACTAGTTGTGAAATCCCGAAAACTGATCCCGATGTCA
This sequence comes from Nematopogon swammerdamellus, assembly GCA_946902875.1. NCBI lineage: Eukaryota > Metazoa > Arthropoda > Insecta > Lepidoptera > Adelidae > Nematopogon > Nematopogon swammerdamellus. The sequence continues at coordinate 3,379,301 of OX336344.1, forward strand.
CAACTATCTAGTTGGCCCCGAAACGTCGAGCCACATAGCTCCACCTTGAGTAAAACTGTTATAGTTTTAACCACTTTCGATTGATTTCATTGAAATTAATCATTTAAAGAAACTACAAGTGAGTTCTGTTAAAGTTTGAGAGCAAGTGGGAGGGTAGAGAGCGTTTCAACTAAAAGTTCCCTTCGCCGTTATGTTAGCTCCATTGTCAGTGTCACTGTCAGTGCTTAAATTCGCGTTGCCAGATTGTGAAGATTACATTACCTAATAATCTAATCGGTATTTACCGTATAATAAATACGGTAAATACTGATAATTACGGGTAAATCTGTACACATAGCAACCCTCAACGCTGTTTTGACAGATAGACAGTGGAGCCAACATAACGGCGAAGGGAACTTTTAGTTGAAACGCTCTCTAACCAACCGCCTCTTTGTGTGATAAGTGCGAGCGAAAGAGAACTAGAGAGCGCGGAGGTGGAAGAAGACGGCGATGATGTTGATGATGGGCCATGCGCGCGCGCATCAGTTGATACCGTTGGCCGCGGCGGAGTCCCGCGGCGCCGAAGGTCGCGGCAGTATCTTCTCGCGCTCCTCGTTGCCGGCCAAAAACACAGCCAGCTGCTCCTGTGATCACATACGACAGTCAGTGTTGAGAATAAAATCCTGCCAAAGCTTGGTAGAAAGTTATGCAGTAAAATGATATGATGCCGACCACGCCAGGATCCAATAAATAAAACCTCAGAGAAAAATGTATCTTCAAAGCTTAGCATTTTTAATATCAATGAAAACTTATATTCTTCGAGGTAAGATTTGATTTTACAAACTGAGGAGGCAAAAATAAAAATAAAGTCCTTTATTTTCCTAGTGATTTCATCTCGGATTTCATGAACGTCTCCAATCCGTATAAATCTATGAGTAATTCGACCCAAGATAATTATTAATGTGAGAGTCCCCATTCCACTCTTGGAATGTAAGTCGAAAATTCAGAGTAGTTGAGATCAATGGGGATTCCAAGAACACCTTTATTCGTATGCCCACCAGGTCTTTCCTGGGACGGTTTGGTTCAATAGGTCTCTCCCTCACCTTACTTGGGTTGGGTATGTAGGCTAGGTTAGGTTTAACCCGTCCGGATTGGTACGACCGCACTGAATGAAGGGCGGTCGAAGAGGATTTGAAAAAAGTTTCTGTTATCCGTTCAGTGTAGCCAGCTCGACCCAATAAAGGGAAGCACTGATATTGAATGCAACTCGTTCACTAAGGCGTTATGGGCTGACATAACGGATGTAGAAGGCGAACTAGACAACCATATCAGAATCCATAAACGAAAAGTCGGCAATGCGTACCAGATATGTTCTGGAAGTGGCTTTGAGCTCCTGCAGAAGTGTTTCCAGCTTAGTCCTCAGCCCGCGGATCTCGCTCAGGGCCGCTCCTTTGGCCGTGTCCAGTCGAGCCGTCTGCATATAATCAACAAAGCTATTAACGGAAAACAAGAGTATCTGACTTCTTATAGGTTTACAGATAAGGACGATGAGAAATGAATGGATTCGTTGGGAACAGATTATTGTTCTTGCAGAATTAACAAGAACTCAGAAACAAGCAACCACAAATGTTTTAGAAATTAGTGAACCGCGGGAAATTCACCTAATATTTCACGTAAATAAGGAGGGCATTATGTATATTTCTTGGTGGAAGTACTGACGGAGTCAGTCCGGTGATCAGGTTCGCAGGTTGGGGCTATATCGACTATCCAGGAGGGTGTGGAGGGGGAAATAAGGAAGATATCTGGCAATTCTAATGTCCAATATTTAAGATTTAGCCAAGTACCTATTTGGGAAAATCAAACCGGTTATAAGGTTGTGGGTATACCTGACAAGTCCCATTGTGATATGAGGCCGGAGCTTTTACAGTTTGAAGAATAATATGCGTTTGCGCAATGCGAATATGCGTTTTTATGCTGTCCAAGTGATTTCATTATATATTCCAAAGAAGAATTCCTTCTGGCTCTCCAAGTATTCCTCGCTATCCTGAAAGAGGAGTACTACAGCGAACTTTGCTGACACACTGCCACGCGTCTTATAACAAGGAACTGCATCTAGATGCAGCTAGAAAGTGAGACTAATGATGACTCGTACTGTGTAGGCAGTGGCAAACACTTTTGTAAATGTAGACTAAGTGGACGTAAAAAAAAAGTACTTATCCAGCGAAATCTCATGCCAGTTCTTCTTCGCTGTGATACTCGAACTGGCTAAATGCTAAATGTTTAATATTAAAATATGAAGAATCCGAGTGCAGCGTACTGTTTAAGGATGATGAATAAAGAATAAAGAACATTAAATAGAAGAAGAAGCCAGCCCGGCAATACGATCAACAGCAAGGATTTAGTTCAAATTAGGAGGTAGTTGGGGTTAATAGTTCCGAGAGAGAGACAGAGAGGAGTGGACTGACTGTAGCGGACTGGGAACAGAAGGTGCAGATGGAGTGTAAGCGCTGCGTGTGCCAGAGCGGAGATCTGGAGCGGACGATTCCGACCTGAAGGTGAAGCGATCACTACCTTGAGCAGAGCCTCCGCCGCGGACAGCAAGTGTGAAGTCGCCACACCCACGCCGCTCTTCACGTTCCTGAAACATTATTTCTCACGTCAATTATGTCATAAGAAAGACATTTGTGACATTTGTGACATTTATACATCTTGACATTTTCAGACAATTTTTAGACATTTAGACCATTTTATGTATGAATTTTTAATTTTAATTAATTTGATTTTATTTGGTTTAATTTTTTTATATTGATTGTTTAGTGTATTTTGTATTAGAATTTGTTGTGTGTGCAATGGGATAAGTGCCTGAATAAATAAACGATTTGATTTGATAATGCAGAATATTTGATTTCGAGGAAAGTAGTACTTCGTAGAGGAAGCGTATTTACTTACAAACACACGTGCACTTACACACACATGTAGGCAAGATTTAAAAGGTTTAGATCCCGTATAGGACGCCCAAACTAGTCAACTTTTGGTAAACAAGTGTGCGTACGTACCTACAACATAATATACGCTCTCGTCAGTAGGTATGTGCCCTTTGCTTAGGGTTACCATCAGTCCGTACACGTCCGGCCATGATAGGATTTTCGGCCTTTTATTTGTGAGTTAGATGGAAAAATGTTGAATGAATGTTTAAATTTTCCCACTAGATTACGTCAAATAAAACATAAGTATTAATTCCTTCTTCAGTATTTATCAATTCTCAACGAACTGGGCTGTATTTTAAAGTAAGACTTTTTTCCAATATGTAATCGTAATAATATTAACTTAAAAGAGCTAAAACGCCGCGCTGCACCGTGTGAAAATCACGCCAGCAGTGGCGGGGCAAGACCTAAATTTGATGTGGGCGAGATACATTTTGATAGACCCTCTCTGGTGGCACTAGAGGATGGATTTTATGGATTTTCACTGCCGAAATGGATTTCCGCTGCATGAACTTTCGAGGCGCGAGGCCCCTTGGGCCGCGAGGCCGTGGGTGGTCGCCCACGTCGCCCACGCCTTGCGCACGCCGCAGTAGTCGCCAGCGACAAATCCGCCGTACCTACGGGCGCGTACATGAATGTGGGGGCTTAAAGAATAAAGGTGACCTGGGCAAATCGGTGGCGGTGAAGTTGATGAGGTGGACGACGCGGCGCGCCGCCTCGCGCGCCAGCATCACCACCAGCTGCTCGAGCGTGTCCGGCCGCGCCTGGTTCTCCGGCTCCGGCTCGCTGAGCGTCGCGTACAGCTCGCGCGTCTTGCGCCACGCCAGCACGGGGTCCGTCGCCACCTGCGCGTACGCACGCACGTTACGCTTGTTAGTATCTTCTGAGTTATATAGCGATTTGAAAAAATCGTCCCAAATTTTTTATTGTCACCGTAGCTGGCTGGACAGCTTCCTAGAAGACATCTTAAAATGATTTTTAAATCCCGAGTATCTATCTAAAACCTATCTTCGAGCCTATCGTCAGCCTCGGTAGCTCAGTGGTGCGGTCGGACGGATCATAAGCACACCGGGGCGCAGTCAATGAATGGATGGGTGACTGCCCAACCGTTGGAGGCTGACCGTGGTTCGGATTCCACGTAAAACTGTAGGTCCCTTCTCTTCTTACCTTACTAGGAGGTAGGGTTTAACCCGCCCGGGTTGTTACCACCGCACTGAATGAAAGGTCGGTTGAAGCGGCTATGTAAGTAGTTCGTGTTTTCCGTTCAGTTCAGTGTAGCCGGCACGACCGAAGGGAAGCACCTGACATGGCACCTAGTTCACCAAAGTGTTGTGGGCTGACATCACGGACGTAGTAGGTGATGTAGCCAAACGTGTCAGTATAAAATTAACGATGGCACTATACACCAGATATAGGTAAAGTAAATAGGCAGAGTGGTCACATTCTTCAGTATTCATGTTTATGCTGTAAATATTAATGCTCCTGTGAGCGGTAGTATGGGTTGACTTGCGAAGTTTGTTTGTCAGTACTTCTTCGCATGGAATTTAGAACTGGCGGAATTTTCGACATATACCGGGTGCGGCGATTGAACTGTCCGTCTCTATCTAACTGTTTTAAAATTCGAACCACTGAATCGAACGCAGCCAAAATTTCAAATGTTGGTATTTGACATGTTCTCTATCTTCATTTGAAGTGATTCTGTTGTAAGAGAAACACGTTCGAATTTAGAACAATGGATTTAAAACGAAATTCAGTAATTGCTCTTCATTTGGAGGGAAAATCGAATATCGAAATACGTCGAGCGCTACGCTCTACTATTCAACGTTATAATGAGACTGGTAGCGTTAAGAAACGCTACGGTGGCGGACGACGCTGTAATGCAACGGCGCCAGTAGTTGTCGAAAATGTGCGTCATCGATTAGACAGAAATCCAGCTCGCTCAGCAAACCAGCTCGCGCAGGACCTCAAGCGATCGCAGCGTTCGTCGCATATTAAAGGAAAAGCTTAAAGTCAAACCATTAAAAAAAACCTTTCTCAGGATCTCACTGCTTTACAGCGTAGCAAACGGTTGGATCGATCGAAAGAGCTGATTCGCTTGCTCGACTCTGGCGAGCTTCTCAATTTGGTGTTTTCAGATGAGAAAACTTTTTGCGTTGAACAGTTTTTAAACAAACAAAATGACCGTGTTTGGTTGAAGGGACGTGTCAGCGACCATTCAGACGAATTGTAAGTCACTCGACGCCAAGGAGCCGACCAAATTATGGTCTGGGCGGCGGTGTCTGAAAAAGGCCGTTCTCCGCTCGTTTTTCTTTCAATGGGTCGCAACCAAGTCAAAATAAACCAACAAATCTATCGAGACAAAGTCTTGCGACCAGGGATGATACCGTGGGCATGCAACACATTCGGTTCTGAGCGTTGGACTTTCCAGCAAGACTCGGCACCATCGCACAGAGCAATTGGAACACAAAATTGGTTGAAAGCAAACGTTCCAGTGCTGATCGACCGAGATATGTGGCCGTCGTCATCGCCCGACTTGAATCCGCTGGACTTTTGTATTTGGAGTGTTTTACAGGCCAGGGCCTGTCCTAAAAAACACACTTCGGTGGAAGCGCTCAAAGTTACTCTTACGAGAGAATGGAATTGTTTGAGTGAGAACGTCGCGTCGTTCGAGCAGCCTGCGCTTCTTTCAGAAAGAGACTTCAGCTTGTAGTAAAGGCTAAAGGCGGTTTTATTCCTTCGGAATAAGTCATAATAAAACTTTGAACTTACTATTTTCACATGGCATAAGTGTATAAATAAATATTGAAAATTAACAGAAGTATTTCATTTTCACATACAGACAGTTCAATAGCCGCACCCGGTACAAGCGTAGGTTACCTACCTATGGATGAAATTATACAATAAACAATATCCATAAAAATAAAAATTTATAAAAAGAGAAACGCACCAGTTCAGCAATATAGACGAGGACATGTATCTGCTGCTTGATGGCCTTGGCCTCGGCGAGCGCCTGCCTGGTGAGCCGGCGCTGCAGCTTGCGGCGCAGGCGCGCGCCGTGCTGCATCGTGTGCGCGGCGCGCGCGCGCCCGGAACCCTCGCCCTCCGCCTCCTCGCTCTGCTCCGGACCTGTCACAATTATAATGACTGTTTCAATTGAACCTGCCGTCCGCTTGCTTCGTTTCAGATGCTGTGCACAGTGTTGTCAGATGGTTCATTTGAAAAAAAAAACTATTTAAAAAAATATAAAAACCGCCTTTAAAAGATGTATGAAATAAAAAAATAATGGATCCCTAGAGTTGAAGGCGGTCGGTTATTTTTGCTTGATTTAGCACCGCCTGGGCGGTGAAGAACCCTAGAGTTGAAGGCGCGCCTTCAACTCTAGGGTTCGATTTTTTTTTATTTCATAAATTTTTTTAAGGCGATTTTTATATTTTTTTTAAATAGTTTTTTATTTCACAGTTTTTTTTTGTATTTTTTTGCTATTAATGTAACATAAAAAAGGTAAGAAACATAAAAAAAAATACAGTCGAATTGAGAACCTCCTCCTTTTTTTGAAGTCGGTTAAAAACCCGGACATTTTTCATTAATTTTGTATTTTTGGTACAAAATGTTTCATGGTCTTTAATTTTGAAAATGAAAGGTATAACGCTACCAAAACTTGTACACCAATGGCATTAGTGTTAGTGATTGATAATGATAACATGTACAAGTGTACGCGCTGAGTGCATCTATTAGTGTGCCGAGAACCGCAGTGGCGTTCACGCACACTAACTCACTAACTAACACTAATGCCATTGGTCTAAAAGTTTTGGTAGGGTAGTAGATAGAGTAATAAATAAAAGGCAGTCAGCAATGTAATGCACTGGCAGTTAGCCAGCGCGAGATTCTATAATTTTGCCATAGAGCCAGTATAGAGTTTATTTTCAAATTCAAAATATTATGTCTTGTTTCGAATGTAATACAGTTTTCATCTTGTTAGGGCGTTTTTGCACTTGCGACCGCACGACACGATTTGAAGTCACGTTTCTCAACACACGACGTACTGCACACGACATGTCGTTCGTACGTTTTTCCACTAGTGACGATTCAGCAACTACACGGCAGTCGCGGCTTGTTTGTAGTCTTCACGTGAGCACGCTCATCGTCGTCGTGTCGTGCGGTGCGTCGTCAGCAAGTTCCAACTTGTTTCGTACAGCCGCTATGTCGTCACCGCAAAAAAAACGTAACGACATAGCGGCACGGACGACATAGCCAAAAAGTCGTTTACAAAACGTGTGTCGTGCTGTGCGGTGTCGTTGCGTGAGTAAACGGCTCATACAAATTATATGGCGCTCAGAGTCGTGACCGCATTTTGTCGTGTCGTGTCGTCGCAAGTGCAAAAACGCCCTTATTGTTTTGATTTTTGAGCTTTGCTTTGAAAAATGTTCTGTTTAGGCCGACACGCGTAAATTATAACATGTGTTGAATTTGGATCCTGATTACATCCTAGCATCGTCTGAAGTTGTTTTATTCACCACTCCAAGAAATGACCGACTAGCGGTTCAGTACTGAGAGTATTGTGATGGAATTGATCGAACTGAATGCAATATCGAAGAACCCATTAAGATTACTATTAAAATGTTCTCAACAAAATAAATATTGGCGTTATATGAAGAGAAACCGGACGTTTGAATGTCCGGTTTATCCTTATTTTTGAGACCGGACGCAAGGCTCAAAAACCGGACTGTCCGGTCTAAAACCGGGCATCTGGCAACCCTGCCACCCAAAAGAAAGAAACCAAGAAAGAAAGAAAGAAAGAAATATATTTATTCACCCTATATGCAGGTAACGCGTATGTAGCACCCGAAACAGACTAGCTTTTATTATGTAATCCGGTATGGGTGGCTGAGTCGGTGAGGCCAAAGCACATATGCTCCGACCAATCAATATCACCTCCGAGAAGGTAGATGCCATACCGGAGACTTCCCTTTGGATTGCTGGCTACACTGGAATAGAGAACACAGCCGTGGCTGCTATGCGGCCATGTTAAATCCAGTACGGTGGTACCAACCCAGTCGGCTACAATTTGAGCCTACCGCCTAGTAACTACTACTACTTAAAGTAAAAGCTACTGTTTTTACTGTAATCCAGTATGAGTTGCGGCAGTATTGATGGAGTAAGAGGGGCCAAAACGCATGCTCCGACAAGCCAATAGCGAAATCTTTGCCAAGAACACATTCGAGATGGTACCATAACGGAGACTTTCCTTTGCATTGCTGATATACAGGGCTAGAGGAGAACACAGCCAAGGTTTCGATGCGAACATTTTTCGCCGAGTACGGTGGTGCAAAGCCTTTATCTACATATTGCTTACCTTTCCTTCTTTCCTTACCAGGTGGCAGGGTTTGACCCGCCCGGGTTGGTACGACCGCACTGACTGAAAGATCGATCGGAACGGCTATGTAAATAGTTCGTGTTTTCCGTCCAGTTCGGCGGCACGACCAAAGGTAAGCACTGATATGGCACCTATTTCACCAAGGTGTCATGGGCTGACATCATGTTGCAGGTGATGTACATATGTAGCAAAACCGTGTCAGTTTCCATATAAAAAAAATATAGGCTACAATTTGAGCCTACCATAGTAAGTATGGGTATAGCTAAAAGAATGGATCTACAGTTTCACACCGATTCCGAAGCGCATCAAAATCTTTTAAGTAGTTCCGGAGTTAACCCCAAACATACATACATACATACAGACGTCCCCTTTTAAGAAGTATAGATAGAGATATAGATAGAGAAGATAAGATAGAGATTTGATTATCCTCCCTTCCCCTCTCCCCGCAGACACCCCTCCCCCCTAACTAAACCCCCCCCCCCCCCCCCTTTAAAGCCACCCCCAGTATGGATACAATTATTTAAAATAATTTAAAATCCTAAAATATCATTTTGAAATCACCCCTATTTTTTTAATGTAATGGTTGATTTAGCAAAAACGCTGAAATACGTAATTCTTTATTTCATACCAAAAGCTTAAATATGAATTGCCATATCCCTGGGAAATGATGGGTTCCCCATACAAACTTTCATCCCCTATTTCACCCCCTTAAGATTTTTTTAGACAAAAGGTAACATATGTCCATTCCGAACGGTGAAGCGGCAAGGAGTATATAGCACGTAAAAATCTGAAATATCACCATTATTTATGGCTGCGCTGAACTAAACGGAAGTTCTAGCCCCTTCGAACTATTTCCAAATCTTGCAAGTTTTCGGGGTGAAAGTCGTTAGCAGTAAGCTTTGCTGCTCAATCAACATTGCTGCAGGAGCTATCAGTGTGACCGTCCCTATCAGCCAGACGAGAAAGTAATTAGGAGTCACCCACTATCGTGTTTTTGCAACTTTGTACTTGAATATTATAACAATGTATTAATTAACGTTAATTTAAACAACTGAACGGAAATTTCCAGCACGTTCTATCTAACTTACCTTCTTTCCGTACGACGGCACCTATAAATCCATTTCACTCGTAAGTTTTTGGCGCTAAAGTCATGTTAGCAGTAAGCTTTGCTGCTCAATCAACATTGCTGCAGGAGCTATCAGTGTGACCGTCCCTATCAGCCAGACGAGAAAGTAATTAGGAGTCATCCACTATCGTGTTTTTGCAACTTTGTACTTGAATATTATAACAATGTATTTAACGTTAATTTAAACAACTGAACGGAAATTTCCAGCACGTTCTATCTAACTGACCTTCTTTCCGTACGACGGCACCTATAAATCCATTTCACTCGTAAGTTTTTGGCGCTAAAGTCATGTTAGCAGTAAGCTTTGCTGCTCAATCAACATTGTTGCAGGAGCTATCAGTGTGACCGTCCCTATCAGCCAGACGAGAAAGTATCGAGTCACCATTAAGACTTTATTATATTCAAGTAGTCTTCAAGAACAAAGTTGCAAAAACCCGATAGCGGGTGACTCAAGCAACATTTTCGTCTGGCTAATATTATGTTGATCGTTCAAATGGAAATATTGAACAATTATGTAATAGCAGTCATGGTTACTGTCTAATCGTTACGGGGCGGGAGGGCTGGATAAAACATTTGAGACTGGATAGTAAAAAAACGGTCAAGTGCGAATCGAACTCGCGTACCGAGGTTTCCGCATCACAAAAAAAACTTGAAAAAACACGATTTTTATGTGGGGATCTCCTTAATTTTTTACTTTTTCTATTTATTTGTTGTTATATCCATAATAGCACTTATTCTGTGAAAATTTTATCCGGCTAGCGTAGGCTTTAGTAATCAATCATACACGCTGATCGACTGACTGCCTAATACAACACACATTTAGCTTTCGATATTGAACATATTTTTAAAGAAAGATAAACAAATTCTACTTAAACAACGTGTCTCAAAACTCGACGTCAAGCGGGAACCAGAGAATAGGCCAGTTTATGACAATGGCGCTCTTTGGTTTATGACTACCTAGGGAAAAATGAGAAAAAAAATCGGAGTCATTTGTTTTTTATGATATGAGCATTTTTTGAAAAACGTTGAAAATTGACATCTCGTGCAACATTTTAGGTACTACGACTACAGCAATATAATTGTTCAAATTTTTATATTGGAAGCCTAAATAACTCTGCTATTGATAACTATCCCAAATAAAACCAGAATCAAATAGATAGTTTTACCAAAAAATATTCAGTGAATTTTTTTTCTAAAAAAATAAATGACTCAGATTTTTTTTTCTTATTTTTCCCTGGGTAGTCATAAACTGGCCTACTCCCTGGTTCCCGCTTGACGTTGAGTTTTGGGATACGTTGTATATCATAGTTTACAGCGTGATCATGATGCAATCACAAAACGAAATTAAATTCAGTTGCTTCAGTTCAGTTGATCCATTTGCAAAAAATTCAGAACTTATCTCAACGAGCTTGTACCTATCACCAAATTAATTGCTTCAGTTCTGTTGATCCATGTGCAACAAATTCAGAAATTATCCCAACGGGCTGAAGATGTACCTATCACCAAATTAATTGCTTCAGTTTAATTGATCAATTTGCAACAAATTCAGAAATTATCTCAACGAGCTGAACGAATACCTATCGCCAAAATTTGGTGCAATTGAAGCAATTAATTTAATTAATTGCTTCAGTTCAGGTTGATTCATGTGCAACAAATTCAGAAATTATTTCAACAATCGGAAGATGTCCCTATCACCAAATTAATTGCTTCAGTTCAATTTAACCATGTTGCAACAAGTTCAAAAATTATCTGAACGAGCCAAAGACATATCACCAAATTAAAACTTCTTATTGACTTAATTATAGTTGGTCAGACTGCGAACGTTCGAGTTATTACTCAACACGTCCCCGATGATTGACAGCATTAAAATGTATTTGGAATTGTTTCTAGATAACGTAGCAATTAGACGGAACTCCAGACGGTTTGAACCACATAATGTAAGATATGAGTAGAAGTAGGACGATGGCTATTTGTGCGTACCACAAGTAAGCGGAGCTCCGCGCACTCCGTCCATGTGAGTCGCCTGTCATTTCTGTCGTAGAAACTTACAAGTTAAAAAAATTACAAACATAATTTCATACGTTTTTAGGGTTCCGTATCCGGTACGGGATCCCATTACTAAGCCTACGCCGTCTGTCTGTCTGTATGTCCGTCCGTCCGTCCGTCTGTCTGCCCGTCCGCCCGTCTGTCCGAGGGCTGTATCTCTTGAACCGTAATAGGTAGCCCATTGAAATTTTCACAGAATATGTGTTATTATGGCCGATATAACAACAAATAATAAAAATAAGAAAAAGTAAAAAAATCACGGGGTTCCCATAGAAGAAACCAAAAAGGGTATGCGCGCGCGCCATCTACCGAATAGATTATGAAGCATTTTAACTAATCATGACATTTAACTAATATGAAGCATTTCCCATCTTCATCAGGGTTCCGTATCGCCATGTCACGGCTAGCGCCACTCACGCCATCTAGATGGCGTGAGTGGCGCTAGCCACTGCGTAAATAGTTGGTGACGTAAATAGTTTGTGTTTTCTTACCAGTTCAGTGTAGCCGGCACGATCAAAGAGGGAAGCACTGACATGGCACCTAGTTCACCCGGTGTTATGGGCTGACATCACGGACGTTGTAGGTGATGTAGCCAACAGTGACAGTTTCCATAAAAAAATAAAAAAAAATCTTCAGCCCGTTGGGATAATTTTATGAATTTGTTGCACATGGATCAACTGAACTGAAGCAATTAATTTGGTGATAGGTACAAGCTCGTTGAGATAAGTTCTGAAGTTTTTGCAAATGGATCAACTGAACTGAAGCAACTGAATTTAATTTCGTTTTGTGATTGCATCATGATGATTATGCTGTAAACTATTATACAGGCTGTTCGGCACATCGACCGACAAAAAATTTTTGTAGGTAAGGGGGGTCATTTGCAACGTTTTGACCAATGATACTTTTTGTCAGATGTCACGTGGTATCGAGATACGATTTTTTTTCTTTATTTTTGAAAATTACCAAAATCCCAGCTTTAAACCCTTGTAACTTTTTTGTTTATGATTTTATCAGTACGAAATAAAATTCATTGAATTTTAAAATGTATCCTTGTTCTAGAAAAAATATTATTTGATGAAGGTAATACCATGAAAAGGTCTTATGTCCTCCCAAAGTCCCGAGAACGAGTAAAAATATGAAAAAATCTTAATTTCTTAATTCATTTAAAAAAAAACTTGACAGCAATTGATAGCTTCATTTTCCTTTAAAAAGTTCGCTAGTTTATGCCCTTTCCAACGGTATACCACATGTCGTACAAATAATTCACTATGTGGTCAAAATAGGCACAGAGACAGAACGGAACAACAATATTAGGGATAATTTGCAAGAGTGCCCGCGCGCCCGGTAGGTACATATTCTAAATTTGAAAATGCTACCGAAAAAGCTCTCAATACGGGAAGCAAGTGCCCGTGTTGTCGTTCTGTTCTGGCTCTGTGCCTAATTTTGACCACATAGTGAATTATTTGTATGACATGTGGTATACCGTTGGAAAGGGCGTAAACTAGCCAACTTTTTAAAAGAAAATGAAGCGCTCAATTGCTGTTGGTTTTTTTTTATGAATTAAGAAATTAAGATTCTGTCACATTTTTACTCGTTCTCGGGACTATGGGAGATCATAAATTGTTTATTGTTTATTGTTTATTGTATAATTTCATCCATAGGTAGGTAACCTACGCTTGGACATGTCGAAAATTCCGCCAGTTCTAAATTCAATGCGAAGAAGAACTGCCAAAAACAAACTTCGCAAGTCACAATGTTTTGTTAGTACCTTATAAGTATTATATTATAGTAACTTACAAATAATTAACCCATAAAATAAATAAATCATGGTATTAACTTCATCAAATAATATCAATTTTTATCTAGAACAAGGATACGTCGTAAAATTCAATAGTTTGTTTCGTGCTGATACAATCTTATACAAAAAAGTTACAAGGGTTTGAAGCTGGGATTTTGGTAATTTTCAAAAATAATGAAAAAAAATCGTATCTTTATACCACGTGACATTTGACAAAAGGTATCATGGGTCAAAACGTTGCAAATGACCCAACTTACCTACAAAAAAAATTTGTCGGTCGATGTGCCGAACACCCTGTATACAACATGTCCTAAAACTCAACGTCAAGCGGGAACCAGGGAGTAGGCCAGTTTATGACTATCCAGGGAAAAATAAGAAAAACAAATCTGTCATTAATTTTTTTAGAAAAAAAATTAACTTAATATTTTTTTGATAAAACTACAGGCATTCTGGTTTTATTTGGGATAGTTATCAATAGCAGAGTTATTTAGGCTTCCAATATAAATTTTTTTAACAATTATATTGCAAATTTGTAGTCGTAGTACCTAAAATGTTGTACGAGATGTCAATTTTAAACGTTTTTCAAAAAATGCCCATATCATAAAAAACAAATGACTCCGATTTTTTTCTTGGCGATGGCGGTGACATGGCGATACGGAACCCTCGGTGCGCGAGTTCGACTCGCCCTTGGCCGGTTTTTTCACGATAGCCGCACAAAGAAATGGAAATTTGGTTACAGTGATCTTCGTAATAATAAGTCATCGCCCATTTGTTGTCCAGTGTTCTACCCGTTGTTTATGTTCTGTGGTTCGAACAGAGGGCAGGGCAGGGGGCAGCACCGCAACACATCCGCTGCCTATTCTTCCATTCCTTATCTCTGCTTGGACTTCGACGCGTGTGTGTAATGCTGTGTACTATGACCGAACGGGACTGGCCCTCTCTATCTCAGTTCCGACCCTTAAGACCAATCCGCATGATGGTGATGTCTTTGCGTACGTCACTCACCTTTGGGGGGAATCGCTCGAAGATCGTGGTGAATCCTTAGCAATTGGTCTCGCCAAGGCATTTGACTGGGTTTGGCACAAGTCGCTTTTGGGCAGTCTTCCGGCGTACGGTCTTCCTCCTGGCCTCTGCGACTGAGTCGCCGACTTCCTAAATGGGCCTACTATTCAAGTCCTAGTGGATGGTTCCTCATCGGACGTCATTTCAGTGAATGCCGGCTTACCACAGGGATCTCTGTTGTCACCACTGCCCAGTAATCTTGTGCACACTGTTTCTTCTGCATGATATGCTGTCACACGACAACATACATTATTATGCGGATGACAGTACAGCAAACGGATCCTACACCAGTCACCATTCAGCCAGAAGGGATGTTATGGATGGGAAGAGGCGAAGACTCGTGTCTGAACGTGAACAAACGCTCCGGTCTATTTCCGAATGGGATCGTAGTAATTTGGTCGAGTTCAAGGCTTCCAAGACACAAGTTTACGCGTTCAGTGCAAAGAGAGCTGCGTTCACTCACACCAGCTCGAGCACCAGCTCCTTCATTTAATTAAAGGCATATCGCTTAAATTAAGCAACCACCTCGGAGTCATTAGAGTTGAAGTGTCGCACGACCTATACTTTCGGCGCCATATTGAGAGCAAGGCCAAGTTGGCCTCTAAAAAGCTCGGCGTACTCAATAAGGTGCGCCGAACGTCACATCGGGCGGAAATCAGTTTCTGTACAAAACGCAGATTAGGTCCAGGACTACACACACTTGTGGAATGGCTCAGCTAAGTACCACCTTGCGTCTATGCAATCAATCCAGCCAGCGTCGAGCCGTGCCGTGAGTGACCCCGAAGTGTTCCGCGATAGAACCACTGCAATGCCGGAAGGATGTCCCCTCTCTAAGTATGTTCTATCTATCGCTTATTTCATGGGGAGTGCTCGGTAAACTCTGTAACGCTCTCGTTGCCTATATATTTCCCCCCCAAGTACAGTCTCGGCTCCTTCAAGAGGGCCGTGAATAGGCACCTGTCAGGTAGGCATGACATTCGCAACCCCGCATATGATCTTATGTCCATAGGCATATTTAGGCACCTTATCGGTGACCCGCTCCATATGTCTCTTGCTTTTTATTTCAAGATTTTAAAAAGAAACACATGCAAATCTGTCCACTTTTTAAGATAAATATTTTTTTTATTACTTGTTTGTTCGGAAACCAGCGACAGCGGTTCCGATACGAGGGGGCGTTCATGGCACATCTACTCTACTCTCCTTCCAAAATCTTTGACCTAAACATATTGCACACCCAGACTGCCAGATCCGGTCCAAAAGTGCGTTCGGCACACGATTGCCCCAAGCTCTATCGAGAGAGATAACTAGTTCACGACTCCCGGACACGATCTACCGACATTGGAGATAGTGTGCTGTACCAATCATACTGGTGGCAATACACACAGATTCACACGAATCATAAAACAGTGTATTGCGAGAGCGCTGTGATCTAATAGATGATATAGTGACAAAGATTGAGAAAGGAATGCTTCGGTGGTACGCCCATGTTGCAAGAATGGATGATAGGAGACGAACGAAAATAATTTATGGAGCGAATGTGAGTGGAAGAGCGGGAAGGATCGCCCTAGAGGCACGTACCTAGACCAGATCGGGCCTGTGCTAAAAAAAGGTGGGTGGCCCACCAGCCAGATGGGACGACGACACCAAGTCCGTCAGCGGAAAGTAGTGTTTTCGTACCGCTGAATCCCGGGGGGACTGAAGGAAAATTGGAGAGGCTATGTCCAGCAGGACACGCCGACCGACTGAATGACTGAATGTTCGTGGACTGTAAATTTAAATGAGGTGTGTCGTCTAGCTAGGCCATCACACCACACTTTTAGAACGGTGGCGAAGATCAAGCCTTCAGGTCAGTTATTTTCATCTCTTCTGAGTTCTGACAATCGACGATCGAAATGGGTTTTTTTAATTCATTGGAAATCATTGTAATTTTTTATTTTGACGTCAGTTCGTATGAACGTTCTATTCGCTGTGAACTGGGGGTGCATGTCAGAAATGCGATTAAGACAATTTGACTGTACTTTGCGAGCCTTGTATCTCGAAAGCAAGGACACTGCCTGCCGGATTTGTTTTTTTAACTACTATTCCTACACCTGCTGCTTCACCGTTCGAAACCGGTGTAAAACTGTAGGTCCCTCCCTTCCCTTGCCCCTTACTAGGTGGTAGGCTCAAATTGTAGCCGACTGGGTTGGTACCACCGTACTGGGTGTAAGATGGCCGCATAGCAGCCTCGGTTGTGTTCTCCTCTATTCCAGTATAGCCAGCAATCTAGGGAAGTCTCCGGTATGGCACCTACCTTCTCGGAGGTGATATTGGCTGGTCGGAGCATGCGCTTCGGCCCCTCCGACTCAGCCACCCATACCGGATTACATAAAAAAAAACTGCCATATTTGGCTACATCACCTACAACTTGTTCTCGGACTCTGAGCCTACAATCTTCCCTTCTGTCGTGCCGGCTAAACTGAACTAGACGGAAAACACGAACTATTCACATAGCCGTTTCAACCGACCTTCACCTTCAGTGCGGTGGCACCAACCCGGGCGGGTTAAATCCTACCACCTAGTAAGGTATGAAGGGACCACAGGAAGGCACGTACAGTTTCACGTGGAATCCGAACCACCTCCAACGGTCGAGCGGTCACCAATCCAATTACCGACAGCCACGGCCAGGTGTGCTTCTGATCACGACCGGCAGTCGACCGAACGCACCACTGAGCTACCGAGGCTGACTGAATAAAGTACCTTCCTGAAGCATTCTCTATGAAGTATAATTCTTCAGAAACAAATACGCAAAAAGTTATATATCTACCATCATAATTGTGTGCAAGAGTTCAAAGAACAAGGAGACAGTGTTTTTTTTTTCATCTCTTCGAAACAGTTTCAACCAGAATGAAGTTTTCAATAAAGCTATTTGTTGCGAGATGGTTGCGACTTCCGAGTAATCTCAAAATACCTACATGACTATGAGCGAATAATTCAAAATGTTTTAAGATACTCTAGACTTATACAGGCTGTTTCAGGACAGGCCTGAGAAACTTCAGGGATAGAAAGTACTCATTATTAGAAGAAAAAAATCCTTATAACTCAAATCGAAATTCCATAAAAAAAATTCATACAAAAATTTAAAATTATAATAAATACTCGATGGACAGTGAATTTGGGGAGATTTGGCAAAAGTGCTGTTTAGGTCTAGGGAGTGCGATGACCAAGTGTCAATTATTGACATCAAAAGAAAAAGGGGACTAGACTAGGTTATTTGAGTGTTTGAAATTTACCTACATGCAGTTCAATTCTGCTAGTTAAGCATGTGTAAGTTAGTCATTTTATTTTAATTTACTAAAGGCGGACGTAAACCGTCCACTAAATCTCGATTAAACGATTTTCACCAAAAAGTACTATAAAATGACCGAATCTGGGAAAACGTTTCAGGGATTTTCGTCTTCAAATATGATTTCTTTCAAACCCTGAAGTTACGAAACCCTAACCTGAAACACCCTGTATATAACGTTCTTGCTCTAGACCACCGGTTCCAAAAGGTGTTTCGCGGAACGCTGGGGTTCCGCGGAAGGGTCACAGGGGTTCAGTGGGTTACAGCCGGAAAAAGCACAAAACGCGTAATCAAAAACGTGTACTTAATATGTTTTTAATTTCAAATTAAAGTCTTGCTATTCACATCAAATCAAACATGATAATCCGCCAACAATTTAGTATCGAAAATTAGGTATAGGTCACATAAATTTAGTTTTTATGTTCACAATAGCTAATTAACTTTTTTAATTGATTGGGTGTCCAGCCAACAGAAGGACTATCATTTAGGGTTCCGTAGACGAAAATAATTGGGAACCGCTGATCTAGACACGTGGGGCCATTCAGCGTGGATTGTTGAGCCGATGGAAGCCCAAAGGCATCTGACTTCATCCCTCCTTGTTGCTAGATAATGTGTTAGTGTTTTTCTCAACGTGATGGTTGGTGCTGTGCTGTAGTTCGCCAGTGTTCTTGCAGCGCAACACCGATTGCTCTGCTTACCCGACTATAGAGATACATCGTGACGACACTTCATATTGTCTCCATAGAGTGAATGCTTCGGTGGTTGGGCCATGTTGGTAGAATGGATGAGATGTGACTAACGATAGAAATTGTATGGAGGGCATTGTGAGTTTAAGAGTTAGGAAGGGTCGCCCTAGCTAGACGCACGTACCTGGACCAGATCGGGGATGTACTCAAAAAGGGTTCAGTGCGTGGTATCCGTAACCGACGAGCATGTAAGAACATTATGCGAGTGGAGGAGGCGGCAGAGGTGTGTCAGGCAGGATCGCGGCACGTGCAGATTCGTTGTCTCTGCCTACCCCGCTGGCAAACAGGTGTGACGATATGTATGTATGTATGTTTAGTCGGCATAGTGAAGGCGCGTGTCCTCAATACGCCTCGCCACGTGAATGGAGTGAGGCTGTGACGTGAGACGCTGCACAAGCCGATACTGGGAGCGAGGGTCGAGCGAGGGTCGAGCGAGGGTCGAGGGTCGCCGGTGCAGACCTGCTGAGTTACTGCGCCTCTTGGCGTGCTTTTACGTAGATATTGACGCAGATCGCTACCTAATTTTATTTTATTGTAAAAATTAATACAATATTCTTATGAAACTGTAAGTATGTATGCAATGAATGTATTTATTTTTTCATGTTAAATATACAGGTTATTCGGCACATCGACCGATTTTTTTTTTTTTGGATCATTTGCAATCTTTTGACGCCATGATACCTTTTGTCAGGTGTCACGTGGTATCGAGATACGATTTTTTTTCTTTTTGTCTTGAAAATTACCAAAATCCCAGTTTTAAACCTTTGTAACATTATTGTTTATAATTTTATCAGCACGAAATAAAATTTATTAGATTTTACGATGTAAACTTGTCCTTGAAAAAATATCATTTGATGAAGTTAATACCATAAAAAGGTCTTATGACCTCCCAAAGTACCGAGGACGATTAAAAACATGACACAATATTAATTTTTTAATTCATAAAAAAAACTGACAGCAATTGAGAGATTTGCTTATAAAAAGATTCTTAGTTTGCGCAATTTCTAACGGTATACCACATGTTATACAAATCATTCACTATGTGGCCAAAATTAGGGATAATTTGCAAGAGTCTAAACATTAACAATGGAAGCGAAAACAGTTCCAACGGCAATAAAACCCTAAAAAAGGCAGGCATGCGTACACGACGAGTGCCTTTATGGGTCTTAGTGATGACCCATTATGCGCTCAATGTGGGAAGGCAGAGACCAGTGCTCACTTCGTCGGTCAGTGCACCGTTATGTGGAACCGAGATGGATGACTGACACTGGGAAAGGACCACTACGGGTGAGGAAGAACTTCGAGGAATCGACTGGAAGAAAATATTGGAGTATGCAGCAAAGACGGGCAGACTGGACCACCATGAGCAGGGAATAGACGACGGCAGCTGGTAATTCCCACCACCCCCTCAGGGATAGGAGATATAGTTCAAACCTGCATACCTGATCGTCGGACTGACCACGTCAGTCCTCACATCAAGAACTATACACGTAGACCAGAGGTTCCCAAATATTTGTACGCGTACCCCCAGGGGTGCGCTGGCTCAAGAGAAGGGGTACCCGTGGGCGAACTTAATGGCTACGTTTACCTCTACAATCTTAAGCAAAGAGACAGGTTCCCACTTATCCATTAGTGAAAATTGCATCCAATGGTTCAATGGGAACCCATCTTCGTATTAAAGTATATATTGGAACCATCTTTCCCCACTCCTACAATCCACGGATCTTCAAATCGCGGGTTTTTTTTTATTGTTTCCGAACTAGCTGGCTGTGTCCGAGGTCGAAGCCTCAGGCGCAGCCAATATCACCCCCAAGGAGGTGCCAGTCCGGCTTGGAGGTGGACTAATGTCGCTGGGGAAAGGCTCTTTACCCGCGATTTGAAGATCCGTGGATTGTAGGAGTGGGGAAAGATATTCCCCGGAAGCCCGTTCCACACCTTTGCAGTGCGGCACAAGAACGATTTAGAGAATCGTGCCGTTCGAAGTGCTCGTCTGTCCACTACAAAGGGGTGTTCCGCGAGAGTATGGCGGGTTTGGCGAAGGCGAACAGGAGGAGGGATAAGGGAAGCAATTTCGTCAGAGCAGCGGCCATAGTAGTACCGATAAAACAGGCTCAATAACCCAACGATACGTCTGTGCTTTAGAGGTTGAAGGTCCTTTGTGAGTACAGAGTCGTCAATGAGGCGAATGGCTCGTCGTTGGATAGAATCCAAGGCTGAAAGAAGGTACTCAGGGGAACCCTCCCAAAGATGACTGCAATATTCCATCACCGGTCTTACTTGTGCTTTATAGAGTGTAAGCAATTGGACCGGCGGCTGGCCGAATTGGCCGGTTAATAGCCTTTCCCCAGCAACATTAGTCCACCTCCAAGCCGGACTGGCACCTCCTCGGCGGTGAAATTGGCTGCGTCTGAGGCTTCGACCTCGGGCATAGCCAACCAGTTCGGAAGCAATAAAAAAAATTATTACTTATGTAAAAATAAAAACCATATGAAAATTATTTTACTAAACCTCAGGGGTACTTGACTCTCCAAAAAATTCGCAAAGGGGTACAGATTAAAATATTTTTGGGAACCGCTGACGTAGAGCGATGAGCTGACGACGGTGAGAGGCGATGATGCTTACCATCAGCGACGTCCTGGTTGTCGGGAGGGAGGTAGCGGTCGACGTATCTGTCGGCGGTGGCGAGCGCGCGGTCCAGCGCGCCGGCGGTCACGGCGGTCACGCGCGAGTCCAGCACCGCAGAGCCGATCTGCTTCACCGAGTCCGCGCGTCGCATCACGTAGCGTCGCGTGTTCGTGTACATCTGTTGGGTTATACAGGGTGTTGTTGAGCCAGTATTCGTGGGAGCAATCGGAACAAAAAAGTGTACAGTAATTTTTTTCTGAATTTAGCTGGAATGAAAGAGATAGATATTATTCTATGTTTATATGTTAGTACTAGGCTCGTGGTACTAGGCACGTACTCGCTTTATATATATTTTTATTAGAAAAATGCAAAGCGAAAATCATTGGAAAAAATACATCCCGGCCAGGATTCGAATTTGGAGATAATACGTAACGGTCCGGTGACGTAGTTGGTTATCGCGTTGGCGGCTCAAGCCAAAGACCCAGGTTCGAATCCTGGCCGGGATGTATTTTTTCCAATGATTTTCGCTTTGCATTTTTCTAATAAAAATAGAGATAGATATATAGATAGAAATACTTTATTGCTCCAAAACATTTTACAGTAACAAACGATAAGTAATTTACATGAGGGGCCGATAGGGGGGAAGATATTATTATGATTACAAAGTGATTTAAATATAACCAGGTTATAGAACATTTTGCAATTAAACGTAAATTTTATTGATTATAGGGTAGTTTACCCGAATAAATAGTTTAGACCAATTTGAGCTGAGTTTTTTTTTTAGAAAGCGCGACATGTGGCACCGTTTCACTTACGAGTAGGTGACTTACGATGCCCATGAACATTCTGTGATGCACGGGGATTGCGAATGCCATGCCGGCCTGACAGGAGCCTTTTCACGCCCCTTTTGAAAAACCCCAGGCTGTACTTGGGAGGAAATAGATGAGCAGGGAGTGCGTTCCACATTTTCTCGGTTCTGTGAATAAAAGACCTACAGAAGCGGTTGATGCACATCCTCGGTAGGTCGATTGTATAGGGGTGCATCCCCGCCCAGTACGCGTAGTGCGGAGGTGGAGTTCATGAAAGTGTTAATATGAGTAGTTAATAAGTTAAACCCGTATTCACCCGTACTCCTCTTTCATGGATCCGCTTTCGCTGGTTGGAGTAGGATGCAAGCCAATCAATCAAAGCGAAAATTGGGTTTTT
Organism: Nematopogon swammerdamellus; assembly: GCA_946902875.1. Lineage (NCBI taxonomy): Eukaryota > Metazoa > Arthropoda > Insecta > Lepidoptera > Adelidae > Nematopogon > Nematopogon swammerdamellus. Next base: position 3,401,572 of record OX336344.1, read on the forward strand.
AATTTTTTATTTCAAAACTACGGATCGAAACAAAAAACTAAACAGCTACGGATTTAGATATAACTAGCTGAGCCCGCGGCTCCGCTCGCGTGAAATTCGTATTCCAAAGAAGAATGTAAGTAACTAAGGGCGAGGCCGAAGGCCGAGCTGCGTTCAGGTAAGCGATAAACCTTCTCAAAGAAAGTAACTAACTAAGGGCGAGGCCGAAGGCCGAGCTGCTTTCAGGTAAACGATAAACCTTTTTCAAATAAAGGAAGTAAGTAAGGGCGAAGCCGAAGGCCGAGCTGCGTTCAGGAAGACGACAAACCTTCTGGAAGAAAGGAAGGAACTAAGTGCGAGGCCGAAGGCCGAGCTGCGTTCAGGTAAACCAAAAACCCTCTTCCGCCTTCGGGCCTCGCCCTTAAAGACTTCCTTTCTTCGATAGAATATAATATCGTTTACTCAATCTATTTATTTCATATAAATAAAAAAGTAATATTAATAACCAAAGAATTAAACTTACCTAACAAACATTAAAATAACTATCAAAACGGGCATTTTCAAATGTTCTTAGAGCACTTGCGGCATTACCCCGCTGGATGGCAAGGCTTACCCTTTGAATGAAGTACATAAGCCCTTGATGACGGGACACCAGTTGCGTCAACCAGCTCAAGCCTCTTTTGGCTTCACTGCTCCACGGACCGAGGGTTTCAACCGCAAACGCAACAAATTCGAAATCTTGAATTATATTTCTATATTTGCTGCGTTGGAGGCTCTCCGACCCAGCCTCGGCCGCGCCAGCCGCTCTTGAAGATGTCCTAACGTGACTTGGAGCCAATGTGAGAACAAAAGTGGCGTCCCACATCAAAGAACTACCCTTAGTCCATGGCACTAAGGTCTCTAGCATCGGGCCTCTTGCCATCCAGCCGGGAATAACCGCGAGGTTCTAGGATGCACGGTATATTTGCCGTTAGAAGCGTGGACTTTATAATAAAATTTAAATTAAATTAACTCAATCTTAATATTAATTAACTTTATTCGAGATGGTTTAGCTTCTTCCTGAACGCAGCTCGGCCTTCGGCCTCGCCCTTAGTTACTTGCTTTCTTCGAGATGGTTTATCATTTGTCAGAACGTAGCTCGGCCTTCGGCCTCGCCTTAGTTGCTTACTTTCTTCAAGATGGTTTAGCTTCTTCCTGAACGCAGCTCGGCCTTCGGCCTCGCCCTTAGTTACTTGCTTTCTTCGAGATGGTTTTTCAATTATCCGAACGTAGCTCGGCCTTCGGCCTCGCCTTAGTTACTTACTTTCTTCAAGATGGTTTAGCTTCTTCCTGAACGCAGCTCGGCCTGCGGCCTCGCCCATAGTTACTTACTTTCTTCGAGAAGGTTTATGGTCTTCCAGAATAGAGCTCGGCCTTCGGCCTCGTTCTTAGTTACTTATTTTCTTCAAGAATGTGTTTCTTCTTCCTGAAATCAGCTCCGCCTTTCGCCTCGCCCTTAGTTACTTTCATCGAGAAAGAATATCGTTTACGTGAGCGCAGATCCGCCTTCGGGCCCGCCTTTAGTTACTTACTTTCTTTTTTTTAAATACGAATTTCACGCGAGCGAAGCCGCGGGCAACAGATATATAAATTTTATTGCACCAATGACAGCGACATAACTTCGACTTTCAATTATTATTTTTATTTATCAAACAATTTGTCACCGGCCAGCTCACGTCGAGATGACAGTTCTCCGTTGTCAACATGACATTTAAAATTGTTTTTACCTTTACTTTGGACCACGTGATTTTAAACGCGCAATAATGTTTATAATTGTAATTTTTTTTTTATTTTTGTTAATTTTTTTTACGTATTATGTTAACCCGGCATATAAACTGCCACTATACAAAGTTTCGTCTAATTCCGTTCAGTGGTTTTTGCGTGATGCGCGTACAGACAAACAAACAAACAAACAAAAATTTTAAAAACTGTTCTAACATGTTCAGTATCTCATTTTAAGCCACCCTGGTTAGTTTTTTTCCGAATACATTCAATGTACAGACTTTCTTACCTCTACGATTTTATTATATGTATAGATATTCAACAATAAAATATATTTTGATGAATACGAAGCCTTGATTTGGTCACGTTGCCTTAAATACTTTTTTATAACTAAATTCAGAGGCATATTCATGATTTTTAGGGTTCCGTACCTCAAAGGAGGAAAAAACGGAACCCTTATAGGATCACTTTGTTGCCCGTCTGTCTGTCTGGTTTTCTATCGAGCGAAGTAAATCAAATCGTGTTTTCAAAAAAGCTACATATATCGGTCTGCGCTGATGGATGAAGTATTACATATATTCAAAACTGAATCTGTCAGGTGAGTAATATTGGTGGTAAACTTCTTGAAATTCGAGTCAGACGCAGCCTCACGTCAACTTAATTATATAATTTAAATTTTTAAAGCATTCAGTCTTATCGAATTTAAGTTGCGTTGAATTTGAATGTTAGTAGATGTAGGTTGGTCCGGGTGTGCATCGGTTTAATTATAACGAGGTACATACAGCAGGTCATGTCAACTCACGTTGATAACTTCCCTGTGCGTTTTCGGTGGTCTGTAATGTAAATAAGATATTAACTATGTTGTTTTTGTTTTTGTCTGGCGCTCGTTTGTTTATCAATTTTTTTTTTCTTTTGCACCTTTTACGCCATTTCGGAAAGCTAAAAAACCCGATCTATTTTTTCTAACGTCGTGGTGGTCGCGATCTGCAAGTCTATTCTTGTAATACTGACAGCGGAATCAGCGCTTTTGTGGCGCTGAGAGCCACTTACTAAAGTGGCTCGCAGCGCCACATCAGCGCTGATTCCGCTGTCAGAATTTACAAGAATAGACCTGCTGATCCTTGATCTTGATAGCATCACATATTCGCCGCATTTTCGGTTGAGGCGATGGGGGCATGGTCAGAGGAGGCATAGCGGCTTAGCAAAGATATTGGGATGGCCCTGTACGCTGCTTCAGGAGAACATCGATCGCTCGTGTTCCTGAGGCAGCGTATCAGTGTGGCCATCCAACGAGGTAATGCCGCTAGCGCCCTCGGAACCGTGCCCACATCGTCTCACCTGGAGGAGGGTTACTAGTTTTCTTTTATAGGTTTATTAGTAGGTTTTATAGTTCTGTTAGTAGGTTTTATAAATAGGTTTATTTTATTTATTTATTTAGTTTTAGATAGTACATTTTAGATTTAGTATAGTTTTTAATTAGATGTTATTATTTGTTAGTTGTGTATATGTATATTATTATTTAGAAAATGATATTTTAGAAAGTCGTTATGGAATTCCTTCAGGGTTCACTGAACGAGTTCAGCAACCATAGGCTGAAACATGAAATTGTTTTTACATTTCGTTGTCCAGTACGAGTAAGGCTCAATCCACACTGGGACGGCAGCGGCGCGGCGCGGCGCGCAATTTCGGTGTGAAATAATTTTAAACTTTATCTACATACTCAAAAAGACCAATATCGCTTGAAAAGATCGAGCGGCCACGCGCGGCGCCGCGCGAAGCCGCCAGCGGCAGCTCCAGTGGCGCCGGGCGGCCGCGCGCTCCCCGATCTCCTCACCTACTCGCACCAAGCATACATAAAGCATGTATGCTCGGTGCCTACTCGACTCTAGCATAGGCACGCGGGCGGCCACGCGCGGCGTCGCGCGACCACGCGCGGCGTCGCGCGGCAGCGCGCGGCCACGCGCGGCGACGCGCGGCGCCGCGAGCCTGCCGCGCCGGCCGCCGCCGCCGGCCGCTGCCGGCCGCCCCGCGCCGCTGCCGGCCGCGCCGCGCCGCTGCCGTCCCAGTGTGGATTGAGCCTAAGGCCCACTTGCACCAACACGAATTTAAGATATAAACCAGTTTAACTCGTTAAGCTGGCACCCGTTGACTGTGGGAACCGCGTTTAAATCCATAACTCGCTACTTAACTCTAAACTCGTGTTGGTGCAAGTGGGCCTAAGAGTTTGTAGCTTGTCATAATTTTAGAACGATTGAACAGCTATGTAAATGGCAAGGAGTATATCACACAAATTATCAGGTATTGTAAATAGGCAGAGTGGTCAGATTCTTGAGTATCCATGTTTATGCTGTAAATATTAATGCTCTTGTGAGCGGTAGTATGGGTTAATTATTGTAAATTACTTTAATATAATACTTATAAGGTATTAACAAAACATTTTGACTTGCGAAGTTTGTTTGTCAGTAGGTACTTCTTCGTATTGAATTTAGAACTGGCGGAATTTTCGACATGTCCAAGCGTAGGTTACCTACCTACCTATTGATGAAATTATACAATAAACAATAAACAATTCGCACATACATTCACAGTACATACATTGGAAAATATTTCATAGTCCGCATAATGTAAATAATTTTTCCTCATTTCCAGAATAATCACTTTTTCAGAATCACATCACGATGTGATTCAAGTCGTCGTTTTCAGTCTGGTGCGTCGGTCGGCTGTCTGCCGTGTTGCAGCACAACACCGATTACTCTGCTTACCCCGATTGTCGGGATACAGTGTGTGGTATGTATGCACGTTACTTGTACGCACCCAACGATTTTTTGTTTTATGGAAACTCACACGGTTGGCTACATCACTTACAACATCCGTGATGTCAGCCCATAACACACTGGCGAACCAGGTGCCATCTCGTTGCTTCCCTTCGGTCGTGCCGGCTACACTGAACTGGACGGATAACACGAACTATTTAAATAACCGTCTCAACCGAATTTTCATTCAGTGCGGGCGGGTTAAACCCTACCACCTAGTAAGGTAAGAAGGAAAGGGACCTACAGTTTAACATGGAATTCGAGCCACGGTCAGCTTCCAACGGTCGAGCGGTCACCCATCCATCCACTGACCGCGCCCAGGTGTGCTTATGATCCGAGCGATACCTAGGCTGACAAATTCTCCATTGCTCTTTTTAACCGACTTCCAAAAAAGGAGGAGGTTCTCAATTCGTCTGTATGTTTTTTTTTTTTTTTTTATTTTTTTTTTTATTTTTTTTATTTTTTTTTTTTTGTATGTTTGTAACACGATTTCTCCGTCAATTGAGGGCCGATTTAGAAAATTCTTTTTTTGTTAGTTAGGTCATACTTCCGAGGTGGTCCCATTTCAATTTTATCGAAATTGGTTCAGTGGTTTTCGAAAAATCAGCATAATACTATGGTGTGTGGTTACCTTCAGCAAAACTTGTGATGTGGTCGTTTTCGGCAATTTTCAGTTTGATAAATTAGTATGGTGTGTGGTTACCTTCAGCAAAACATTTGTGATGTGGACTTATTCAGCAATTTGCAGTCTGACACATATGGCGAATAATTCTGTACCACTTCAATCGATTTCGATTATTCGATTTCGATTATTCTTTTTTATGTAATATTACTAAAAAGAATGAAATAAAAACTGTTTTAAAAAATATTAAACCGATTTCCAAAAAACAAAAAAAAAAAAACTAAAAAGTATTAAATACCTAATATTTTGAAATTTTCTCTGTCCTGTTGAAATACATGAATCGATATACTAGTGATACATATTCGGACCCTTGTTTCATGAATATTCTAAATTTGAAATTTTTTTATCTTTTCCGACCGGCGTTTAATTTATTATGGTACCTGGCCAGTACCTACTGTACCGAGTACCATCGAGCTGGTTTGATGATGGAGACAGAAGGTGGCCATAGGAACTCCTAAACTACACATGATAAACCCATCGTGTTTGGGCTCGTTGCATTTGTCTTCACGAGAAATTTACTTTAGACCTAAAAGATTCTCAATTCGACGGTATGTTTTCTTTTTTTGGATGTTTGTTACGCGATTACTCCGTCAATTGTGGGCCGATTTTGAAAATTCTTTTTTTTTTTATTTGAAAGGGGATAACCCTGAGGTTTTTGAAGTGAAAACTTCTTTAGCGGCTCTTGGCACTTTTTTAGGTGGGTAAAAATGTATAACTCGCGACATCGCGTCAGCGTCATTTTTAAAATGAAACCTTAAGTCATTGCGTTAAGGGTTAAGTTAGAGTGGCACGGGATCTGCCGGCACTCCCGGAGTGCAACTGTTAAGTAGGGTTCCGTAACACGTTTATGTCTGTCCATTCTACTAAGTTCTGCAAAATGAATGTAGGGTTCCGTAACATATGCATGTCTATCCGTTCTACTAAATTTTACAATTTTCAACCAAGGTCCTCCGACGGTTATTTTATAATAAAAGTAGGCTTCCGTAACACGTTTATGTCTGTCCATTCTACTAAGTTCTGCAACATCACCTACAACGTCCGTGATGTCAGCCCATAACACCAGTGCCATGTCAGTGCTTCCCCCTTTGATCGTGCTGACTACACTGAACTGGTCGGAAAACACAAACTATTTACATAGCCGTTTCGACCGACGTTTAATTCAGTGCGGTGGTACCAACCCGGTTAAACCCTACCACCAAGTAAAATTACGAGGGAAGGGACTTACAGTTTTACGAGGAATCCGAACCTTGGTCAGCCTCCAACGGTCAGCGGTCACCCATCTAAGCACTGACCGCACCCAGCGTTGCTTAAAATTCAATAGCGACAGTTGACTGTCTGCACCACTGAGCTATCGAAGCTGACGTGGTCCTATTTTAATTGGGTCAAGATCGGATTGGAAAGCGAGGCGGAATCGCGAGGCCGAAGGCCGAGCGATTCCGCCGAGTACATTAATAGCAAAAAATTACTAAAAAAAACTGTGAAATAAAAAAAAAGTTTTAAAAAACATAAAACCGACTTCCTAAAAAAAGTAAAACTAAAAAACTATTTAAAATAAAAATATAAAAACCGCCTTCAAAAATATATGAAATAAAAACCTAAAAAAAAAAACGAACCCTAGTGTTGAAGGCGGTGCTAAAGCAAGCAAAATGATGCATGAAAGAAAACATGAGCGGATGATAATATCCTTTGTGATTTGTGTAGCCTTTTTAGCACCGCCTTCAACTCTAGGGTTCGTTTTTTTTTTTAGGTTTTTATTTCATATATTTTTGAAGGCGGTTTTTATATTTTTATTTTTATTACTGTGTGTTAATGTTTTACTTACTGTATGGGGCCGGTACGAAAAGCCCCATTGCGTCTCTTAAAATTAAGAAAATAAAAGTGAATGAACGTACCGTCTCGGGCGGCAGGTAAACTGAGGGCACTCTCTGCTCGACGACGTCCAGGCTCATGCAGAGCAGCTTGTCGAGCGTGGATATAGGCCTCTCCAGCAGGCTCACCGCCGGCAGCGCGTACGACACGCCGGCCTTCACACCCGACTCCGCCGTCGACAGATACCACCGGATCAGCGGGTTCGATTCCTGAGAGAAAGGGAGTATAATTAAAATACATTCCATCTTTGGAAACTATCACTATCACTGCTGGGCAGGGTTGCCAGATGTCCGGTTTTGGATCGGACAGTCCGGTTTTTGAAGCTTGTGTCCGGTCTCCAAAATACACCAAAACGTCCGGTGTTTCTTCATTTAAGCGCAAATATTTACTTTTTCAGAACATTTTAATACTAATCTTACTGTGTTCTTAGATTTCTCAGTAAGTTCGATCAATTCAATCCTTTTATTTATTACTCCCATCCATTTTCAAAATTAAAGGTCATGAAACATTTTTGGTACATAAAATCAACTTTCATTGTGTACCTGAAATATCAAAGGCCGGTTTCTTCAACTGAACCATCTGGCAACCCTGCTGCTGGGTCATCACATCACATCAGAAACTACAGCCTAGATTTTTGCCGATTTTCGAATGAACCTCCTCAAAAAACTTACTTCATTTCGATTACCAACATTTTATCCCGGGAAATGAATGGGTTCCTTACAAGTAGGTAGTCAAAACTATGCATAACCTGTCCACGCGAACGAAGTATGTATGATTCTTTATTGAACACCAATTTACCTATATATAAATTAGGCACAATAAGAGAGCTTGATGTCGTGACTCGTGAGGCATTCTATTTTTTAATAATCTTTGGAAAGGGGGAGAATATAGGTCTTTCAAAATTAGTTAATAGTACGCTAAGGGGGGGTTCTGTATCGGAAATAGATCACTTTTGAGGAACAAAGATTTTTTTTTCAAAAAAAAATTTTTTTTATGTAAAATGTAAAAAAAAATGTTTTCTTAATCGTTTCAGTTTCATGCCAGGAACAAAAAAGTCTTCCAACACAGATCTCTTTCTTTCAGAAATTGTGAAAACCACAATTTTAGTTTTATGAGTATGGAATAGAAAGAATTTGATTTTTTTTTTACCAACTCACACCATAATGTTAATGAAGACTTTTTTGTTACTGTTATGAAACTGAATCGATTAGGCTATAAAAATGAATCACCTATTTTTTATTTAAATAGATAAAAAAATATTTTAAATAAAAAAAAGCCCAAGGTGCAAAAAATGTATATAGGTTTTACTCCCTATATGATACAGAACCCCCCCTTAGCGTACTATTAACTAATTTTGAAAGACCTTATATTATGCAGGCGAACAAGAATAACGAAGTCGCAAGCATAGTTAGGTAGGTATGCAGGTAATATTTTGGGGTCATCCGCAACAGCGACGTCAATTTTGTCGACTCACCCTGATCTTGTAATAGATCTTCTCACCCATCCCGATGCCGGTCTCCACGATGGGGATGGCGCCGATGCGCGAGACGGACTCCAGCCGCGGCAACCCCAGTCGGCACGTCTGCTGCGTCGACACTGCATCAGAAATATCGGAGAATTAAATGCAAAATGTATGAAACCGCGTTTTATGGAGCTGTAGATTTTTTTTTATGTAATCCATTATGGGTGGCTGAGACAGAGGGGCCAAAGCACATGCTCTGACTAGCCAATATCACCTCCGAGAAGGTAGGTGCCATACCGGAGATTTCCCTGGATTGCTGGCTATACTGGACTAGAGAAGAACACAACCGAGGCTGCTATGCGGCCATCTTACTTCCAGTACGGTGGTACCAACCCAGTCGGCTACAATTTGAGCCTACCACCTAGTAGGGGGCAAGGGAAGGGACCTACAGTTTTACACCGGTTCCGAACGGTGAAGCAGCAGGTGTAGGTATGCACGTAAATTTTTTCGTCAGAAAAAACTCATTGGTACACGGCGACCGGATTCGAACCTCGGAACTCCCGCATGAGAAGCCGATGCCCAAACCACTCGGCCACCCGCCGCCGATCAAATCAAGAATGGACCATCTTCACGGACACTCTCCCATCCCATACTGAGGCCGAGTGCACATAAGAAACATCGAACCACATAGCTCCACAAATTCTCAGTTACCACAGAACTCCGTAAATTACCGCGTTGAAGAGTTTTGCAACTGTTAGCACTGTAAACAATGAGCATGGTAATATTAAGACCTTGTGACCTGGAACCTAACCTAACCGCATACCTAACCGTAATAATTATTAGCAGTAAGGCCAATTGAATGTAGCAAAGCATTACAAGGAAACTAACTAAGCAACAGTTGCATGTATTACATATTCTTTCTAAATTCTGTTATATCTACAATTAATATTATTGTTTTGTAATCCATAAATACAATTTCAACCCTCCCCTGACACTGAAACTACCTACGTACGAAAAATACATCGAGGAATTTAAACAATATTCAAATAATAAAAAAAACTCTTCGTATCTACCTACCTATACATACGTTCCAAAATAAAAAAAAATTGTTAAATAAAACCAAATTAGGCGTCTATTTCGATTTTTACCAAAATTTTCAATACCGATTTTACGTAGATATAAAATCCATGTAAAAATATTTTTAAAATGTATTTTTTTTAAATCAGATGGGAATCATCATTATTCATTACCCATTCATTTTATAAATTGTTTGTGTTCCATCATTATTATTTTTTTTAATATAATAAATAACAAACTGCATGATAATTCTAATGAGCGCATGTTATGATTTTTTGATCTAATGTATATTGTTAAAGAATGCACTCCTGCAAGACAGATTTATCTAGCGCAGGATGCAAATGCTATGTACTTTATGTTTTGTAAATAAATAAATAATAAATATAAAAATATAATCAAATTGCCTTAACTCGCGCTCAACCGATTTTTTCATTTGGTATGATAAATGATATGTCTTTTATTTTATTTATATAAATTGAATGTACTACTATTAGATAGGTACTTAACAATTATTCCCACTTCACCATTTCCTTATCGCAAGACAAATATTATGTTATTTCCGCTTTTTACCAAACTAATCTAACCTAAACAAAATATTATATTGCTCAGTGCTCACCGTAACGTCCTCCCGGCTTGCACATGATGTCGTCGCGCGCGGTGCGATACCGAATGCCAGTGATATGGAGTGCACTGTATTTATCTATGCACGCGTGAGTGCGTACGCGGGGGTGGCGGGGTTCGGACTGTGTGGCATCGTACCTAGGGTAACCAGATGGTTCAGTTGAAAAAACCGGACATTTTTCATCTAAGGGCCTTTGATATTTTCGGTACAAATGTTTAAGAAAAAATTCAAGTTGATTTTAGGTACCTACAAAATGTTTCATGACCTTTACTTTTGAAAATGAATGGGAGATAGAGTAATAAATAAAAGGGTTGATTTGATCGAACTGATTGCAAAATCGAAGAACACAGTAAGATTAGTATTAAAATCTTCTGAAAAAGTAAATATTTCCGTTACTTATATGAAGAAAAAACCGATTTTTTTTTTGTGTCCGGTTTTTTATTATTTTGGAGTCCGGACACAAGGCTCAAAAACCGGACTGTCCGGTCCAAAACCGGACCGTCCGGTCCAAAAGCGGACATCTGGCAACCCTAATCGTACCGCGTGATACTGCGCGCGGCGCGCTTCGTGCGTGCGTCAGTCAGCAGTCCACGCCGCGCGCCGCGCCGTCGCACCGCACCGTCTCGTCTGTTCCCGTACGAAATTTTGTGACTGAATAAAATTTGTTTGGATTATTTTTTAAGTACGTATAAATTACTTCGAAAATGAATTCTGATTAAATTTTGAGAGAACCTATAGTAATATAACTTCCGATGCAAACTTTCGTCCCTTGTTTTACCACTTGGGATGAATATCCAAAAACGCTGATACAACTGACTTTTATTTATAAACAGAAGCCTAAACACAAATTTCCTCCGCTCAAGTGCCGGAGCCATTTTGCAAAATGACCCCGAAAGTGCCAGGCACTTTTCGTCAGAGGGCGTGCGCCCGCTCACGCTCGGCGCTCCGCCGCCGCGCGTTCGAAACCATATTTCTAGACTTTTTTCTAGGAAACCTACGTGAAAAGCCTATATTTTCGAAATGTATGTTAAATTTACTAGTCATTGCATTAGTAACACCTTTACTAAGTTGTTAAGTTAGTTAAGTTGTTAATTTGATAAGTTGTTAAATTGTTGTTGTTGTGAAGTTAGTAACTTCAAAAATGACACTTCAATACGAACTTTAATCCCCTATTTAACCGGCTTAGGGGAACAATTTAAAAAAATCCTTTCTTAGTGCCGTAGGTGACGTTATATAAGGAACTCCTAAGCAAAATTTCACGCTTCTATATATTTATCAATACATAAACTGTAGATCCGAACTGAACTGAAGAAAAAAAATTTTATAAGACAAAATACGAGTACCTCCAACAATCATCGAAATAATAATACCACATAAATAATAACGAAAAACAACACAGTGATCAGATCAGTGATCAACTGATCACACTCGCTGAAGTTATTTTTTTTTTTATGGAAACTGACACACCTGCTCCACCCGTGATGTCAGCCCATAACACCTTGGTGAACAGGTGCCATGTCAGCGCTTCCGTTTGGTCGTGCTGGCTGTTAAATCAATCAGATAGCCTAAAATTATCTTGATAAGTATCAGAATGTAACAGTGGAAACCGCATGTGGTTTTCACTATTAAGTCAGTCAGTCAGTCAGTCAGTCAGCGTGTAAGCGTCCACTGCTGGACATACGCCTCTCCAATTTTCCTCCAGTCCTCCCGGCCTTCAGCGATACGGAGCCACTGCTTTCCGACGACGTACTGATGTCGTCGTCCCACCTGGCGGGTGGTCTTCCCACACTCCGTTTTCCTGTCCACGGCCGCCAGTGTAGGACACGGTTACTCCAACGGTCATCGTCTCTTCGGCTAACGTGCCCAGCCCACTGCCACTTGAGCTTTGCCACCCGGTGTCCAATATCGACTATCACGTACGACGTCACAATATCACGTAGCGATATTCCCAGCATGGCTCGCTCCATTGCTCGCTGGGCAACTTTCAACCTTTGGACAACAGCGACCGTCAGAGTCCACGTTTCACACCCGTACGTCATAACCGCGAGGACACACTGATCATATATACGGGTCTTTAAATTTTGCGGAACGTCAGACCTCAGGATGAATTTTAGCTTTCCAAAGGCAGCCCAACCCAGTTGAATTCGTCTCTCCACCTCCTTAAGCAGACCTTGTCTACCAAGCCGCAGAATTTGACCGAGGTATACGTACTCTTCAACCTGTTCGATCACTTCTCCGCCAATAACAATTTGTCCTCCCGTCATAACCTCGGTCGCCATGACCTTGGTTTTGTCCCGGTTCATCTAGTGGTTCTCGATTTTTAAGGATATTCATATATTGAGCATACCGTGTGGGGTCGGTACTTAAAAAGGATAGCCCCACTGCATCTCTCCCCGTGCATGTCGTAAAAGGATAATGATAAGCTGTCGTGCTAAAGGGCGAAAGGCTAGCCACCTCTCACTTTCCTTCCACCGAGTCATGCAGCCGGCGGTGGCGAGGCGGGTGGGTCTTCGTACCTTACTTGCTGCTTGATGAATACTTGGCTAAACGTGGTGGTCGGTGTTGTGCTGTAATTACAAGAGTACCTGCAGCACAACTCCGATTACTCTGCTTACCCCGATTGTCGTGATACAGCGTGTGGTATGTATATATGTACGTCATATATTGACGTAAGTTACACCACAGATTTAATAGTTACTTCGTAACAGATAACATAGAAAATGTTCCTACCTTCGGGCTTTAATAGCCTACTGTTTCACGTCGCCAATCGCTGCGTGCGAAAATGTACCTTAACGATCGAGTGTAAAGTTGTTATTGCTTTGCAGCTACGCGCAGTTGCGTGGGCGAGCGTCTAGGTATACTTCGCGCGGCTGACGAATTTTCACTGAAATAGACCGCCGGCGGCCCGTCGGGCGGTAGGTAGTTAGCGCGCGCAAGTACATAAGAGTGCGTGAGGCCTGGTTACACGGCCGCCGGTCGCCCGTAGAATCTTCGCTTTATTTACGCTAAACAAGTACATCAAAATTTGTCGCTGCCTCGGGCCGGCCCGCCTACATTATTGTCCGTCACAGTGCATTACGACGCACCATTCAGGGACGTGCAACGGTCAGCTAGCCCAGTTTATCTCAATATAAACACGAATATCCGTAAAAAGCTCTGATAACTTCGTATCGGCCACAGACAAGTGGCGGCGCTGCAAGTATTGCATTATCAACGCGCCCCGTCTCGTCTGCCACTTTCTATCACTTCTCGCTGATCGGTAATATTCCGTTCAACATTATTGGATCCCGTGTGGGGCCGGTACTTTAAAGGAATAGCCCCACTGCATAGCCCCATAGCATCACTGCCGTTGTAAAAGGCGACTAAGGGATATGTATGACTCCCTTCTTATATTACTAGGTGGTAGGGTTTAACCCACCCGGGTTGGTACCACCACACCGAATGAAAGGTCGGTCGAAACGGCTATGTAAATAGTTTGTGTTTTCCGTCCAGTTCAGTGTAGCCGGCACGACCGAAGGGAGGCACTGACTTGGCACCAAGTTCACCCGGTGTTATGGGCTGATATCACGGATGGTTGTAGGTTATGTAGCCAACCGTGTCAGTTTCCATAAAAAAATCAAAAAATAAAAAATCTCACGCGCTCCGGGGGCCACGTTTTTAGGGTTGCGTATCCGTCGTACGGGACCCTATTACTAAGCCTACGCCGTCTGTCTGTCTGTCTGTCCGTCTGTCCGCCCGAGGGCTATAGCTATATCTCTTGAACCGTAATAGTAAGCCCGTTGAATTTTTCACAGAATATGTGTTATTTATTATGTATGACCGATATAACAAAAAATAATAAGAATAAGAAAAAGTAAAAAAATCACGGGTGGGCCCCAAACAAGCAACTGAAAAGTGTATGCGCGAGTTTTACCGAAAACAGTATAAAGCATTTTAACTAAATACATAGATTGAGTGAATGGCGCTGACCATGACATGGCAATACGGAAACCTCGGTGAGCGAGTTCGACTCGCACTTGGCCGTTTTTTTTTTCTGTTTTAATTTATGAATCAAACGTGAAAATTGTCTAGAAATTATGTGACGACAGTATGAGCGCCGGATACGCCACTCCTGAATAATCTTTACTGAAAACAAATCGGCGTAATTTTGACCCTCCCGCATTAACTTTGCAGTGGAGGGGGTTAGACAGCAATGCCAAACCTCAGAATGTATCTTACGCACTGCGAAACTCTGGAATGCACTTCCTTCCGATGTGTTTCCTTCGGTGCATGACTATAACATAACATCTTTAATAACATCTTTCAACAAAAGCGTAAAAAGGCATCCTTCATGCCGGCACGGCATTCGCAGCCCCCGTTCTTATACCGAATGCTTTTGGGCGTCGTCATCGCGTCGTTGACTCAACAATCCACGCTGACGGCGCCAACTGTCTAGAGTGTATTCATAAAAAAATATATATATAAATACCGATGCATGCATTCATGTATAAAATGCATGAATTCTTTATTCTTTATTCTTTATTCATCATCCATAGTACACTGCACTTGGAGTCGTCATATTTTAACATTTAACATTTAGCATTTTGCCAGTTCGATTATCACAGCGAAGAAGAACTGGGAAGAAACTTCGCTGGAATTCTTGCCAAAAATTTGCGCCGGAATTAAAGGCGAGCAGCGTCGCAAGACCACAATTTGAAGTCAAACTGCAGGAAGAACCTCGGGAAGAGCTTGAAATTTTACATGATCTGTCATCATCACATCATCAATGATTAAAAAGTCAAAAATAATTATCTTTACTTACAGGAGTCGGTAAGTAAATTCCCGCGCGAGTTTTTTATTTTAGTTTTCCCGCGAGTTTTATATTTTATTTACTTAGCGGTACGCCGACTCCTTTAAGTAAGTAAAGGAAATTATTTTTCACTTTTTAAGGGTCGGGGGTTTTTTTAATTTGTAATTAAACTTTTATATCAAACTTTAAAAAAAAACCGCCTGAAAATCGGTCCACTCTTTAAGATAATTAATTTTTTATTACTTAATTACTATAATACTTGATTACAAACATAGCTAAGAACCATCCCGATTAAACAAGCTTTCTAATAATAAAAAAAACCGCATCCAAATCGGCCCATCCGTTTGGGAGCTACGATGCCACAGACAGACGCACACACACTCACCCTCACACACGTCAAACTTATAACACCCTTAATTTTTTTCGTCGGGGGTTAATTAAAAATGAGAAAATTGATTCCGTGTTTCTGGCGTACAGTTAACAAAATAAATAAACAATATTAACCATTTAATTAGGTACCTACCTATTTGCTTCAATAATATCTCCTTCCAAAGTGGTATCACGGGTCATCCATCACGATGGTGACCCCCTTCCGTGTTATCTGTATATGTGTAACCGTGTTCACAATAAACAGATATTCATGACTAAAACTTAAAAATAAAAAAAAATAAAAAAATAATTGTCTGCGCAGATTGCTAAGGACGGAATTGATGCGAGCCGGTAAGTCCGATGGGCAGTACAGAGCACATGCACCGACCAACCAATCACCGCAGAGAAGGAGATTTCCCCTTTTTTTTTTTTTTTTTTTTATGGTAACTGACACGGTTAGCTACATCACCTACAACATCCGTGATGTCAGCCCATAACACCAGGTGAACTAGGTGCCATTGCCAGGGCTTCCCTTCATTTCATGTCGGCTACACTGAACTGGACGGAAAACACGAACTATTTACGTAGTCGTTTCGACCGAAGTTTCGTTCAGTGCGGTGGTACTAATCCGGCCGGGATAAACCGTACCACCTAGTAAGGTAAGAAGGGAAGGGACCTATAGTTTAACGTGAAATCCGGACCACGGTCAGCCTCCAACGGTCGAGCGGTCACCCGGACGGGTGACCGCTCGGTAGCTCAGTGGTGCGGTCGGTCGACTGTTATTAAGCAATCCTGGGCACGGTCAGTACTTATATCCCCTTTTGGATTGCTGGTTATGCTGGACTAGAGGACACATCCGAGCTACGTACGGCCCAGTACGATGGTATTAACCCAGTCGGCTACAATTTGAGCATTCCGTCTAGCGAAAGGAGCAAGGGAAGGGAACTACGTTTTACCATAGTTTAAACAGACCTCCTTTTACTATGGTTTTACCATCGACTACCCAGAGTAACCGCGGAGAGTAACTAAGCAAAAGTAAAGGTTACCTTTAGGCGCAGGTTGGTTGCTAACGCTGACCGCCTGAAGATATGCCTCGGCTCTCTTCGCTATAGAGTTGCTGCACTTAGACCTCTTCTGCAGACCGATCATGCAGGTCCCGTTGAAAGCCTTGCTAAATTCGTCACCGTTGCCCGCCATCTTGGAACTCACGGTTATTCGCGCGCGGTATTCGAATGACATTCGATCGAACCGTTTTGAATTTCGAATTCGCTCTATTTGCCACGGTCGCGTGTGAAGTTTGAAGTGAAGTTAGCGGAAGTTAGCTGTAGTGATTTTCAGCGATATTTCGGACGACTGGATGATAAGAAAAAATATAAAACTGGTTTAAGAGACATCTGAAATTGCTAGGAGCGCGTGCGACGAAGTGTGAAGTTAAAACACCGAGTGATTGCAGATGTTTTTCGTCGGCAAAGTTAATACAAATTGTTGATAGTGTACCTACTAGAGTTATTATCTACGTATTGTTATGGTTCCGTAGCATAGCATGGTTCTGTGGCTTATATCGTCTGTATGCTTAGTAGTTGCATCATACAAAAATATGGTATTACGGAGGAGAGTTAAGTGAGATTGGGTTGGGAGTGTGCAAGGGCGTAGCCAGGTACGGACAGAGGGGGGGGCAGCAAAATAATTGAATAATATGTATGTATATAAGGTGTTTCGTTAGTCTTAACTTCGGGAGGGTTACATACACACTCAAATAAACACTTTACGTAAGAAAAAAAAACATATATTTATAGGAGCATTTTTTCTCCTAACAAAACAATAAAATCAAATAAGTAGCTGTAAAAACCAATCATAGTGACCTTGTGACTTACTTACAACAAACAGCTGTTCTGCGTTTGAACATAGTACGGTCATTGACCCCGTACAATGCAAGTTACCTACTGTTACACACAGGTTAATGTTTAGGTAGCAAACATGTTTTGTTAAATTTCTCGAAAAGTGGTGTTACCACAGAATAGAAAATGGTAATACTATGAACATATAATTTTTTTTGCGTAACATCTTTATTTGAGTTTGTATGTAACCCTCCCGAAGTTAATGACATGACTAACGAAACGCCTTATATACTATATACAGTAATAAAAAAATAGAAAGTTGCGTATTAGGAAAGCCCTAACTGGAATAATATTTTATAGATAATGGAATCGTGTACATGAACATAGGAAAAGTTACAATGTTTACAACCCATATGAAAAATTCAACACAGCAAACGAAATATAATAATTTATAGATAGATAGATAGAAATTACTTAATTGCTTAAAACATTTTACAGAAACAAGCACATTGTTTGTACATGAGGTACAAAGGCGAACTTATCCCTTACAGAGATTTCTTCCAGGCAACCTTTGAATGTTTGAGAGTCGATTGCTATAGTGAAATGTAAGCAGGTATTTAGTTTGCTATATTATGATGATAATATTTCGTTATGTCAACTAAATTTTCTACCCAAATGTAGAACCAACTGAACCCTAAATTTGTGTACATCTTACAAACTTTTTAATAAATAAGTGTGTGAGCAAGCAAGCCATGGAATTAATTGTGAAATGAGGTCACGCGCTATATCGGCATATGATATAATCGTGATAATATTACACGAGGAGACGAGCGAGGGTGCCAAGCAAAGTTCAAGAGATCGCAGACTCAAGGCCTATTCAAGCAATTAGTCTGTACACACCGGCATACTTTACTAGGCACACGGCCAAAACCGCAACTAAACGTGAAATGTAATTTCTGCTCTCTCCAGCCTTCAGTGAATGAGTGAGAGAGACAACCCCGAACCTGCACGCCAGCGCCACCGCTGGGTGCCTAGTAAAGTATGTCGGTCTGTCTGTAGGCACGTCCTTGCGTACTTTCGTACTTTTTAGGGTTCCGTATCCGGTACAGGACCCTATTACTACATATTAGAAGCCTACGCCGTCTGTCTGTCTGAGAAAGAAAGTGTATGCGCGCGCGCCATCTATCGAAAATAGTATGAAGCATTTAACTAATATGAAGCATTTCATAAACACGCCATGGCATGGCGATACGGAACCCTCGGTGCGGGAGTTCGACTCGCACTTGGCCGGTTTTTTTTTTGGAAAACAGAAATGTCCAGAAACGGGATGGTCGCACAATGCATTAAAAAAACTCTAAAATAGAAACTGTGCATTTGTGTATATGTATGTATAATATATTCTTTATTGAACTCGAATTTGTACTAAATTTGGCACAACAGGCGAGCTTAATGCCGCGAGGCATTCTATTCTAGATAACCTTTGGGAGGGGAAGGAGAAGTAATACATGCAGGCGAACAAGAATAGTTTGTGGCAATGTGTTACGACTGTAAAGAAATATTGTATGATAATAAACTACATACGAATACTACATAAATACTCTAATACGCATATATATGTACCTATACATAATAAACTTAAATATTATGTGCATTTAATCAGTGGTACTGTTGTGCAACACAATCAACTGAATGAAAAGAGAGAGAGAACAGGGGAGTTAAGATATACATATCACACACGCTGAATCCCGACAATCGGGGTAAGCAGAGTAATCGGTGTTGAGCTGCAAGAACTCTGGTAAATTACAGCACAACACCGACCACCACGTTTCGCAAAGTATTCGAACAAGATTCAATCGATCAAGCAGCAAGTAAGGCACGAAGACCCACCTGCTGCATGACTCGGTGGAAGTACCATGCCAAGGTGAGAGGTGGCGATCCCGTCGCCCTTTAGCACTGCATCTTGTCCTTATCCCTTATTCGCCTTTTACGACATGCACGGGGAGAGATGCAGTGGGGCTATTCTTTTTAAGTACCGGGCCCACACGGTACTTTAAGTACCGGGCCCACACGGTACTTTAAGTACCGGGCCCACACGGTTAAGATATGTATGTAATAACGAGTTAAGATATGTATGTAATAAAAATGCATTTACTTCGGTAAGGAAAGGAGATGTTTGTTTAAATTTATCTTAAATACATTCATAGACGTAGAGGAGCGTAAACGCACGGGCAGATTATTCCAGAGAGGCGAGCTGTTTGTAAGTACTGTGAAAGAGTCCGTGTAGAACGAGCTTGAGTGAGCCGGTATTGACAACTAAAACAAACTATCATTGCCTAAAACTACAATTAAAATCTAAAAAAAAAGTACTACCAAGAAATATTAAAAAACCGGCCAAGTGCGAGTCGAACTCGCGCACCGAGGGTTCCGTATCGCCATGTCATGGTTAGCGCCACTCACGCCATCTATGGCGTGCTATGAAATGCTTCATATTAGTTAAATGTCATGATTAGTTAAAATGCTTCATACTCTATTCGGTAGATGGCGCGCGCGCATACACTTTTTGGTTTCTTCTATGGGAACCCCCGTGAATGTTTAACTATTTCTTATTTTTATTATTTGTTGTTATATCGGCCATAATAACACATATTCTGTGAGAATTTCAACGGGCTACCTATTACGGTTCAAGAGATACAGCCCTCGGATAGACGGACGGACAGACAGACAGACAGACGGCGTAGGCTTTGTAATAGGGTCCCGTACCGGATACGGAACCCTAAAAAATGAACTTTGCCCCAGCGAAATAAAAAAATATGGATTCTATCATCAATTCATCATCCATCACAGAGAACCAGAAATAATCATCATCAACCATTTAGATATATACAGGGTGTTCGGCACATCGACCGACAAAATTGTTTTGTAGGTAAGTGGGGTCGTTTGCAACGTTTTGACCCATGATACCTTTTGTCAGTTGTCACCAAAGAGATTAAAAGGGGCTATAGAGAGGACATTGCGAATATTTCCATATAAACTTTTTGAGCTCAAGATTATAATACGCCATCTAGCTTTGAATAGCAAAAACATGATGTAATATAGAACACATAATTAGAACACATTTCATCTATCGGTCGATAGATGAAGCCAATAGTCTAATAGGACGAGAGCCAACGACCAAAATGATAGTTGATTTTATATGAGCGATAAAATCGTTAAATTTAATTTACTATTCCGTTTTGATCAATTGACCCAAATTCACTTGTAAAAATGATTTTGAGACTGTTTGAGCTATAATATTAGGTGCTGAAATTGAAAATGAAATTGCCGTTTCTACAAACTGACCACTTGTATGTCAGCCTCGATAGCTCAGTGGTGCAGACAGTCAACTGTCGCTATTGAATGTTAAGCAACGCTGGGTGCGGTCAGTACTTGGATGGGTGACCGCTGACCGTTGGAGGCTGACCGAGGTTCGGATTCCTCGTAAAACTGTAGGTCCCTTCCCTCCTAATCTTACTTGGTGGTAGGGTTTAATCCGCCCGGGTTGATACCACCGCACTGAATGAAACTTCGGTCAAAACGGCTATGTAAATAGTTTGTGTTCTCCGACCAGTTCAGTGTAGCCGGCACGATCAAAGGGGGAAGCACTGACATGGCACCTAGTTCACCCGGTGCTATGGGCTGACATCACGGACGTTGTAGGTGATGTAGCCAACCGTGTCAGTTTCCATAAAAAAAATAAAAATAAAAATAAAACTTTGAAAGTGGCTACCTTTTTTTTGCGTAGGAATTCCAATTTCAAATATTTTCTGTTATAAAGGCAAATTATTCTTTTTTCCAAATCAGTTGTTTATTTGTTTTCCCGCCGTTCGGGTTTTTTTACATCGCTGGTTCTGTGACCATGGAAAAATCTAAATTGCGCGTTATTTTCGAATATGAATCCCGTCGCAGCACCAACGCAGCACAGACGGCATGCAATATCATCGACGTGTATGGACCAGTAGCGCTACCACAGGTTTTGGACTTCACTTCACTTCGATTCAAGTTGCGTAAATTTCTATAGAAAGCCGTGCAGCGCCCCTAGCGTTAGATGTGATGAACTAAATTCGGTACCATGAGGCTCCTTTGAAGTTTGTTGTCGTTCGACGACGACCATTTTGGAACGATCGAACGTGTTTTTGTATGAAATTCGCTACCACGAGTGACTATTTTGGTAGTTGCCATCGAACACTTCGACAACGAACGCGTTCACGCTCTACACTAGCCAGCCACTAGGTGAAACGGTAATGCCACAGGGCCGAGCGGGGTGGCGAGCGGCGGCGGGGAGCGCGGGAAGCGGCCCGCTAGCGCGGCGGCGGCGAGTGCGACCACGGTAGTGAGCGGAGCGGCGGTGGCGGCGCAGCGGCACGGCGGCGCGGCGCCGGCGGCGGCGATATCAAATTTGTTTGAATAGACGGGACGCGCAAAAAATCGCCCGTTTCGCTAGCCCCGCCATCGCTCGCCGCGCGTGGAGCCGCTAGACGCTTCCCGCGCTTGCGTGGCCTTCTAGATACATTTTTGCCGCTTTGCCGAAAGGGCGTGTTATGTTTTTTTGTTTACCTATTGAAAATATCTGAAAAATAATGCATCGGGGGTATTTCGCTTGGAGAATGTGGTTGAGGAGGCCCGGGAACAAGATCTTTCAAGTGGTCTATTATTTAGCTTGATTCTATTCACTTCACAAATTCACGCTCACTCAGACGCAGTGATTATATTCTCTTTGCACGCAATCCGGCAGGCATGGCATGTTTCTACGTTTCAACAAAAACGTAAGCGACATTTAATGCGAACTAGCGCTATCCTTCTTTAACTCACTTAAAAGAAGCATAAACACTAGTACAGAACGTACCCTTGAAATGTGAGCCCGAAGTTGTTCTTAATGTTGTCTATGATCGAACGCGAGAACCTTCGAACGATCGATACGCGTTCGATGCGTTATGGATGTAACTCATGGTACCAAATCGAACGCAAACAAAATCGTAAGTGATGAGTCGACAACACTTACAGTTAGTTTGACAGAAATCCTGTGGTAGCCGTACAGACAAGTGAACGTACTGACTGTGCGTTTTTGGTTTGATCGCTTCCGTTCTGGAAATTTTCATCTCAATGATGAGCCCCGTGGCCGACCGGAGACGAGAGTCGATAACAATGAATTTAAAGCCATAGTTGAAGCAGATTAATCACAAACCACGTCGGAATTAGCAGCAGCCTTCAATGTAAGTTATAAAACGATACTGATTCATTTACGTCAAATTGAAAAGATAAAAAAGCTCGGAAATTGGTTACTGTATGAACTCACTGAAAAACAACAACAAAATCGCGTCGAAGCTTGTCTTAACTTTTTGAATAAGCACAGAAATGGGGGGATTCTGAATCGGATTGTCACTTGTGATAAAAAGTGGATCCTGTATGACAATCGAAAACGTCCGTCACACTGGTTGGACACAGGGGAGGCAGCCAAACCATGTCCCAAACGCAAATTGAGTCAAAAGAAGTTGCTTGTCAGTGTATGGTGGACCTGTGCCGGGATTATTCATTACAGCTTCTTGCACGTCTGGTCAGTGATGGTGGCAGGGACCGCGGGTTCGAGGCTCGCAAAAGACGGAGAAATATATTTTGTATTTTCAACTATTGTATATGCCTCTCTATCGCGCTCTCGCTTGCACACACAGGTCTCTATCGCGCTCTCGCTTGCACACACAGGTTTAGATGGAACGTTACACTTCTTCGTGCGTGCAGCCGGTGTTCATCAATTTATAAGACGTGACATCATCACGTCAAAACAAATCCGACGAGGCAGTGAAAAACGCCTTTAAAGAGTTCATCGATTCCCATCCCCAGGATTTCTATAGTAGAGGCATCAATGAACTTCCAGTAAAATGGCAAAAGTGCATTGATAATAATGGCCAATACTTCGATTAAACAAATATATATTTTTCATAAAAAAAATTTTTTTATTTTTTCTATATAGGTAAAACGGCAATTTCATAGGCAAGGACCTAATATTTGTTTTGCCTCATTTGGCATTTTTGTAAAGGTTGGTACGCGCACCGCTACTGACGTCTGAAAAACATGTTCTGGTTATCTTAGCGCGTCTTGCACCAACACGAGTTTAAAGTTAAGTAGCGAGTTATGGATTTAAACGCGGTTCACACATACAACGGGTGCTAGTTTAACGAGTTAAACTGGTTTATATATTAAATTTGTGTTGGTGCAAGTGGGCCTAAGATCGGTAATTCAGCAACATTCCGAAAATCAAACGGAATACCATGACAGGGTTCGGTCAAATTGGTTGCCATTTTTAAAAAATACTGTCAGGAGACGCTACACGAAAAACATTTAGTATCGGGTTGAGGACAATTGAACGAAATACTATGAGACAAAAATATTGGTTGTGGGATCTCGTACTATAATAGTAGTAAAGCTACTGTATAACAGAGGGCGCTTTTTATTTTTTCAATATGGCCTAGTTGATCGTTGTTCTAGAATAATCTATGGAAATTATGTATTATATTCAAATATTGAATAAATATACACAATACTTATGAAAATAAACTGATTACATCGAGGGCTTACTTCAAGAATGCACTATGTCAAAAAAAATCGATTTTGACTTAATTATACAGTTTTGTTCATAATTTTTTGCACTACATTCTTCAAAAACACACTAAGTCGTACACTGACGAGATCCAAAGATAGCTATAGCATTAAGTCATAATATCACTACTTTGTACAAGCAAAAAGCACTAAATGACATGATTCGAATAGAATGGCACTAAGTTCTGATTATTGTTGAAATTATAGTCAACGTAAATACACTAAGTACAATTTAGTGCCTTACTGTAAATGTTTTTTATGTGAATCGCAGAAAGTTATTCTTCTGGAATGCATTAAGTCTACTTAGTGTTATTTCAAAAATACAATTTCGATAATTCGTGGTAGAATACTATTCTACAATAAAGCATTAAGTGACTTAATGCATTTCATGTTGCGGTTTTGGCTTACTGGGACTTAACGAAATCATTTTCAAAAAGACATTAAGTCACTTAGTGCATTTACGAAGATGC
Organism: Nematopogon swammerdamellus; assembly: GCA_946902875.1. Taxonomy (NCBI): domain Eukaryota; kingdom Metazoa; phylum Arthropoda; class Insecta; order Lepidoptera; family Adelidae; genus Nematopogon; species Nematopogon swammerdamellus. Next base: position 3,425,933 of record OX336344.1, read on the forward strand.
GATTTTTAGAAACGTCGTCAAAAACGTACTGCGAAAAGCACTAAGTCGGACTTAATGTATTCTTGGCGATATTACTTGAAGTGGTTGTTGTTAACAACTACACTGGCCGATGCATTAAATCGACATAAATTAGAATTGTGTACTTGCAATACTGAATCGTGGATGACACCTCAAGCATTCGCTGAGTGAATTTGTTAGTGAGCTATTGTAATTTGAGGTTATCTAGCTAAAAAAGTTTTTTTTTAGCAAAATGAAGGAAGCGTTTTCACTCTGGTAATCGTGATTGATAGAAGAAGATCAACACAACTAGTTTAGTAGCAACCATCATTGTAATTCACTGAAAAATTCTAATACTGCCCGTAAAACTGTCTTTTTAATCAACGATGCAATTAGAGAAGCTGCAGAGGCTTACCTCCAAGGATATTACGGATTGAATGCGCTAAACCCACGGCCACCACTGAAGCCATACTCTGTCTCAACGCTGGACCTTTGTGTCAAACAGGAGGCAGCGGCGTCCGCTTCAGACTCAAGGTACTAGGATTATGAAAAGGGGACGAACCGGTAAAGCACACAAGTGTCCTGCACACGGTGTGCAGTGAACTACCCTTATTAAGGACCAACCCCCGGCCCATCTAGTGAGACGGAACTAAGAATCTTCACAGACGGGTCACGGACAAGCAGTTGGACCGGTACGGGCATTTTCTCATGGGAGCTGAACATTAATAGATCAGTACGACTTGGTGCACACTCAACAGGTTTCCAAATGGAAGTAATCGGGGTGCTACAAGCGGCAACCGCTGGGACTGAGATGGGCGTATGTCAAGCATACTGCACTACAACAAAACATGCTCGGCGAGTACAGAGAGTACAGAGATACTCTCAGACAGCGCAGCGACTCTTATGTCACTGCAGAGCAAGAGGTGTACCTCAGGCCTGGTACTTCAATGTCATGAGGCCCTGGAGAAGGTTTCAGGTAATAATAACAAGGTGATCCTCCAGTGGATAAAAGGCCACAACGATGACGAGAGAAATGACAGTTCTGATGACGTCGCCCGAAGAGGCTCCAGAACTATACCCAAAGGAGCGGAACCCGTGATAATCACGACGCGTCGACATCACGGAAACACAGGGGCAGATGGAAGGGCCTCGTAGAGTGCAGACAGTCGAGAGCTGCTCTTCCTAAACCAGACCGAAGGCTGGCTCTGAAGCTTATCAATCTGGCCCGGGCTAAGCTAAGAATAGCCGTTGGTCTTATAAGCGGCCACTGCTCACTAAATAAACATCTACACACCGTGGGTAATACGTGCAGGGGATGTTTGGCGACGAATGAAATTACCGAGCATGTTTTGTTGGAGTGCAGTGTGTTTGACAACCAACGAAGGGACGTACTCCATTCTCCATCTTCCGTTGCAGCGGTCTGCAGACGCCCCAGTCGAATTGTGGCTTTCTTCCATGAAAGGCATTCCATGACATAGCCTGGCTGGGGTAGCTGGAGATCGCGGGGTTTTTCACAAGGTCCCCAACCAAGCGGGACTAGTTTGCAGGCCTAGAGCCAACCCCAAACCAAAGCACCAACAACAACTGTCTTTTTCATTGAATGACTTAACACAGTATTTTTATTTTACTGCAAAATTAATCATCAAACAAAATACACTAAGTCAGTACCTTCTCCTACACTTTTGAATAAAACGTGGTATTGTGTTAACATATAATTTTTTTCTTTAATAACATTTTTAACCTCGATAGATAATAAATCTCGGTACATAATACTGATATTGTAAATATAAGTACATTTTTTTATTTTTATTTTGTAAACTTTAAATCTTGATTATCTCAAAACTACTTTTTCTGACTTAATGCATTCTTGAAGTAAGCCCTCGACATGTTCAGTCGTATTTTTATATCGAGATTTGCAATACCGCAATGCGCAACTCGGCATATTTTCTTAGATTTTCTTTTTCTCTAGCACACGAATACGACCTCACATGCGGACTGCTGGCGCTAGACTGAACGACTTTGTACCACTAGGATCTAAGTAGTAGATTACGATTTTGTTCTTGTTGTCCGGTCTATATGGAAGAGGGTGAGTTTAATGTCTTTGGTTGTCACCGTGGTATCGAGATACGATTATTTTTTTCTATATTTTTGGAAATTACCAAAATCCCAGCTTTAAACCCTTGTAACTTTTTTGTTTATGATTTTATCAGCACGAAATAAAATTTAGTAAATTTTACGATGTATCCTTGTTCTAGAAAAAATATTATTTGATGATGTTAAAACCATGAAAAGGTCTTATGACCTCCCAAAGTCCCGAGAACTAGTAAAAATATGACAGAATCTTAATTTGATTAATAAAAAAAAACTGACACCAATTGATAGCTTTATTTTCTTTTAAAAAGTTCGCTAGTTTACGCCTTTTCCAACGGTATACCACATGTCATACAAATAATTCACTATGTGGCCAAAATTAGGCACAGAGACAGAACAGAACGACAACACGGGCACTAATCGGTGGCCAAAAAAGTAACCTACATAGGACCTTTGGAGGCTAATCTTGATTCTCCTTACCACCGCGCTGAATGAAAGGTCGGTTGAAACGTCAGTTCATGTTTTCCGTCCAGTTCAGCGTAGCCGGCACGACCGAAGGGAAGCACCGACATGGCATCTAGTTCACCAAGGTGCTATGAGCTGACATCACGAATGTAGTAGGTGATGTGGCGAACAGTATGCCAGTTTCCATAAAAATAAAAAATAAAGGTAGGTCATACTTTATTTCAGCCAACTAGGGCCATACAGTGAAAAAGAAACTATAAAAACATAATGAAAACTCAAACTAAACTAAGGTAGGTAGGTATCTACAAACTGCAAACATCCATATTATTTATGTTGATAGATCATATAATTTGATAGAACCATCCTTTCATCGGCTCTAACTATCAGGATCTCCGTAAAAAGTTTAAAAAAAGAACACTGAAATTACCGTTACATTTTCTACCCGTCGTCGTCGTCATTTAAATTCAGATTCACTTTTTAAAATTTCACAGTATTCTTTTGAAAGCGCATAACGAAAAAAAGTATTTCGCAATGTTCTTGTTCTGAACAACCATGTAGCGATTGTTGCACATTCATCATCATTGGCCCGTATCGCTCCACTGGTGGACACAGGCCTCTCCCAAGGCACGCTATCACATGCGGCCTTCCGCTCTGCCCATCCATCCACTCCCAGCTACCTTGTGAACAAGGGAGCCGGGAATCAGGTCGTCTGTTGTTACCAAGAACGTTCATGGTTATTACACATTATCTGGTTAAAATTGCCGTTCTGCGTGATATTAGCATCACAAAGAAATAATCCGTTTTACCACGTCGGCACACTGTATGTTACATGTTACCAAAAAGCAAAAAAAAAACAGCACCCACGTACTTACTATTACGTGCCAAGGGGTCCGCAGAGTTCGAAATAGGCTTGAGGTCTTGCACTAGGGGTCCACGGGCGAGCTGGCCGGTCGCAGAATCAGTTTAGTTGCACACACGTACCGCTGGAGTGGAAACAATGGTCGCGGTACAATGTCAGCAGTAGCGCTGTGAAGTTGCTGTGGAAGATGTGAATGCGACTTAGGAGTGTTGTGGACAATAAATAAAAAGGAAAAAAGTTAAATAATAAATTTAAAAAAAACCAACACATCACCAACCCTTAAAAGTGAAAAATGATGTCGACTTAGTTAATTAAAGGCGTCCGAGGACCGAGTTAAATTAGATTTTACGACATGGTAATTAGTGGAGAGTATATTTAAATTTTTAAGGGTTGTTGATGTGTCGGGGGTTTTTTTAATTTATAATTTAATTTTTTAAGAGACGTAATTTCAATTTTTAATAATTTTGTACGTTTTCTTAATTTTGTTCAGTTAGGTTAGGTTACAAGTTTTGTTTAGTTTTACAACAACTTTCGTTTATTTACTTAAACGCGACTAGTGAAAGTGTAATAAATTCCAATTTTACAGCAGAGATGCCTGCACAAAATAGGAAAAGTGGCGATGATCTTCGAATCAAACATAGCATATAGCATAACACCCCCTCCCTCCTTTTGCGCCGAGGGTTTAAAAAGGTGAGGTGTCATGGGACAACCACACAGCGACAGCGAAGCTTCTTACACTTTGTATTTGAAAATGTTGTTTATTGTTTATTGTATAATTTCATCCATAGGTAGGTAACCTACGCTTGGACATGCCGGAAATTCCGCCAGTTCTAAATTCAATGCGAAAAAGAACTGACAAACCAACTTCGCAAGTCACAATGTTTTGTTAGTACCTACCATATAAGTAACTTAAACTTACAAATAATTAACCCATACTACAAAAGAGCATTAATATTTACAGCATAAACATGAGTACTGAACAATCTGACCACTATGCCTATTTACATTACCTAAATCTCGTGTATAGTGCCAAATCCAATTATTAATTTATTTTTCATCGGGGTAGCGCCCGTAAGTATAAACGGAAGCTCCGATCAGCTATCACCTCCAAGAAGGTAGGTGCCATACCGAAGGCTTCCCTTTGGATTGCTGGCTATACTGGACTAGAAGAAAACACAGCCAAGGCTGCTATGCGGCCATCTTACATCTAGCTAGTTAGTTGAAAAAGAACGACAAAGATAACGCCCTATACAACATTTCAACATATGTAGATTAGGAAATAGTTCATCTGAGGTCGAATGTAGTGTTTCACAGTACCTAAATACCTAAGTGTCGAGTTTTTGAATCATTAACCTTCCTGAAACTAATTGGTCTAAATAATACGTGACTAACGCTATTGTTGCAAAAAAATTAAATAAAACAAATACTCTGAAAAAATACGAAATGGCGAGAAAACGTTTTTGTTTGTGATTTTCAAACTGCTGGTAATTAACTTCCGAGATTCGTTCTGTCGAGAAAGCGTCCTGAGTCCAAAGAATTAGTCAGAATCAGAGATAACTCAAGAATATGGATAGCTAGTCTAGAAAATTTTCAATACACTTACTTTGGAAGTTTTTTTTTCTAACAACCGCCAACTTTTTATTTTTATATTTTTTTTATTGTAAGCTTGACATATGGCGCCGAGGCACCCATGAGGTGTCTAACGGCGCCCCTGGTCATTCGGTCGTATCCGGGGGTTGCAAATGCCATGCCGGCCTGACAGGTGCCCATTCACACCCCTCTTGAAGGACCCGAGACTGTACTTGGGGGGAAATATATGAGCAGGGAGAGCGCTCCAGAGTTTACCGGTTCTGTAGAGGAAAGATCTGCATAATCGATTGGTACGCATCCACGGTAATGTCCAGCGTGTAGGGATGCAATCCCTGCCCCGCGTGGTGCGGAGGTGGAAAGAGGACGGCGGGATCGCATTAAACAGCTCCTCCGAGCGCTCCCCATGGAATAAGCGATAGAACACACTTAGGGAGCCGACAGCCCTACCTGATGATAACTAATTCCCACTACGTATAGTCTATATAGTTCAGTCAACGAAGATTCGAAATTGCCGTATATTTACACTAAATCGTGTAGTCTGGATTATTATTTTAAGTGGTAGGGGTGACCCCCCAGGTATAACATACTAAAAGTCCCCAGGGGGGGGGGGGGGGGGGGGAGGGGGAGAAAGGTCCCATTTTTCAGTTTTTCTTAAATTTCTCGAAAAGTAAGCGTCGTATGTAAAAGAAGCTGAAGAAGGAAACAAAGCTGATTAAATTTGCTACAAAATGGTTTTTTTTTTTGGACTAGAACATAAAGAAATACGGGGATGGAAATGTCAAAAAATTTGAAAAATGAGGTTAATACCGCAGAAAATTTATGTTTATCCAATTCCAATTTACCTAGAATTAACGGGGAAGTAATGAATATTGATTCACCCGATTGACGTGAATAGGGTGAGGGGGCGGTTTAGTCAACGAAGGGACTGAACTAATAGCCTAGCTGTCTATATTACTGCTGACTGCATAATGCTACTTGTTTCGGCTTACATAATTATACTAGTAGAATTTGTCCGTTTCGCTCTTATGTCTTCGCTCGAGGTGCCTTCAAGAAAAATTAATCTGCTCTGCTTGAAGGTAGTTTGGCTTTATCTCTGTGGAGAGAAACGAGAGATGTGCGAACGAGTAGGAACACGTTGCGCAAGGGAGAGAGCTTGCGATAACGGATACCATTGAAGAAAAAATAATATTGTGTTATTTATTTGTTTTAGATAGACAGCACAGGGAAGCATTTAGAACCAAAAAATATAATATATAAGGTGTTTCGTTAGTCATGTCAATAACTTCGGGAGGGTTACATACACACAAACACACACACACACAAATAAACAGGTTACGCAAAAAAAAATATGTTTTTAGCATTACTTTTCGAGAAATTTAACAAAACATGTTTGCTACCTAAACATTAACCTGTGTGTAACAGTAGGTAACATGCATTGTACGGGGTCAATGACCGTACTATGTTCAAACTCAGAACAGCTGTTTGTTGTAAGTGAGTCATAACATAAGGTCACTATGATTGGTTTTTACAGCTACTTATTTGATTTTATTTTTTTGTTAGGAGAAAAAATGCTCCTATAAACATATGTTTTTTTGCTTAAAGTGTTTGTTTGATTGCGTATGTAACCCTCCCGAAGTTATTGACATGACATGACTAACAAAACACTTTATATATAAAAATAACCCAATCTCGAAATAATCTCTCCTTCTTAGAAAAGGGAACTTCTGTGTGTGTATGTTTGTATGTACGTTTCTGTCTTCTGTGTGTATGTACGTTTGAGGTAAACTGCGGAACCACTCAAAAGATTTGTTTACCGTTTGCACCAGTTGCAAATTAAAAATAATAATGAAATTTTCCACACTAAGTCAAAATCCTTTTTGAATTGACTGTATGTATATGTATATGACTATATGTATATATATATTTAGATATTATATATTGTATAAACTGTAATTCATAGGGGAAGGTGTGGATCTAAGCTTGCGATGGCTTCACCGAACATATCCGGGCCCATCGGCAGTAGAGGAGGGTATTAATCAAGGTCGGGACTAGCGAGTGGCCACTCTAAATATTTTTTTTTTATTTAATTTAATTTATAATTTGTAATTTATACTTTTAATTAACTAATACGTACCTTATGTGTAGTGTATGTATATTATAGTTTATCATAGTTATTTTCCTTATAATTATATTTTTCACTAGCTGAGCCCGCGGCTCCGCTCGCGTGAAATTCGTATTCCAAAGAAGAATGTAAGTAACTAAGGGCGAGGCCGAAGGCCGAGCTGCGTTCAGGTAAGCGATAAACCTTCTCAAAGAAAGTAACTAACTAAGGGCGAGGCCGAAGGCCGAGCTGCTTTCAGGTAAACGATAAACCTTTTTCAAATAAAGGAAGTAAGTAAGGGCGAAGCCGAAGGCCGAGCTGCGTTCAGGAAGACGACAAACCTTCTGGAAGAAAGGAAGGAACTAAGTGCGAGGCCGAAGGCCGAGCTGCGTTCAGGTAAACCAAAAACCCTCTTCCGCCTTCGGGCCTCGCCCTTAAAGACTTCCTTTCTTCGATAGAATATAATATCGTTTACTCAATCTATTTATTTCATATAAATAAAAAAGTAATATTAATAACCAAAGAATTAAACTTACCTAACAAACATTAAAATAACTATCAAAACGGGCATTTTCAAATGTTCTTAGAGCACTTGCGGCATTACCCCGCTGGATGGCAAGGCTTACCCTTTGAATGAAGTACATAAGCCCTTGATGACGGGACACCAGTTGCGTCAACCAGCTCAAGCCTCTTTTGGCTTCACTGCTCCACGGACCGAGGGTTTCAACCGCAAACGCAACAAATTCGAAATCTTGAATTATATTTCTATATTTGCTGCGTTGGAGGCTCTCCGACCCAGCCTCGGCCGCGCCAGCCGCTCTTGAAGATGTCCTAACGTGACTTGGAGCCAATGTGAGAACAAAAGTGGCGTCCCACATCAAAGAACTACCCTTAGTCCATGGCACTAAGGTCTCTAGCATCGGGCCTCTTGCCATCCAGCCGGGAATAACCGCGAGGTTCTAGGATGCACGGTATATTTGCCGTTAGAAGCGTGGACTTTATAATAAAATTTAAATTAAATTAACTCAATCTTAATATTAATTAACTTTATTCGAGATGGTTTAGCTTCTTCCTGAACGCAGCTCGGCCTTCGGCCTCGCCCTTAGTTACTTGCTTTCTTCGAGATGGTTTATCATTTGTCAGAACGTAGCTCGGCCTTCGGCCTCGCCTTAGTTGCTTACTTTCTTCAAGATGGTTTAGCTTCTTCCTGAACGCAGCTCGGCCTTCGGCCTCGCCCTTAGTTACTTGCTTTCTTCGAGATGGTTTTTCAATTATCCGAACGTAGCTCGGCCTTCGGCCTCGCCTTAGTTACTTACTTTCTTCAAGATGGTTTAGCTTCTTCCTGAACGCAGCTCGGCCTGCGGCCTCGCCCATAGTTACTTACTTTCTTCGAGAAGGTTTATGGTCTTCCAGAATAGAGCTCGGCCTTCGGCCTCGTTCTTAGTTACTTATTTTCTTCAAGAATGTGTTTCTTCTTCCTGAAATCAGCTCCGCCTTTCGCCTCGCCCTTAGTTACTTTCATCGAGAAAGAATATCGTTTACGTGAGCGCAGATCCGCCTTCGGGCCCGCCTTTAGTTACTTACTTTCTTTTTTTTAAATACGAATTTCACGCGAGCGAAGCCGCGGGCAACAGATATATAAATTTTATTGCACCAATGACAGCGACATAACTTCGACTTTCAATTATTATTTTTATTTATCAAACAATTTGTCACCGGCCAGCTCACGTCGAGATGACAGTTCTCCGTTGTCAACATGACATTTAAAATTGTTTTTACCTTTACTTTGGACCACGTGATTTTAAACGCGCAATAATGTTTATAATTGTAATTTTTTTTTTATTTTTGTTAATTTTTTTTACGTATTATGTTAACCCGGCATATAAACTGCCACTATACAAAGTTTCGTCTAATTCCGTTCAGTGGTTTTTGCGTGATGCGCGTACAGACAAACAAACAAACAAACAAAAATTTTAAAAACTGTTCTAACATGTTCAGTATCTCATTTTAAGCCACCCTGGTTAGTTTTTTTCCGAATACATTCAATGTACAGACTTTCTTACCTCTACGATTTTATTATATGTATAGATTCCCACAGTTAAGTCTTTTGCTACTACCTACCTAAATCTCACACACAACATACGACTCTCAATCATCCAAAGGTTGACTGGGAGAAATCCCTGTCCGCCTTTGACCGTCATGAAAATTACTTATCGTTTGTTACTGTAAATAATGTTTTGGAGCAATAAAGCATTTATATTTATTGAGAAACTGTTATATGGCTTTTATGGTTGAATATACATACTTAACAAGGGATACATACATAATAAAGGATAAGGACATGATGCCGTGCTAAAGGGCGACAGGCTCGCCACCTCTCACCTTGGCATGGTACTTCCACCGAGTCATGCAGCAGGTGGGTTCTTCGTGCCTTACTTGCTGCTTGATCGATTGAATCTTGTTCGAATAATTTGCGAAACGTGGTGGTCGGTGTTGTGCTGTAATTTACCAGAGTTCTTGCAGCACAACACCGATTACTCTGCTTGCCCCGATTGTCGGTATTCAGCGTGTGTGATATACATACATACATACATATTAAGTCGGAATCTAAGATCAGTTCGGAATACTTAGGCATGGAATAATGATGGAATAACAATAATGTACAATAAATTATCCATACTATAGATCTGTTCAGATTTTTTTAAATTGTATAGGTACTGTCGGACAGAGGGGTGATACACCATTATTGCACATTTTCGAAGACTGCTTTAAAATTTTATTTTAAAATATTATTTTAAAATATTGAAAAAATATTTTTGGTTTGTTATATATAAAACGGTTCTAACGATGTCATACTTATAAACAATATGTTAAAAATATTTTGTATTATTTAAATGTTACATTTGACACCCTGTGGGATAAAATGTTTAATGCATTTTGAAAATATCTTCTAGAAGTTTATGCAAAATAAGATTATCTAATTGCGTACCAAATTTCAACTTCAACTGTTATGTTATGTATGACCCTCCTGTGACAGACGAAAGGACGGACGGACGCAGGAGTCGCACCATAAGTTTCACCTATTTCAGCTACGAAATTTAAAAACCGGCCAAGTGCGAGTCGAACTCGCGCACCGAGGGCCATGCCAGCGCTACTCACGCCATCTAGATGGCGTGTTATGAAATGCTTCATATTAGTTAATGTCATGCTTCATAATCTATTCGGTAGATGGCGCGCGCGCATACACTTTTTGGTTTCTTCTATGGGAATCCCCGTGAATTTTTTACTTTTCCTATTTTTATTATTTGTTGTTATATCGACCATAATAACACATTTTTTGTGAAAATTTCAACGGGCTACCTATTACGGTTCAAGAGATACAGCCCTCGGACAGACGGACGGACGGACGGACGGACGGACGGACGGACGGACGGACGGACGGACGGACGGACGGACTGACAGACAGACAGACAGACAGACAGACAGACAGACAGACAGACAGACAGACAGACAGACAGACAGACAGACAGACAGACAGACAGACAGACAGACAGACAGACAGACAGACAGACAGACAGACAGACAGACAGACAGACAGACAGACAGACAGACAGACAGACAGACAGACAGACAGACAGACAGACAGACAGACAGACAGACAGACAGACAGACAGACAGACAGACAGACAGACAGACAGACAGACAGACAGACAGACAGACAGACAGACAGACAGACAGACAGACAGACAGACAGACAGACAGACAGACAGACAGACAGACAGACAGACAGACAGACAGACAGACAGACAGACAGACAGACAGACAGACAGACAGACAGACAGACAGACAGACAGACAGACAGACAGACAGACAGACAGACAGACAGACAGACAGACAGACAGACAGACAGACAGACAGACAGACAGACAGACAGACAGACAGACAGACAGACAGACAGACAGACAGACAGACAGACAGACAGACAGACAGACAGACAGACAGACAGACAGACAGACAGACAGACAGACAGACAGACAGACAGACAGACAGACAGACAGACAGACAGACAGACAGACAGACAGACAGACAGACAGACAGACAGACAGACAGACAGACAGACAGACAGACAGACAGACAGACAGACAGACAGACAGACAGACAGACAGACAGACAGACAGACAGACAGACAGACAGACAGACAGACAGACAGACGGCGTATGCTTAGTAATAGGGTCCCGTACCTGATACGGAACCCTAATAAAAACCGGCCAAGTGCGAGGCGCACCGACACCGAGGGTTCCGTATCGCGATGTCATGGTCAGCGCCACTCACGCCATCTATGGCGTGTTTATGAAATGCTTCATTTAGTTAAAATTCATGATTAGTTAAAGTGCTTCGTACTCTATTCGGTAGATGGCGCGCGCGCATACACTTTTTGGTTTCTTCTATGGGGACCCCACGATTTTTTCACTTTTTCTTATTTTTATTATTTGTTGTTATATCGGCCACAATAATACATATTCTGTAAAAATTTGAACAGGCTACCTATTACGGTTCAAGACATACAGCCCTCGGACAGACGGACAGACGGCGGCGTAGACTTAGTAATAGGGTCCCGTACAGGATACGGAGACCTAAAAAAAAAAAGTTTTAAAAAACATAAAACCGACTTCCTAAAAAAAGTAAAACTAAAAAACTATTTAAAATAAAAATATAAAAACCGCCTTCAAAAATATATGAAATAAAAACCTAAAAAAAAAAACGAACCCTAGAGTTGAAGGCGGTGCTAAAAAGGCTACACAAATCACAAAGGATATTATCATCCGCTCATGTTTTCTTTCATGCATCATTTTTGCTTGCTTTAGCACCGCCTTCAACTCTAGGGTTCGTTTTTTTTTTTAGGTTTTTATTTCATATATTTTTGAAGGCGGTTTTTATATTTTTATTTTAAATAGTTTTTTAGTTTTACTTTTTTTAGGAAGTCGGTTTTATGTTTTTTAAAACTTTTTTTTTATTTCACAGTTTTTTTTAGTAATTTTTTGCTATTAATGTACTCGGCGGAATTTCACAGTTTTTTTTAGTAATTTTTTGCTATTAATGTACTCGGCGGAATCGCTCGGCCTTCGGCCTCGCGATTCCGCCTCGCTTTCCAATCCGATCTTGACCCAATTAAAATAGGACCACGTCAGCTTCGATAGCTCAGTGGTGCAGACAGTCAACTGTCGCTATTGAATTTTAAGCAACGCTGGGTGCGGTCAGTACTTAGATGGGTGACCGCTGACCGTTGGAGGCTGACCAAGGTTCGGATTCCTCGTAAAACTGTAAGTCCCTTCCCTCGTAATTTTACTTGGTGGTAGGGTTTAACCTTCCCGGGTTGGTACCACCGCACTGAATTAAACGTCGGTCGAAACGGCTATGTAAATAGTTTGTGTTTTCCGACCAGTTCAGTGTAGTCAGCACGATCAAAGGGGGAAGCACTGACATGGCACTGGTGTTATGGGCTGACATCACAGACGTTGTAGGTGATGTTGCAGAACTTAGTAGAATGGACAGACATAAACGTGTTACGGAAGCCTACTTTTATTATAAAATAACCGTCGGAGGACCTTGGTTGAAAATTGTAAAATTTAGTAGAACGGATAGACATGCATATGTTACGGAACCCTACATTCATTTTGCAGAACTTAGTAGAATGGACAGACATAAACGTGTTACGGAACCCTACTTAACAGTTGCACTCCGGGAGTGCCGGCAGATCCCGTGCCACTCTAACTTAACCCTTAACGCAATGACTTAAGGTTTCATTTTAAAAATGACGCTGACGCGATGTCGCGAGTTATACATTTTTACCCACCTAAAAAAGTGCCAAGAGCCGCTAAAGAAGTTTTCACTTCAAAAACCTCAGGGTTATCCCCTTTCAAATAAAAAAAAAAAGAATTTTCAAAATCGGCCCACAATTGACGGAGTAATCGCGTAACAAACATCCAAAAAAAGAAAACATACCGTCGAATTGAGAATCTTTTAGGTCTAAAGTAAATTTCTCGTGAAGACAAATGCAACGAGCCCAAACACGATGGGTTTATCATGTGTAGTTTAGGAGTTCCTATGGCCACCTTCTGTCTCCATCATCAAACCAGCTCGATGGTACTCGGTACAGTAGGTACTGGCCAGGTACCATAATAAATTAAACGCCGGTCGGAAAAGATAAAAAAATTTCAAATTTAGAACATTCATGAAACAAGGGTCCGAATATGTATCACTAGTATATCGATTCATGTATTTCAACAGGACAGAGAAAATTTCAAAATATTAGGTATTTAATACTTTTTAGTTTTTTTTTTTTTGTTTTTTGGAAATCGGTTTAATATTTTTTAAAACAGTTTTTATTTCATTCTTTTTAGTAATATTACATAAAAAAGAATAATCGAAATCGAATAATCGAAATCGATTGAAGTGGTACAGAATTATTCGCCATATGTGTCAGACTGCAAATTGCTGAATAAGTCCACATCACAAATGTTTTGCTGAAGGTAACCACACACCATACTAATTTATCAAACTGAAAATTGCCGAAAACGACCACATCACAAGTTTTGCTGAAGGTAACCACACACCATAGTTTTATGCTGATTTTTCGAAAACCACTGAACCAATTTCGATAAAATTGAAATGGGACCACCTCGGAAGTATGACCTAACTAACAAAAAAAGAATTTTCTAAATCGGCCCTCAATTGACGGAGAAATCGTGTTACAAACATACAAAAAAATAATAAAAAAAAAAATAAAAAAAAAAATAAAAAAAAACATACAGACGAATTGAGAACCTCCTCCTTTTTTGGAAGTCGGTTAAAAAGGATGAACAATACACTTTTAAATGCAAATTCGTAACCGCAACTTATAATCATCTATGTAAGTGAACGTATATACCTACGTTCTTTGAGATAATAAAGGTTCTATAAACTAGCCAGTTGAAACTTGTATGTACCGTGTGGGGCCGGTACTTTAAAAGAATATCCCCACTGCATCTCTCCCCGTGTATGTCGTAAAAGGCGACTAAGGGATATGACTCCCTTCTTATATTACTAGGTGGTAGGGTTTAACCCGCCCGGGTTGGTACCACCGCACTGAATGAAAGGTCGGTCGAAACGGCTATGTAAATGGTTTGTGTTTTCCGTCCAGTTCAGTGTAGCCGGCACGACCGAAGGGAAGCACTGACGTGGCACCAAGTTCACCCGGTGTTATGGGCTGACATCACAGATGTTGTAGGTGATGTAGCCAACCGTGTCAAGTTTCAATAAAAAAAAAAAAAAAACCTTTCATATCACAAAGAGCGTAACGTTTTCGCCGCCCACATTATATTCTCTTATCACAAACAATTAACCAGTACCTACCTAATGTCCACGATAATATTATTTTATCATTATCACGCTTCTATCGGGATTCATAAGAATCGATGTTTCGCGACCGCATACCGCCCGCGCCCGGTTGCACAAACTCGAGCTACGGGTGAGGCTTAATCTTCGGTTTAGCGCGGCGATAAAAGCGCTTCATGGCATGGTTCGGATTTCATGTAAATAGCTTTGTGTGTTATTATATAGGATGTTTTAACGGCAAGTACATTAATTTCGCCAGCGCGATCCTCATGTTTTACCGAGACAAAAAGTAAATAAAGTTTTTCTCTAAAGTGTCCAGTTTTGGAGATATGAATTTTTGAAATTTATCTTTTCGTCTAGTGTGATTTGACGCGCGCAGGGGGAGGGTGCTGGCGCGCGAACGGTCAGGGTCGCAAAATTAACGCCGCACCGCGCCGTCGCGCATCTACTCTCTCCGTGCACTCGTCCCTGCTCGCTCACTCACCGCGCGCCTTTCATTCCCACGTTCGTGCGGAACATTAGATCCTTTTACACTAAATAAATCAATTAGTTTGTATGAAAACTGTAACTTTTTATTTAAAGGGAATTCAGAAAAAAGTTATTTTACTTTTTTGTTACTATTGATTTCAATAATCATTTTCTAAATTTAATGTAGTGGCCATTACAACACCCTGTATTATGTAATAAATAACACATATATTTCTTCTCCCTTTTACTTGCACTACCCATACTTCTTTCTCTATAATTCCTCGTCACCCAAAGGTTGACTGGAAGAAATCACTTGGAGTAATAAATCCGCCTTTGCTCACACCTGTATTTCTTGCTTCTTTTAGTGCAGAGTTCTTCTTCCAAATTGTGTGCTCCAAAGAGTTTAAATTCAATTTTTTCCTCCGGCCTCTCATAGGACTATGCTTTCCGGAGTCCTTTAATCTCTAGTTAAGACTTGCTGAAGGATAGACAGCGAACAGTACAACCGGCCCCAATCCAATGATAGGGGTTTTTTTGTAGCCATTATCTGTACATTGGTATCAGATAATTGTCATCTGATAAAACACGCAAAAACATGTGCAACCCGGCTGCTTACTAATGACTCCTTTATTGCAATTGTATTGGTGACCAGTGTCAGTGCTTAGTGCTTACGTTGTGCAAATTTTAGTGTTGAATTTGTGTCGAATCCTGTGGAATTTGAATTTGTGTTGAATTTGAATTGGTGACCTTATGAATTGTACTTTTCACAGGAGAAAAGAGGATTGTTTGCATATACGGTAAGTGTTTATTGCAATTTCTGTGTGTTTAAGAAGTTTATTAAATTATTTATTACTCCTACGGGAAACCTTAGCACGAACTCGCACGTCTCTGTGCAACAGGGACGACGCTCTACAACCCGTTTGTCTCTTTCTAAAGCTCGACACGCATTATTTGTACATACTCTGAGTATGTGGCGAGGCGAGCATGACTCATCTGTAATGTCATTAACAAAGTAAATTAATCAGTCAAAACTAATTTAATATAATAAATAAAAATGTGTATTTTACAAAATCATCCAGAAGACCTTGTACCTAAATTTGCTACAAAATGGTTTTTTTTTTTTTGGATTAGAACATAAAGAAATACGGGGGTTGAAATTTAAAAAAAGTTTAAAAATGAGGTTAATACCGCAGAAAATTTATGTTTATCCAATTCCAATTTACTTAGAATTAACGGGGAAGTATATGATTTCCCCGTTAATTTTTTAATATAATAAATAGAATTTAATATAATAAATAAAAATGTGTTTTTTACAAAATCATCCAGAAGACCTTGTACCTGGACTTCTATAATTAATGTTTGTCTTACCTTATCAATAAATTATACTACTAATAATAAATCTGTAAGGGATAGTCATGAAGTAAGTTATATTGTTTTATGAGATATTGCGTTTGAAGACTGTATGTATGACACAAAAACTAAATTGATGATTTTTAGAAATCTTTTCTGTATGTATGTATGTATGTTCCTCCATAACTCTTAAACCGATCATCCGAATTTGATTAAACTTAAGTACATTTACCTATACGAGGCGAGACACAGGATAGGCTAATTAAAATTCAGTTCCGGCTACGCTAAGATGTGGCTCTCATACAAACCGAATTGTTCCGCGCGCCGAAATAAAGGTATGGTAGCGGTGTTAGGTACTTACTTTCTTCTTTTTAAATACGAATTTCAGGCGAGTGAAGCTGCGGGCAAAAGCTTGTATAACATATAATTTTGAATATTCTTCTATAGAATATAATTTTGAATATTCACATAATAATTTAGAATATTTTTATTATTCGTATAGGTTAGTCAAAAATTAATTATAGAAGTCCTGGTACAAGTCTGGGCGATTTGTTTTTATTCGCTAGCTTTGCATTTAAATAAAAAAAATATATTTTATTTACAACAATATAAGAAAGTAAGGTAAATTTTCCATTTTAATTTTCTTACTAATGATTAAATTATCTGCTTAATTGATTTCTTCGATATTATCGGCACCAATCACAATCCAACTTGTCCAATTGCTATATTATTTCGTAAAAGTGATAACAACAGAATTTAATCTCACTTCCGGTAGGCAAACGAAAAAGAACACTAGAAAAACGGCGTAGTTAATAACGGTCCTTCAAGAGGGGCGTGAATGGGCACCTGTCAGCCCGGCATGGCATTCGCAACCCTCGCATACGACTGAATGTCCATGGGCGTCGTTAAACACCTTATGGGTGGCTCCGCGCCATATGTCGCGCGTTCAATAAAAAAAAAGGTGCTATAATAATGCGCTAAGGCCTTTTCATACCATCCGTTTCACACCGTCCATTTCACACCGTCAGACATACAGACAGACACACAGACGCACAGACAGACAGACGGCTCCTTTTGCGTCGTCGGGGATTTAAAATGATCCTACACGACGCTCGGGCATGTGCTCAAAAAGGCCCAAGTGTGTACCTATGTGCCCATAAGTGTAACAGCATGTAAGAAAATATGCTACTAACTTTTTTTTATGGAATCTGACACGGTTGGCTGTATAACCCGTGATATCAGCCCCTAGCACCTTGGTGAACTAGGTGCCATGGCAGTGCTTTAATTTGGTCGTGCTGGCTACACTGGACTGGGAGACACGACCTATATAAATAGCCTCTTCGAGCCTTCATTCATTGGGGTCGTGTCAACCACATAGTAAGGTAAAGGGAAGGGACCTACAGTTTTACGTGGAATCCGAACCGCGGTCAGCCCTAATGGTCGAACGGTCACGCGTCCAAGTTCTGATGCTGTTCTGAGCTAAGACGGCGACGAAATTCTCAAACTAGAATGCCTCATCCATCACCTCGTAGAATTAATAGACTACAATGTTTCTGAAGGAGATATTCAGGTACCAATACTTCACCTAATTGAACTGTTCTAAAATACGATCAAATACTTAGTAGGTAGTTACTTACATAGATCGACGTATGGTGACTACAATTAATTCAGCTTGGCCGACTGCACTAAGGCTCTCGAAAGAAGTATCATAATATGCAACTGGAAAATTAAGAAAATTCAAAATTTATATAAAAAGAAATGTGGAAATAAATAGATGAAGAATTAATAATTGAACTGAATGAAAAGTCGGTCGAAACAGCTATGTAGTTAGTTCGTGTTTTCCATCCGACACGACTTGGGAACCCTTGACATGGCACCAAGGTGTTATGAGCTGACAACACGGATGTTGTAGGTGATGTAGCCAACCGTGTCAGTTTCCATAAAAAATATATATATAATTTCAGCAAGTGAGCATGTAAAATGGCGATGCAGCGGACTCTAGCGGCTGCAGTGCTGCTGCTTTGCATAGCGCTCGCCCGTACGCAGCGCTGCGCGTACTTCACCGCGATCCCGCGAGGCGAGCCCGACCCGGACCTCGAGCACCCGGACTTCACAGGTAACTTATCGGGACAGACAAGTCAGCGGCTGCAATGCTGCTGCTGTGGATAGCGCTCGCCCGTACGCAGCGCTGCGCGTACTTCACCGCGATCCCGCGAGGCGAGCCCGACCCGGACCTCGAGCACCCGGACTTCACAGGTAACTTATCGGGACAGACAAGTCAGCGGCTGCAATGCTGCTGCTGTGGATAGCGCTCGCCCGCACGCAGCGCTGCGCGTACTTCACCGCGATCCCGCGAGGCTAGCCCGATTCGGACCTCGACCACCCGGACTTCACAGGTAACTTGGCGGGACAGACAAGTCAGCGGCGGCGATGCTGCTGCCGTCCATAGCGCTCACCCGCACGCAGCGCTGCGCGTACTTCACCGCGATCCCGCGAAGCTAGCCCGACTCGGACCTCGACCACCCGGACTTCACAGGTTCCTAACTTGGCGGGACAGACAAGTCAGCGGCGGCGATGCTGCTGCCTTTCATAGCGCTCACCCGCACGCAGCGCTTCGCGTACTTCACCGCGATCCCGCGAGGTAGCCCGACTCGTACCTCGACCACCCGGACTTCACAGGTAAATTGGCGGGACAGACAAGTCAGCGGCGCAATGCTACTGCTGTGGATAGCGCTCGCCCGCACGCAGCGCTGCGCGTACTTCACCGCGATCCCGCGAGGCTAGCCCGATTCGGACCTCGACCACCCGGACTTCACAGGTAACTTGGCGGGACAGACAAGTCAGCGGCTGCAGTGCTGCAGCTGTGCATAGCGCTCGCCCGCACGCAGCGCTGCGCGTACTTCACCGCGATCCCGCGAGGCGAGCCCGACCCGGATCTCGAGCACCCGGACTTCACAGGTAACTTATCGGGACAGACAAGTCAGCGGCTGCAATGCTGCTGCTGTGGATAGCGCTCGCCCGTACGCAGCGCTGCGCGTACTTCACCGCGATCCCGCGAGGCTAGCCCGATTCGGACCTGGACCACCCGGACTTCACAGGGAACTTGGCGGGACAGACAAGTCAGCGGCGGCGATGCTGCTGCCGTTCATAGCGCTCACCCGCACGCAGCGCTGCGCGTACTTCACCGCGATCCCGCGAAGCTAGCCCGACTCGGACCTCAACCACCCGGACTTCACACACAGTTACCTAACTTGGCGGGACAGACAAGTCAGCGGCGGTGATGCTGCTGCCTTTCATAGCGCTCACCCGCACGCAGCGCTTCGCGTACTTCACCGCGATCCCGCGAGGCTAGCCCTACTCGTACCTCGACCACCCGGACTTCACAGGTAAATTGGCGGAACAGACAAGTCAACGGCGGCAATGCTACTGCTGTGGATAGCGCTCGCCCGCACGCAGCGCTGCGCGTACTTCACCGCGATCCCGCGAGGCTAGCCCGATTCGGACCTCGACCACCCGGACTTCACATGTAACTTGGCGGGACAGACAAGTCAGCGGCGGCGATGCTGCTGCCGTTCATAGCGCTCACCCGCACGCAGCGCTGCGCGTACTTCACCGCGATCCCGCGAAGCTAGCCCGACTCGGACCTCGACCACCCGGACTTCACAGGTAAATTGGCGGGACAGACAAGTCAGCGGCGGCAATGCTACTGCTGTGGATAGCGCTCGCCCTCACGCAGCGCTGCGCGTACTTCACCGCGATCCCGCGAGGCGAGCCTGACCCGGACCTCGAGCACCCGGACTTCACAGGTAACTTATCGAGACAGACAAGTCAGCGGCTAAAGTGCTACTGCCGTGCAAAGCTCCACTAGTAACAATGAAAAGGGTTTTTCCGCTTCAGCAAAGAGATTGTTCTTCAAAATGCTGATGATGAACACTCACATTTTCTCTTGTCTACACAGGAGTGACGTGGGCCGAAAGACCGCTGCTGCCCGCACCAGACCGCGATGACCTCTGCATGGAAGACTACTCGGCAGCTCAGGGGGGTCAGCTCATCCATATAGAAGAGGAGATCGAGGGAGACATCATCATTGCAAAAATCAACTACGATGGTGAGATGCTGTTTTCATAGAAATAACCTAAAGCATAAGTTTTTATTTTCAAGTCAATGATTGTTTTGTTATGGGCATCCAACAAATATGCTTTTCTAAACCAAAATCTAGTTTTTGAGACAAGACATTTTGATAATTTTTTTTATTGCTGCCGAATTGGGTGGCGGTGCCCGAGGTCGACGCCTCAAGCGTGGTCAACATCACCTCCGAGGAGGTACCAGTCCCAACTCACTCCGTCTTGAAGGCGGAGAAAAATGGGGGCGTTGACCGTGGCACTACCGGTAGCACTACTAGTAGTGCCACGGTTAAAATTTATTTACCGTAGCACTTCTGATATAAATATAATACAGGTGACACTACTGATTTAATTTGATAGGCTTACTCCCAAAATACGATAATCCAAAACACTAGCAAAACCCGGGAAACCTGCATTGTGTGAGATTCCAAAGTGAAACTTTTTCGCACTATTACTATAAGATTCTAAATAAATAAAAAAGACATTTTATTGTTTTAACCGTGGCACAGTCGAAGCTTGTAGGCTTATTCATCAGTTCAATAAAGCACTTAGTTCCATAGGACCCTCACACATACAGTGACAAAGATGTGTTCCTCTGTTTCCTAAGCAATTTCTATACATTTGTTCATTTCAGAGCTGTTGCAGTACTTGCAGTGTATTACTGTGTTATCGATGTGCATAACAGATTGCGAATAATTCTGTACCACTTCAAACGATTTCGATTATTCCATTTCGATTATTCTTTTTTATGTGATATTACTAAAAAGAAAGAAATCAAAACTGTTTTAAAAAACAAAAAACCGACTCCGATGAAATCACTTTTCTAATTCGGTGCTAAACCCAACAGAAATAAATGTGAACATCACTTGCCAGCAATTTAAATCTTTGCCAGCACTAGTTTCTCAAGACGTGGGTTTCTGTTTGGCAACGATTTCGAAAAGTGATTTCATGCCCACATATTTTCCACCAAGTACAGTCTCGGGTCCTTTAACAGGGGCGTGAATGGGCACCTGTCAGGCCGGCATGGCATTCGCAACCCCCTCATGCCATCGAACGTCTATGGGCGTCGCTAGACACCTTATAGGTGACTCGGCGCCTTATAAACCTCGACGCTATCAAATTAAATCAGTAGTGCTACGGTAAATTAATTTTAACTGTGGCACTACCTGTATTAAATCAGTAGTGCTACGGTAAATGAATTTTAACCGTGGCACTACTAGTAGTGCTACCGTTAGTGCCACGGTCAACGCGCGGAAAAATGCCCCTGGGGAAAGGCTATTACCCCGCGATTTTAAGTTCCGTAGATATTTAAATATCTTTGATTGCAGGAATAGGGAACGATACTCCCCAGAAGCCCGTTCCACACCTTTGCAGTGCGGCATAAGAACGATTCAGATAATCGTGCAGTTCGAAGAACTCTTCTGTCGACTACAAAGGGGTGTTTCGATTTCGATAATGTTGACCTGATTATATCATTTGGTATTTGAGCCATCAATTAATTTACCAGTCAAACCGGCAGAATATGCCCAGAAAGAAAATGATTCTTCAGAATCCTCAAAGTGGTGATGTAGATGTTGACATTTTCTGTTTTAAGGTACGGCAACACCTGAAATGGGTTCCTACTTAACCGGATCTAGAAATCAGTTGGGCGCTGTCATAAGGAGAGAACCTTCCTTAGACAATTCCTGGTACCTCGTCATCACTGAAAGGTAAATCTGGGTAAATCATAGTGATAGTCCTTATAATGATTACTTACAGAGATGACAATGCCCCCATGCAGTTAAATATATAACATGTTCTCTTGCATTCCACGCCCCGCCTCCTGATTGGATTATCTCTATCTCTACTTCTTATAAAAGAGCACGTCTGTCTGTCAAAACCATTTTTCTCAGGAAAGGGTAGAGGTATCAACTTGAAATTAATATCAAATACTATGGTCTACGTTTACTTGGAGGTCTAGGTAAACTCAAGCTTCTAGGTCAACACAATCACAAGATACGTCTATTTATGTCACATATTTTGCTACTGAAAAATCAAATCAAACCGCTATAGTACTTCCCGTTAAGAAGCAAGGTGTCACAGTACAAGTAAAGGAAAAAAATCAGAAAATTGTAAAGTAGTTGTCATAATAAAAATTATTATTTCTGTATATTTCAACTACAATAATGCCTGACAGTCAAAGCATTGCTGTAGTTTTTATATAGGCGTTTCGTGATTTCCAAAACACAATTATTTTGGTACATATATAGGTAACACAATTTTTTTTTTTTTGATGGAAACTGACACGGTTGGCTCAATCAACTACTACATATGCCGCATGATGCCAGCCCATAACACCTTGGTGAACTAGGTGCCATGTCAGCATTTCCCATCGCGTACCGGCTACACTGAACTGGACAGAAAACACGAACTTTTACATAGTCGTTTCAAACGACATTCAGTGCGGTGGTACGAACCGCCCGGGTTGGTGTGATTTTTTTATTATTTTTTTTATCTAATCCGGTATGGGTGGCTGAGTCGGAGGGGCCAAAGCGCTCCGATCAGCCAATATCTCCTCCGAGAAGATAGGTGCTCTATAGGAGACTTCCCTGCATTGCTGGCTATACTGGACTAGAGGAGAATACAACCGAGGTTGCTATGCGGCCATCTTACATCCAGTACGGTGGTACCAACCCAGTCGGCTACAATTTGAGCCTACCACCTAGTAAGGGGCAAGGGAAGGGACCTACAAGTTTTACACCGGTTCCGAACGGTGAAGCAGCACGTGTAAGTATTATTATTGTGTGCGATCGGAAACTGGCGACAGCGGCTCCGACACGAGGTGGCGTTCATGGCACATCTTCTCTCCTTCCAAAATCTTTGGGTTAAACCCTACCAGTAAGGTAAGAAGGGGCCTACAGTTTTATGTGGGAAATCGAACCACGGTCAGCCTCCAACGGTCGAGCGATGGTGGTACGGAAACCTCGGTGCACGAGTTCGACTTTTATGCAACTGTAACTAACGACCTGTGACTTTCAAATCTTTCAAATTCAGATCTGCGGAACAAATGATTGATCGGCCATTCAGATATTTCTAAGGTCATCTCAAAGAGCATTGGTTATTTCCAGACAAGACTACGAGACACCTTCCATGCAGAGGTACATGTTCAATATTGACATCTGGGAGACACAAACAACCCCGTTGAGGATCCTGGTCTCGCTGAGTATTGTCAACATCGACGACAACCGACCGGTCATTCATCTCGATAGCGACTGCAGTGTAGAGGTCAGAAAATAGTATTTTTTCGTTTCTGAACAAAATATTGCAGGTAGATTAGAACAAAACTCGGAGAAAATTATGAAATCGGCTTACCGGTGCGATGATGGCGAGCGCATCGCTGCAGCTCGACATTTCGAGGCCTCTATGGGACCCGTTCTCAAGAGGACGTGCTAGCTCCTCCGGCAGCCAGCACTTCACTGACAGGAGCCCGCCTGCTTCTCAAATTGTAGTGGTGGGTAGGTATTACTGTCGGATTCGCTGCGTTCCTTACCTACATACCTACCCACCACTAAAATTTGAGAAGCAGGCGAGCTCCTGTCAGTGACGTGCTGGCTGCCGAAGGAGCTAGCACGTCCTCTTGAGAACGGGTCCCATAGAGGACTCGAAACGTCGAGCTGCAGCGATGCGCTCGCCATCATCGCACCGGTAAGCCGATTTCATAATTTAATATGAGTGGCGGTGCGGGACTAAAAACTAATTTAAAATTCGGAGAAAATTAATAATGAATATCGTGTGGGGTACTTCAAAGTTACACCCCGCTGCATCTCTCCCCGTGCATGTCGTGAAAGGCGACTAAGAGATAAGAACAAGATGACATCCTAATAGCGATAGGCTAGTCACCTCTCACCTTGGAACGGTCCTTCCGCCGAGTCATTCAGTAGGTGAGTCTTTGTGCCTTACTTGCGCTTCATAGTTATCTTGTCCGAATACTTTGCTAAACGGTGCTGTGCAAAATTTACAAGAGTACCCGCAGCACAACTCCGATTACTCTGCTTACCCCGATTGTCGGGATACAGCGTGTGGTATGTATGTATATATGATACTAACATGTGAGCAAAATTCCAACCTAAACAGTCATTGTCATTATTTTTCGGTGACATACAGCTTCCTAGTTCAAGATTTTGCAGCGCCAAACAAGCCAATACCTGTATTACCAGTTTAAAATCGAAAAAGGATAGGTCTAATTTTGGCAGCTTCTCAAAATAGGCTGGAGGTTCACATGATTATGTACTTTTGGCTTATGCCTCTCAAGATTTAGACAAACATTGTAGCGTAGGAGTGAGGGGCTCTCATCCAATAACATCATCTTATTCAACCTTATCACCAGAAACGTCACGCTCAACTGCACGACTGAGCTTTGAAAAGTATGAATTGTCCTATTGCATTTCTTCATACCACAAATCTAATATGGATTTATTGCACATCAGTAACAGAAATCAATAAGTACTAATAATAAATCTACAAGGGATGGTCATGGAGTAAGTTACTTTAATATACGAAATATTGCGTTTGTAGACTCTATGCATGATACTAAAACTAAATTGACGATTTTTAGAAATCTTCATGTATGTATGTATGATCCTCCATAACTCCTAAACCGATCATCCGAATTTGATGAAACTTAGTACAAGCTATATATGGGACACAGGATAGGCTAAATACAATTTTGTTCCGGTTACGCTAAAATGTGGCTCTCATGCAAACCGAATTGTTCCGCGCGCCGAATTAAAGCTACGGTAGCGGGCTTACTTACTTTCTTCTTTTTAAATACGAATTTCACGCGAGCGAAGCCGCGGGCAAAAGCTAGTACAAAACAAGAAAACAAAATCAAAATAAGGAAAGGCAGTGCGCAAAGGCTGACTTAGTTACCAATTATGACTGATTTATTTCACGCAACCTCTTTATGCTATACAAGTAGCAAAAGAGCCCCACAGTCTCTTCATGAACCCCCTCCTCGTTCCTGCATCCACATTCTCTTCATGAACCCCCTCCTCGTTCCTGCATCCACAGTCTCTTCATGAACCCTCTCCTCGTTCCTGCATCCACAGTCTCTTCATAAACCCCCTCCACGTTCCTGCATCCACAGTCTCTTCATGAACCCCCTCCTCGTTCCTGCATCCACAGTCTCTTCATGAACCCCCTTCTCGTTCCTGCATACACAGTCTCTTCATGAACCCCCTCCTCGTTCCTGCATCCACAGTCTCTTCATGAACCCTCTCCTCGTTCCTGAATCCACAGTCTCTTCATGAACCCCCTCCTCGTTCCTGCATCCACAGTCTCTTCATGAACCCCTCCTCGTTCCTGCATCCACAGTCTCTTCATGAACCCCCTCCTCGTTCCTGCATCCACAGTCTCTTCATGAACCCCCTCCTCGTTCCTGCATCCACAGTCTCTTCATGAACCCCCTCCTCGTTCTTCAAATAATGGCACTCCATTAGCGAAGCTTAAACCAAGTTGTTTTTCAGGAGCTCGGTGATGCCAGAGCTACAGAATGCGTCTACAACGTGACGGACCCCGACGGCCTCATCAGCATCATTCCCATGTACTTCGTCATCGAAGGCTCAAGAGACGAGGCTGTACTGTTCACATTTGACGAGGAGCGCTACATCGACACCGATCAGTACCGCATGACCATCACGCTGAGAATAACAAGGGCTTTGGATTTTGCAGCCAGAGCGCTGCATATATTCACTGTGACTGCTTATGTATGTGATTTTATAAACGTTTATCGTACCATGCACCGTCTGGGGCCGGTACTTTAAAAGAATAGCCCCACTGTATCTCTCACCGTGTATGTCGTAAAAGGCGACTAAGGGATATGACTCCCTTCTTATATATCTAGGTGTTTGGGTTTAACCCGCCCGGGTTGCTACATACCACCGCACTGAATGAAAGGTCGGTCGAAACGGCTACGTACCTAAATGGTTTGTGTCTTCCGTCCAGTTCGGTGTAGCCGGCACGACCGAAGGGAAGCACTGACGTGGCACAAAGTTCACCCGGTGTTATGGGTTGACATCTCGGATGTTGTAGGTGATGTAGCCAACCGTGTCAGTTTCCATAAAAAAAAAACAAAAACAAAAACAAAAAATATTATTTGCAAACAGGACTCGCTGCCCAACACGCACGAGGTGACGCTACTTGTGCTAGTGGTGAACGTGGAGCACCGCCCGCCGCGCTGGGTGGAGACCTGGGGCACGCAGCAGTTCGACGAGAAGACCTACCAGACCTTCCGCGTCTCCGCCTTGGACGGCGACACCGGCATCGACAAGCAAATACTCTACAGACTGAACAAGCCCGAGGAATGTAAGTACATTTGTTTATGGAACTTTGGCTACATTTCCTTCTTTTTTAGGGTTCCGTATCCTGTACAGGACCCTATTACTAAGCCTACGCCGCCGTCTGTCTGTATGTCCAGCCGTCCGTCCGTCCGTCCGTCTGTCCGAGGGCTGTATATCTCTTGAACCGTAATAGGTAGCCCGTTGAAATTTTCACAGAATATCGGTTATAACAACAAATAATAAAAAATAGAAAAAGTAAAAAATTAAGCGGGGTTCCCATACAAGAAACGTGTTCTTTTTCAATATTTTCTTTGTGGTGCTGAATCCTCGGTGCGCGAGTCCGACTCGCACTCGGCCGGTTTGTTTATGTAATCCGGTATGGGTGGCTGCGTCGTCGGAGGCGCCAAGGCACATGCTCCGATCAGCCAATGTCACCTCCGAGAAGGTAGGTGCCATACCGGAGACTTTCCTGCTTTGCTGGCTATACTGGACAGAGGAGAAAACAACCGAGGCTGCTATGCGGCAATCTTACATCCAGTACGGTGGTACCAACCCAGTCGGCTACAATTTGAGCCTACCACCTAGTAAGAGGCAAGGGAAGGGACCTACAGTTTTACAGCGGTTCCGAGCGGTGAAGCAGCAGGTGCAGGTTAGCACGTAATTTTTTTCGTCAGAAAAAACTCATTGGGACACGCCGAGCGGATTCGACCCTCGGACCTCTCGCATGAGAAACTGATAACCTTGGTCCGTAGCAGCTGCATTGAACTGGACAAAAACACAAGCTTTTTTTATTATGGTAACTGACACGGTTTGCTGCATCACCTACAACATCCGTGATGTCAGCCTATAACACCGGGTGAACTATGTCAGTGTTTCCCTTCATTTCATGTCGGCTACACTAAACTGGACGGAAAACGCGAACTATTTACATAGGCATTTCGACCGACGACATTGCTTTCCGTGCGGTGTTAACAACCAGATAAACCCTACCACCTGGTAAGGTAAGAAGGGAAGGGACCAACAGTTTTACAGCGGTTCCGAACGCAGCAGATGCGTTGAGCAGATGTACATAAATGTATGTACGTAAAATGTTTCCGTCAGAAAAAAACTCTTAGCTACATGCCGTAATACCGGATTCGAACCTCAGACCACTCGCAAGAGGCGCCGACGACGCGCAGACCACTCGGTAATTCATTCGCTACTTTTCCTCTGCTCCAAAGTTAAATCTCTGCTATGACGTGATGACGTTTACAGACACCTTCTTCGACATCGGCAATGAAGATGGAGTTTTCAGCGTATCTCCCATAGACAGAGATGAACTCGAACAAGAGGTGTTCCAACTTCAAATCGTGGCCTACAAGTACGACAACGAATCCTTCACCGCGGAGACGAACATCGTTATAATTGTGAACGACATCAACGACCAGATTCCAGTTCCGTTGCAAGAGTTGTACGAAGTTTCCATACTTGAAGAAACACCGCTGTCAATTAATTTTGAGAATTTTGGTTTCCATGACAGAGATCTGGTGAGTATGCATACTTTGCAGCTTCGCTTACCTTTAATTTTTGGTGCATTTAATTAAAAAAAAAAACGCCAGACTTTCCTTTCTTTCATTACAAGGACAGTAAGAGACAACCAAAATTTGTATGGTACTGTATTCAACAAAGACCGTACCAACTTAGATAGACGCGGCGCTCCATATGTATTTTCTCGAATATCGTGCTCTAAAACTCCGGCATACCCTTTCCCCGTCGTTGTGGCACCGACAATCCTTGTAGAGCCGAGAAAGACGGCAAGAAAACGATTTGTCTCTTTTTAACACATTAGAGCCTTACACGCGGAGAAAGACGCCGAGTTGACTCTTTTTAACACATTAGGGCCTTACGAGCGCAGCGGAGAAAGACGGCGAGAAAACGATTTGTCTCTTTTTAACACAGTAAGGCCATATGCATCGCTTCCTCTTACTTCTCGCTTGTGCGTGAGCGAATTAGAATGCAAGCATCGAGCGTGCTCCCTTTATTTTGCGCGACGTTGGCAGCTAATATCAATACATTTAGTATTTAATATAAATAGATAATGTACTTAGTTGTGGTAGGTTTTGTTTTCTTGCTTTTGTGTCTTCTCCGACGCATTTTTGCACCTTTTCACTGCACACATATTTCACTACACGCACGCATTTGTCTTGACTGAATCGTCGACGCGCGCGCATACCATACGTTCGCATACGTTCGCTCGCGGCCGGATGCACGAACTGACTGCTCGGCCAATCATATTACTTTTCAAGTTCATATTACTTTTGGCGGAGCAAGCGCAGAGCCTCAGCTCCGCGTCTATCTAAAGTTGGTACGGCCTTTGGTATTCAGTCAGATTAACGTTCCATGTCATAGAAACTGCAACATGATATAAAAATAAACTGAATTTCTACCACCGGGCGAGTGCAGGCCACCGATGGTCGGGCCCTAGGGGGAGAAACTTCCGGGCGAAGGTCGCAGTGTCGAGCAGGGTCTGGATCTGACCTCTGATTTATTATTAGATATTATTTTTATTTTACTTAATTTGTAACTACGCATCAACCGTACCCATTATCCCAGGCATGCCTGTTAGATAATGCATTTAGGCTTTAAATCAGCATTTCATTCCTTTTATTGTGTAGTATATTTTCGCTAGCTTTCGCCCGCGGATTCGCTTTGTATGTTTAGGGTTTTACCTTTTTGCTCACAGCTCAGGCCACCGATGACGTAGCGTAATGATTTATAGCCTAAAACCATCTTGAGAAGTGACACAAAGTAACAGTGAGGATCAGGATATTCATATATTGACGTACGCTATACGGTCGGTCGCCTGTCGTCGACCGCCTGTAGAAACGTCGCTTTACTTATTAGGATTTCCTTAATTTTCATTTCATTTCAACTGCAGAGGGATTTGAGGATTATTGATCTAATACTATAAAACTATTTATTGGTTCATGTTGAACAAAATGTTGGGTTGCTTGGCGGATGACAGATTGCTCGAGAGTTGTTAAAATTTGTGCTAACATATTGAAATACGTTTTCAGGGTGACAATGCTCAATATCACGTCTTCCTGGAGAGCGTGTCTCCCCCGGAGGCGGCCTCGGCATTCACGGTGGCACCCACGCAGGGCTACCAACGGCAGACCTTCTTCATGAGCGTGCTGGAACACAGACGCTTGGACTACGAGGTGGAAGAGTACCAGAACATCGAGCTAAACGTTGGTACACCCTCAATTATCCCGCAAACCTCGGTGAAAAGTTTCTTCCGTCTTTGGGATTGAAATCCAAAAATTGAGGGGTGACGAAGTTAATGGAAAGGGTTTAAAAGGGAGAAGAGCAAGGATATCACAGCTGTTGCTCATTGCATTTTTTTTGCTCGAACTTTAACATTTTATTTATAAATAACGATTATTAATTGGTCGTTTTAAATTGAGACCAATTTTGAATTTATTCTTGTATGTATGTATGCCTGACTTATCCGAGTGTACTTTGATACCAAATGAATGAATAAAAAAATTAATATGAATTTATTTCGAAAACCAAATTACATAAATGCAAAGGACGTGGCTAAGGGTCGCGATCGCGACCGCCCTAAAAAATTGGCAGGCTGCACATTTAGTCAGTGACTATACAAATATTTGATGCCCAAAAACTGATTCGTCCCCAAAATAAGCACATCATATGCTGTAGCCCAGCCTTTCTCAAAGTATGTATCGCGACACACTGGTGGGTCGCGATCGGATATTGGGTGGGCCCTGAAACTGATAGGACCACAGTTACAGTCGCAACGCATCGCAACACGTCGTCGGCCGGGGGACGCATATAAGCAAAATTCACTATGGGAACATTTCGCGCGCTTACTCGCTTTGATTTCATTGGCGAACGGCGACGGCGGCGGCGGCATACCGTGCCGTCTGATTGGTGGTGATTAAACTGATGGCGAAATTCGCATTACAAAAAGGTAAGGTTTCATGGTTCAATGGTATATGTTTTGCTTTTCAATCCAGTGACGTGGGTTCGAATCTCACTTTTGCCAATTCTATTTCTTTTGTTTTTTTAAATGTATTATTAGCATATTAAAAATAGGTTTGGGTTCTTTTTATAGCCACATTAAAACTTAATTTTCGATAGTACTTTTTTGTTAAGTATTGTTAGGGCAAAAAAAATTAGGTTTAGGTTTTTTTTTATAAACAAAACGAATACTTTATTTTTTGAAGTAGGTACTTCCACACAAAAACTTAATTCTCGGGAAGACTTCAGCGTAAGTAAACCCAGCCGACGTTCGCGTACACCAATGAAATCAAACATAAAGAGCGCGAAATGTACCCATTAAAGTTTCCTAATATGCGGCCGGGACGTGTCGTTCGGTCGGCAGTCGACCGGTTACAGTTACGGCACATCTTATTTTACAATGTAATTAAAAATTTCAATTACAACTGGATGTGTTTATATTTTTCTTAATTGAAACGTCATTCACTTATGTTACAAACAATATGTATTAACGAAAAAATACTGCAGCAGCAATAGAACAAATGGGTCCCAATTTAGAATTTTTAGGTTTCCGTATCCCGTACGGAAACCTATTACTATGCCTCTGCCGTCTGTCTGTATGTCTGTCTGTCCGTCCGTCCGTCCGTCTGTCCGAGCGCTGTATCTCTTGAACCGTAATAGGTAACCCGTTGAAATTTTCACAGAAATGTGTTATTATGGCGGATATAACAACAAATATTTAAAAATAGAGAAATAACAAAATTTGGGGGTTCCCACCCATACAAGAAACGTGTTTTTTTTTTCAATGTTTTATTTTTGTGGTGCGGAAACCTCGGTGCGCTTGTCCGACTCGCACTTGGCCGGTTTTTTTATTTAGATGGGTCGCGATCCAGACAACTTTGGAAACCACTGGCTGTGGCCTAATCAGCCCTTACGTAAACGCCCCTGTCGGTTTGACAGTTCGTAGCAGTAGAGAACTTCGAGCCGTCTCACACGGGGCGAGCGACCGTGCGAGTGAACCTCATCAACTGGAACGACGAGGAGCCGATCTTCGAACAGGACTCCTACGAGGCGGAGTTCCCTGAGACGGTCGGCGCCGGTCACGTGGTGGCCACCGTGCGCGCTAACGACCGCGATATCGGCGACAGAGTCGTGTATGTGTACACTGTATTTTTATGTTCCTGCACAACGTTACTTTAAATTGTATGTATGAATAGCTTTTGCTCGCGACTTCGCTCGCGGTAGATTCCGTTTAATAGCAAGCGATTTAACACAAATATAATGAACGATTGCTTCTTTTAAATTCTCATGGAGATTGCGATAGAGATAGCAATGGCAGGCCGTCCAGCGCGAAGTGCCGCGCCGTGCTGCTGAAAGCACTTTGTGCTAGTTACTATTTATCTTATTTACGAATATTTATAAATAGCTTTTGCCCGCGGCTTCGCTCGCGTGAAATTCGTATTTCAAAGAAGAAAGTAAGTAACTGAGGGCGAGGCCGAAGGCCGAGCTGCGTTCAGGAAGACCATAAACCTTCTCGAAGAAAGCAAGTAATTAAGGGCGAGGCCGAAGGCCGAGCTGCGTTCAGGGAGACAATAAACCTTCTCGAAGAGAGTAAGTAACTATGGGCGAGGCCGAAGACTGAACTGCGTTCAAGAAGAGGATAAACCTTCTCGAAAAAGTAAGTAACTAAGGGCGAGGCCGAAGGCCGAGCTGCGTTCAGGAAGACGAAAAACCTTATCTAAGAAAGTTAGTAACTAAGGGCGAGGCCGAAGGCCGAGCTACGTTCAGGAAGACTATAAACCTTCTCGAAGAAAGTAAGTAACTGAGGGTGAGGCCGAAGGCCGAGCTGCGTTCAGGAAGACTATAAACCTTCTCGAAGACAGTGAGTAACTATGGGCGAGGCCGAAGGCCGAGCTGCGTTCAGAAAGACTATAAACCTTCTTGAAGAAAGTAAGTAACTAAGGGCACGGCCGAAGGCCGAGCTGCGTTCAAGAAGACCATAAACCTTCTCGTAGAAAGTAAGTAACAAAGGGCGAGGCCGAAGGCCGAACTGCGTTCAGGAAGACGATAAACCTTATCTATGAAAGTAAGTAATTAAGGGCGACCAGTATTTGGATGGGTGACCGCTAGACCGTTGGAGGGGTCCACGTAAAACTGTAGGTCCCTTCCCTTTTACCTTACTAGGCGGTTTGTACCGTGTGGGGCCGGTACTTTAAAAGAATAGCCCCACTGCATCCCTCCCCGTGTATGTCGTAAAAGGCGACTAAGGGATATGACTCCCTTCTTATATCACTAGGTGGTAGGGTTTAACCCGCCCGGGTTGGTACCACCGCACTGAACGAAAGGTCGGTCGAAACGGCTATGTAAATAGTTTGTGTTTTCCGTCCAGTTCAGTGTAGCCGGCACGACCGAAGGGAAGCACTGACGTGGCACCAAGTTCACCCGGTGTTATGGGCTGACATCACGGATCAACCGAGTCAGTTTCCATAAAAAAAAAAGGGTTTATCCCCCCCGGGTTGGTACCACCGCACCACACTGAATGAAACGTCGATCGAAACGGCTAAGTGTAGGCGACATGAAATGAAGGGAAGCACTTATATGGTACCTAATTCACCCGATGTTATGGGCTAACATCACGGATGTTTGCAGCCAAAAGAGTCAGTTTCCATAAAAAAAAATGTTTAGTCTAGTTTTTCATCTTCGTGAAACTTTTTTTTTTATGGAAACTGACACGGTTAGCTAATGCCTACATCACCTACAACATCCGTGATGTCAGCCCATAACACCGGGTGAACATGGTGCCACGTCAGTGCTTCCCTTCGGTCGTGCCGGCTACACTGAACTGGACGGAAAACACAAACTATTTACATAGCCGTTTCGACCGACCTTTCATTCAGTGCGGTGGTACCATCCCAACCTAGTAATATAAGAAGGGAGTCATATCCCTTAGTCGCCTTTTACGACATACACGGGGAGAGATGCAGTGGGGCCATTCTTTTAAAGTACCAGCCCCTCACGGTACTGTTTAATTTGTCATCTTGCAGTCACTCCCTCATGGGCAACGCCGCTAACTTCCTCGAGATTGACCCCACCTCGGGCCTGATCACCGTTTCCGTGGACGAGGCCTTCGATTACATCCGCCAGAACGAAATGTTCGTGCAGGTCCGCGCCGACGACACACTGGGCGACGGACCTTACCACACCGCCACCGTTCAGCTGCACATCCGTTTGATCGACGTCAATAACAACCCGCCGCAGCTGAGGCTGGTAAGATTTTGTATTTTTTTTTAATGATTGGTGTATTTCTTTGTATTTTTGGTGTATTTTTTGTATTTTTATGTATTTTTTTTGGGTTTTTTTTATTTTATTTTTATTGCTTGGCTCTGCCCGAGGTCGAAGCCTCAGGCGCAGCCAATTTCACCGCCGAGGAGGTGCCAGTCCGGCTTGGAGCTGGACTAATGCCGCTGGGGAAAGGCTATTAACCCGCGATTTGAAGATCCGTGGATTGTAGGAGTGGGGAAAGATATTTCCTTGTGGTGATCTTGTTCTGGTGTTGGTGATTTTTCGAATAATTGCACGATACTCTTAATCAGGGTTTCTCAAACTTTTTTTTTCAGGTACCACTAAAACCAATATGTTTGCCGGGCGTACCACCATTACCTACAATAATCTAATAATAATATTTATCTTCTATATCTACATTCTTAAATTCTCTTGGAGGTTAGCATCACACCAAAGTTCAATTTACGATTCTCTTTCCTCGAATGTAAGTGATCTCGGAAACGAATCTAAAAATGTATTTCTTATAAAAGAAGGGAAGGGACCTACAGTTTAACGTGGACTCCGAACCACGGTCAGCCTTCAACGGTCGAGCGGTCACCCATCCAAGTACTGACCGCGCCCAGAGTCGACCGACCGCACCACTGAGATACCGAGGCTGACAAAATCGATTCATACTTGATAATATGAAATATAAATAAATCAATTTGTGTGTTCAAATCTTCCTTTGAGCTGTTTGAATGCTAATCATGAAATAAGTTTTTTTGTTATATCCTTTGCAATTTCAACCTTATGGGAGTGGAAATATTGGTACTTGGGAGTGAATTATCGGCATTGGCATAGACCGATTCACTATGTGGCTTATAATAACTTTTCTCTCATAAACTCAAAAGAGTGTCCATATCCTTTGATGTTTGGAGGGTAGCTCACCACTCAAATCGATAGAGCATTTCAGCCATCATCGGCCGAATAGTGGTCTATTCATAGATTTTACTGATGAATCTCTCATAATGTGATCCAAACGTGCTTTAACAGCCACGCAACCCACCCATGGTGGAAGAGAATGTACCCGATGGCTACATCATCACGACCGAGATAGCAGGTTCCGACCCCGACACCACAGCAGACATCTACTTCGAGATCGAGTGGGAAACCTCCTATGCCACTAAGCAAGGTCGGCAGGTCGATCCCTTGGAGTTTGTTGGGTGAGGGCTCAACTTATTTTGAACTGACAGATACCCAACAACTGATTTAATGAAACACACAATCATCAGACGAAGTGATTATAAATTCTAAGGGACATTTTTATCTGCTAATCCTAGAACTTTGGTTTCCAATAATGGAACAACGTTCACGTCGGCAGCGTTTACCGAATTCATGACGAAGAATACAATTAAGGTAATTCTTTCCCGCACTTATCATCCTCCGTCTAATGGGCCGAGAGAACAGTCCAAACCTCAAGAACTTAAGAAATTCCCAGGAGACCCTTTGCACATAAAAATGCCCAGGAGTTTGTTCAAGATGAGAACATTCAGTGACCGGATTGAGTGCAGCTAAAATGCTAAACAAAAGAAAATTAATCGGTGTTGTGCTGCAAGAATTCGGTTAAATTACAATTGCAAAACACGGGCCAATACAAAAGGTTAAATGTAAGAAATCTCTGTAAAGGAAAACCCCGCCTTTGCACCTTATGTAAATTGTCTAATGTACTTATTGCTGTTGAATGTATCATGGAACAATAAAGCATTTTCTATCTATTTGTCCTTCAATACATTTAGCAAAGTGTTAGAACAACATGACTATCAAGCAGCAAGTAAGTCTACTGCATAACTGATAGGACCATCTCAAGGGGAGATGTAGCTAGACTGTTGCCCTTTATCGCGGCAGTTTGTCGTTAGTTGTTGTTCCTTAGTAGCCTTATACAACATGCACGCGGAATGATGCACTGGGAATATATTTTTTTACGTACGGAACCCACACAGTAAAAAAAAGTTATATTATATTATGAAAGATTAATTGAGAAAATTAGTGTAGTGCGAGAGTGCTGTGGGTTGAAAGAAGATATAGAGACAAGGATTGAAAAAGGGATGCTTCGGTGGTTCGGTCATGTTGGAAGAATGGATGATAGGAGACTAACGAAAGAAATTTATGAAGCAAATGTGAGTGGAAGAGTCGGGAAGGGTCGTCCTAGACGCACGTACCTGGACCAGATCGGGCATGTGCTCAAAAAGGGTCAAGTGCGTAGTACCCGTAACCGACGAGCATGCATGAAGAACATTATGGGAGGGGAAGAGGCGGCAGTGGTGTGTCAGGATCGTGGCACGTGGAAATCCGTTGTCTCTGCCTACCCCACCGGGAAACAGGCATGACGCTATGTATGTATGTATTATTTATGTGTTTTTTTCAGGTGTGTGGAAATTCTGACTGTATACCCGGACGAGTTCACGCGCGGCTCGGCGAGTGGAACTATCGAGGTGCGCGAGATCCGGCCCGGCGTCACCATCGACTTCGAGGAGTTTGAAGTGCTCTACCTCACCATCAGGGTCGTGGATCGCAACCAAGTCATCGGCGACGACTATGCGGCTTGTGAGTGAATTCATACCATCTTACTTTCAAATGTTTGACTGGTCATTATTACTAATAGTTTCACCTCTTTATTGGTTCAATTGAAAGATAATTTACTGATTTATTTTTTTATGGAATTTGGATTTTATGGAATTTTATGAATTTTGGATTACTCTGCTTACCCCGATTGTCGGGATACATCGTGTGGTATGTATGTATCTGATACATTTGATAGGATTTAACTGACAGCTGCATTTTAGGTGAAATCTAACTTTAGCCAAGTGAACTCTATCAGCTCAGCGAGAAAAAACGAGAAATCACTCGATCAATATTTTTTATACTCTACTTCATGAGTGGTCTGGGCGTCGTCAGCTTCTCTTGCGAGAGGTCCGAGGTTCGAATTCAACCAGCAGCGTGTACAAATGAGTTTTTTTTCTGATTTGATCAAAATTACGTGCATACATTCACCCACTGCTCCATGGTCCAGATTCAATGTATAAATGTAGGTCCACCGGATTGGCTGACTCGCTTTTCCTAAGGCAAGCCCTTGCAACATTAGTGGCACAATGGTAATATTATTATACATCTGAACTGGGTGTGCATTTGTATGTGACATGACATGAACGACTACTATCTTGATACATACATACTCGTAGGTAGGTATCAACTTCTTTTGCCTGATTTTGGCCGCATAATAGAGTACAAAAAAATCGCAAGTAAGACAGGTGTTGGAACATAGCAGTCATCTTTAGGAGGGATCCCCGAGTACCTACTTTCTTGAACTTAGATTCGTACTTGAATCATATCATTAGCGTCTCCGTACTCACGGAGTACCTTCAACGACTGAAGCACAGACTCATCATTGGAGCCTCTTTCACGGGTACTACCTACTATGACCACTGCTCTGAGGAACTGGCCTCCCTCATCCCACCTCCTCCTGTTTGAATTTGCTAAGCTCGCCATAATCTCTCGGAACTCGGAAGACCCGTTTTTAGTCGAAAAAAGAGTTCTTCGAACGGCACGATTCTCTAATTTATTCTTGTGTCGCACTCTAAAGTTCAAATTCAATTCAATTCAATTCAAATATTTTATTGTACACCTTAAATAACATTTATGTAAACAGTTTCACAATCATTTGACAAACATAAAAGTAATTCACTTCCGTCTAAACTAACCTAACGGTTGTCCTATAGACGGTTGTTTTATATACTTAACACTGTCTCTAATAATATTGTTTTAAAACATTTTTATGATTACCCACTGAATTCACATATAGTTGCCTGGTAAGTAAAACACACACAAACATCGCCTACAGACTGTCAGAGATTGCTGATTCAGTATATGATACGAGTAGAAGTGGCACACAATATGTTTTCGTTTGAACAACTTTAATATTTATTTGTGAATTGAGAAATAAATTGGTTTCATTTGATTTGGTTTGATTTGAAAACTTTGGACGTATGTTTAGTTAGGATGTTTTCATCATTGTGTTATTCTTTTTAATTTGTATTAATTACCAAAAAGGGGATTATTGAACTTATTGTGTTTACTATCTATAATTTTATTTTATTTTTTATTTATATATATATATTATTATTGCCTACTGCTTTTGTTTTATTTTGGAGACACAATACGATTTTATTTTAACAATTATTGAAGAAATGCAAAAGTTCAGTCAATACCTTATCTCATGCCATGACTGACAGCAACAGTTCCGTTTCGTCGTATTTTAAATTAATCAGCCAATCGAAGACCACTATGCGACATTTTGTCCTGCCCAGTTGTTGAATAGAGCAACTATTGTTGATTTTTCGATAAATAAATGGTCCAAGAAACCAGGTGTTATGTTGCGCAAATCTAGTAGAGGTAGTTGGAA
This sequence comes from Nematopogon swammerdamellus, assembly GCA_946902875.1. Taxonomy (NCBI): domain Eukaryota; kingdom Metazoa; phylum Arthropoda; class Insecta; order Lepidoptera; family Adelidae; genus Nematopogon; species Nematopogon swammerdamellus. Next base: position 3,464,391 of record OX336344.1, read on the forward strand.
CTGTTATTAACATCGCATTACGAGTATTATGTCGGTGTGTGGGTGGAGGTGTGTGGTTTTTTTGTGTTTGATGGGTATACTTGACGATAGTTGCGACGTAGAGTTTTCTGACGCTTAATACTCTGCACTCCTTTAGGATCTTTAGGAGATCTATATCCGCAATGTTTCTCAAACTTTTAAATACGTAAATTTGTTTTCTAATGTTTCCCGCTAAAGATAGTATATGTTGGTCCCAGCATAATCTGTAATCCACTATAACACCCAGATATTTAATCCATTTTACTTCTTGTAGTTTTTGGCACCTACAGGGATGGTAAATTTCCGTAGATTTAGTATATCTGCAGGTATGTATTTTCAAACTGATCTCCTTTTGTGGCAGTGTGGTAGATTTTATGCAGAAACGGATAAATTTGGTCTTATCGACGTTAAGAGTTAGCAAGTTTTGGTCTAGCCATTGTTTGAGTGTAGACATTCCAGTTTCCGCAAGTTTTACAGCCGCTTCCCAGGAAGGAGCTGCAAAAACTAGGGCAGTGTCATCCGCAAAGGTTGCAATCTTGCATCCTACTAACTGCTGTGTGCAAAGATCGTTAATATACATTATGAATAGCAGCGGCCCCGTTGTGGAACGGGCTGCCGTGAGATACGATCCATTACTCCTAAAATCCAAGGATCTTCAAATCGCGGCTTGATACCCCTTCGCGGCGACCTTATTATACCTACAAACCGGACTGCCACCTCACCTGGGGAGAAATTGGCTGTGCCTGAGGCTCCGACCTCGAGCGTAGCCACCCAGTTCTGGTGCAATAAAAATAACACATTTTCTACTATAGCTTCCTTATACATTACTATTAGCTTCCTTATACATTACTATAGCTTCCTTATACATTACTATAGATTCCTTATACATTACTATAGCTTCCTTATACATTACTATAGCTTCCTTATACATTACTATAGATTCCTTATACATTACTATAGCTTCCTTATACATTACTATAGCTTCCTTATACATTACTATTAGCTTCCTTATACATTACTATAGCTTCCTTATACATTACTATAGCTTCCTTATACATTACTATAGCTTCCTTATACATTACTATAGCTTCCTTATACATTACTATAGCTTCCTTATACATTACTATAGCTTCCTTATACATTACTATAGCTTCCTTATACATTACTATTAGCTTCCTTATACATTACTATAGCTTCCTTATACATTACTATAGCTTCCTTATACATTACTATAGCTTCCTTATACATTACTATAGCTTCTTTATGCATTACAATAGCTTCCTTATACATTACTATAGCTTCCTTATACATTACTATAGCTTCCTTATACATTACTATAGCTTCCTTATACATTACTATTAGCTTCCTTATACATTACTATAGCTTCCATAGACATTACTATTAGCTTCCTTATACATTACTATAGCTTCCTTATACATTACTATAGCTTCCTTATACATTACTATAGCTTCCTTATACATTACTATAGCTTCCTTATACATTACTATTAGCTTCCTTATACATTACTATAGCTTCCTTATACATTACTATAGCTTCCTTATACATTACTATAGCTTCTTTATGCATTACAATAGCTTCCTTATACATTACTTTTTAATTACAGCCACATTCACCATAATAATAGAGGACATGAATGACAACTGGCCGATCTGGACTCAAAGTACCCTGCAGACCTCCTTCTCAGTCCGCGAGGTGTCCATGGAAGGGGTTGTCATTGGCTCAGTCCACGCTACAGACATCGATGGACCTATTTACAACCAGATCAGATACTCTATAACGTAAGCCTTTCTTTCTATATTTTTCCCCTTGGGGAGCCATCTTGTATTAGGGCGGACGCCATCTTCGATACTGAAATGAAGACAGCAAGGAAGAGAAACCGCGTGATCAGCGGTTGTATCACTGTCAGAGATTTTTCAGCCAGTAGCACAACCGCTGATCGTATATACGGCGTCTTTCGTTTTCCTTGCATCTTCGCTTGGGTAATTTTCTTTATGTAATACGATATGCGTACTTGAGTCAGAGGGGCTAGAACGCATGCTCCGTCCAGCCAATATCACCTCCGAGAAGGTAGGGGATCATACCGAAGACTTCCCTACGGATTGCTGGCTATACTGGACTAGAGAACACAGCTGAGGCTGCTATGCGAACATCCTACATCGAGTACGGTAGTACAAATCCAGTCGACAACAATTTGAGCCTACCACCTAGTAAGGGGCAAGGAAAGGGACCTACAGCTTTACACAGATTCGGAACTCTCTAAAGCAGCAGGTGTAGGTATGCACGCAATTTTTCCGTCAGAAAAAAGCACTGCAAATGTGTGGAACTGGCTTCAGGGGAATATCTTCCAGACTCCTATAATCCACGAATCTTCAAATTGCGGGTTAATTAATAGCCTTTCCCCAGCGACATTCCACATCCGCCTCCAAACCGGACTGGCACCTCTTCGTGGTTGAAATTCAGCCATCATTTGAAGACAGACACCCAGTTCGGGAGCAATAATTTTTGAAGTGAAAACTTCTTTAGCGGCGCTTGGCACTTTTTTAGGTGGGTAAAAATGTTAAACTCGCGTCATCGCGACATCGCGACAGCGTCATTATTATTTAAAATGTAACCTTAACTTAAGTCATTGCATTAAGTAAGGGTTAAGTTACGAGTGGCACGGGATCTGCCGGCACTCCCGGAGTGCAACTGTTAAGTAGGGTTCCGTAACACGTCTATGTCTGTCCATTCTACTAAGTTCTGCAAAATTTATGTAGGGTTCCGTAACAAATGCATGTCTGTCCGTTCTACTAAATTTAACATTTATTTCAAAATGAATGTAGGGTTCCGTAACAAATGCATGTCTGTCCGTTCTACTAAATTTTACAATTTTCAACCAAGGTCCTCCGACGGTTATTTTATAATAAAAGTAGGGTTCCGTAACACGTTTATGTCTGTCCATTCTACTAAGTTCTGCAAAATGAATGTAGGGTTCCGTAACAAATGCATGTCTGTCCGTTCTACTAAATTAAACTTTTTTTTTTTTTCTAAGCAATGTTACGGTGTTGTTTTCACTTCTGCCGGCACTCCCGCCCGGAGTGCATCTGAGGCTTTTTTTTTCAAACGACGATATATTTTCCATAGGCCCATAAATGACACTCCTGAGGATCTGGTCCGCATCGACCCTATGATGGGTCAGATCGAGGTGATGACGTCCGGAGCAATCGACGCCGACACACCACGGCGGGACAACCTCTACTACAACGTCATCGCTTCCGATTGCTGCACCCAAGATTGCCCTCCACCAGATCCTATCTGCTGGACCATGCTGGCTCAAGTTAGTAGTTACTCAAAATTGTAATGGCTTTCATCACGGTAGTCTGTAGATGGTGTCTCAACGTTTCGGGACATTTTTTTATGCAGTAAGCGTGACACGTGGTGCAGAGCCACCCATAAGGCGTCTAACGTTGCTCATGGAAATTCGGTCGCATGCGGGGTTTGTGAATTCCATGCCGGCCTGACAGTTGCCCATTCACGCCCTTTTGAAGGACCACAGATTGTCATCATCATCAGCCTGTATCGTTCCACTGCTGGACATAGGCCTCTCCCAAGGCACGCCACCACACGCGGTCTTCCGCTCTTCTCATCCATCCACTCCCGGCTACCTTTTTTAGGTCGTCTGTCCACCTAGCTGGGGGGGGCGTCCCACGCTACGTTTGCTTGTACGTGGCCTCCATTCGATTGATCCAAATATTTTACTTGGGGGAAATATGTGGGTAGCGGGAGCGTTCCACAGTTTACGGGTTCTGCGGAACCAATTTGATTAATGCTCAAATATTAAGTATCATAACACGGGGGTTACAAATGTTAAATACATACATACATACATATCACACACGCTGAATCCCGACAATCGGGGTAAGCAGAGTAATCGGTGTTGTGCTGCAAAAACTCTGGTAAATTACAGCACAACACCTCTCACCTTGGCACGGTACTTCCACCGAGTCATGCAGCAGGTGGGTCTTCGTGCCTTACTTGCTACTTGATCGATTGAATCTTGTTCGAATACTTTGCGAAACAAATGTTAAATTGCAAAATAAATCATGTAATCACATGATTTATATTGCAATTTAATATTTTGTTTTTATTTTGCTTCAGTACTAGTGCGTCGCTTCACAATTTATGATATTTGTGCAGATGAATTCAATATTCCGTCTTTTGCAATTATTGTTTTTTTGGACAATAAATTCTATTTCCACTCATTTCATTTCATGCACAGTCGAATAAAAAATTCCATTTTGTTCCAACCTGAAACTCCGGTATTACTTAGCTGCAGTGTATTACGAACTGACGAAGTTGATAATGATATGATAACACACCGCCGCCGCCGCCGCCGGCCAGTGCTTAGTATCAAACATACATACATACATACCTTAAACAGTATGTATTAGAAAATTATAAAATTAAACCTACATACAAATTTTCCCAGTAATTGCCTTTGATACATAAATTATTATATTAATTATACATAAAAGCTGCTTCGTTATTTATGTCAAAAATTTCGGGAGGGTTACATACGCACTCAAAAAAACACTTTACGTAAGAAAAAAACATATTTTTATAGGAGCATTTTTTCTCCTAACAAAAAAATAAAATCAAATAAGTAGCTGTAAAAACCAATCATAGTGACCTTGTGACTTACAACAAACAGCTGTTCTGCGTTTGAACATAGTACGGCCATTAACCCCGTACAATGCAAGTTACCTACTGTTACACACAGGTTAATGTTAGGTAGCAAACATGTTTTGTTAAATTTCTCGATAAGTAATGCTAAAAACATATAATTTTTTTTGCGTAACGCGTTTATTTGAGTGTCTGTCTATGTAAACCTCCCGAAATTTTTGACATAAATAACGAAGCACCTTATATATTATGTTATGGGCTGACATCACGGATGTAGTAGGTGATGTAGCCAACAGTGTCAGTTACTGTAAAAAATAAAATTATAATCAAATACAATGATATCATTTGTCTCAGATCGCTATAAGAATCATCGACACAAACAATAAGATTCCGGAGCCGCTAGAAAAGGAATTCGACTCAGTAGTGTACATCTACGAGAACGCGACAACCGGCGACGAGGTCTTGCAGCTGTACTCGAGAGATTTGGACAGAGATGGTGAGTCTTCGTCTTCCGTGAAGTTCTGCCGAATTCTATAGCAGAGCACTATGATATTTTAAGAAAGATACGTTATCTATACGACATTCGGTGCTCACACACGGCACGAACTTGAAACGTTGACAGAAAGAACTATAAAGTGATGCGCCGACTCGAATAGTCTTATTCCAATTATTAAGGGAGGAAAATCAAGTTATGTGGCGGTTGGTATAACTGATAACTACTTAGGAAGGACGACGACGCACGTCTGAACCCGTGCGTAGTTAGTGCGCGATTATCTTCAAACAGAACTGTGGTCTTGTATTTAATGTGCCGCTTTGGGAGCTCTTATAACCTATCTACCTCCTTTTTAACATATAATATCATTGGCAGAGCAGGAAAGAATGCCCACTTTTCGAGACTGTGGAAAATCCACACATTCTATTCAGTTCCATTGTCTGGCTGACATTAGTAAACAATTATGAAAATATTTACAGAGTATCCATAAAACAGCGGTTCCCATTTATATTTTATCGGTACTCCTTAGCGAATTTTCAGAGACTCAAGTACCCCTGAGTAAAATGTAAATAAAACAATTTTCATGGTTGTTATTTTTGCATAGGTAGGTAATGATGTTGTTTATCCATCGTATTATTCACTTTATTAGGTCCTAATATCTACTGATCACAATATAATACACAAAATATGTCCCACTCAACCATTGGAGAAAATTTTCACCCATGAGATAAGTGGGACCCTGTCTCTTAAGATTGTAGAGGTAAACGTATTAGCCATTAAGTTCGCCCAGGCGTACACCTTCTCTTAAGCGTTTAGGAACTATTTAGGAACCGCTGCCTTACAACATAACACACATAACTATTGCAAAACTAAAACATCAATACGCAACAAAAGTTATGCTTTAATGCGATAAAATACACTCTCTCTCTTATATAGCTGTTGTGGCCTTTATTCATTCAGTGGGACGGCACAAATCTGTGTAAACATATCCTACAACCTAACTAAAGTAGTAATAAACTACAAACATACCGCACGGTTTATCCCGACAATCGGGCTGAGCAGAGTAATCTCATGTTGTGCTGCAAGAACTCTAAGAACTATAGTATGAATATACATTCATACTTTATATAATATGTATAATGCATAAAACATCTTTGTTCGAGATGAAAATACGCTGAAATGTATATGAACTTAAGAAAGTGCCTATGTAAAAATGTATGTCTCCTCTTTTCCAGAGATCTACCACACAGTGGCTTACCAGATCAACTACGCTGTCAACCCACGCCTGCGTGATTTCTTCGAAGTGGGCCTGGAGACCGGCCTGATCTCCGTGCACTACACATCAGACCACGTGTTGGACCGCGACAGGGGAGAGCCTACACATGAGATGTTCATCAGCATCATAGATAACTTCTACTCCAATGGTGGTAAGTTCTGTTTTTATGGAACCTGAAATGGTGGCCACATCACGTACTAAACCGGTGATATCAGCTCATTACACTTTGGTGACCTAGATACCATGTTTGTGGTTCCCTTTATTCTTGTCGACTACACTTGTCAACAAAATTGTTAATCTTGCTCTCAAGCTGTGTTTTCGATAGACTATGGGCGGTGTGATTATGTGGCTAGTCGCCAATGATATTTTAGGAAAGATAGGTTATCTATATGACATTCCGTGCTCACACACGGCACGTCCTTGAAAAGTTGAGAGGAAGAACTATAAAGTGATGCGCCGACTCGAATAGTCTTATTCCAATTATTAGAATTAGTGCAGAATCTCATTCATTCATTACACACGACGGCATTTTCGATGTGTTAACGGCTCGTGGTTAGCGGTCCGAACGCGTGCGTAGTTGGTGGGCGACTAACTTCAGACAGGACTGTGGTCTTGTATTTAATGTGCCGCTTGGGAGCTCAGATATCCTATCTACCTCCTTTTAACTTATAATATCATTGCTAGTCACTAAATACTTGTAAAAATATGTATAAAAAAATACCCTGCGAAGTTTCTTGTCGGTTCTTCTTCGTAGGTGTAATCGAACCGGATAGATCAAATTGTGACAAGTTCGAGCGCAGTCTAACTGCCATATGAAAGATCAATAAACAATACAATACAATATTGAAATGGGCGGAAAACGCGAACTACTTTCATACCAGTTTCAATCGATCTTCATTTAGTGTGGTGGTACGAATCCGAACTTCTTTTAAACCCTACCACCTAGTAAGCCAAGAGAAGGTTACGTGAAGTGGGAGAAGCGCTCTGAACTTAATTCGATGAGTGAATCTACTAAAATCTCGGAATTACATTTAAACACTCATTACTAACAATACACAAGCCTGACAATCTGCACAAAACTCACTCAACATACTGTTAGAAGAGGATTTTAAAGACTCATAATGTGATTGTAGACGGAAACCGGAATCAGGCACCAGAAATCACCATAACTGTTGTTCTTCTGGACGTGAACGACAATGCACCTGAGCTGCCACCGCCCGAGGAACTGTCCTGGTCTATTTCGGAAGCACTCACTGAAGTAAGTTAAACTGTTCCATATGTACGACATCGCACAATTCTCCGGTAGTAACAAGTTACAAATTACAATTGGCTGATATTAAGATGAAGATGAATGATGATGATCTGGGCAATCATTATGGAAGTGTGCAAAAAAATGTGGCTCCATTTTCAAAGCTGCAAACAAGTAATGAACTGCCTAGGTTTAGGTGAAGCCCTACTTATGCAAGCGATTAGAATTATAAAAGTTAAAAGTGATGATATTTTTCGAATTTGTACGTACGTGCCATCCATCATTATGGTGAAGTAAATTATAGTGAGGCTATCACTGGCACGCTTAATTGATATGTTAGTCTTGGTTGGCTGGAAGACGTTTCTTTCTTTCCTTTTCCAGCAGGAAAATGTACTATATGCACACGCTCAGTCAATCGTTTTGCGAACATACATAGTACTAAGTGTTAAACTATGACAATTTGTCCTATTTTCCTACACACAGACAGAAAGTGTAATATTAATTCAATACCAATGGTCTTACTAACCCTTAGGGCACGATTCTTCGGCCAGAAATCTACGCTCCAGACATAGACGAACCCGACACGGACAACTCCAGAGTGAGCTACGACGTCCTATCTCTCTCCATTGTGAACCGGGACATGGTAACATCAGAGCTCTTCGGCATCATCAACGTGGACAACGTCACTGGGGATCTGTACTGCCGCCAGGACCTCAGGGGCTATTGGGGCTCCTATGAGATACACATTTTGGTAAAATCCTTCATTTTAATACAATGAAATGAAATAGTTCTTCAATCTCTCAAATGATATAAAATATTTCACCATTAATAGATTTCTGATGTATCAGAAGAGTATAACCTTTTTTTTTTTTACAATATGGATTTTTGACCTACTACAGAGCCGCTCATTAGGTGGCCAAGGGCACCCATGGACAATCCGTTGTTTTTGCATTTTGCGAATTCCATGCCGGATTGAGGACTACCTATTTACGCCCCTGTAAAGTGGGTCCTGATTGGGCGTGAAATACAATTAACTATGTGATTTTAACTAAAAAGACAATGACATTTTGCCCGCTGCTGCGTTTACGTGTTTCGAGTCATTTGCTAAATCGAAGCATTAGTCAGCTCCTTCCTTGCTAAATTGTATATTAATGGGTTACTCAGACAGGTGGTTTAAAGAGTCGATTCGTCCCAGAATGACCACTTCCTAAAATGACCACTTCCCAAAAGGTCCACATCCCAGAAATGTACCAACAAAAGGTTGGTACATTTCTGTCGTCCACTTCGTCCACTTCCCGTAATGACCATTCCCTGATCGTCCATTTCCTAAAACGACCACTTCCCAAAATAACCATTTAAAAAAACTACCACATTTTTTATGGATACTGACACGGTTGGCTATATCACCTACAACATCCGCGATGTCAGCCCATAACAGCGGGTGAACTAGGTGCCATGTCAGCGCTTCCCTTCATTTCATGTCGGCTACAATGAACTGGACGGAAAACACGAACTATTTACATAGCCGTTTCGGCCTTCGACCTTTCATTCAGTGCGGTTGCTACCACCGTACTGGACCAAAGATGGCCGCAGAGCCAGCCTCAGCTGCGTTCTCCTCTAGGCCTTATCCTCATGTAGTCATCAAACTGTAATCCGAAGTAAATTCTTCGGTATGGAAACTTCTCGGAGGTGATAATGGCTGGTCGACGCATGCCAGAGCACATGCCTCTGATACCCCTCTGACTTCTCTGTCTGACCTATTAAAAGATTACATAAAATTAAACAATTGCTGAAATATGCTGTTATGTCAAAATTACAGGCATACGATTTCGGCATACCGCAGATGAGCTCCAACGAGACTTACGAACTGGTGGTTCGGCCCTACAACTTCCATTCTCCTCAGTTCGTCTTCCCGGCTTCTCCCGGCACGGCTGTCCGACTCGCCAGGGTATGAACACTTATTTAGGAAAAGATGCTTATTCTTTAGCTGTATTAGATATTAATTATAAGAAGAAAGTTTACTTTGAAATATACATCCACAAACGACTTATGGCATGAGGGTGCGGCCATATATAGAAATTATCACATAGATCAAAATATGAATGGATTTTCGACAATCTTCACATAAATATATGAACGCTCTTACGATTTCTTGTAATGCTTTGTACTCTGTAATTTGAAACTGGACATTAGTTCAGAGATAAGTATTTCCGAAAAATACTTAGGTTTGTAGACGAATGAAAAATGAAGGAGAAAAAACTATAAAATTTATTGTATAAGGGTCCAGAGAAGTATACGAGTTTTTAAGTGTTGAAATTGTAAACCTGCCTTGACGTGAATTTGTCTGTCACCAGGAGCGTGCGAGTGAAAACTGGCCTCTAACTATGGTGAACGGTGAGTTCCTGGACCGCATCGTGGCAACAGACGAGGATGGTCTGGAAGCGGGCATAGTCACCTTCGAAGTCACCGGCGATGGTAAGAATAACTAATAAATACTTAGTTATAAGTAATAAATACTTAGTTTATTTATCTCTCTGATGTTCAAGAAGGCACAAAATCGGACTTGGTAGTAGGATTACGCTGAAACCGACCCAAAATTGTTTCGTTTTGCGTTTTTGCAGTCGCTGGTATTTCTCTAAGTATTAAGCTGTATAATAAACAGCAAACTAGAAGCTTTCTAAGCTCTGTAAATCTTATGTCTGCTCTAAGCTATTAAAAACCAACACTTCAACGGCTCCAACCAGACTCTAATTTATTACAATTAAAAAAACATAAAAAACGTACACTGATACGTTTCAGGAAAGAAAGAGTTATAGTTAGCTTACATTCATGGAAATAGCAGGTCAGATAAAAATGTTCCGATATTCCGTTTCAGCACTGGCATTAGAGCACTTTACAGTGGACAACGACGGCCTAAACATGGGCACTTTGAGGCTGTCCCAAGCGGTAACTGAAGACCAAGTTGAGTTCACGGTAAGTAATGAGAAGTGGCTAAACCTTTGCCTAATACGACAAGCAAGTACAGCGTGAATGGACTGGCATCGCTATTGTAGCTCCAACCATGTCAGATTTCTTAAAATGAGAGGGAACACTTTCGTTCATAATTAAAAAAGCTTTCTAAGGCCTCTTAAACATCTTACAGGTGACCATAACTGCGACAGATCAGGGAACGGAGCCAGGTCCGTTGTCCACATCTACAAACATCAGGTTCATCCTCGTGGCCACCCTGGGAGACCCGGTGTTCGCTATAAACGTCGATACTGCTGCCTTTTTTGGTGCGTATTTCACGCTTACTTGATTTTTTCAATTGTTTCTCCTTCGTGTGATAAGTACAATTCATCATTTACATTCATTTAAAGCTCAATTAGTTTACTTTTAAAATATGTAAGTTAGTAGAGTAGGTCGGTATTTTTCATAATCATCTGGTTACAGGACGTCATGTCTTATTTATTCCAGAATTCGAAGGAGGTTTGGAAGAGTCGGATTCTTTGCGAATCGCTGAAGACCCGAAGAATGCGTTCTGCGACGGCGATTGTCACAATGTTTACTACTACATATTTGGTAAGTTTTTTTTTATTAAATTTTGTTTCTTTTGATTATAGTTTCACTAGAATTTGCCCTCAAATTCGCTCGTGTGAAGTCCATAATTAGTATTACACTATCACCTATCTTGTCCCGTTCCAGAGGGCAACAACGCCGGTCACTTCCACCTAGATCCGACAACCAATATCCTGCGGGTTGTATTGCCATTGGATCGTTCTGTGGCCGAAACTCATCAGCTGGTCATCGGTGCTAGCAACTCCGAAAGCCAGCCCACTGTTAGACCTGGTATCGACTCTCTTCTAACAGTCACCGTGACGGTTTGTGCAATTTTTCTGTAGTTTCGCCTTAACCTCGGTAATGCCATACCCAGATTGACATCGGGGACTTGGCTGCCCTAGAAAGTCTCTCAGATAGGAAACACACATCAGCCTTGTTAGAGAAGCAGTCATTGGAAAGTAGTGATTCCGTGCCGTTAAAGGGCGCCGGTAGGACTGGAGGAACATTTGAGAGGTGTATGTCCAGCTGTCGACGCATACACGCTGACTGACTGACAACTTTCATATGATGCAATAAAGCATCCGGTGATTGGGTACGCCAATCTGAAATGATTTCTCGATGTTTCCAGGTGCGGGAAGCGAACCCACGGCCCCGCTTCCAACGTAGCCTCTACACGGCCGGAATATCCACCTACGATACTATCAATAGGGAACTACTTAGAGTCGTTGTAAGTATAGGTAGTGATTATAATTTTATAAGAACAGGCTCAGGTTCTAATTGGTCTGAAAGTTCTTGTTGCTTGGAACTCTGAAACTAATTGAGGCGCATTTTTAGATAGGTCTATGAGATTTTACAAGCATGGAGTTAAAAAGCGTCATTTCTTAAGGTTACAAGTTTTCACAGCAGGCCAATTGGTCGAAAACTTCGAAAAAACGTTATTTAAATGTAATCTTCTGTTTCTTGTAAATAAGCCTGTACAAAATAAATCACTAACTAGGTGATGGGGATGGGGCTCACCAAGAGTATCATAGGGATTCAGATTTATTGTACTTCAATAGTACCTACTCACTCACATAGCTCTAGCATCACCCATCATCTAGTCAGCAAAATTCAGCAAATATTACTGAAGCGCAATGTGAAAACTCTCGACTGAACAGTGTGGTCCATGTTGAACAGTGAATCTGTTCAGCGTTCGTTCTTACGTCAATTTGAATGTCTTCTTTAACAGGCAGTACACTCGGAAGGCGACACCATAACGTACACAATAGATTGGGAAACTATGCTTGTGGACCTCTCACTGGAGGCTGTCAGGGACACTGCGTTCTCCCTCAACCCTCAGACTGGAATTCTCCTTCTCAACATGCAACCAACAGCTTCTATGCACGGCATGTTTGAATTCGATGTCGTCGCTACCGACACCGGTAAGCTTCAGCACTCTCACCATCACTAGAACCTCTGTGACAGCTGGTTGGTACATATAAATTAGACTATTCCTGTCCTGTCCTTTGAAGTTGTTCTCGTCCTGTGGGGTGCCTCACCTGGCAGACGAACTAAAAAAGGTAGCCGGAAATTAATGAATGAGAAGAGTGTAAGTCCGTGTGTGGAGGCGTGACTTGGGAGAGGTCTTTGCCCAACAGTAGAGTGATACAGGTTGATGATTGATTGCTTGCCTGTGGCTACACATTTTCTTTGAAAATTGCAATAAAAGACAGTATCCCATTCGTTCATGTCATGAAGAGGAGAGCCTTGTTTTACTTAAGAACTCTGTCAATTTAATGAAGTACCTTATGAACACTGAAAGTCCTTTAAAGAAATGGAGGGAAGTAATATCAGGGGGATGGGGAAGGAACGGGTAGGAGGGGTCGGACGATTCCTCCCAGAGATATCTACATATAATTTTATCTAATCGGGCGGTGGAATCAAGTTGAATCGTTAGTACTCTCACAGAGAATTATATAAATAGTTAACTACTCAGACAGTTTTGCAAATGACAAAGAATGTAACTCAAGATGTTAACAGCGGGCGCAACGGACCAGACTGCCGTTAAGGTATACCTCATCTCCAACCTGAACCGAGTGTTCTTTACGTTCGTCAACACGCTCACCCAGATCGAGCAGCATAGTGCCTTTGTGAGTACCACAACAATTTATTACTTCAATCAATATCAGTTTCACCATAAAAAATAAAATAAAAAATGAATCATGGAAGACAACATGAGCTCCAGAAAAGAGTGCTATTGAGGCTGTACATTTCAGATCGCCCAAACGCTATCGATCGCATTCGAGATGACCTGCCACGTGGACCAGATCATTCCGGCGAGCGACGACAATGGCGTGGCTTTGGAAGACCTGACAGAAGTGCGAATGCACTTCATTGAAAACGACATGCCCGTCGGCGTCGACGTCATCGAACTGTAAGATTATTTTTATTCAACCTAGATTATTCAATGGTACAAATGGTGGGAAAGGGGCGAAAAAAGGATGACGCTGGCTCACCCGATGCGGCGCGGAGGCGCGCGCAAACCTGCCTGCCTGCTCGGTTCCTTCTCCCGTTCCACCAGGTTGGGGCTGCAGCACTCGCCGGAAACTCCGGCGCGACCGCGGTGGATGCGCTCGACCGCAAACACGCGAAACGTGACGTTGGGCTCGGCGGGAGCGCACAGATACGCTCGTCGTTCCCAGACGCCGGTTGATGGAGATCTTATAGAATTTTCCACCAGCGACGGGTAGGTGAAAAGGAAATAATTTGGTTGGGAAGACAGGTAGGTAGGCAGGAAAAATGTTAGTACCCGCGAGATTTGAATGCACTGTCTCTCATTGATCAGAGATCAACCAGCAGTATTTCTCTGTATATTATTTCTCTAGGATTCAACCAGACGTGGTTGGCTAACATCACCTACAGCTCTGTGATGATGACTCGGTGACCATTGCTACAGGAAACGCGAAGACACCGCGCTGCTGCGACAGATACAGGCGACGCTGTCCACGGAGCTACTGGTGATGCAGGACTTCGGGCCCGGCAGCGACAACAACAACAATAACAACAGCAACAGCATCGAGCGCATCATGCAGAACGTGCTGGCCGCCGTCGCCGCCGTGCTGGCCCTCATGTGCATCATCCTTCTGCTGGCGTACTTCTTCAAGACGAGAGCGTGAGCTATTTAAAAATGTTCTTTGAATTTTTTGTGTGTTTTTTTCTGGAGCATATTTTGAAAAAGTTACACCCATTATTGTCAGCCTCAATAGCTCAGTGGTGCAGACAGTCGGCTGTCGCTATTGATGGTTAAGCAACGCTGGGCACGGTCAGTATTGGGATGGGTGACCGCTCGACCGTTGGAGTCTGACCGTGGTTCGGATTCCACGTTAAACTGTAGGTCCCTTCCCTTCTTACCTTACTAGGTGGTAGGGTTCAACACGCCCGGATTGGTACCACCGCACTGAATGAAACGTCGGTCGAAACGGCTATAGGCTATAGTTCGTGTTTTCCGTCCAGTTCAGTGTAGCCGGCACGACCGAAGGGAAGCACTGACATGGCACCTAGCTCACCCGGTGTTATGGGCTGACATCACGGACGTTGTAGGTGATGTAGCCAACCGTGTCAGTTTCCATAAAAAAAAAATGTGTACAGGTAGGTAAGTCTGTGAACATAAGCGTGTAATGTTGATGATAAATCGGTCAGATTATGTGACTGAACTCGATGTTGGAGACTCAGGCACAGCCAGATTCACTCCCAGTGAGCTAGCAGAACAACATATAAGCGGTATGATGGAAACGCTATTAATCGAATATTTAAAGAAACATAAATTAGAAAAAAAAAATGGTAAATAAGTCGTCGGCAGACTGTTGCATTTCTGTGTTGAATACAAAATTATGTTCCTCGATCGTGCTTGCATTTGTAAATCCTGAAATATATGTCATCAGTAATAATATGTCATCAGCCGATGAGGCGGAATTTATAGAAGGAAATGTTGCGAGACAAAGCCGAACGCTGCTCTAGAATTTGTACAGATAACTTACTCTAAGTTTGTAATTTTTTCAGGCTCAATCGTCGCTTGCATGCCCTGTCGACAACCAAATTCGGCTCACAAGACTCTGGACTGAACCGTGCAGGCATTGTGGTGCCGGGCACCAACAAACATGCTGTTGAAGGTTCAAATCCCGTCTGGAACGACCAAATCAAGGCGCCGGACTTTGATGCTCTTAGGTAAATAACTAACATTTTACTCTTATGTTGCCTGGAGGACTGGAGAAAACTTATAGTCAGTCAGCGTTTATACGTCCACTGTCGGACATACGTCTCTCAATCTCCAGTCCTCGACGACTTACTTTGGTCGACGTTTCATCTCCCGCTCTAGAGACATCTTCAACTAGTCAATTGACATCTGACTGTCCGACGTGTCAGTTGTCCTCCGGGTCCTTGCAGTTCCGCGAGTTCTGAAGATGTCTCCAGAGTGCGAGAGAAAGGTCGACCAAAGTTAAGTAGTCTTTCTAGTAGTCTTCTAACCGCACAACCGAAAACCCTAAAATAATATATTACGGATAGTCCACATTGCAGGGTTTTCTTGGCGAAGGACGTATCGGCCGAGAAAGTGCAGTCAGGCACGTATCCAGTATTCCGTAAGGGGTGGACTGTTTCTGAAAAAAAAGCTCATCGTTATTGTGTACACAATATCTGGATTTCGGGAGGGGATACATCCCACCAAGGGGTTTGGCACAATGGTTCCTGACCAAGAGGGACTAGTTTGCATGCGCAGATCCTCCCCTCTTAACTACAACAACATCCACTAGGTACTGGATATCATTCCTTGTTACTTATGAGGAATTTAAGTCATGTGTGTCTTTGCTTACAAACATATTTTTTTATCTCCTTCAGAGTTGCAAGTTGACTTTGAGAAATGTTGCTACTACAAACGACTTTAAAAAGTCATATACCTGGGTATCTTCAAAGGGCGTATTAAATAAATTAGACGACCACCATTTTGTCCACCTTGCAGCTGGCATGGCGCCTGTCTGCGCTGTGTCTAATCGTTCACCGAACTTTTCGGCACAGCCACCCGTTCCGGCTGTCTACAAGGAAAAAAAAGTTGTCCACGAAACCTGCTAAGAGAAACATTATCAGAATAGACGACGCGCCATAGTCAGTCAGAGGTGACATGTGGATCTTCGTTATATCTGCCTACCTCATTGAGAAATAGACGTTACATTATGAAGGTTATAGGTATACATAGTTGTAAAAAATATGTTTGTAAACAAAGAGACACATGACTAAAATTCCTCATAATCACGGTTAGAACGCCTCCTACCTTCACCACTACTACTGAAACTAAAAACTGGTTGATTTCCAGTGACGCGTCCGGAGATTCTGACTTGATCGGCATAGAGGAGAACCCTCAGTTCAGCTATGACTACTTCTCGACTCCGACACCAAGTACCGCCGGGACCAGCGGCGTTCAGGTCAGTAGAATTGGACCGATATTTTAAGTTGTTTCTTTTTAGAAATAGTATCATAGAGAGATAATTCCTAAAATATGAATATGTATGAGACATCTGTAAAAATTTAACGAGGACAATAAACTTATTTCTAATCGGGGTATCTCAAGATGTATCTTTGCGTACAATTGCCATAAGACATTCAAGATTTCGTTCTGACTTATTTTAATATTTTCTAAATTATCTTAATATTATTTTAATCATCGAGTGCGATTATTTTAAATTAAACCCAATATAGAAATAAGTCCCCCCTAAAATTCAAAGAATTTCTATATATTTAACTCAATATCGACGATCGACATTTCAAGATGACTCTTTATGGAACTCACCCAGCGGTAGCATATTACGTACTTAATTATATAAATCTTTTTTTTTAACAGAATGCGTTTCCGGGAGCAGCGGCAAACCAGTCAGGAGGCCAGTTCGATTACAACTCAAGCCCTTTCAACCCGAACTTTGCAAATCCAGATCAGAGAAGATACTAGAAGTTGGCATTCTATATTATTGTAGCTCAAGTTACACAGTGGCAACCCAGTCAAGAGGCTTGTTCGATTACAACTCAAGCCCTTTCAACCCGAACTTTGCAAACGCAGATCAGAGAAGATACTAGAAGATGGCATTCTATATTATTGTAGCTCAAGTTATACAGCGGCAAACCAGTCAGGAGGCCTGTTCGATGACAACTCAAGCCCTTTCAACCCGAACTTCGCAAATACAGATCAGACAAGATACTAGAATATGGCATTCTGTATTGTTATTTTTTATGCTATAAAAGTCAGTTTTCTTGTGCAATAAACTATTGGATTTCTATATATTGATATATGTTAAAATATTTGCTTTTAGAAAAGATAAAAATTAGTACTAACTTTTAAAATTCTTGATTGTTTATTGTTATTATTATTTTGAACAATGGTCTGTGTGTTTTGTTTTTTTTTTTGGTTCCGTACGTCATAGAGGTAATAACAGAACCTAATGGTGTGACTGTGACTCATTTGTCCGTCCATCTGTCCGTCTATCTAGGTCATAGCTTCTAAACGGTTGATCGTACCAAGTTGAAATTTAGTTCGAAATTAGAGAACATTATTTTGCATAAATTCTATTTTCAAAGTGTTAAAAAAATTGCATGGGCATGTGCTCAATAAGGGTTGACTGCGTTGTACCAGTAACCGACGAGCATGTACCTATGAAGAACATTATGTATGAGAGAGGCGGCAGCGGTGTGTCAGGCAGGATCGTGGCACGTGAAGATCCGTTATCTCTGCCTACTCCACTGAAAAACAGGGATGAAGTTATGTATATATGTCGTCTAATGTGAAGTAGGTATCTTATCGCAGAGACATATTATGACTAGCGACGCTCACCGTGACCTACTTTAACGGACGGTCGTCGGTCGTATGCTGAACGAGCGTATTTACATTGTAAGATCGCATTAAAAACTCTCGAGCATTATTCGTGTATTAGTTTCTATGAATAAATTTTGTTATTACAGGTGAATTAAAAAAATATGTAAGTACTTTTTTGTGATGAATCTGCCTCTTAACTGTAGCGACTGCTGCAACATTATGTATAAATATATTATGTAACATAATATACGTATTTACATATTATTAGAATATAGGAACATTTCTAAGAACACTAAATATCTTGGATAATATAGGAAGGTTTCAGTAAGATCTAACATAGGTAGCCTGTGGTAGGTAGGAAGTTCATATTATATTAATTAAGCATGTGCTATTTTGTAAATATACATTTAATAAAATTTGTACATATCATCTGTCCTTATTATTTTCCACGTCCGAATAAACTACGAATAAATAAAACGTATTGTTATTTATTCGTAGGTTCCTGTCATTTGAATTTTGTACTCGGTGTTAATGACCAACCAAACTTCAGTTGCGCAATGGTAGGAATGCCGCCATGGAGTTGATTGTCACCTTTGATTGCCGCCATAGAAATAGAAACTATGATTTCCGGCTTAGAAATAAAAACTATGATTGCCGACATAGAAATAAACTATGATTGCCGACATAGAAATAAATTATAATTGCCGACTTAGAAATAAAAACTATGATTGCCGACATAAAAATAAACTATGATTGCCGACCAAAGAAATTAACTATTATTGTTGATCAAAGAAATAAACTATGATATCCGAAATAGAAAAAAACTATCATTGCCGACATAGAAATAAACTATGATGGCCGCCATAGAAAAAACTATAATTACCGCCATTGAAATAAACTATGATGGCCGACATAGAAATAAACTATGATTGCCGACCAAATAAATAAACTATGATTGCCGACTTAGAAATAAAAACTATCATTGCCGACATAAAAATAAACTATGATTGCCGACCAAAGAAATAAACTATGGTTGTTGATCAAAGAAATAAACTATGATATCCGAAATAGAAAAAAACTATGATTGCCGACATAGAAATAAACTATGATTGCCGCCATAGAAATAAACTATGTTTGCCGACATAGAAATAAACTATGATTGCCGAAATAGAATTAAACTATGATTGCCGATCAAAGAAATAAACTATGATTGCCGCCATAGAAATAAACTATGATTGCCGACATAGAAATAAATGATGATTGCCGCCATTGAAATAAACTATGATTTCTGACATTGAAATAAACTATGATTGCCGACATAGAAATAAACTATGATTGCCGACCAAAACATAAACATGATTGCCGACATAGATATTATGATTGCCGCCATAGAAATAAACTAAGTTTTTTGCATTTTTTGACGTGGAATCACGTCATAATCATATGGTACTAGGTTGTCGGGATACAGCGTGGGGTAGTGTGGAATGTAAGTATGTGTGGTAGTACACAGATATTTTTTTTATTTATTCGTCCCTTTTCGGGACAGGCAAAACTAATTAAAGTACACAGCCTTTTCTGTTGTACTTCTAATGGTCTGTTGTTTTCTTCTGGTATTGCGAGAATGGTCCACAGATAATTGATTTGTTTATATTGTTTGTAAGGTTTATGGTATAACATTTCTTTGTTGTAAACACGATGTTGTAAAATAATACTAAGGCATTCTTTGGCAAATTGTTTTAACAAAAAAAAGTGAAATAAATTTAACCACAAAAGCAACGAATATATTATTTTTATTAGTTCTGAGAAATACCCTGATATAGAAAGAAAAACCTTCAGTAGTTAGGTTTTATTTGACAAAAAGACAATGACATATTAATGATGACAGGTATCATATTTAAATTTATAATATAGCATACCCCAAATATGTATGATCGCCGCAGCTGTCATTGTTGTAACAGTGTGTGAAGCAAATACAGTCCGACGTAGAGTGTTTTCATTTTACGAAGGCACGAGGGGTACGAGGTAGGAAGTGGTGCGAGAGGCGACCGTGGCGTGCGGAGTGCGGAGCTCAGTACAGTAGAGAACAAACTCGGTGCCCGGTCGGTTGCGACGCGTCGAACCGAGTCGTTCCCTACTGAGCTCCGCGCGGTCTCACACGACTTCCTACCTCATACCCCTCGTCACGAGGGCCTCGTGCCTTCGTAAAATGAAAACACTCTACTTTCTTAGGCACCCAGCGGTGGGTGGCGCTCGCTAGTGGCCGGTTCAGCATTGTCGCTCTCACTCACTCACTGAAGACAAACTGAGAGCAAAAATTATATTTCAATATGGCGCGATTAGTTACGGTTTTAGCCGGATGTCTAGTAAAGTATGTAAATATGTCCGTACACAAGAACATTCCGATCAGTAATCTGTGGCATTACGAATGACAATACCGTTTTAACTTTATTGTTGCTTTTGAAAAAAATCTTATTTACAGAAGTATGGACTTGAAAAGGGATGTTCGTAATATTAGTTTGGGTAAGAAATGTTCACAAATTATCATATTGCCTAGAAAACAGCCAACTCATTGCAAAATGCAATCTCTCCTCGTCAACCATGTCACAAACTTGAACATAACAATATTTAGCATCTTTAGTTATATTTGTGTAATATTTAAATATTATTATAAAAAAAAATCCTCACTTCCTTGCAGCTTATAAATTGTATTGAAATAATATTGCATTGTCGAATAGAGAAACTATGGAGGCAAAACAAAAATTACGACGAACCTACAGAGTGTGCATTTTCGATAGAACAGAAACTAAATACTTTATTGCTCAAAAAAAAAAACAGAGATAAGCACAATATAACATTTACTTACATGAGGTGCAAGGGCGGACTTATCCATTACTGAGATTTCAGCCAGTCAACCTTTGTATGTTTTGAGAGTGGATTAATATAGTGAAATGTATGTATGTAGGTGTAATCAAAGAGTTTGTATTACGTCATCGCTGCGCTCCTCGACTTAATACAAACTCTTTGGGTGTAATAGGTAGCAAAAAACCAAGAACCAAAAAACTTGGGTGTGAGAATTTAAGATAAAATAATCAATCAATCATCAATATCAATCATCAATACTAATAATAAATCTGTAAGGGATGGTCATAGAGTAAGTTACTTTGTTTTTTGAGATATTGCGTTTGTAGACTCTGTGTATGATACTAAAACTAAATTTACGATTTTTAGAAATCAATTCTGTATGTATGTATGTTCCACCATAACTCATAAACCGATCATTTGAATTCGATGAAACTTCGTACAAGCACATTTACCTACATGGGACACAGGATAGGCTAAATAAAATTCAGTTCCGGTTATGCTAAGATGTGGCTACCATACAAACCGAATTGTTTCGCGCTCCGAAATAAAGGTACGGTAGCGGGCTTACTTACTTTCTTCTTTTTAAATACGAATTTCACGCGAGCGAAGCCGCGGGCAAAAGCTAGTTAATAATAAGACTAATAGTTCAATAAAAGCTATACTTATATTATGATATGATGTATACCTATATAGGTATATGACTAAATATTTAAAATATTATATACAAAACGCCCCTTTTGGTAATTTAATTTTTTAATAATATTTTATGTTTATAATGTCAGTACTAAGCAGGTATTATATGCACGGTTATCGCGTTAGCGACTCAAGCCAGAGACCCAGGTTCGAATCCTGGCCGGGATGTATTTTTTCCAATGATTTTCGCTTTGCATTTTTCTAATTAAAATAAAAATACAGGTATAAAATTTTTTTTTTCAGTTATTTGAACTGTTTTTATATACCTATTTATTACCTATATATAAAATTACAGAAAACAAGTTTACACACTCGCGCGTGCAGACAGGTAGGAGAATTTTTTTTTTTTAGTTTTTTTTTTTTTTTTATGGAAACTGACACGGTTGGCTACATCACCTACAACGTCCGTGATGCCAGCCCATAACACCGGGTGAACTAGGTGCCATGTCAGTGCTTCCCCCTTTGATCGTGCCGGCTACACTGAACTGGTCGGAAAACACAAACTATTTACATAGCCGTTTTGATCGACGTTTCATTCAGTGCGGTGGTACCAACCCGGGCGGGTTAAACCCTACCACCAAGTAAGATTAGGAGGGAAGGGACCTACAGTTTTACGAGGAATCCCAACCTCGGGCAGCCTCCAACGGTCAGCGGTCACCCATCCAAGTACTGACCGCACCCAGCGTTGCTTAACATTCAATAGCGACAGTTGACTGTCTGCACCACTGAGCTATCGAGGCTGACAAACTTTTTTTACTTAGTTACAAAAGTTTTTACTTCAAATGTTCTTTATGGTGAAATATACATCTGAATCTGAATCAGATTTCTATACTTAATATGTCTTCGTCGCCGGTATGACTGATAAGAATACCTATAAGTATAATTTACTTCACAACTCACCCGCACTACAGGAGTTACAAGCGCTTTGCCCAGCGCTGATTGGCCATGGGGCAAACTGATGCGGGCCGTGCGCTACAGTTGGCTACCTTCATTTTACCACCCGCGCACAAAGTTCTTCTGCAAGAGCTACCCAGCACTGGTGGCAGAGCAACTGCGCCATCTACAACGCGGCCAGGCGCTGATACATCCGCTGAGCATGTTCAGGTGCGTAACGAGGCAATCCGCCTACGCACCAAAGTAGTCGATATTGGATACCGGGTGGCTAAGCTCAAGTGGCAATGGGCTGGGCACGTCAGCCGAAGAGGCGACGACCGTTGGAGTAACCGTGTCCTACACTGGCGGCCGTGGACAGGAAAACGGAGTGTGGGAAGACCACCCGCCAGGTGGGACGACGACATCAAGTACGTCGGCGGAAAGCAGTGGTTCCGTACCGCTGAAGGCCGGGAGGACTGGAGGAAAATTGGAGAGGCGTATGTCCAGCAGTGGACGCTTACACGCTGACTGACTGACTGACTGACTGACTTGATTGCCATGTTGCCATGTACTTAGGTACCAGATCGATATTTTTTTTTATTTAAACCAGCATGTGTAGCTGTGCCGAGAGACCAATGGTGCAGTCGACAGAGCCAAAATCACCTCTCCTCGCGAAACCACGCTCAGTTAGGTGCCATGCCAGCAGATTTGCGGACTGTTGCTAGGCTGTCTAGCCCGTTAATACGACGCTTGAAGACACCCAGGTAAGGGCACAAGCTGCTCTCAGTGAGCTAATAATAAAGTATTTACTCGGGCAACGGACATGTCTCCACCGAGTTGAGACCAAATTGACCAGTTGAGACCAGTCGATCGCGAGCGGCCGAAATCGTTTTTTTTTAATGTAATCCGGTATGGGTGGCTGAGTCGGAGGAGCCAAAGCACATGCTCCGATCAGCCAATATCACCTCTGAGAAGGTAGGTGCCATACCGGAGAATTCCCTGGATTGCTGGCTATACTGGACTAGAGGAGAACACAACCGAGGCTGCTATGCGGCCATCTTACATCCAGTACGGTGGTATCAACTCAGTCGGCTACAATTTGAGCCTACCACCTTATAAGGGGCAAGGGAGGGAAGGGACCTGCAGTTTTATACCGGTTCCGAACGGTGAAGCAGCTGGTGTAGGTATGAACGTAATTGTTTTCGTCAGAAAAAACTCATTGGTAAACGCCAACCGGATTCGAACCTCGGACCACTCGCATGAGAAGCCGATGCCCAAACCACTCGGCGCAGAGTGATTGACTATTCAAATGCGGCCAAAAGTCCAATTTTGAACTCAAACGAAACGAACACAAACTATTATTAATACGTAGCTATATAACGAACTCATCGAGCGGCGGTCATTATTTTGACCTCCCACCCCCCGCGTCCCGCCTTGGCTAGTGCGAAAGTACATGTCGAGGAAGTGCACGTCGCTGTTTTGCGTTGCGTAGATTTTCGTAATATTTAAATATTTTTGTTCAGAGATATAGAGAGGTGTTTGTTTGCAATAATGATGGAAAACGAAGAAGATGGGGGTGCTGTTTAATTATGTAACTTACAAATTTTTAATAATTTGCCTAAATTATATTTGGAGGTATATTTCATTTCACATTTCACAAACGAAAAATTTTTCGTCATTAAGCTCTTTAAGAAATGGTGTTTATGTTATAGAGCGGTGCCTGATCGCGCAATTATTTTTATGGATTCTTATAAAAGAACTATGTAGCATGTGGATTCAACAAAAAGGTGTTCCCCGATTTTCCCCCATTTCAAAAAAAATATTTTTGAAATACGGTCTATTTTAAGGACAGCGCGAGGGATTGAGGGATTAGGCTGAGCTGTAGAAAGAGGCGGGTGGCGGGGGAAGTGGGGGAGGGGGGCGGGAGGGAGGGGCGGAGAGGGGGTTCGTTTGGGCGGTATCCCCCCCCCCCCCCCCCGCGGAAGGGGAAGGGGTAAGTGAGGGAGGCAAAAACGTAATATGACTCAGTGAGGGGAGACAGGGTATAGGAGGGGGTGCTATGTTAAGGGAGGTGGGTAATAAGTATCTCCTGAATACTCCCCCCCCCCCCCCCTTCATTGGAGGTATAATTATGCATTTTCGGTACTTATCAGTTTACTACACAAACATTTCCGCGTATACAGGCAAAATTTCTCAAAAATTCTCAAGAATTCAATGCAACAGGATGTTCTATATCGTCTCCTCCTTACATCTGATCCCCTTCTAAGTTTCTCGAGACCAAAAAGGCAAAAAAAATCGAAACCCTATTCACGCGATGCTATCGAACTTTTAGTGTCTGAAAAAGTGCACGAAGATTCTAGCGATTCCGAATCTAGTACATAATTACTTTGTACCTACATATTTTATGACAATAAATTATTACTATAAGTATGAACTTGATTGTTTTTATCATAAATACTAAAATACTGCAGATTTAATCAAATAAACTCTACACAAGGTAGAGAGAGGGGCATGCGGAACCACTATGTTATAGAACTCACACTTGACCGTTATTTTGAAACTGTCATGTATTTCAATGAAATCTATTACGAATACCAGCATTTTTCATTTAATTTCAGCACGATCTGAATATTGGCCGCATTTGAACAGTAAATCACTCTGTGTGCGGCGTCTCGCGCCAGCCATTACGCCCGGTTGTGTGTTCCGATATTGCAAAAATCATACCACAAATATTGGAAAAACTAAGGGCGACGTGTTGGGGTTGCCCTTGGCCGGCGGCGTTGTAAGTAATCTGTGGCGTTGTCAACGAACGCTACCCGCTAGCTGCTCTCCCGCTCATTTCCCGCCCCGCGCGAGTTCCTCTCTGCAGCTCGGCCAGGCCTCACGCACTCTATGTACTTGCGCGCGCTAACTACCTACCGCCTGGCGGGCCGCCGCGGCGGCGCCGCGCCCCCGCCGCCGCCGACGAGCCTAATTCAGTGGAAAGAAATTCGTTAGCCGCGCGAAGCATACCTATACCACGTTACTGCGCGCAGCTGCAAGCAATAATCACTTTACACTCGAGCGTTAAGGTACATTTTCGCACGCAGCGATTGGCGACGTGAAGCATTAGGCTATTAAAGCCGTAGGTATGGAACTTTTTCTATGGAGTGATTTATCTGTTACGAAGTAACTAAGTAATCTGTGGCTCGGCTCTCATACCTTACCTCATACCTCAGCTGTCAGTCAGCTTAACATCCGTGTCGTGGCACGTGGAGAACCGTTGTCCTGCCCGCCCACCTCTTTAGCAGATAGACATGAGTATGTACATATATTTTATCCCTATTATATATACAACGTGTCCCAAAACTCAACGTCAAGCGGGAACCAGGGAGTAGGCCAGTTTATGACTACCCAGGGAAAAATAGGAAAAAAAAAGCGGCCAAGTGCGTGTCGGGCCACGCGCAGTGTAGGGTTCCGTAGTTGCGGAACCCTATCGAAATAAATTATTTGATTATTTGTATAATTTCGTAGGGGAAATAAATGAATGTTAATTTGAAAAAGTTCTTCAACAGTGAAATGATGGCTGTCGTCCGTACATTTTATAAGTTGGTCGACTATTACTCGTCAACCTGTACAGCCTACTTAGCTGTGATAGTTTT
Source organism: Nematopogon swammerdamellus (assembly GCA_946902875.1). NCBI lineage: Eukaryota > Metazoa > Arthropoda > Insecta > Lepidoptera > Adelidae > Nematopogon > Nematopogon swammerdamellus. The sequence goes on from OX336344.1 coordinate 3,490,551, forward strand.
CCTTTTAATTTCGATATATATACTACTGCTGTGAATTTTTTCACATATCTAATAACAACCGTTTAGCTGGCAGGGGGGGACACTTGACTCTAACAAAAATTAGCACTTAAAAGCTTAATAATTCGCAAACGGACCCCTAAATCGAAAAATGCTTTTGACAAACTCGCAATATTTTCAAAAGACCTATCCAACGACACCCCAAACGATGGGGTAGACGTGAAAAAAAATTCATCCCCACTTTACGCGTAGGGGAGGTACCCTAAAAAAAATATTTCAAAATTTTTATTTTACCACTTTGTCGGCGTTCTTAATATGTATACCCATACCAACTTACAACTTTCTAGTACCAAGGGTATCTGAGCTAAGCCGCGGACAGACGGACAGACGGACGGACATGGCGAAACTATAAGGGTTCCTGGTTGACTACGGTACCCTAAAAATCGGAGTCATTTGTTTTTTTATGATATGAGCATTTACCTCATACCTCAGGCTGTTGGGCCAATTTTTCTGTGTCTTTCTTCCTAGCGATGAGTCTAGTAGAATAAATATATTACGAGGGTGGTCCCAGAAGTACCCGGCCTAACAAAGAAAACGAATTTTTTTTTGGAAAAACTACCTTTATTTCTCAACGTAGTCTCCTTTTAGCTCGATATACTTTTCCCAGCGATGTTCAATAGCTTCGATACCATGTTTATAGCGAGAACCGTCGAGCTCCTCAAAGTAGCCCTCAATTGCCGACTCTACCTCTTTATTGTTTGTAAATCTTTTACCCCCGAGCCATTTTTTCAAGTTTCAAGTCTCGTGTGAAATGATGAACCCATGGTCTCGTCCATTGTTACGAATCGGCGCAAAAATTCGACTTTATTATTGTAAAACACTCGATTGAAACATCCTCACGAAGTTGTTTTTGTTCCATTGTGAGTAAACGCGGCACCCATCTTGCGCACAGCTTTCTCATGTCCAAATTTTCAGTCAATATGCGATGTACAGCACTTTTTGAAATGCCTACCATATCTGCTAACTCGCGCACTTTCAACCGACGGTCATCCAATACTATTTTATCGATTTTCTTCACCATTTCTGGCGTGGTCACTTCGTTTGGCCGACCACTGCGATGTTCGTCTTGGCAGATCGTACGACCTCGTTTGAACTCTGCCACCTAATATTTTACTGTCGTAAACGATGGAACAGACTCCCCCAGAGTTGAATACAGCTCATCTTTGATATTAGTTGAAGTCAGACCTTTCAGAAGAAAATATTGAATCACATAACGGTGACCAATTTTATCCATTTCTAAAACTTCCCTCAGAGCGTGCACTATTGATGGCCGACAAACAAAAACAAAAGCACGTAGCGTGTTCTTTTTTTAAATTTAAATTTAATTCGAATAGTACTTTCAAATGCAGTAAATTTTTTCAAACAACAACTGCCATCTATACGTCAGGTCGGGTACTTCTGGGACCACCCGGGTAGCTCACTGACTGCTCCATGGTTCACATGGGCGTCGCTAGACACCTTATGGATGGCTCGGTGTCACATATCGCGCTTAGTGCTTACTATATAGGTTCCATCAGATATGTACGTGGTATAGGGATAGGGTTTACTGGCCTCGTGGGTACAGGAAGTGATATAGCCAACCAACAACCGTACGTAAAAAATATCGCATTGGTCACGGACTTTGAGCATTGGCTAAAAAAATATTCCATTTGGACCATTGCAGTCATTGACTTATACACGGTGATCAAAAAACCTGTCGAACACCCGAAGGCAGGAAGTACAGTTTCAGATACTGAATCGGATAGGCTAGTTTTTTTTTTTAATTCGGACAAAATTTTTCAATTAAAAAATATAATTAGTATCACGACCTTTTAATTCTAATGCAAAATTCTCTAGGAGGCGCAGCGGCGGGGCGGCGCGGCGCGGCGCGGCTCGCCGCTGTGCCGCCAGTGTCATACATATCATATCATAAATTATTATCTTGAGTCGGCATTGAAGTGAAGGCAGACAGCGTGTTCTTATGTCTTTAGTGAAATTCTTTGTAAAATAATTTGCCGATTTTAATATTTTTTTGTCTTCTGTACTGAAAATGAAGTCGGTAAGTGCTTTGAGGTCTGTTAGTGTGCAACAAACTATTATTTTGTATAACTAATAAGTTTTAGAATATTACCTAGGTAGGTACCTAGAAAACTGATATCACGTGCTTAAGACATATGGTAGTAGGGTTTAACTTCACATCACTGTTATGATGGCATGCAGACATAATTTAGTTATTTAAAGGCATCTTGATACTTAGGAATAATTGAGAAAGGGCATATTTTCATATAAATTTCGAAAAAAAAAAACTAGCCTATCCGATTCAGTATCTGAAACTGTACTTCCTGCCTTCGGGTGTTCGAGAGGTTTTTTGTTCACCGTGTATATTAATAGACTTCACATCAAATACGCTACGCTCGATCGGTTCCTACCTACCACCTACTGACACAAGCCAAGCGGTGGATCTCGGTGGTCTGTCAGTCGCACGCTCGCACGCTCGACGAGCGCAGGCGCGTCGATCGTAGTGTTTTCGTGTCCCTTGCGACACTGCAATAATCGTACCAGGAAGGCGTACAAGGATGACGACGTCGACACAAATATTTACAAATCGCCGAACGGGCGCACGCACGACCGTTCGCAGAACGCAACAGCGCGGTCCTTGCCCAGCATACTATGTACTTCACAAAGCGTTGCATTAGTTTACCGCTAGATGGCAATGTTTCCTATTGAATACCAAATTCTCCTCCAATATTGTATACAACGCTGAATCTAAACCTAACATCATTGATTGCAGTATCATTTGGAACTCCTTCATGGTCCTGGTGGAAATGGCGAGGATGATCGTGACGCCGCTCAGGCTGTGTTTCGTCATCGACCTCATCAGTGATCCTCAACTTCATCTCCTTGACTACATGCTGCTGCCGCTGCAGATCGCCTACCTTGTGGACATCCTGCTCAAATTCAACACTGGCTTTCTGAAGGAACATGAGCATAAGATTGTATTAAATAGAATACTAGTTCTGCGGTTAGATTGGCTCCTTGCTCGTTTATATTGACGTCATATGGATGTAATGATTCTGTGAAAGAATGAATTACGGTGTGGTTTTTTTTATGTAATCCGGTATGGGTGGCTGAGTCGGAGGGGCCAAAGCGCATGCTCCGACCAGCCAATATCACCTCCGAGAAGGTAGGTGCCATACCGGAGACTTCCCTGGATTGCTGGACTAGAGGAGAGGACAACCGAGGCTGCTATGCGGCCATCTTACATACAGTACGATGGTACCAACCCAGTCGGCTACAATTTGAGCCTAACACCTAGTAAGGGGCAAGGGAAAAGGGTTGAAATGAATTATGGATAGAATATCCCACCCTTGCTGCGTGCGCGCGTCATAATGCTCGATGGGTAAACGTTACCATACGCTGTATTCATCCAGCAGACAATATACCGACAATGTGTTATGCTGTAAGTAGGTACTCTTGTAAATTACAGCACAACACCGACCACAACGTTTAGTAATGTATTAGGACAAGATAACTATCAAGCAGAAGGTAAGGAACGAAGACCCAGGGACGTATTTATAGCTTCCACATGGGGGGTGTTCTGGCGAAATAGGGATCGGCTCAACTCAAAAAGATTCTAGTGTTCCTGTTGAGTCGTTCTGTATTTCGGCCTAGAGGGGCAGGTTGAATTCGAATAAAAAAAATGTATACAGGATCTCCCAGAAACCGACGATAATCCTTTGACAGCTAATAGGGCTCCTAATTACCTCTCAGAATATCTTATTTTAGGTTTAGTAAAAATGGCTTAGTTTTTGAGATATTGACATTTTTGTAAAATTCCAAAATTTTCTCCTTCAGCTCATTTTTTTAAATGCCACAAGTACAAATGCAAGGTTTTTTTCAAATCTAGTTTTTGTCAAATATTCCTGAAAAGTAAGGCATTCACAAGGTATAATTTATTTTTTCATGTTTAATCCTGCTTAGCTGAAAAACTACTTAAGATCCACATGTTAAATTTTTTTCAGCCTCATCCCTTGAATTTGGCCCTTTGCGGTGAAAAAAAAAAACTAAACTAAAGTGGCATTATGCAACAAAAATACGCCCATCTAATGTAGTTTTTAAAATGGTACATCACTTACCGATTTGCCCAATAATTTATGAGATATTGTTAACTGCAAAAGGACCTCGGAATTTGATAACTGTTCTACCAACTACGAATTGGAATAAAATAAACACTTGAAGTAATTGGTCTTTATTAACCTGTTAAAGTAGATGTTCAAATTGTTTACCACCTGCACGAATGCTAGCTCGACATCTTCTCACAATGCCCGGTTGATGCGTCGAGCAAGTACTCGATGCAAGTGCAGATACGTCCACCTGAGCTACTGCCGTAATTCTTTCTTTGAGCTCTATCAAGTTTTCCACCGGTTTCCCGTAAATTTTTTCTTTTAAATAGCCCCAATGATAAAAATCTAACGGATTTAATCCAGTGATCCAGACGTCCAATCCATCTGTGGGGATATGCTTGGTCCTCGGCTTGGTCTAAAAAAATTACGCACTTCTCTAGCGTAAAGGGCTGGGCAGCCATCATTTTGCAACCACGTCTCCCTCCGTATGGCCAATGGTACATCTTCTAAACGGCTCTGAATCTCCTGTTCCAGAAACTCAAGATAATTTCGCCCGTTTATAGTCTCTGCAATTCAACGGACGTCTTGTGGTCTCTTATCCACTTGTATTCCCACAGATGGATCGGACGTCTAGATCACCGGATCCGTTAGATTTTTATCATTGGGGCTATTTAACAGAAAAAGTTTACGGGAAACCGGTGGAAAACTTGATAGAGCTCAAAGAACGAATTACGGCAGTAGCTCAGGTTGACGTATCTGCACTTGCATCGAGTACTTGCTCGACGCATCAACCAGGCATTTGTGAGAAGATGTCGAGCTAGCATTCGTGCAGGTGGTAAACAATTTGAACATCTACTCTACTTTAACAGGTTAATAAAGACCAATTACTTCAAGTGTTTATTTTATTCCAATTCGTAGTTGGTAGAACAGTTATCAAATTCCAAGGTCCTTTTGCAGTTAAATAACAATATCTCATAAATTATTGGGCAAATCGGTAAGTCATGTACCATTTTAAAAACTACATTAGATGGGCGTATTTTTGTTGCATAATGCCACTTTAGTGTAGTTATTTTTTTTTTCACCGCGAAGGGCCAAATTCAAGGGATGAGGCTGAAAAAAATTTAACATGTCGCTCTTAAGTAGTTTTTCAGCTAAGCAGGGTTAAACATGAAAAAATAAATTATACCGTGTGAAAGCCTTACTTTTCAGGAATATTTGACAAAAACTAGTTTTAAGAAAATCTTGCATTTGTACTTGTGGCATTTAAAAAAATTAGCTGAGATTATTTTGGAATTTTACAAAAAAGACAATATCTCAAAAACTAAGCCATTTTTACTAAACCTAAAATTAGATATTCTGAGAGGTAATTAGCAGCCCTATCAGCTGTCAAAGGATTATCGTCGGTTTCTGTGACACCCTAAATGGGTGAAGGATGAAGTTTGAAAATTTTATTATATCTAGTGTAAACAACGTGTCGAAGGGGGGGTCCGGCCGGACCCCCTAAACCCCCCCCTTATATACGTCGGTGCGAAGACCCACCTGCTGCATGATTCGGCGAAAGGACCGCGCCAAGGTGAGAGGTGGCTCGCCTGTCGCCCTTTAGCACGGCATCTTGTCCTCATCCCTTAGTCGCCTTTTACGACATGCGCGGGGAGAGATGCAGTGGGGCTATTCTTTTTAAAACCGATTACTCTGCTTACCCTGATTATCGGGATGATGTATGTATGTATGTATGTATGTATGTATGTATGTATGTTTGTATGTATGTATGTATGTATGTATGTATTTAAGTATGTATGTATGTATGTATGTATGTATTTATGTATGTATGTATGTATGTTTGTATGTATGTATGTACGTATGCACGTATGCATGTATGTATGTATGCATGTATGAATATTCAGTGTAGCCGACATGAAATGAAGGGAAGCACAAGCACTGACATGGCACCTAGTTCACCCGGGGTGTTATGGGCTGACATCACGGATGTTGTAGATGATGTAGCCAACCGTGTCAGTTTCCATAAAAAAAAATTATGTGTGAGTGTGTGTGTATGTACGTATGTATTGTATGTGTGATGGATGGATGTGATGTGATGAATGTCTAACCGTTATTTTTTTCTTCACACACAGTAAGTACTTGATCGGCTGGTTTGTGTTCGACCTGATGACTGCTTTTCCAATGGGATTCCTCGTCATCTACCAGGGGGTGGACAACGGGCCTGTCCAGCTGATTGCCCACATGCTATCGACTCTCACATTCATCAAAGCTGGAAATTTGTTCGCCCAACTGGGTATTTTGCTTGAGGTAAAAGTATAAATAATATCATATAAACATTCATTTTAGATTTCATGTGCCTCGGAGAGAAATACCTACCTTGCAAAAGTTATAAGCAGTGCTCGAACTGAGGGCCTAGTCCAAGTTTACGCGACAGCTACGTAAACGTCAAATACAGATCGAATTAAGTGTTTATGTATGGAGCTCTCTAGTGGCGCCGCGGTGAGCGTTTTGTGGTCCCATACTTTTATACTCAATTCGATCAGTATTTGACGTTTACGTAGCTGTCACGTTAACTCGGACTAGGCCAAAGACATTAAACCCACCCTTTTAATCTCTTTGGACTAGGCCCTCTGAACCGGAACGGCGCCGTTCCGGTTCCTGAAATCACCGTTGCGTTTCATAAAAGTTTTCCTCGTGTCTTTCCGGCTCGCAAAGATGATTTTTATTAGAGTGTTTTCATTTTACGAAGGCACGAGTGGTACGACTCGTACCCCTCGTACCGTACGAAGTAGGAAGTGGTGCGGGAGGCGACCACGCAGAGCTCAGTAGAGAACGAACTCGATACAGTACACACGTTTCTACATGTCTCCGCGTCGTCGTCATCGCATCGTCGAACCGAGTCGTTCCCTACTGAGCTGCGCGGGTATAACAACAAATAATAAAACATAGAAAAAGTAAAAAATTAAGGGGGGGTTCCCATACAAGAAACGTGTTGTTTTTTCAATGTTTTTTTTTTTTGTGGTGCGAAAACCTCGGTGCGCTAGTACGACTCGCACTTGGCCGGTTTTTTATTTACACTGCTGACTACTGCATCACACCACACCACATTACTACACTACACCAAATTAGTACCGTGTGTGAAAATAGCCCCACTGCATCTCTCCCCGTGTATGTCGTAAAAGGCGACTAAGAGATATGACTCCCTTCTTATATTACTAGGGTTAAACCCGCCCGGGTTGATACCACCGCACTGAATGAAAGGTCGGTCGAAACGGCTATGTAAATAGTTTGTGTTTTCCGTCCAGTTCAGTGTAGCTGGCACGACCGAAGGGAAGCACTGACGTGGCACCAAGTTCACCCGGTGTTATGGGCTGACATCACGGATGTTGTAGGTGATGTAGCCAACCATGTCAGTTTCCATAAAAAAAAATCGTTTACTTGTAGGTGAAACGATGCCACATGTCGCGCTATCCATAAAAAAAGGGTTCATTGATAAGTTTGAATGAAGTTTTATTATATATAATATATTTATCACATTATATATCATATAATATATACAGGGTGTTGTAACGGCCGCTACATTAAATTTAGGAAAGGATTATTCGGATCAATATTAACAAAAAAGTGTAATAACTTTTTTCTGGATTCCCTTTAAATAAAAAGTTACAGTTTTCATACAAACTAATTGATTAATTTAGTGTAAAAAGGTTCTTATGTTCCACACGAACGTGGGAATGAAAGGCGCGCGGGGAGTGAGCGAGCAAGGACGAGTGCCCGGAGCGAGGGGATGCGCTAGAAGCGGCGCGCCGTGACTTTTTCGACCCCGACAGTTCCCGCGCCAGCACCATCCCCCCGCGCGCGTCAAATTACACTTGACGAAAACATAAATTTCAAAAATTTATATCTCCAGTACTAGACACTTTAGAGAAACACTTTATTTACTTTACTTTTTCGCGCTGGCGAAATTAATGTACTGGCCGTTACAACACCCTGTTTATACACATTAATTAACGCAATCAACAGGACCGATTCAATTTATTTTTTACTATCCACATGGCGTTAGGTGATCCCCTCACGGAAAAATGCAAAATGCTCAATACATTTTTCCAAGCATCTTTAGCCCTCTTCATAAAGTATAAAAAAAACATGGATGTTTATTTATTGCTAAACTTTGGGCAAGTCCTTTCCTCGAAATGAAAACTGCAATACAACATTTAAAATAATAGCTATTATGTAGGTGCATTTTTAGTCGCCTCACTAAAATGTATTCCAACAACAATCCGTAAACAACAAATTTCGTAAACAATCTTCCAATATACTAGAGTGACAGATTCGTGTTCATCGTGCATTGATAATATTTTTACTGATTGTAAAGTACTAGAGTCAAAAGTATTTCCTGGAATATCATCAGATCATTACGCGCAATCACTGGCGGCTGGTCCTAAAGTGCGCTCGTGCGCCGCACTACCATACCACGAGAAGTCTTCACTTCACTCAAAATAAATAATATCTTACAACATACCTTCATTAAAACCATAATGATCGTACTCCAAATAAACACGAATGTGAATTAGACCTTATTTTATAGATCACAAGGCACTTTTTAGCGTTTAAACGTGCGCCCAGTGCGGAATCGAGTAACGCACGCGGGTCCCCATACTGAATGTATGGGGATCGGCAAAACACCGCTGGCGCGTGAGACAAAAGATACTTCATAGACACAGTATGGGCCGAAATGGAGTTCTGCGTGCGGCGCACGAGCGCCACACAAGGACGCTATAACGTGAATAGCCGCGCGTGTGACACGTCGCGAGCGATTCGTTTTGCACGAGTCCGTCTGCCTAGCTATAGTCAGCGCGTTGTCATGTGATGTCACATACCCGTTAGCGCGCGAATGGTTAGGTTTTGTGCTTTCTGTCACGTGATACTGGAATTAAGTGGTGCCGATATTTGCTTAAGCGTTGGTTAAAGGTAAGGCTTTACAATCAGGTGATCCCGGGTTCAATTCCTACTTTTCAAATGCTTTTATTTTTAAATATTTTTTTAAGTATTTTTGGGACATTACTGCTGTTTTCTTTTTGAAAGCTGCAGTTAGTGTTGTGGTCTATGCGTGTGTTCATAAAGATACTAAAAATTAGTTAAAAAACTTGTTTGGATTTTGTCTTTCGTTTTTTGCAACTCATTGAGTGTCTTGAGAATATTCATACTAGGTATATACGTACATAATAAAATGCAGGCGTTTAAAAAATTCGGAAGTCCCTATCTTAAAATAACATGACGGGAATTTGTTGGGAAATTTGGTATTTAAGTACCTAGGTAGGTACTTAGCGCACTACCGGTCACTGAAGTCACCAGCCGCCACTGCGCGCAATTAATTTCTATAAATTACTCGACAAGTAAGAATACTACTTCGGGCAAGATGAAACGAATATCAAACAAGGTTCTGATAAATTCGTTAAACTTAGATTTACAATCTGAATTCTGTGGTAATAATATTTATAGCTTTAAAGAATTTTTCAATATATTTATGAGATATCTAGAAAAGCATATGCCACTAAAACATATGTGTGTAAGTAATAAAAAAACATTTGCCGACTGGGCTACTCCAGCTATTATTATTTCTAAAGACAAATTATCCTTAAAGTTAACAATAATCCAGATCTTAGATCTTATGTTACACGTTACAGCAAAATCTTTAAACAAGTTACCATTAAAGCCAAGCAACTGTTCCTTAAAAACAAAATTATGAATTCAAATAATAAAATAAAAATGGCCTGGAACATAATTAAAGAAGAAACTGGCAAATCTAACGACTGTAACACCAAGCTAGAGTTAAAAATTGGATCAGAAATTATTTCGGATAACACAACGATTGCCAATCATGTGAATAAATTCTTTTCCACAATAGCCCATAGTACTACTCAAAGTCTAAAGTCTAGTAAAGAAGTATCATTAAACTACCTCAAAGCGTTTATCCCTCGGAATTCTGAATCAGCCATATTTGCACCTGTCACATACCTAGAGACTAAGAGAGTAATTAGGGACCTTAAATCTAAACATTCCCAAGATCTTTGGAGTATCTCACCTGTATTATTGAAATCTATAACAAGTGTCATCGGCCCGCTAACAGATATTATAAATGACTCTCTAAAAAATGGCATATTCCCAGATTCATTAAAAGTAGCCAAAGTTATACCCTTGTATAAAAAGGGATGTCATAACAATGTTGAGAACTATCGTCCCGTCTCTATATTGCCGGTTTTCAGTAAGGTCTTTGAAATTTTTTTGGAAAAACGGTTAATTAAATTCTTTATTGATAATGAACTTTTAAATTGTAAACAATTTGGATTTCGGAAAGGACTGTCAACGGGTGATGCTATAGCTTCTATGGTAAAATCAATATTAACTTCCCTAGACGACTCTCAGCATACTTATGGCATCTTTTGTGATCTGTCCAAAGCCTTTGACTGTGTAAATCATGAAATATTACTAATGAAACTAGAACATTATGGTATAAGAGACAAGGAATTGCGTATATTCCAATCATATTTAGAAAATAGAGCTCAAATATGTGACGTCAATGGCTTAAAATCTAATGTAGAATCAATTACAATGGGTGTGCCGCAGGGTTCTATCCTGGGACCATTATTGTTTCTAACTTATGTTAACGACATCTCGAGCTGTATAACAGACGATATAGAGATGGTAATGTTTGCAGACGATATCTCAGTTGTACTGAAAAACAATGATATAAGTAAACTAAGAGAATCCTTTTTAAATGTACTAAAATCTCTAAAATCATGGTTCGAATGCAACAATCTATTACTAAATGTTAACAAAACTAACATTATGCACTTTGCTCTAGGTACTCATAGACGTAATAACACTGATGCCATATTAAAAACTGCAGAAAACTTGTCATTAAACCTTGCTAATGAACTAACTTTTCTTGGGGTAATATTTGATAAAAGTTTTACTTGGAAAGCCCACATAAACTCTTTAGCTGGTAAGTTGAGTTCCGCTTGTTATGCTATAAAAAAAATTAAAGAGCTATGCGGAATTCATGCTGCAAAGACGGTTTATCATGCCTATTTTGAGAGCATCATGTCATATGGCCTTATGTTTTGGGGAAATGCAGCAGACTCAAATAGAATATTTTTATTACAGAAGAGGGCCTTGCGGTACTTCCTAAATATGAAAACTAGAGATACTTGTAGGACAGCGTTCGGGGAGATAGGAATCATGACTTTACCAAGTGCATATGTTTACCAGAACATATGCTATGCCAGAAAATACATTAATGATTCCTCTCTTAATTCCGACAATCATAACTATGATACGCGGTGTAAGAATAATGTACAACTAATAAGACATAGATTAGCTAAAACCTCAAAAAGCTTTATTTGTAATAGTGTTAGATTTTATAATAAACTGTCTTCTAACATAAAACAATTAGATGATAATAATTTCAAACAACGGATTAAATTAATGTTAATTGAAAAGAGTTATTACACTATTAAGGATGCATTAACTAACCGTAATTTTATCTAAGAGTTTGACTACTGTTTTTTCCACTAACAAACTTTGACAATTTGACAATTGGATACACTTTGTATCATTACATTTTTTTATATGACTTATTACATCTCTTTGTAATAAATGTAAACTAATTTTTATTAATTTTTTGACTTGATATAATATGAAGTATCAAAATTGACGATGGCACTATACACCAGATATAGGTAATTTAAATAGGCAGTGTGGTCAAATTCTTCAGTATTCATGTTTATGCTGTAAATATTAATGCTCTTGTGAGCGGTAGTATGGGTTAATTATTTGTAAGTTACTATAATATAATACTTATAAGGTACTAACAAAACATTGTGACTTGCGAAGTTTGTTTGTCAGTTCTTCTTCGCATTGAATTTAGAACTGGCGGAATTTTCGACATGTCCAAGCGTAGGTTACCTACCTATGGATGAAATTATACAATAAACAATAAACAATATTGGTCTCAAAGCCGCCACTGGTGTATAGAGCCTTTGTCAGAAATTGTTGATGAATATATCTACCTAATAACTTTCTAGATGCTGTTCGAGGTGATTGTACGGAGAAGGGTGGTGCGATACCTAATTATGTTCGTTTTGCTCGTGCACTGGTGCTCCTGCTCCATGTACCTTATCACCATGATTCGATATTACTGTAAGTACTAACCATCAGAAGGCAGCAAATAATGCTTGTCGAACTATAGAAAGAAAGAGATAATCCGGTTATACGCAATGATGTTTTAATTAAATGTATAGATTCAGCGTTCTATACAATATTGAAGGAGAATTTGGTATTCAATAGAAAACATTGCCATCTAGCGGTAAACTAATGCAACGCTTTGTGAGGTAGTATGCTGGGCAAGGACTGCGATGTTGAAGTGAAGGATAACTAGAGTATTACCAACGAACGTTCGCCGAACGGTATTCGATCCGTTCGACGATTTGTAAATATTTTTGAAATTACGTGATATACGTGCACTTATTTGTCATACATATGTGACGCCTTCATCCTTGTTTCTCGTCCCGGTACGATTTTTACAGTGTCGCAACACGCAAGGCACACGTGGGCATTATATTTGTAGAAAACTACGATCGACGCGCCTGCGCTCGTCGAGCGTGCGACTGGATTTTTGATTGACAGACCGTCAACTCGAGATCCACCGTTTGGCTTATGTCAGTAGGAACTGATCGAGCGTATTTGATGTGAAGTCTATTAATATATAAGTCAATGGTTGTAGAGCGTCGTCCCTGTCGCACGAATGAACTCGCATGTCTCTGTGCGACAGGGACGACTCTATGGTATTGACGTACCTAACGTTACGATATCTTTCTAAAGCTCGACACGCATTATTCGCTGCCGGAAACTGTCAATAATGAGCTGTTTAGATACCTAGTGGCACGTTTTCGTCGTTAGAACATGAAATGAAATGATTTAATTTTTTCGTCGCACAACAACTCAAATAATTACAAACACAAATGAACACATACTTAACATATGACGGAAAGGGAGCCCACTCAGCTGACATAGACATGCTTTATTTATTAAATTTCTCGAAACTAATGCTAAAAATATGTTTTTTTTTTTCTTAACGTGTTTATTATATGATGGAGTCTCCTCCCAAAATATTTGCAGTTATTATGGACACACCTTACATATCTCATATCATAACATAACCATTCTGTGCCTGAATATGTCATGTGACTTGATAAGTTCTCGACTTATGCGTGCATAGAATCGCCACGGGCGGCGCATTAGGCGCACAGGGTCGGCCGTCACAGATATTCCTATTATTCATTAGGAATTTCTATCGCCGTCGGGTTGTGGCATCGACCACTGAACCCTGCGACGCAACAAAGTGTATTTTCAATACGTATAGCAAACTGTGATTGCAACCGATGATGACCGCGCCAAAAGTAGAGGCGATTAGAATGAAGCGGGGAGCGACGTGGAAGGGGCGTCCCGAGCGACGACGGCCAATCGATCGCGGCGCTCAAAGGTGTGGCGCGTGTCGTTTATCGCGGAGTACAACCACACTTATAGCATAAAAACGCGTATGCATAGGGTACGCGCGTTAGAAGTTATACTTCTATGGAGTGTTTTAAAAAAACCTCTCTCCCCCTCTCGCCCCCTCTCCCCCTCCTCCCATTCCTTCTCATCCCCCTCCTTCTCCTCTCCTTCCCCCTGTCTCTGTGGGCATCACCGCACAATACCTACTTACAAATTAATATCTATCCGATGACGATGACGTTTTTTCTCAGTTTACTGCCCATTTTCATAACGCGCCTGAAGAAGTATCTATCAAAAAGTATGCGTTTCGGTGAATTTCGTCCGAGGGAGGGAGGACGTCGCGCCGCGCCGCCGCCCCGCACAGTGGGTCGAAACTGCTATATAAGGGACATAGGGATTTTTTTTACAAATTTAATTTTTTAACAACACCCATTGATAGGTCTCGCGCCGCGGGACGGGCGTTCTCTCACCGAAATTATGCCTCTGCCCGCAGGGACCGGGATTGAGACAACAGACTACAACAAGCTGCTGGAGTTAGACGATATGCCGCTGTCGCAAGTGAGCTTCATAACGCGCTATTGGGATGCGCTATTCATCTCCCTGGCCTCGTTTCTCGGTTAGCACAAGTCACAACATAGTCCAATCAATGAAGCATTTCACTTCGGAATAATTCCTCTGGCGCTGAAACTTTGCAGTGTGATATGATAAAGTACGGTTTGAAATATACGTTTGACAAATTATCTAGGATTTTTTATATTTGGAAGTCTGGGATTAATACTTAAACATGAAAATCGCTTATAACTGCTGGTGAAAAATTGCTCCGTCCGACATTCCTTCGGTATATGATCCTTATCCTTACCTATAATAAAATCCAACGTCTGCTTTCTGTCTGACTGTCTGTCTGTCCGCTTATAACTCGAGAACCACTGAACCGATTTTAATAAAAAAAAATCTACGGATAGCTTGATTCTTCCCATCAACTATAGGCTACTTACTATCACGCTAAATGGCTTATGAGGTTAGCAGTGAAGTGAAATACGAGAGCGGGCGGAGCCGCGGGCACAGCTAGTATTATATATTAATAAGAGTAATACCTACCCTAACCTAACCTAACTTCAAAATATCAAAAATCCTAGATAATTTGTCAAACGTATATTTTAAACCCTACTTTATCATTATCACACTGCAAAGTTTCAGCGACAGAGGAATTACTCCGACGTCTCCACACAAAGAAGAAAGAACGTCGTTTACTGGACTAACAGCCGATATCACTTCAAAAGCTATGAAAAGGAATGAGCCGAACATGACGGTGAAAATGTTGATTCCAATTCCAAATTAAATTTTTTTTTATTGTTGTGAACGTTAGTACAATTTCATTTTCTTAAATCTAGGTTAGTGTCACAAAATGTTTAGAAAGAAAAAGTAGAAGAGTAGACATAGAAAACAAAACTACATATTATAAATGATTTTTTTCAACAAATCATAAAGATATTGGAGCCAAATTGGAACATTATATTTTATTTTCGGAATTTGATCAGGATTGGTGGGAACATCATTAAGTATTTTAATAGGAACAATCATTGTAAATGATCAAATTTCGCTTTCGCCTGTGTCGATCGATACACTCAGGTTTAACAACAAACACCTGATTAATGTTGATAAACAGAAACTTGGCTCGCTGGTATTTCGGCGCGAACCAGTTAGGTGAAAGATGGCATTGTTAGAACTTAGAACCACAGAGTGAACGTACATTCAGTTTGTCATAGGCTCTCGCCTCTAAAGCTGTCAAGCTGTGTTTTCGATTGAGTGTGTAGGCCAAGTGTGTAGGCGATGCTATTACGTGGCTAGTCACTAAAATACTTGTAATTGCCGGTTCTTCTTCGTGGGTGTAATCAAATTGTGAGAGTGCCTCTCATGTTTTTATGAAACCTATCATGATTGGCTACATCACAACGCCCGCGATGTCAACCCATAACACTACTCGTTGAACTAGGTGCCATGTCAGTGCCTTCCTTGAAAAGGTGGCATACCGGAGACTTCCCTTTAGATTGCTGGCTATACTGAACTGGAGAACACAGCCCAGCCTGCTATGCGGCCATCATACATCCTGTATGGTGGTACCAATGCGGTCAGCTACGATTTCAGTCTGCAACCTAGTAAGGGGCAAGGGAAGGGACCTACAGTTTTACACCGGCTCCGAACGGTGAAGCAGCAGGTGTGGGTATGTATGATATGATAATGCTGAATCATGCATACCTACATCGGCTGCCTGCAAATGTGGAAATAAATTATAGGCCTTGAAATGTTACCATAGAACAAAATGTTAATGTCAGATAATTTAAAAACCGGCCAAGTGCGAGTAGGACTCGCGCACCGAGGTTGCCGCACTACAAATAAAAACATTGAAAAAAACAACAAATAATAAATAAAAAATTGAAAAAACAAAAAATTTTGGGGGCTTCCCATGCGAGAAACGTTTCTCGCATGGGAAACCCCCTTAATTTTTTGTTTTTTTCTATTTTTTATTTATTATTTGTTTTTATATCCGCCATAATAACACATATTCTGTGAAAATTTCAATCGGCTACCTATTACGGTTTCAAAGATACAGCAGTAGGACAGACGGACGGAAAGACAGACGGCGTAGTAATAGTAGGCTTAGTAATAGGCTTCCGTACGGGATACGGAAACCTAAAAGAGACCCTGACGGGATTGAACCTAAGTTGTACGAAAATATTCCTTGTAATTAAAACTTAGTAGGTACAAGTATGTAAGTTATATTTAAAAAAAAAACTCTATCAGGTTTCTTACCCGGTTCTTCCATTGCTGAACGGGACATGACAAAAAAAAAATGATGACGAACCATTACAGAATATGCATATGTCTCAATGAAATATTGTTAATGTTGTGTGTTCTTTTCTTTATGGCGAAATAAATATCTGAATCTGAATCTGAATCTAAAATTTGTCAATAACCTTTATTTTATTTTATTGAAACAGGGACAGGTTTCTCCATGTTCAAAGTGTCTCGTCCGGACGAGATCGTACTCTCGGTATTGATCATACTGGGAACCACCATCTTCATGGTGTACACTGTCGGTGAGCCGTACTTCTATTTTCTCATTGACTTAAAAAAAAACACAGATAATCAGAGATTCCCTGCGTAGCCACCTATTGTGTTGCTGGGCTGGGCACATAAATAACTCACGTTCAAACAAAGAATTTCCCCAATGCTTGGCTTTAAAATATTGTTGGAAAATGCACGTTTCGAATTGCTGTTGAATAAGTCAAGGTGTGCTAAAAGATTCATTATATTTAGACATTGACCTGCTTATTCTGAGTTTTTTGGCATATTAATTATTATGGCATTTCGGATATATGCGACTATTAATTTTTTCCTCGAAAGGAATCACATATAATATGATATAGGCTGAATATTACACCTTCAATTCCTTTATCATAAATTGCAATAGTATTTTTTTACGTAATCCAATATGGGTGGCTGAGTCGGAGGTGCCGAAGCACATGCTCCTACCAGCCAATATCACCTCCGAGAAGGTAGGTGCCATACCGGAGACTTCCCTGGTTTTTTTTTTTTTATGGAAACTGACACGGTTGGCTACATCACCTATAATATCCGTGATGTCAGCCCATAACACCGGGTGAACTTGGTGCCACGTCAGTGCTTCCCTTCGGTCGTGCCGGCTACACTGAACTGGACGGAAAACACAAACTATTTACATAGCCGTTTCGACCGACCTTTCATTCAGTGCGGTGGTACCAACCCGGGCCGGTTAAACCCTACCACCTAGTGATATAAGAAGGGAGTCATATCCCTTAGTCGCCTTTTACGACATACACAGGGAGAGATGCAGTGGGGCTATTCTTTTAAAGTACCGGCCCCACACGGTACGAACGGATTGCTGGCTATACTGGACTAGAGGAGAACACAGCCGAGGCTGCTATGCGGTCATCTTACATCCAGTACGGTGGTACCAACCCAGTCGGCCACAATTTGAGCCTACCACCTAGTAAGGGGCAAGGGAAGGGACCTACAGCTTACGTGTAGGTACACAATTTATTACTCAGAAATGATTTTGTCTATCTATAGTACTAATGCATTACGCTTCCAACTAAACTAATAAAAATCTATGAAAAATTAATTAATGAATTGAATGAAAATATACTTTGTTGTATACCATTAAATAAAGGAGTCACAAAAGGCTAGTTTAATGCCTTGCGGCATTCTTTACGAACTAACCTTTAAGATGTTGAAAACACGTAGGGACGGATAATGCAGTAGAGGGGACAGTCGTATGAAATATAAATACACAACTTACATAGACAAATTGTACAAAGATACATACAACCAATATACATCCATATAAATAATAATAATAATAATTACATACCGTGTGGGGCCGGTACTTTAAAAGAATAGCCCCACTGCATCTCTCCCCGTGTATGTCGTAAAAGGCGACTAAGGGATATGACTCCCTTCTTATATTACTAGGTGGTAGGGTTTAACCCGCCCGGGTTGGTACCACCGCACTGAATGAAAGGTCGGTCGAAACGGCTTTGTAAATAGTTTGTGTTTTCCGTCCAGTTCAGTGTAGCCGGCACGACCGAAGGGAAGCACTGACGTGGCACCAAGTTCACCCGGTGTTATGGGCTGACATCACGGATGTTGTAGGTGATGGTAGCCAACCGTGTCAGTTTCCATAAAAAAAAAAAAAAAAAAAAACATAGATAAAATAAGAAACATAAATATTGTAATATACCTACATGAACTCTTATATACTATACATGCATACTTACACACACATTTTACATAATATATTTCAACTGGATTGAAGATGCAAGGGCATCGATGAGTATTTATATTGATTTTACCTACTCATTGCCATGTGGTATCAGAAATCGTTTGTGGATACGTTTTGTTTGAACAAGTGTATAGTAGTGGAGCGTTTTAGACTTTAGATGATAATAATCTTGAAATATTTCAGTGTTGTTCCTTGACGTGTACATGACTGAAAGCAACTCAAGTACAAGATACCACGAGATGATCAACCAATTGAAGGTTTGGTTTCACATGTACCTAAAGCATTTTCTTAAATATACAATAACAAGCTGTGCCCGCGGCTCCGCCCGCTCTCATATTTCACTTCACTGCTAACCTCATAAGCTATTTAGCGTGATAGTAAGTAGCCTATAGTTGATGGGAAGAATCAAGCTATCCGTAGAATTTTGTTTTATTAAAATCGGTTCAGTGGTTCTCGAGTTATAAGCGGACAGACAGACAGACAGACAGAAAGCAGACGTTGGATTTTATTATAGGTAAGGATAAGGAAGGAAGGAAAGGAAATAAGGAAATAAGGAAATAAGGAAAAGGAAGGAAGGACTAGCCAGAAAAAGTACATACATGAAATATATTTATTGTTGGCTCAGATTCAGATACGTAACTTAAAAAATAGATAACATACGTCCTAAAAGTAACACATTTTACACATTAAAACTTAACTAAGTAATAAAAAATTAGGCTATAAAAGACACGTGTAAAAAATTATTTTAAAATGTACACTGAGCGGAATAAAAACTTAGATTAAGGATAATAACTAATATTAAATAAATAAACAATTAAAATATGTATATTTGCCGAACAAAGGTCTGGACGCAGCTTGTGACTTTCGTCGCTGATTTTAAGTCCAGCCTGATTTTAATTTATTGTGTCAGGTCAGGTCACAGATAGATAAAATATATTATAGGGGAAAAAGAAATGATAATATTAAAAAGAAAACAATCATCGTGCAACACGAATACGATATATATATCAAAATTCATAAGTATAAAGGAGATAAAACATTAAAATGTTATATTGTAAACAAACAAAAAATTTTAAAAGAGATAATCTATACATATAATAAAATCGTTAAATTAATAATCTCTCTTTGTCTGTACGCGCATCACGCAAAAACCACTGAACAGAATTTGACGAAACTTTGTATAGTGACAGTGTATATCCCGGATTAACATAATAAACAAAAAAATATAATAAAAATTAAAATTATTATAAAATTTAAATGACAAGTTGACATCGGAGAACTGTCATCTCGACGTGAGCTGGCCGGTGACAAAATGTTTGATAAATAAAAAATAAAAAAAATTGAAGTCGAACTTATGTCGCTGTCATTGGTGCAATTTATATTTCTGTTGCCCGCGGCTTCGCTAGCGTGAAATTCGTATTAAAAAAAAAAGTAAGTAACTAAAGGCGGAGCCGAAGGCGGATCTGCGCTCACGTAAACGATATTCTTTCTCGATGAAGGTAACTAAGGGCGAGGCGGAAGTCGGAGCTGAGTTCAGGAAGAAAAAAAACATTCTTTCTTGAATGAACTAAGTAACTATGGGCAGGCCGCAGGCCGAGCTGCGTTCAGGAAGAAGCCAAACCATCTTGAAGAAAGTAAGTAACTAAGGCGAGGCCGAAGGCCGAGCTACGTTCTGATAAATAAAAAACCATCTCGGAGAAAGCGAGTAACTAGGGCGAGGCCGAAGGCCGAGCTGCATTCGGGAAGAAGCTAAACCATCTCGAAGAAAGCAAGTAACTAAGGCGAGGCCGAAGGCCGAGCTACATTCTGATAAATAATAAACCATATCGAAGAAAGCAATTAACTAAGGGCGAGGCCGAAGGCCGCTCTGCGTTCAGGAAGAAGCTAAACCATATTGAAGAAAATAAGTAACTAAGGCGAGGCCGAAGGCCGAGCTTCGTTCTGATAAATAATAAACCATCTCGAAGAAAGGAAGTAACTAAGGGCGAGGCCGAGGGCCGAGCTGCGTTCAGGAAAAAGCTAAACCATCTTGAAGAAAGTGAGTAACTAAGGCGAGGCCGAAGGCCGAGCTACATTCTTATAAATAATAAAACATCTTGAAGAAAGCAAGTAAATAAGGGCGAGGCCGAAGGCCGAGCTGCATTCGGGAAGAAGCTAAACCATCTCGAAGAAAGCAAGTAACTAAGGGCTAGGCCGAAGGCCGAGCTGCGTTCAGGAAGAAGGTAAACCTTCTTGAAGAAAGTAAGTAACTAAGGCGAGGCCGAAGGCCGAGCTGCGTTCTGGATGAAGCTAAACCATCTCGAATAAAGTAGGTAACTAAGCGATATTAAGATTGAGTTAAATTAATTTAAATTTTATTATAAAGTCCACGCTTCTGACGGCAAACATACCGTGCATCCTAAAACCTTGCGGTTATTCCCGAATGGATGGCAAGAGGCCCGATGGTATCACCTTAGTTCCATGGGCCAAGGGTAGGTCTTTGATGTGGGACGCCATTTGTGTTCTCACATTGGCTCCAAGTCACGTTCGGGCATCTTCAAGACCGGCCGGCGCGGCCGAGGCCTGGGCGGACAGCCTCAAACGCAATAAATATTATAGATATATAATTCAAGATTTCGAATTTGTTGCGTTTGCGGTTGAAACCCTCGGTCCGTGGAGCAGTCATTGAAGCCAAAAGCTTCTTGAAGAGGCTTGGGTCTCTGCTGGTGGACGCAACTGGTGTCCCGCAATCAAGGCCCTACTTTATTCAAACGGTAAGCTTTGCCATCCAGCGGGGTAATGCCGCAAGTGTTCTAGGAACATTTGAAAACGCCCCTTTTATGATAGTTATTTTAATGTTTGTTAGGTAGGTTTTAATTATTTAGTTATTAATATTACTTTTTTATATATTTTATTAAATAAATAGATGGAGTAAACGATATTATATGCTATCGAAGAAAGGAAGTCAATTAAGGCGAGGCCCGAAGGCAGAAGAGGGTTTTTGGTTTACCTGAACGCAGCTCGGCGTTCGGCCTCGCCCTTAGTTACTTACTTTCTTCGAAAGGTTTATTGTCTTCCTGAACGCAGCTCGGCCTTCGGCCTCGCCCTTAGTTACTTACTTTCTTCGAGAAGGTTTATTGTCTTCCAGGATGCAGCTGGGCCTTCGGCCTCGCCGTTAGTTGCTTACTTTATTTGAGAAGATTTATCGTTTACCTGAACGCAGCTCGGCCTTCGGCCTCGCCCTTAGTTACTTAAATTCTTCTTTGAAATACGAATTTCACGCGAGCGAAGCCGCGGGCAACAGCTAGTTAAATAATAAATGAATAAGTAAGACGGCAGACAGGACTATTCTCGCGAACAGACCTGATATTGTGATAGTGGACCGGGAGGCAAGGCGCGCAACGCTCGTCGGTCGATATCGCCGTGCCGCATGATGGTAACCTCGTCAGTAAGGAAGCAGAGAAGATGTTAAAGTATCTGGATCTACAGCACGAGGTTACCAAAATGTGGCCCGTCGACTCGACGATCGTTGTGCCCATAGTCGTTTCGGCGCATGGGCTGATAGCGATGAGCCTCGACGACCACCTTGAGAGGCTCTCGCTGAGTGGTTGGGTCAAGGGCCAGATCCAGAAGGCAGCCCTGCTCGACACTGCACGCATCGTCCGGAGGTTCCTCTCTTTGGAACCCGACCTTCGGTTGCCTGGGCTCGCCCCGCCCCGTCGGTGGTGAAAACTCCGTTTGTTTTTGTATTAATTTTAGATTTTAAGTTTGTAAATATTATGTAAAATTAATATAAAAAAAATGTGTAAATAAATGAATAAAAGAAAGTAACAACAAAAAAAAACAGTAAAAACTATCTTTGAGAACAGTAACGGGAAGGAGAGCTGTTGAGAGGAATAGTTGAGTCAGGTTTTTTGGTGTAATAATGTGAGTCGAATGATTACCTATTTGAAACTTTGAGCAATAAATAAATGGAATTTGTAATGTTTTTTAAATGTAATATAGGATGCCTTAAGATTTATTATTTATTACATAAATACATATCACACAATCGGGGTAAACAGAGTAGTCGGTGTTGTGCTGCAAGTACTCTTGTAAATTACAGCACAAAACGGACCGCCACATTTAGCAAAGTAGGTGTAACCTACTAGGACCAATGACTAGGACAAGATAATTTATCAAGCAGCAAATAAGGAGAGCGAAACTAGCGTCTCGAAAATTAGGGATCCTTTACCGATGTCGGCGATTTTTCACGCCGCCGCGCCGGTCCAACTGCTTAACACTCTACAAAGCACAAGTAAGACCGGTGATGGAATATTGCAGTCATCTTTGGCAGGGTCCTCCTGAGTACCTTCTTTCAGCCTTGGATTCTATTCAGCGACGAGCCATTCGCCTCATTGGTGACTCTGTACTCACAAAGGACCTTCAACCTCTAAAGCACAGACGTATCGTTGGGTAATTGAGCCTGTTTTATCGGTACTACCATGGCCGCTGCTCTGACGAACTTGCTTCCCTTATCCCTCCTCCTCCTGTTCGCCTTCGCCAAACCCGCCATACTCTCGCGGAACACCACTTTGTAGTCGACAAAAGAGTTCTTCGAACTGCACGATTCTCTAAGTCGTTCTTGTGCCGCACTGCAAAGGTGTGGAACGGGCTCCCAGGGAATATCTTTCCCCACTCCTACAATCCACGGATCTTCAAATCGCGGGTTAATAGCCTTTCCCCAGCGACATTAGTCCACCTCCAAGCCGGACTGGCACCTCCTCGGGGGTGAAATTGGCTGCGCCTGAGGTTGCGACCTCGGGCAGAGCCACCCAGTTCGGTAGCAATAAAAAAAGGCACGAAATCCACCTGCTACATGACGCGGTGTAAGGACGGTACCAAGGTGAGAGGTGGCCGGCCTGTCGCCCTTATGCACAGAAGAAGTAGACAGCACATAGGTATTATCATCGTCGGTAGTCCGGTACTGCGTTCGATATCGACCGCAGTTTAAAAAAAACGGACCAAGTGCGAGTCGAACTCGCGCACCGAGGGTTCCGTATCGCCATGTCACGGCTAGCGCCACTCACGCCATCTAGATGGCGTGTTATGAAATGCTTCATATTAGTTTAGTCACGATTAGAAAATGCTTCATAATCTATTCGGTAGATGGCGCGCGCGCATACACTTTTTGGTTTCTTCTATGGGAACCCCCGTGAATTTTTACTTTTTCTTATTTTTATTATTTGTTGTTATATCGGCCATAATAACACATTTTCTGTGAAAATTTCAACGGGCTACCAATTACGGTTCAAGAGGATACAGCCCTCGGACAGACGGACGGACCGACAGACGGACGGACGGACGGACAAACTGACAGACAGACAGACGGACAGACGGACAGACGGCGTAGGCTTAGTAAATAGGGTCCCGTACGACGGATACGCAACCCTAAAAACCCATCTTGGCGCAATGATAACTTGGATGTGTGGCCGTTCGATCATGTTGTCGGCTGACTGTTGTTCGGATTCCACGTAAAACTGTAATTTTTTTTTATGGAAACTGACACGGTTGGCTACATCACCTAACAACATCCGTGATGTCAGCCCATAACAGCGGGTGAACTAGGTGCCACGTTGCGGTGCTTCCCTTCGGTCGTGCCGTCTACACTGAACTGGACGGAAAACACAAACTATTTACATAGCCGTTTCGACCGACCTTTCATTCAGTGCGGTGGGACCAACCCGGGCGGGTTAAACCCTACCACCAAGTAATATAAGCAGGAAGTCATATCCCTTAGTCGCCTTTTACGATATACACGGGGAGAGATGCAGTGGGGCTATTCTTTTAAAGTACCGGCCCCACACGGTACCGTAGGTTCATATGGAGTTAAGTAATTTGTGCCATAGGTCCCTTCCCTTCTTACCTTACTAGGTGGTAGGGTTTACCCAAAGATTTTGGAAGGAGAGAAGATGTGCCACGTACGCCACCTCGTGTCGGAGCCGCTGTCGCCAGTTTCCGATCGCACACATTCACAATTCACACACACGAACGCACTAACACATTCGTACCCGCGATTTTTGGCCAATCCAAAGCATTGCTTCCACGTGCAAGAAAATTGTAAAACTTCAAACAAAAATTTAGTTCTATGAAGTACATAATATGAAAAAAATTATTTATTTTTTTAAAACTAGATAATATGTACTAAACACTGAAGCGGGCTTTTTAAATTTACAGTATTTTTTCATTGTGAAAAAAATTTCTGAATGTGACTCTATTTTAATTTCTTATTTCGAGCTAGCTCCATACTTGATATTAATTTTGGAATAACATTTACGTCATTGTATAGGGAATTTAATTTTCTAGACACTAAAGCAGCATTATTTGAAAAAAGAAATCCTAATAATTTTTAAACAAACAAGAACTACAAAATTCACCATATAAACGTGCGCACTGCGCTCGATTCGATCGCGGATTCATATAGCATTTTGTTTTGCCATATGAATCCTCTTAATATGGGAAAATCTCCCCATAACCACCCTTTTGTTTTGGACATTGGGCTTTTGAAAACCCATCGGTTCTCTAAATCGTTTCTTTGTCGCACCGCTAGGGGGTGTGGACCTGTCTTCCGGCGAGCATCGATATCTATTTTATAGATTGACCCATCCCATACATCACTCCCGAAAAAATATGTTCTCAACGAGACCTGCATGTAGTGCTGATTTCACGGACAGCCGCTTCATACGGCTGTGCGGGGCGTCTTGAACGCACGCAAGTCTGCATCGAGTCGGTGACGCATGTCTGCAGCATGCCCGGTTGCTGTTATAAAGAGTGACAGTGACAAACGTTGTTGTTTGTTTCGCCTGAGCATGTTATGGCGTGTTAAGAAGCCATGCTGTCACGGATAGGATCGTGTGCCGGTGCGGTGGTATCGCGTTTTCGTTCTCGCTTGCCTGCTGGTGATGGGAGTGGGCGGAAAGACGGCAAACTTCCTTGTCTGGAACCTGGAACTTTAGAGCGGCGGGTGGCCGAGTGGTTTGGGCATCGGCTTCTCATGCGGGAGGTCCGAGGTTCGAATCCGTCGGCGTGTACCAACGAGTTTTTTCTGACGAAAACATTTACGTGCATACCTACACCCGCTGCTTCACCGTTCGGAACCGGTGTAAAACGGTAGGTCCCTTCCCTTGCCCCTTACTAGGTGGTAGGCTCAAATTGTAGCCGACTGGGTTGGTACCACCGTACTGGATGTAAGATGGCCGCATAGCAACCTCGGTTGTGTTCTTCTCTAGTCCAGTATAGCCAGCAATCCAGGGAAGTCTCCGGTATGGCACCTACCTTCTCGGAGGTGATATTGGCTAGTCAGAGCATGTGCTTTGGCCCCTCTGACTCAGCCACCCATACCGGATTACATAAAAAAAAAAGCGCGCCGGTGAGCGAGCGATGACGTCTTTCTCGCTCGCTCTTGTCATCTGTGGGCGGGTGGGGGCGAGAGCGCGATAGCACCGTCGTAGGGATCGTGTCTGCGTGAATACTGCGTGTGAATGCACGCACACTTGTACCGACGTTTAGCACAAGTTGCATCGTACGACGTTCGATCTATAAAATAATATCGATGCCGGCGAGTGTGTTTCCCGAATCCTTTAACCTGGGTGTCTTCGAACGTCGTATTAACAGGCTAGACAGCCTAGCAACAGTCCGCAAATCTGCTGGCATGGCACCTAACTGAGCGTGGTTTCGCGGGGAGAGGTGTTTTTGGCACTGTACCATTGGTCTCTCGGCACAGCCACCCATGTTAGTTCACACAAAAAAAAAGTATTACCTTGTCACGGACACGACTCCTTCGCTTAGCTACTCTACTTCCAAAATCTTTGGTTTAACCCGACCGAATTGATACCACCGCACTGAATGAATGGTCGGTCGAAGCCGCTATGTAAATAGTTCATATTTTCCGTCCAGTTCAGTGTAGCCGACACGACCAAAGGAAAACACTGACATAGCACTTAGTTCGCCAAGGATGTCATACATACATAACCAACCATGTCAGTTTCTATAAAAAATGGTTCAGTTTTTTTTCCTCTTTGTGGTACGGAACCCTAAAGACATTTTAATTTTCTTTCAGAATTACATGAGATGTAAGCAACTACCACCAGAACTGAAGAACAGGATCCTCCAGTTCTATCACTACAAATTTCAACAAGAGTATTTCAGGGAGGAATCCGTTTTCAGTGACTTGTCAGGTATTATCTGTGTCTATGATTAATTTAAAGTTTACAACAACAAAGAAAATTTGCGATGATTTTTTTTTCTGTTCAAAATTTTATGTTTCTCCTCAAAAACCTTTCAGACACTTTTAATCCTTATATCTATTCAGCATTAATGTCTCCTAATTTCTATATACTCGTATTATTAATAATAATACGAGTATATAGAAAGAACGTAATAATTTATTATGTTGCGTTACTATTATAAATATTATTAGTACCTGGGCTACCGGTGTCTACACCTATCTAGCTAGATAATAGATATCTACACTTAAAAACATTACATTATCTAAATACAAAATGTCATCCAAATTGTTAGAGCCGTTTCTGAGAAACCAATTCACAAGTTTAGGTCTTGCACGTTTTCATATATCCTTATAATTTTTTTATCCTTTTATCTTTGCTGCTACCTACATTTCTTTATTTACACATTTCACGCACACCTAAAGGTGGGCTGTAAGAAATCTCTCCAACGGTTAAGACGTATCGTTGGTTCATTGAGTCTGTTTTATCGGTACTACTATGGCCGCCGCTCTGACGAACTTGCTTCCCTTATCCCTCCTCCTCCTGTTCGCCTTCGCCAAACCCGCCATACTCTCGCGGAACACCCCTTTGTAGTCGACAGAAGAGTTCTTCGAACTGCACGATTCTCTAAATCGTTCTTGTGCCGCACTGCAAAGGTGTGGAACGGGCTCCCACAGGGAATATCTTTCCCCACTCCTACAATCCACGGATCTTCAAATCGCAATTTACTGAATCTATACTTTAAAACATCATTGGTGAAAGTCACTTAAAATATACTTACCTAAAAATAGAACCGTGTGGGGTCGGTACGTAAAAAGAGTAGCCCCACTGCATCTCTCCCCGCGTGCATGTCGTAAAATGCGACTAAGGGATAACGACAATAAGGTGCCGTACATAAGCGCGACAGGATAGCCACATCTCACCTTGGCACGGTCCTCCCACCGAGTCATGTATGCATTTGGGTTGTCGTGCCCGTGCCTTACTTGATAGTTACCTATCTTGTCGTAAAACTTTGCTAAATGTGTTGGTCGGTGTTGTGCTGTAATTTACAAAAGTACTTGCAGCACAACACCGACTACTCTGCATACCTACCCCGATTGTTGGCATACAGCGTGTGGTATGTACTATGTATGTATGTATGTAGGTAACTAGTTACAAATAAATCAAAGCGGTATCAATCATTACACGTTCGATGATTTCTCAATATCACAGAAATAGACACCAGTACCCTAATCACGAGATTTAACCTACTTTTCTCCATACTTAAATGATGCGGAGAACACGGCGCGCCGTGTTCTCCGCATCATTTAACACGTTCATTGCCGGACCACGTGATATCACGTGGTCTGGCACTTTACGCTGTGGCCGAACACAGGATATCCCGTGATTGGTCCTAACCATATTCTATGCACGATAGATTAGCGGCTGCTGCGTTTATGCACTTGGCATTTATTTGGGCCATTAGGGAAGGAACTGACCTATCATATGGTACGGTGGCCGCCATTTTGGTTTTTGTTTGACATTTCAGTCAACGCAGCCGTTCCGACCAGTAGATTTTTGTTTTGCTAAGTAATAATTCAGTACTTTTTACGCTGTTATCGTTTAGTTTGGACTTATACTTTTGTTATATATTTATATTTATTTGTATTTTCATCTTATAAACTTTAATTACATGACACGTGATATCTCGTTACCGGCCATATGGGCAATAATCGTGTTATGTATGGCCAGTCACGGGATATCACGTGGCAAATATGTACAGTATCTACATACTACCTACCTAATGATAAAACTATATACATAATATACAAATATATTTTTAGCACAATACCAACCAAATTTATGAAAAGTTAGTTTTGGCCATCTCTAGACACTTGAATTATCTAGCCCGGCAATGAACGTGTTAAGTGTGGAGAAACGGAACAGCGCCTCTAGTGATAGATTTGCGAACTTCGTTTCTCCTGTTTCTCCATACAAAATGACGCGGAGAACACGTCGTAGCGTTAACGTAGCTTATTAGGTTAAATCTCGTGATTAGGGTACAGATGCGAGAAAGAAATATAACAGGACCACCAGAGCATGGCGGTAACGATGACGACGACGACGGCAGAGGCGGCGCCAGAAATAGATTCAATCACGTTCAATTGGCTCAACAGCGAGCGAAGCGGGCGCCAATACTGTTGTCAAAAAAATAATTGATACTTTTAAGCTCAGTATGTAACGACTTCTTATTTTTATTGAATACTGAAGTCAGTTCAGTATCCACACCTAGTCCGCTACTATCCCGTGCCTTTTGCGTGTACCTGCCCCTTTTACGCCAATCCAAGGTTGCCATGCCAAAGGATGCGTGGCTAGAGGCGAGTCTAGTCTCGAGCGTGCCAAATAAAATCCTGGGCTTTGGCGCCCCCAGGCTCTAATATAGCCTTACCCTGGCAAGCGGGGCTCTGCCAGGGTTGACAGTTTACTTCCCTAGCTACTCGTGGGACGAAAAATGGAATTAAACATCTTAAACCCAATAAATGGCGGCGATGCAGCTCGCCACTCGTCACGTCGCGTTTCACGAGGGGGCGAAAAGTGGGCAACGGAAAGCCGCTTTGTCACATTGAATGTTTGTGGAGGAATGAAAGATAAGGAGGATGAAGTGTATGGGATGATGAATGCGAGGCAGATTGATGTGCTGGCTGTGAGCGAGACCAAGAGGAAGGGGATGGACAGGTCCACGCACGGTACTTTCACAGCCCTGTGGTCTAGTGTACCACACAATGAAAGGGCTTGCCAAGGTGTAGGAGCTGTCCTCTCTGAACGAATGGCTCAATGCATGATAGATTACGAGTGTGTGAGCCCAAGACTCCTATGGGTCCGACTGAAGGTGGGTTTGGTCCGCTTGTACGTCTTGGTGGTGTATGCCCCGGACATGTCCAAGTCCATCAAGGACCGCGAGGAGTTCTGGGAGAGTGTGAGAGAAATACTTAATGCATGTGAGGGGAATGAGAGAGTGTTAATGATGGGAGACTTTAATGGATGGGTTGGCGTGAAAAGGGATGGCTATGAGTCTGTACTTGGAAAGTTTGGTGACGAAAGAAAAAACGAGAATGGTGTTAGTCTGCTCGAGGTATGCCTGGAAAAGAATCTTTTTGTGACAAACAATATGTTTTACCACAAAAAGATTCATATGTATACTTGGCAGAGACGGGAAGAAAGAAGTATGATAGATTTTGTGATAGTTGACGAAAGATTAAGAAGCAATGCTGTAGACACAAGGGTTCATCGTGGAGCCAATGTTGGAACAGACCACTTCCTGGTAGTATGCCGAAACAGGGGTCTGTTCAAGCGTTGGCGACACCGAAATCTTGTGAAAACAACGGCGCTAGAAAGAATAAAAGTGGAAAGATTACAGGATACGGATGTTGAAAGTGAATATCACAAAAAATTGCGCGGAAGGTTGAGTGAAGATTTGTGTAAAAACGTTGAGTATGAAATGGAATATGTATGGGAGAAAATAAAAAGTGGAATGATCGAGACAGCTACTGAGGTATGTGGCATCGCAAAGAGAAAGAATGGAAGGAAATCCAATAAGCCTTGGTGGAATGATGATGTAAAACGTGTAGTGGATGAGAAGAAGAAAGCATGGCTTGATCTGTTAGCGAGTAAGGCTGACAGAAGAATGAATGCAGGAAATAATGTAGTAGAGATACGAAAACAAAGGTATGTTGAGGCTAAAATGAAAGTGAAAGAATGTGTTGAAAGAAATAAAAGCAAAGAGAAAGAAAAGAATGACAGGAGATTCTCTGACAACTTCCGGACTAATATAAAACTGTTTTGGAAAATGGTAAAAACAGTCCGGAAGAAATCAGAGACATGTCAAATGACGGATATCAGGGACAATGAAGGATGTGTATTAAAGGATGAAAAGAAAATTTTAGAAAGATGGAAGGATTATTTTGAAAGACTGTTTGAACCTGGAGACACAGCCTGAAGCTGGAGCTGTGAGCGACACGCCTACTATGGATGATGATAGCGAGATTAGTGTGGATGAGATTCAGAAAGCATTGAAAGGCATGAAATTAGGGAAAGCAGCTGGATATGATAGTGTCGGTCTAAATGCTGAGGGGCGGTGGTTGGGTGGTTGCAGATCTGTTGCACCGGCTCTTTAATATGGTCTAGTGATCTGTTTCACCTCAGTCTCTGCCGTACTAATGCTGGTATACGATCTCAATTGAGAAGAATCTGCCAAACCTATAACCAATCACTAGGGTCCCTTGACATACTGAATACTACCAAGAGAAGGTTTAGGGATGACGTCATAGCTGTCATAACTTCAATATCAACTTCTTCCGATATTACCGCCCACTGATCATTGTACCTATTATAATAACCGGGGCATAAGCCTTCTCAGCATTGTCGGCAAACTGTACGCAAAAGTACTGATTGAAAGGGTGTTGAAAGTTACGGAAGAAAGGATCTGGGATGTGCAAGCGGGATTTAGGAAGGGTATGGGATGCACGGATCAGGTATTTTCCCTACGGTGCATAGCCGAAAAATATCTGGCGAAAAACCAGAAGGTCTTTTGCGCGTTCGTAGATCTGGAGAAGGCCTATGACAAAGTGATGACGAATGAGTTGTGGGCAGTGTTGTCCGAGTATGGAGTGGCAGTCACTTGGTGCAAATCTCTCTATGAGGGTTCTAGGGCTTGCGTTAGGATAAACGGGGCATACACCGACTGGTTTGACATCTCTAGAGGGGTCAGACAGGGGTGTGTGGCGTCACCTTGGCTGTTCAATCTATTCATGGACAGCTGCTTGGCTGATCTGAGAGAATATGATTGTGGATTAAGAATGGATGAGTTAGTTGTGAAATGCCGCTTGTACGCCGACGATCAAGTGTTACTTGCGTCGTCGGTGGGCGAGTTGCAGGACATGGTAACTGTTATGGTTGAAGCATTTAAAAGGGAGGGAATGAAAGTGAATGTAAACAAGACGAAAGTAATGGTACTGGAGAGGAATGAAATAGTGTCCGAATGTGATGTAAGGATTGGGATTGAGAGACTGGAGCAAGTGAACGAGTTCGTATATCTGGGGAATATGTTCACGCGGGATGGAAAATGTGAAGGAGATGTAGAAAAGAGAGTGAAAGCCGGCAACCAAGTGAATGGGGCGTTGCACGCTATTATGGGCAGCCAAAGCATGTCAACTAGGGCACGTTTGGCTGTCCATGGTGGAGTGCTGGCCCCTACACTTATGTACGGGAGTGAAAGTTGGGCATGGCAGACGAAGCACGAAAGCAGGATTAATGCTGTGGAAATGCGCGCGTTGAGGAGTTTGTGTGTAGTTACAATGAAAGATAGATTGAGAAATAGTGTAGTGCGCGAGCGCTGTGGGCTGAAAGATGATATAGTGACAAGGATTGAGAAAGGGATGCTTCGGTGGTTCGGGCATGTTGAAAGAATGGATGATAGGAGACTAACGAAATAAATTTATGAAGCAAATGTGAGTGGAAGAGTCGGGAAGGGTCGCCCTAGACGCACGTACCTGGACCAGATCGGGCATGTGCTAAAAAAGGGGCAAGTGCGTAGTACCCGTAACCGACGAGCATGCATGAAGAACATTATGGGAGTGGAAGAGGCGGCAGAGGTGTGTCAGGATCGTGGCACGTGGAGATCCGTTGTCTCTGCCTACCCCACCGGGAAATAGGCGTGACGCTATGTATGTATGTATGAAGTCAGTTTTGTTAGCTAGGTAACTTCAGTATTTTTTTTTTGTTGATCGAGTGGCTTTACAACGACGACGGCAGCACGGGGAAGGTGGAGGCGGCGGCGGCTGGCGGCAACCGTCTTCCCTCGGCCTTCCTTACTAAGTGATCTCATCCACAGAGCACCTGCGACAAGAGACAGAACTGGATATGCGACGGAAGCTGATAGACGACGTAGATATATTCGCTGGGCTGCCGAAGGCCGTCATAGGCACAGTCTTGGCGTGCTTGAAACATGAAATGTACATGCCGGGCGATTTGATCGTCAGCGCTGGGGAAGTCGGCGACAGCATGTACTTCATATCGTGCGGTACAGTTGCAATTTATACGCAGAAGGGCGTGGAGGTAAGTTTCTTGAGAAAATAAGAAGAAATATCCACAAGCTCGTGGAAACAGGATGAAACACGCACGTAACTGCAGGTCTATTCTTGTAAATTCTGACAGCGGAATCAGCGCTGATGTGGCGCTGAGAGCCGCTTTGGTAAGTGGCTCTCAGCGCCACAACAGCGCTGATTCCGCTGTCAG
Source organism: Nematopogon swammerdamellus (assembly GCA_946902875.1). NCBI lineage: Eukaryota > Metazoa > Arthropoda > Insecta > Lepidoptera > Adelidae > Nematopogon > Nematopogon swammerdamellus. The sequence continues at coordinate 3,523,604 of OX336344.1, forward strand.
AATTTACAAGAATAGACCTGCTGGGAGAAGCTTTCGCATTAAAATTTCTCGCCATAAAACGGCCCGCCACCCATCTGTTTTATTGATTTTATTTATTTTATGTTTTGGATGTTAGGTTCTTGAGACAAAAGTTTTAAAAACCCCGATCCTTAAATAGTCAAAAATAATTTCCGTTTATTAACGTAAAGGAGTCGGGGGACCGCTAAGTAAATCCACGCGCAGCTCTGAGTTTTTATATTTTATTTACTTAGCGGTCCCCCGACTCCTTTACAAGTAAGTAAACGGAAATTATTTGTGACTTTTTAACGGTCGGGTTTTTTATTTTGTTATTTAACTTTTATTTCAAGCTATTTAAAAAACCGCATACAACTTTTAAGATAATATTTTGTTTTATTTAGGTACCTACCTACTTGATTACTTTATTTATTACAAACATAGATATGAACCATCCCGATTAAACCAGCTTTATAATCCATCCGTTTGGGAGCTACGATGCCACAGCAGCCACACCCATGCACACATACACACATACGCATAAAAGTTAAACTTTTATACATATAACACCCCCGGCGCACAGTGGTTCGAAAATCGAACGTAGAAGACTTAGGGTTTAAAAAAAAATTACTTCTTGTTTTCGATATTTTTATTATGTTAACGTATTGTCCATATTATTACAGATATTTTTGAATCAGACACGTTTTTTTCTTAACCTAACAGTTTAGGAGATATACCACTTTTATGGTTTTCAATGTATGAAAATAATTTTAAAAAATTAATTCCTCAAAAACCTTAAAATATATTACATAATTCTTTTCATGATACGATTAAGTAACTATTCGACTATTTTCATGCTAACGCTGTACCCTCGCAAATGCTCGCAACTCTGCACAGTGGACAATTTATGTGAATTTTGTTTTTAAAATTAACTCATTCAAATTGTGTCACCCTACAACTCTACTTAAGAAATACTTCAAAAACAGGATTACGGGATGAATTCTGCGTAAAGATTTAAATGCTAACTGTTAACACTTGTTAGCAAATTAGCGTTATAAAAAGTTTAAAACTGGTTCATCAATTTTGTAAATTATAGGTTATGCATACATTGGAGTTCAAAAAAGCTAGTATACTATTAATCAGTGTAGAATAATACACATTTCGTTCATACATACCACTGTCATATCTACAACATAGCATAAAATAAATTGCGTTTCGTAAATTTTTTTTTCATAGAATATTTATTTCTATAATAATAACATTTAATATGTGCCGCTGATTAATGCATACCATGAGTATACCACCCGTGTCAAAGAATTCATCTTGAAAAAGAAAGATAAGCATATACTTACACCAGAAAAATCTCTCAGAACCATGCTATCTACAAAACTGACCAAATGGCAATATAACGCCATGAGAGCGATAACACAGAAGGAAGGAGTGACTCTTTTTCCTTCATATTATAAAATTAAAAAATCCAAAGAAGAGTGCTACCCAGCAAAAGAATACGTCACAATCACTAAGACAGATGTACAAATAAAATTACAATCTTTATTAGATTTGACAACGAAAAGGCTATTCATGCTTATATCGGATTACGATAACGAGAATGTGGAGTACAAATTAGAAAGCAAGTGGGGAGTAGACGGAGCTTCAAACCAAAGCACCTATAAGCAAATTCTACCCTAGGATAGCGACGATTCGTGTGTCTATATGGCAAGTCTGGTACCCATAAAGCTTACTTGTGGCGAGAAAACAAAGTGGAAAAATAATAGACCTAACTCGACTGAATTTTGTAGATCGATGTTTTTTAAATTTAATAAAGATACAGCATTAAATGTTACCAGTGAGGTCAGTGCGATAACAAACCGAAATTCAGAACTTGGTATCGACTGAAATAAATAACAAACATGTAAAACACGTGTTTTATTTGACGATGATTGACGGCAAAACATCTTCGATTCTCAGTGACACGTCAACTCAGCGCTGTGATATTTGTAAATTGACACCGAAGGAGACAACCAACTTGAAATTCCTTGAATCAGTGGATTCGATCGAAGGTGACAAGGAGATGTTATAAATACGGGTTCTCCACCCTCCATGCGTGAATACGCATGATTGAGTGTGTATTACATATATCTTATAAGATCGAATGCAGAAAGTATCATCCAACAAAAGAAGAAAAATTGAGAGTGGAAGAGAGGAAACTTCGAATCCAAGAAGACTTTCGAAATCAGACAGGCCTTCTATTGGACATCGTTAAACAAGGGCATGGTACTACTAACGACACAACACTGCCAGAAGATTTCTTGCAAAATCTCATGGCACTGCAACAATAACTGGAGTTGACGAAAATCTAATACATCGACTATATGTAATACTAAAAATTCTATCGTTTGGAAAATTGGTTGATGTTATAAAATTTAAAGAGTACACAAAAGAAACTTACAGACTATACATAGAGCTGTACAGCTGGTATTATATGCCACCGAGTATGCACAAAATACTCGCTCACGGAGGAGACGTGATACCAGAGTTCGGCTTAATGCCCATCGGACATTTATCGGAAGAAGCCTCACAGGCGAGAAACAAAAATTTTAGAGAGTACCGACGAAATCACACGCGGAAGTTTCTAGATTAGCTACAAATGAGGATATTCTTCACCAGTTACTACTCACTTCTGATCCCTACTTATCTACCATTCGACGTAAACTAGAGAAGAACACAAGACACCACTAGTAGATGTTCGTAAATTATTAATTTTATCAAATGACGACAAAGAAAACATCGTATTCATAGATGTCGAAAATGTTTCACCGCTGTAATTTACATAATATTTAAGTTTGTAACATTTTTTCTGACTAGTGGACTAGGCCTACTGGGGAAACCACTTAAAAAAATACGCCTGGTACTTAACCTCAAGGCTGGTGTGGAATAAAGTACTAAGTGATAAAAACATTTATTGACACATTGTTATTATTATAGAAATAAATTAAGTCGAGTTAGGTCTATTATTTTTCCACATTGTTTTCTCGCCACAAGTAAGCTTTATGGGTACCAGACTTGCCATATAGACACACGAATCGTCGCTATCCTCGGGTAGAATTTGCTTATGGGTGCTTTGGTTTGAAGCTCCGTCTACTCCCCACTTGCTTTCTAATTTGTACTCCACATTCTCGTTATCGTAATCCGATATAAGCATGAATAGCCTTTTCGTTGTCAAATCTAATAAAGATTGTAATTTTATTTGTACATCTGTCTCAGTGATTGTGACGTATTCTTTTGCTGGATAGCACTCTTCTTTGGATTTTTTAATTTTATAGAATGAAGGAAAAAGAGTCACTCCTTCCTTCTGTGTTATCGCTCTCATGGCGTTATATTGCCATTTGGTCAGTTTTGTAGATAGCATGGTTCTGAGAGATTTTTCTGGTGTAAGTATATGCTTATCTTTCTTTTTCAAGATGAATTCTTTGACTCGGGTGGTATACTCATGGTATGCATTAATCAGCGGCACATATGAAATGTTATTATTATAGAAATAAATATTCTATGAAAAAAAAAAATTAACGAAACGCAATTTATTTTATTCTATGTTGTAGATATGATATGACAGTGGTATGTACGAACGAAATGTGTATTATTCTACACTGATTAATAGTATACTAACTTTTTTTGAACTCCAATGTATGCATACCCTACAATTTACAAAATTGATGAGCCAGTTTTAAACATTTTATAACGCTAATTTGCTAACAAGTGCTATCAGTTAGCATTTAAATCTTTGCGCAGAATTCATCCTGTAATCCTGTTTTTGAAGTATTTCTTAAGTAGAGTTGTAGGGTGACACAATTTGAATGAGTTAATTTTAAAAACAAAATTCACATAAAATGTCCACTGTGCAGAGTTGCGAGCATTTGCGAGGGTACAGCGTTTGCATGAAAATAGTCGAATAGTTACTTAATCGTATAATGGAAAGAATTATGTAATATATTTTAAGGTTTTTGAGGAATTAATTTTTTAAAATTATTTTCATACATTGAAAACCATAAAAGTGGTATATCTCCTAAACTGTTAGGTTAAGAAAAAAACGTGTCTGATTCAAAAATATCTGTAATAATATGGACAATACGTTAACATAATAAAAATATCGAAAAGAAGAAGTAAATTTTTTTTAAACCCTAAGTCTTCTACGTTCGATTTTCGAACCACTGTGCGGCGCGGCCCCCGAATTTTCTATTCTGTGCCCGAACGTCTTTATTTATTCTGATAAATACGGTCATGTAGATATTATTCTCTTTGGTAGGGTGAGTGTGTCATACATATCATATCATATCATCATCCTATAAGAAGTCGCAGAGGTCTGAGTGTGTGTGTAAACAAACATTATTTATTATTTTCAAAAGAAACCTTAATTTTGATACTTTATAAGAGTGATTTTTCCTGTTGAGTTTAAAAATTTCCTTGACGCCAACTCTGACGAAGAACTTTAAGTTGTCGTTGCCAATAATAAAAATTAAAACATTGCTATAAAAATCTCGTTCACTACACTTTAGACGCGGATTTTCATCCCACCTGCACTATTACCCGACTACAACGAAGATATAATTATTTTGTAGACATGTCAGTAGGCCCGTTAAAATTTTCTTTTTTTAATTATTTATTTATTTATCTCTTTATTTCAGCCAAGTAGGGTCATATTAAAAATATATAATATACATATTAAATGTCTTTTAAGCTAAGAACTAAATTTAATTAATTAAAATATTGTGGATTCGATTTCACTATGAAAATAGATGACGTACCTAGTTAAACTGCCAACTTTTCGTTCCTTTTGTGTGAAATTCCAACCCGCCGTCATTCGTTAGTCATACAATATGCATGCGCAACGCAAACGCGCATGCGCAGTACGTGTAATGTTGCCATATAATAGGAAATTACTACTTTATTGACAAAAATACGGTGAAGTTCAAATAAACACTCTGGATTTTAAAAAGTTTTCATCTAAAATTATAGTTGTTTCTTTTTCGCACTGAATTATAAAAAAAAAACTATTTTTACAAAATGGCGACTACATCAAATTTTTTCATGAAAATCTTTAGTAGCCCGAAATCGAAGCGAAATCTCTGAAAATACGTGACCACACTCGAATACCCCTCACGGTTTCTTTCGCCCCGCTTCCGCGCTCCGCCCGCACGGCTCGCTCGTTGGACTACGTATTCCTCGGAGTGACTGTTCCTCAGCCCTGCATTTTGTTGCATTTGTGTTCCCCGTCCGCGCAATCCAGTGTCGAAATGTCGAAACCGGAGCAGGTGTTGCTGATCGAGCCGAAAGTGCTCGTGTTCAAGGAACCGTACCACACCTCGACCACCTACATGAAGCTGACGAATCCGACAGCCGACAAGATATTCTTCAAGATCAAGACGACTGCACCAAAGAAGTACTGCGTGCGGCCTAACTCGGGCTGCCTCGAGCCGCGCGACGAATGCGAGGTGGCCATAACACCGCAACCGCAGAGCTTCGACCCGAGCGACAAGCACAAGTTCATGGTGCAGGCGGCAATCGCTCCGGACGCAGCCGCCAGCTCGGAGACGGTGTGGCGCGACGTCGCCGCCGACCGGCTGATGGAGTCGAAGCTGAAGTGCGTGTTCGAGAGCGCGCGCGCGCCCGGCGCCGCAGAGGAGCAGCGCGTCGAGCCGCGCGTCGAGCTACGCAAGTCGTTCGCCGCCCCGGACGTGGCCAAGTCGTCGACGCCGCTCAAGGACAACTACCAGCACGCGGAGAGCGCGAACGCGAGCGGTGAGCACGCCGGCAAGATGTCGGAGGAGGTGGCGCGGCTGCTGGAGAGTGAGCGCAAGCTGAAGCACGAGATCATGCTGCTGAAGGAAGAGCAACTGCACCTGCGCGCGCGGCAGAACGAGCCGCGGGGGCACACGTACGCGCCGCCGGAGAAGAGCGAGCGAGCGCCGGCAGGCCTCCTCGTTGCCGTCGCGCTGGCCGTCGGCCTCCTCGGTATCATCATCGGCAAGTTCATGATGTGAAGGCGCTGCGAACTGTTATTATACCTAAGTAAGCTGTGATCCTCCGCCCGCTCCGCTCCCGCCCCCCCACATCCGCACACCGCATCACACACATCCCGCCCCTTCCCCACCCCACACTACATCCCGGTTCCTTTGACGATGCATTTTCTGCTGCTATTTAATTCGCGCATTTCTCCGGACAAAATTCAAAACTATAAAGACTCAGTCGATATCGTCTCATCCTAACTTGTGGACTTGTCGTGATGCTTCTTAACTGATCCTGTCCGTGCGAGCTCGTGAAGTTGCATTACGCCGATCATCTCTGAGTCGACTCTCCATCTCAGGCTCTGCGACGCCGCCGAGGTCTCTCGTCACTTCTGAAGCTTCACCCGGTCTACGGCGCGCCCAGGTAATATTTATTTCCTACTCATGACTTCTTCATGCACTCAGAAGGTCAGGGGCGCCGACTTTTAGAAATCCTCAAATCAAATCAAAAAACGTTTATTGCACATAAAATCGTACAGAAGGTAGTACTTAATGCCTATGGCATTTTCCGCCAGCCTACCCTTTTTTACATATAAAATCCTCGTGCGTGCTCATGCAATTTTTTTTTTATTGATCTATCATCATCATCATCAACGTGTTGCCGTCCACTGCTCGACATATGCTTCTCCAATTTTTCACTAATTCTCCCAGCACCTGGCAGCATGGATTCACAAAACGTTCGCACAATGTTTTGCATTTGCCGCATTTACACATTCGCACGAATGTACCTACGCATGTAGTGCTCCTATATTCTATTGCGTGGTTTAGAATAATATAGGAGTATTATAACGTTCACTATTCGTAGCGCCACTAGTGCCAATGTGTAAATGTGGCCGCTCAAAGGCTTGTAAGTAAATAAGGCACTTTTATCGTAGTTGAAATCCTATTACTGATCAGTTTTTATTATATCTATCGTTGTGGGTGCTCCGCACCCACTACTCACCCCTCGTGGGTTCTGGAGCCCCCGAGCACCCACGGAGTCGGAGCCTATGCAGAAGGTTCTATCTAGTGAATGAAATCAGAAGTTTCTAGTGCATGGAATAAATGGATAAAGAAACAAACTAAGTGACTGACTCTTTTAAAGTGAAGTTTTTATCAGCACTGACTTACAGGCATGAACATTTTTTGTTGTCTCTGTAAGCGAATTCCTTCGAGTTGCAATCCACACATTTGTAATGTTGGTCGTGACCATTACAGACACCGCGAAGTCACATGACGTTAATGCCACAATTCTGAGTCCAGCTATAGAAAACCGCTAAATATCTGCCAATGCCTTTAGAGTCATCCTCGGTAGCTTAGCGGTGCAGTCGGTCGACTGTCGGTCATGATCATAAGCACACCCGGGCGCGGTCAGTACTTGGATGGGTCCACTTGGACCGCTCCACTGTTGGAAGCTGACCGTGGTTCGGATTCAAAGTAAAACTGTAGGTCCCTTTCCTTCTTACCCTTACTAGGTTGTAGGATTTAACCCGCCCGGGTTGATATCACCGCACTGAATGAAAGGTCGGTTGAAACGGCTATGTAAATAGTTGGTATTTTCCGTCAAGTTCAGTGTAGCTGGCACGACCGACTATAGCTAGATGGTGTATTATGAAATGCTTCATATTAGTTAAATGTCATGATTAGTTAAAATGCTTCATAATCTATTCGGTAGATGCCACGCTTTTTGGTTTCTTCTATGGGAACCCCGTGAATTTTTTACTTTTTCTTATTTTTATTATTAAATTTTGTTGTTTATTCGGCCATAATAACTCATATTCTGTGAAAATTTCCACGGCTACCTATTACGGTTCAAGAGAACGTACAACGGACCGTCTTGAGGTCTCAGTGCGGCAAACAAACAAACGCGGTTCAAAAGATACAGCCCTCGGACAGACAGACAGACAGACAGACGGACGGACGGACAGACGGCGTAGGCTTAGTAATAGGGTCCTGTACCGGATGCGGAACCATAAAAATTGTTATTCAAACTGCCAAGAAGATTGCATTTGATGGTTTCTAGCTATTAAGAAAAGAATCTCGCACTGACTCATTATTTTATTAGCATCTGAGATCACACTATCTATTGAATACCTTTACAGGTTTATATATCAGCTACAAAGTACCTACAAATTTTAATTATTTTTTTTTATTGAATCTGATACGGTTGTCTACATCACCTACAACATCCGTGATGTCAGCCCATAACACCGGGTGAACAAAACTCATTTCATGTCGGCTACACTGAACTGGATGGAAAACACAAACTAGGGAAGGTAAGGGACCTACAGTTTTATGTGAAATCCGAACCACGGTCAACCTCCAACGGTCGAGCGATCACCCATCCAAGTAGGTACTGACGGCGCTGAGGGTTGCTTAACAATAGTCGACCGACCGCACCACTGAGCTACCGAGGCTGCCAATTCGGGTATTCGTATCTTAGTGAATGGGGGCCCCTACTTAGTCTTTAATGTGATAGCACATTTCATGGTGGCACTTCACTTGGCTTAGCGTATTCGCGATTGTTGCAAACATTTTAGTTTTATCTCGCTCTAAACAAGCCATTAAAGGGAGACGAAACGGAAATTTTTGCCAAATATTTGTGTGCATACAGCCAAGTGAAGTGCCGGCATAAATGTGTTGAGTATGTGCAGAATATATTTGATTTCTCTTGTATTCTATTTTCCAGTGAATTGAAATTCATTACATAAATTCTAGTTCACACCGAACATGTTTTTGCGGTGTAATAACGAGACTTTACATAATATATCTTCACTCTTGATTATTGCATACATTCTTACCAGACAATTACTTTGAACATATTTATTCGATGGTACAAATAAAGTATAAAAAAAATTATTAACCTTAATTTTGTTTTTTTTTTTTTTTAATAATGTATATTTTGTCCAACTGGCTTTTAAAACTGTTCACTGAGATAGTACTTATCACTTCTTTTTAACCCCTGACGGAAAAAGAGGGATGATATAAGTTTAACGTGTGTGTGAATGGGTGTGTCTGTCTGGCATCGTAGCTCCCAAACGGATGAACCGATTTAGATGCGTTTTTTTTTTTTGTTGAAAGCGGGTTAAATCGTAAGCTATGTTTGTAATTAGGTAATAAAAAAAATTCTCTTAAAAAGTGGACCGATTTGCATGCAGTTTTTTTTTTTATTTTTAAAACCCCCGATCCTTAAAAAGTATAAAATAATTTCCGTTTACTTACTTAAGTAGTCAGGGGACCGCTAAGTAATAAATAAAATATAAAAACTCAGAGCTGCGCGCGTATTTACTTAGCAGTCCCCCGCCCGAGTCCTTTCAGTAAGTAAACGGAAATTATTTTTTACTTTTTAAGGGCCGGGTGTTTTTTTTTTTAATTCTTAATTTAAGTTTGGGGCTTTAGCCGGATTCGGTTATCAGCGGTCAGCCCCATGGTGACTTTAAGTTGAGATATTTAAAAAATGCACTTATCACTTCTTGAGCCAATTTATTCCAGAAGAAATTACTTCCTTTAAGAATTTACTCGGTTAGAAAGAAATTACTTCCTTGGGTTTGAATTAAAACTAGTTTGGTTGAGTTCATGAATCAATTAAATGACTCAAATCATTCTAAACACATAGGTAGCTCATCTTTGGGCTTCGAGATAGTCGATTTAAGCGGCTGGTGGCCGAGTGGTTTGGGCATCGGCTTCGGTCGGGTAAATAGTACACTCGCCTTGGTGGGGGCACTTTCGTGCCCCAGATTAATTTTATGTAAAACTATCTATGCTCACGGCTTTCCCATTTTCTCCGTGCAAGTTAGTCCAAGGTTCAAATACGAGAAGAGGTATTATCATCAGATCCCACCGATCATAAGTTTATCGCTCATGTAAATCGAGGTCGGGACTAGCGAGCGGCCACTAATGTGTAGTCTCCAGCATGCTTTACGTTTCGGCTTGTTCAAGCCCTCTTCAGCTAGTCTGCGATGACTAGGACGCGGAGTACCGCCAGTCCCGCTCTCGACCTCCCTCTCTCTAACTATCCATATTCTTTAGGATGCTTCCAGTGACGTTTTCGAAGCTCTCTCCATGTATGAGCTTAGCGTCCGTCTTGGCAGGCCTAGGTTCTTGAAGAAACTGTAGAGCGACTTCGCTGGTAGTCCGCTTGCTCCGACTTCCACCGCGAAGAGATCAGTATTAAATCCGTTTCTCACTATCCGGTCTCGATCGATCTCTATAATCTCTTCTGTATCCGTGAGACCATCCTAAAGCTATTGGACCATACGCAATCAGATGATAAGTCTGCTTATTATTGACCCTTTAGGCATAGCTGCACTTTAATCATTCCTATCCTATAACAAGTTTTTACTGTCTGGTGTCGAAATGGAGTCACAAGCGATACTAATTTATGCTAATTGCAGTGACGACATACCTACACCGAGCATCAAGTTGATTGAATCAGGTTACACAGAGTGATTGCTTTCAGCTGCGGCACTTGGAGGACGGCGCACACTTTGGTGAGGTGTGCTTGCTTGTGAATGACATGAGAAGAGTGGCGACCGTAGTGGCTATAGAGATCACTGATATCTACAGACTCACTAGACATGACTTTAGGTATAATATTATTGATTTTGTGGTAGCTAGACTGTGTGACTGAGATCCGAGGCCGGAGTCCCAGGCGCAGCCAATTTCATCCCGTGGTAGGTTACAGTTTGACTTGTAAGTGGAGACCGATGACTCAGGGGAATGGGCGCTTTTGTTTTTTTTTTTATAGAAAGCGCGACAATTGGTGCCGAGCCACCCATAAGGCAGTGGCGGCTCTGGCCAATGAATTTTAGTGAGGCACCACCTACATAATAGCATTTTATTAATGTTGTATTGCAGTTTTCATTTCGAGGACAGGACACGCCCAAAGTCTAGCAATAAAAAAACATACATGTTGACTTTATTTTTCTTTACCTTCAAGATAATTAAGTGAGGCGGCGCCTCACTTGCTTCACCTGGGGAACCGCCACTGCCATAAGGTGTCTAACGACGCCCATGAACGCTTATTGGCGATTTAAAGATTGATGTTATCTCGTGATCGCGAGAGGCCTTGTGTGACAGCTGTCAGTCTATGTAATTCTGTATTGCTGTCACGCTAGTTTTGTTACGGTGAACAAGGTACCTATACCTAGTTAAATTGTTTGCTACAAGACCCCTTTTCTCATAACTAACTTTTTTCAGAGCTAACTTTTCTTATAAGTAACTAACTTTTCTCATAATTAACTTTTCTAACTTTTTTCAGAGCTAACTTTTCTTATAACGAACTTTTCTCATAATTAACTTTTCTCATAACTTACTTTTTTCAGAGCTAACTTTTCTTATAACGAACTTTTCTCATAATTAACTTTTCTCATAACTAACTTTTTTCAGAGCTAACTTTTCTTATAACTAACTTTTCTCATAATTAACTTTTCTCATAACTAACTTTTCTCATAACTAACTTTTTTCAGAGCTAACTTTTCTTATAACGAACTTTTCTCATAATTAACTTTTCTCATAGCTAACTTTTTTCATAGCTGACTTTTCTATTAATAGTTTTTTTATCATAGCTAACTTTTCTCATAGCTAACTTTTTTCATAGCTGACTTTTCTATTAACAGTTTTTTTATCATAGCTAACTTTTCTCTTTTTTTTCTTTTTTTTTCAGGAAATCAACAGCTCAAGTTACCTATACAAATTATACACTTAGAATGAACACTTACGATGGCCTATTAAAGATTTCTATAAGGATTACATTCATTACGGGTTAGGAAACATAACATATGGAAATATAAGAAAAAAAAAATAGAAGAAGAAGGGAAGGGACCCACAGTTTTTACGTGGAATCCGAACGACGGTCAGCCTCCTTATAAAGAAATTTAAATTGATGAATAGTTGATTATAATAAAATTGTTTTTGTAGGTACTTGCACATGCAAAAAGAATAATTTTATTGTTAACACTTTGAAAGCGAATCGCGACTCTGCGTCGTGGCGCTCAGTTTTCCCCTGTGCTCTGATCGCGACTCCTCCACGTAAGGTGTGAGGCAGGGGTGGGATTGCAACGGATGCGTCTGCCGGCCGTCTGGGGTTCGCGGTGAAATTTGAGATGAAAACGGGTATTTTTGTTTAGATTTTTTTTTATAAAAAAACACAAATATATTTTATTTTATTTTTTATTATTGACATAGGAACTAGGAACTTACAATAATGCCTAAAATTGCCCGCATACACTGCGGGTTTATACAATTCTCGGCTGTTAAAAGGTGTACATGCAAATTTCATTTGCATGTACACCGTGTCCAAAAACTCAACGTCAAGCTGGAACCAGGGAGTAGGCCAGTTTATGACTACCCAGGGGAAAAAAAAATCGGGGTCATTTATATTTTTAGAAAAAAATTTAACTGAATTTTTTTTTTCTAAAACTACAGGCATTCTGGTTTTTTTTAGAATACTGATCAATCGCAGAGTTATTTAGGCTACCAATAAAAATTTTTTAACAATTATATTTGCAAATTAATTGTAGTCGTAGTACCTAAAAATTTAAATTTTCTACGTTTCTCAAAAAATGCTCATATCATAAAAAACAAATGACTCCGATTTTTTTTCTTATTTTTCCCTGGGTAGTCATAAACTGGCCTATTCTCTGGTTCCCGCTTGACGTTGAGTTTTGGGACACCCTGTTTACCAATAGGCACGCGTTACTAGATAATTGACAATCCGATGCACATAGTACAGGCGGTTATCCCGCTGACACTAGGAAGTCGACAATTGCGTAGATAGGGGTCATATATGTCATGCCTAAAGTTCACTGACTCAAAACTCAATTATGAAAATAACTTGGCATGGAATGCAAATTGGTTCAGGCGGGGACGCATTCACAGGCCATTGAGTACTTGCGTTACGAATGCCTCATTCGTGTGATTTAACCTCTTGGCTTCCCAATAAAATTATTAAATATGCTTACACGTGTTCACGCGAAATTTGGCGCACGTAAACTAAAATATTTCGTAAAGTAATGAAGTGAGATCAGTGACCTTTAATTGGCACTTGAAACCAATGAATTTCTCCACAAAATGGTATACAACAAGTCAGGATTCACTTATTTAGAAGCACAGACGGATTTTTTGAAATTTATGAAAAACAAAAGATGCCTCATATTTTTTCGAATTTTTCTAACCTTGAATTGCCGAATTACCCTTTGCGAATAATATATCGACGAATAGATCATGAATTTAACTATTCAAATAACACCATTCTAATAACGTTGACTATAAACCAGTTTACCTTCCCGCCAGAGATTACATAGTTTTAAAAAAAATTTACAGGCCCTTACGGAAGCCAAGAGGTTAATCATATAATGCCTCCTTTTTTTTATCAGTAGTTTCTTGTCCCCTCATTCATTCAATCTTTTGATTTACAATTTGATATGTATCCTTGGAATTAAATAGGTAGAGATTCGGTTAAATAATTGTGCTTACTTCACTCATGTTGGCAACCTTACTTATTGCTGAGGGGCACGTACAGGATGCAGCAGGTGGGTCTTCGTGCCTTACATTCTTACTTGGTAGTTGTCTTGTCCGAATACTTTGCTAAGTGTGGTGGTCGATGTTGTGCTGTAATTTACCAGAGTTCTTGCAGCACAACACCGATTACTCTGCTTACCCAGATTGTCAGGATACAGCGTGTGAAATCTATGTATGTATGTACTTTAATAGCCAAATGTACTTACTGTTTGTATAAAACTTTAGGACGGTCTCAGTGCAGAGAATCAACCAAAAATCATCATGAAATAAATTTCTGATAGAGACACAAATGATTTCAGGAAGTACGTGATGACTTGCGAGATCCTCTTTGATCGTATCAAGGCGGCCGCCACCGGCTTCATCACCGAGATGGTACGAAGGACGGCCGATCGGCTCGAAAGCAAGGAGATAATACCCGAAGATGATTTTAACCAGAGCGAAGATGCACCCGCACCTCAGTAACATCCAGTCGGCAGGATGAAAAGCAAAATTACTTCAAGCCGTGATATATTTCCAATCGCAATATTCACACTACAGACAATACGCTAGAAGGCTCGTGTCGTAACTCCAAACTATTATGCAATATATGTAATAATAGACTTATCCTAAGCAATTAAGCCCATCACAGACGGAGCTGTAACATATATTAATATAAATCATCGCAAGGCATATTAAGGTATATTTTCTATAGTAATCTTCGAGTGACCACAGATGCAGTTAAAACATACCTATATTTTTATTACGTAATCAAAATATGTGGACAGATATACCGGTACACCGACCGCAGAGCTAATGAGTGCAAAAATTTATATTATAGCATAGCTACCGTCTGTGGCAGCTTGCCATAACTTAATATATAACTTAGTATATTAATATATATTATAGCTCCGTCTGTGATGGGCTTTAAGTGTATTGCATTATCGACACTACACTACTAGCCTATTCCTTGTAGCATTTTATTCCACGTTCATCTTCATTCGACTTAGTATATTCACACTACAGATAATATGTTAGAAGGCTCGTGTCGTAACTTCAAACCATTACGCAATATATGTATTACAGACTTATCGTAAGCAGTAAGTGTATTGCATTATCGACACTACACTTCTAGCCTATTCCCTGTAGCATTTTATTCAACGTTCATCTTCATTCGACGTAGTATATTCACACTACAGGTAATATGCTAGAAGGCTCGGTATCGTAACTTCAAACCATTACGCAATATATGTATTATAGACTTATCGTAAGCAAGTAATTGTATTGCATTATCGACATGATACTTCTAGCCTATTCCCTGTAGCATTTTATTCGACGTTCATCTTCATTCGACTTAGTATAATCACAGGTTTCTAGCTGCTGCACATTGAACAAGGATCATTTTGTTTGTCGAGCTGCACCTCACGTGAATGCAAGCACGCACTCAGCGGTGCAAGGAAGCGCAGTGTACTCGTGTACATAGACAAATTATTGGGCAATAAATATATAAATTGCGACCAGTGAGTGCAGTGTCGATTAAAAAGGGCTTGTTGCGTAGATGTAAAATATATTTTGTTCTAATTTTAAAATGGTGACGTAGGGCCCGAATATATTTATCTCTTTATAGGAGCGTTGAGAATGTTACGCGGTGTCCGCTCCCAGTTTTTTAATTTTTCTGTCGGTGTTGGATTATGCTTCAATGACGGACTCAATAGGGCCTTCGCACAGCCGACTGCCGGCGCAATACACCCCTCGACCGTATTCTCAGCGTGTGTGACTCATCGAATAACGGTTTCTAATCTTTTGAAATAACATAAACCAACGAATGCACACCCTTGCATAACGACTAAACTCGCTAACATTAAACTAACAATAAGTAAGCAGTCTGCGCTCGCGTCCCGTCTGTGTCCAGGCCCTTAGACCATAACTGTAACCTCGGGATAAACGTGGTGGATTTTCGTTTGTTAATTTGTCTGATTGTTTTTACTAAATAACTTGTAAGGGGCTCAGAAGTAGGTGCGTCAACGGTGTTAGGTTTATAAAATGCCATTTCAGAGTGGAGCGATTTTATTGGTGATCAGGCATTTCTACTTTCTCATATTTCACGCGCGCTATTAAAAATCCAAAGTGTTAACATTTCAAATCATGTGCTTTATAAAATACTTCAGAGTTATGTAGTTGTTTTTATTAATAAAATCAACTCCGGCAAGCGTAAAATGAATGAAATCGGGAGGCATTCCGGCTTAAATGTTGTGTTGCGTACCGTCTCCTGAGCCACTGACTATATAAAAAGGTGTGGTAAAATTGTTTAATTTGTATTTATGTATTTGCAATGCCTTCTGTTTAATTATTCCTCGTATTTGCATTGTAATTTCGATCTGAGACTAACTTGGACGAACTCAGCCGCTTGCACGAGCGTCGTCTCGCTGCTTACACTTGTCCGCTCAGTTGCGGCGCCATCTCTCTTCTCACCGCTGTCTATAGTTCCATTTACGAACGCATCAATGCTTGTACACACTAGGGGGCGAATAGCCTTGCAAGCATGCTGGGCAACATGGAGTATACGTGCAGCGGCAACGTTGCAGCCAACATAGAGCGGCATTTACGTGCGACATGTTGCGGGCGATATATCTGCTAGCGAGCTCAAGACAAAATGTTCCACGACATGTTCCAATATGTTCAACGTAGAAGTTGAGCGGATTTGTTGCACAACATTTTCCCCCATAGTGTTTCCAAGGCTTTAGGGTCAATCTTATCAGATCAGGGCAGCTGGATGATTTGAGGAAAATTTGTCAATAAGAAAAATGGACGTAATAAAAATCGAAATAATAATTAAACAAAGATTGTATATTTCTTTGAGCTCAGCAGGTCAGAAGGGCATCCCATTTTCCTCCAGTCTTCCGGGTAACATAGTTACAGCCTTAAGAGGTTGTCGAAAATGTTGACAGCCGATGAAAAATCAATACAGACAGAACGCCTACCTCGTGCCTTCGTAAATAGAAATATCTCTGTTCGCCTCTGCTTTCAGGCCGTATGCGAACTTTCATTCTATTGAACCAACAAACTAACTGCAATACCGACAGTATGCATACATGTCGCGTTTTCCCGGCAGTGTTTCTACAAAGTGAAATCTGTGCGGGCATTGCAGGTCATTGTAATAAAACTATGCGGCACAACCGGCAGTTAGTTTGGAGTGGCGCAGCACTTATTCAGAGTTTACTTTCCTTATTATTGTTAATTAAATATTGTATAGAGGATGTAATTAGAAGAAAAAAAAATGTAAATTTAGGGAAATTCTCAGCGAGTGTCCCCATTTGTAAATTTTACCTGCGAGAAGAAGAATAAATATCGGTGTCTGCAGCGCTGTCTTGCGGAACTACGATGTCCGAAACGCTGCCCCCTCCCTTCCCCTTGAGAATTTCCCTAAAGTGGTGTCGTGACGCACTCCTAGTGAGCGGTACCACGCCGCTGACTCTAGGTATATCGTCTAGTCAAGGAACATTATGCTAAATCTAAATTAAGAATTACAATATCGAAAAGACTTCGAAACCGATCATTTCGTTTTCTATAGGCACCGTGACTTAGAATTGAGTGTTGTCTACTACAGGACGGCGGGTATGATATTGAATGGGTATGTACAGGATGGTTTAGCGTTATTGTACCGGTTAGAACACCATTATGTATGGCCGCTGTCTGTATGTGCCTGCGTCTGGTGTATGTATTTATAATCTGCACTGCAAAATTAAAAGTTTCGCTGACGGGCGCTTCAAGTGTAAGCGGCTCAGTGTGTAGTTGGTTTAAATTATTGTTAGTTATTAATGTTATTTTTATATAATATAAGTTACTATAGTATATTATGGCATATAAATAAACTGTTATAAGGTACAACCTGTATTTTTAATTTCTTACGAATATTCATTTGCGGCCACAGGCTTGGCACCTCCGACCTTGGCACAGTAATGCAGTGAAACACAAGTGCCTTGCTTGCTGCTTGATAGCTTGTCGTAAACTTTGTCTAAACGTGCTGGTCAATTTTATGCTGCAATACCCAAGTTCTTACAGCACAAATTACTATGCTTTTTTATGGATACGCAAGACACTTGGCGCCGTCAGCGTGGATTGTTGAGACGAGTTGTTGTTTGTACCGTGTGGTGCTGGTACTTTAAAAGAATAAGCCCCACTGCATCTCTCCCCGTGTATGTCGTAAAAGGCGACTAAGGGATATGACTCCCTTATATTACTAGGTGGTAGGGTTTAACCTGCCCGGGTTGGTACCACCGCACTGAATGAAAGGTCGGTCGAAATGGCTATGTAAATAGTTTGTGTTTTCCATCCAGTTCAGTGTAGCCGGCACGACCGAAGGGAAGCACTGACGTTGCACCAAGTTCATCCGGTGTTATGGACTGACATCACGGATGTTGTAGGTGATGTAGCCAACCGTGTCAGTTTCCAAATAAAAAAAACAACACCCAAAACCATTCGGTTTCGAACGTACAATTTGGGCTTACCCTGATTGTAAGCAGTGTGACAGTGTGATTGTATGTATGTATGACATAGATATTTAGATCACAAATTCTTTAGATCAAAGTAAACACCATTTTATAAAAACTAAAGACTATTGTCGTGTTGAGAAAATTTTGCTTTATTTTACACAAAACACTGAAAAATAACATGACAAATAGTCACTCCGTACATCACGAAGACGAACCATAACATGGATTCGATATTTATAATAAAAAATTTCCCCAATATTATACAGATAAAAATGAATGAAATACAATAAAATACCCAATGAAATCAAACATGTGGAATGATACACAAATACTCGACATACTTATAGCTAGGGCTGCAACAACGCTACACGTATATGCCCACCCAGAGCAGTAGGAACAAAATGCCAAATCCGGAGAAGAGAGCAGCCACGAGAGCTAGCAGCAGTTCCTTGAAGAGATCCCGCGTCAGCTTGGTGCTGGTGACTTCGTACACGAAGAACCAGGCAGTGAAGAAAACTCCGATGCCCAGTAGGAGAAGCGTGAGATGCGGGAAGATGGCCGGGTTGATTGGGGAGGCGTAGCGCACCATCGATTCTATATCCAACTGGGAAATGTTAAAACGAGACTATTAAAATCACATCTGATTGGGCCAACACGTCCATTATATACGGGCTTTTTTAACCTTTTGGCTCCCGCAGTTTAAATAATGCTTACTAGTTACAACTCCTTGCCACTTGTCTCCCATGCCACTTTCTCAGTGAAACGTCATCCATCACATAAACTTAAATATTGGCAATTTTAAGATAATTTTTTTGACGTGATAACGTCTTATAAATTGATGAACACCGGCTGCACGCACGAAAAAGTGTCACGTTCCATCTGAGCCTGTGTGTGCAAGCGAGAGCGCGTAACAAGCGATAGAGAGGCACAATCGAGCAAAGCGCAGTGTTGCCAAACGTACGGTCATTGCCGTATTGTACGGTAATCGAGGCTAGAAATCGACAAATGTACGGCAGCGATAGGGGTGCGTGTGCGATGACGTTATCACGTAAAACTATCGTCCGTAAACCGTATTTACAGACAACCAATTTTTTTTTATAAATTTATTTACATGCTAATATTTATGTAAAAAAACAATACCCTGCAAAGTTTCTTGCCAGTTCTTCATGGGTGTAGTGTAATTGAACCGAACAGAACAAATTGTGACAAGATCGAGTGCAGTCTTACTGCATGTCATAATGAGCCATAACAATGCTCAATAAACAAACAATTTTATCATGCTTGGAGATCGTTACAGGAGTGTAGATATCTGTGATCAGAGCTCAATTACTGGTTAGCTTATTGTGTAGACTAGAGTTAAAGGTGAATTTAGTGAAATAATTTTTGCAGGAGACGCGTAATATCGGAGATTTTGTTTGTTATAAATAAACAGATTTAACATACAAAATTAAAACTTTTATTTTTTTTAAGGCACTAAAATATTGATTTTGATTAGAAATGTATGCAAAAACAAAACGGGCCGCCTCATCAGGTTAGGGTTAACCCTGGTTTTGTTTTTTTAACCATCAAAACATTCACCCTACGGTCCCCCTCCCCGTCTGCTCCCCTCTTCTAAGCCACCATTTATATTTTCCATACAAAATTAATTTTTCATACAAAAAAACTCTCAAAAACTCACCCGTCCGGCAGAGGAGGGAGGGGTAAATCAACACCCGCCCGCCCCCACCTTCCCCCCTTCCTCGGCTCCCAGATATCAAGCCACCCCCCCTCCCCCGTTACAACGACCATAGTTTCACTATTGAACTTCAACGTGTCGAACGCCGAGTATCCGAGAGAGGTAGCTTGATCGCGGCTTTAGAAGTTCCTACCGAACCGTTGAAATGTGAATTTCTTAATATTTTTCTGTTTCTCATAATCAATGCTTTCAAGGGCGAGAAAAAAACTTCTTTCTAAGTCAGTGGGCGCATTCCCTTACAAGAAGTATAGCCCGCGGGGGGTGTTAAAAGTAGAAATAACCTCAAATGGATTTTATATCTATTATAAGAGCTGATACTGTTTGAGTTTGAAGTATACTCACCGACATGGCGATTGAGAGGTTGACGTGGGACGAGCGAAGCAAATAAGTGTGTGCACGCCGACGTTCAACGCTAAATAACGAGAACAAATTATTATTCAGTACCGTAACGAGATGAACCCAACCGGCCAAAGAAAGAGAATCAACCGGCGAAGAAAGATTCAGAAAAATCCAACGCAACGCAACGTCAACAGCTGTCAATTATTATTTTTTATTTCATGCCAGGCAGGCAAGCAGGTTTCACGTCGGCCAGTATGTTTTTTAGGCAATTTGACTGGAAGGTGATTCAGATGATTTCGCCATAATAAATTTGATACATACTGAATATATACCATAATGTATATATTCAGTATGGTTCGTCCAAAGAGTTTGTATTACGTCGCTGTGCTCAGCGACGTAATACAAACTCTTTGGGTTCGTCATCATTCTTGTTTTGTTTTGTACCATTCAGTAATGCAATCTATAATGGAAGGCGTTATTGAAATTTTTTGTAAAGTTTTTATAATACTAAATTTACGTGTGAGGATTCTGAGGATGGCTGATACGCTGATATGAACACTTAGTTGGCGCGAACACGTGTTTTTTCTGTGGGTGGATTTCGGAATGGGCATGTCCGTCATACCAAAGTAGAAGAACAACATAGATATGATTGGCTGTACGGTCACACGACCCTCGCCTTTTCGTAAGGATAAAAAAGAAAAATAAAATTATGGTCGTCATAATTTGGCTGTATGGTCAAATGATCTTTGCCTGCCTATTTATGGCGAAAAAAATAACAACAACAACATAATTGACACTGACAGCACTGACACTGCCAAGTGACAACCACGAAAACTAACAGCTGGCTAGTTCAGTTTCATTTCTTTCTTCACTAAAACATTACGTTACGTTCTCTTTCAAGAATGAAAACATTTCGCTAATGGTACTTACACCTGTGTCACCTCGCCAAGCTCCACGGAGCGTTCGTACACGATGGCGTCGCAGTGTTACTTTATGAGCTTAATTCCTGCTCCATCGGAGTATGGCTATGCCAAGCCAGCACCCAAGACTAAGGCACTTTATTATGAGGAGAAAGCTGTCGGGTCCACATCCTTCTACAAGTGCGAGGCTTGCCCGTACATGGCGCTCGCCGAGGACGACATCAAATTTCACCTTTTCACCGTTCACCTTGACCTTGCTAAGAGAAATGGTCTGGCGGATAACATTAGGATCCCTTGCCCCGGCTGCAGCGAGGTCTTTGACGCGGAGAATACGCTGCGAACCCACTTGCGCGAGCACCACAAGATGGGCATCCGCGACGTCAGAAAAATGGTAAAAAGTCTCATTCAAATAGCGCTGAGAAACACTAAAAAGGTACCACCGACAGAAAGAGAATCGGTGCAGGCGACTGCAGCCGCGCTGCCGGTCGACGTTCAGATTCCCGAAGTCATAGAGATTGTTCCCGATATTATAAAAAACAATAAAACTGTACTGCCGAGCAGCGTCACCGTTATATCGGTCGATGATTTACAGAAGATGAGCACTCCGAACTTTGAGCAGGTCGATCCGAAGGAAATAATTGAGGAGGCGAGCATAAACATTCTCTACAGCGGCGAATTGCCCAACGCGACTTCAGGTGGAACCGACGATGGAAAAGCTCGCTCCCTGCGGAACCCCACGCCCGATCTTATCTCTTCCGTCCAATCGACTCCCACACCACACGCTCACGTGGAGATCGGTGATAATGTTTCAACCTTTGTAGGCTCAAGGGCAACAGACAACTGTACGCAGTCCTCCATTAGCAGCCTTAATCACAAGGGATATAGGAACCAATATAACGCAAACAAGTTATCCAAAAATGTTTTAGCAAAACAATACGACGCAAACGAGTTAAACAAGAACACTAAACCCAGCTTCAAGTGCAAGTTCGAGAACTGCCGCGTCCAACTGATCGCCGAAGAGAAGCAATCCTACCACATCTCCTGCCACCACAACAACCGCCTGCGGTGTCCCGAGTGCAAGGTGCTCTACCACCACATAAAAGAGCTCCACACGCACCTCTGGAAAGTTCACGACATCGACATGGAGCTGCACGCGTGCGACATTTGCGACTTCAAGACTTACAGTCTCAGCCGACTGAACAACATCCACAAGAAAATACACGAAAAGAAGAAGGACCACCCGTGCCCAGTGTGCGGGAAATTCTTTAAAAGTAAAATGCAGATGTCGACGCACAAGTCGACTCACAATAGAAAGAATACGCCGAGCTGCGTAGTATGCATGAAAGAGTTCTCGGGGGAGAAGGAACTAAAAAGGCACATGGACGCCGTACACGAACACAAGAAGCCGTTCCAGTGTGGGGAATGCGACTACAGCACCGCCAGGAAACCTGCATTGGAACATCACCTTAGAAGCCATCGAGGTAACATTCACTCTGCATAAATGCATATAAATTTCATCTGACCATAACCTGACTATTTTAATAACCTCAATACTAGCCTCAATGTGTTCCCCATTGAGGCCACTGTTTGGTCTTGCCAGGAGTAGAAGTTTAGCCCAGAATCATCCATCAGCTTAACACTCAAAGCTTCAAATTCAATGGGGTCGTAGTAATTTGGTCGAGTTCGACGCTTCCAAGACACAAGTTTGCGCGTTCAGTGCGAAGAGAGCGCCGTTCACACCGGCTCCTTCATTCCAAGGCACGTCGCTCAAATTAAGCGAACACCTCGGGGTCCTCGGAGTCGAACTGTCGCACGACTTGAACTGTCGTCGCCACATCGAGGGGAAGGCCAAGCTGGCTTCTAAAAAGCTGGGCGTACTCAATAAGGTGCGACGGTACTTCACGGTGGACCAAAAGCTGTTCCTGTATAAATCGCAGATCAGGTCTTGCTTGGAGTACTGCTCGCACCTGTGGGATGGCTCTGCCAAATACCAGCTTGCGGCTCTGCACTCGAGCGTCGAGCCGTGCGACTAGTGGGTGACTCCGAAGTGTTTCCTGTATTTCCCCCCAAGTAAAGTCTCGGGTCCTTCAAGAGGGGCGTGAATGGGCACCTGTCAGGCCGGCATGGCATTCGCAACCCCCGAATACGACCGAATGTCCATGGGCGCCGTTAGACACCTCATGGGCGCCGAGTTTTGGATAAACAATTTGTTAATTGATTTTCAGGTGAAGGACTCTACAAGTGTGACGACTGCGACCACAGATTCTCCGACCACAACTCATTGCGGCGACACAAACTGACACACACGAAGGAAAAGAAATACGCTTGTAAACATTGTCCGTATACATCCATCCAAAGCAAACAGTTCATATCTCACATGAATAGCAAACATCCCGATATTGAGGCCGACGACATATTCCCGTGTCCTTACTGCAAGTACAAGACTGTCAACAGAAATAAGTTTCTAACCCACCTCACTACTCACGGTGGTGAAAAGGAAGCGATCCATCTCATCGCATCTCTTAATAGTCAGCAGAAGACCAAGTGGACCACTCCGAGTGAAGAACAACCGAAAAATAATTGGAATACTCCAACTGAAAATGAGCCAGTAACCAACTGGAACACTCCAACGGAAAATGCACCAACGAAAAACTGGAACTCGTCTACAGAAACTCAATCCAAAACTACCTGGACCACGCCGATTGAGGCTCAACCAAAAATTAACTGGAACGCATCGTCCGAAAGTGCGCCTATCAAAAACTGGAACCCATCGATGGAAAACCAGCCCAAAACTAACTGGACCACACCAATTGAGAATCAAACCAAAACCAATTGGAACACACCGACTGCAAGTGAAACCATAAGTAACTGGAACTCGCCAACCCCAATCCAACACTGCGAGCAAACCATGAAGACTGACAAAATTGAACTTCGCACATGTGTTCAACCAAATATACATTGCACTGTTGGTAATGAAACATCTTCAGATGCCAACATTCCTATAGAAGTAGATGACTGTGACAGCGAGCAGGATGTTATCAACAAAAACTACCCCGTACAATATAATTACATGAATACTACTGCAGCCATGAGTGGGGATAAAGCGTTCCACATCCAAGAGATCCTCACTGACCTAACCAAAGATGACAATAATTCTGATTGCATAATTTCTGAGAGCTCAAATGACACAGTGAACGAACGGCATCAGTGTTTCGTCCAACATAACATGCCCAATGTGAGCTATGAAGGAAACAACTTGCACGGGAACAACCTGCACGGCTTCCTGGCCACTGCGGTCACCATGGGCGACAATCTACTGCAGAACAGTAACGTGAATGTCATCACATCCAACAACTCCTTCACCAGCAACAACATGAGCACAAACATCATGAGCAACTTCCCCATCTACCTGCCTCCAAACCCACGCCTCTCCATCAGACGAAATCTCACGCTCACACCCCTAGACAAAATACCGCTACCGGTGCCCAAAGTACCTAAGGCCATAATCAAACCGTGCCAAATTCTACCCGTTCCTTCCTCCTGCAACTCACCCGTCGGTCACACCATTAACCAACCGATTAATCTGGCGTCAGAAAACGAGGGAGCACCGAGGAAAAAGGCTAAAATATCTGTCAAAAGTAATCTTATTCTGAAAGGTCCGGATCAGATCAACATGTTCGATTCGGAGCAGAATATGGCATTCGCGCGGCTGCAGGACAGCGAGAGGCTCAATCTGTCGAGTCCGGTGACTTTCAACAATCTAATCACGACGTGCATGCAGTTGCCTCCGGAGCCCGTCCTCACCAACAACCCTGAGGACCATCTCAACACTATTCTGCCATTCACACCCGAACCGATGCTCACCGACTCTACCATTCCACGCGTTAAAGACAACACAACTCCGTTCACCTTCAACAGGCAAATAGATCTCAATTCGATGAACATGATGTCGCAAGAGCACAACAAGATGTCTATAATCTGCGGCAACCCGAGCTACATCAAACTCGAGTCAAAGCAAAACATTCAGTCACCGAGTTTGGAGCGGATGTGCAACGCCTCGATGATCAAGACTCAGGAAATCCCCGATGAATACTGCAAGGCATCACCACTGCTCGAAGAAATGCAAAAGAATGTCAATGATATAAAGAATGAGATCAAGTCTGACACTTTCTTCAATATGGCACTGAACTCATCGCAAAACTCACCGAGCGTAATGGACCAGCATTTGATGGATACAATCATTGACACCAATGAGTTTTACGCCAGTCACCTCGACCTTGCGGGCGTAATTCTGACCGAAAACTCCAACGACGAACAGCCTGAAATAATTGAAATAGATGACAACTCTGAAGACAATAAATTGCTTCCACCGAGATTTGATATAAACTACCCTCTGGAATATATTCACAACGATTTCTACTTTCTCGAAAGTGACCTCTCTCAGCCTTGCGTCAGCGGGAAGACTCCCTCGCAGGAATCAGTGAATGAGTTGTGTTCCATGCGAATGCCAGCCGAAGCTCCCTTAGTGAATCAGAACAAAGAGTGCAATGCCAGTTTGATGGAAAATCAGGGCAATGATTATGAAAACTTTATTCATGGCAGGAAGGACCCTATGATGAACACATCTGTGCGACCGGCAGTCAATAAAATCAATGTTAAAAATATAGAGCTCATGAAAAATTAATATTTTAGTGTTATTAATGTTATTTATTTCTTTATCAATTAATTTAAATTAGTTTATAAATTATTATATAAGTAGGTATTTTATCAATATTATGTTCTTTAAGTATACCTATAAATCTAATGGATAAATTTTATAATCTGTTTTTCTTAGTACTTAGAACCTTGTAAAATCATCCATCCTATTGGGGAAATAAAACAGTCTTCAGTTTCTGCAATAGACTGCGATATAATCTTTACTGGTCCTCACTTCTTGAGAGCTATACAATGTCCACGGAGCCCCAAGGTCCCCGAAAGGTCGTGGGCTCGTGTGTGTGCCACGTCCTTCGCCCGGTCCGATGATCACAAGGACTCTTCCATTGTAATGCTTCACATAGTTTCCGAAAGCCAGTCCGTTGTTGAAGTAACAGAAGAGAAGAGCGCTTTCAGTGCTGTCGCGAAGTATCTTCTTGGTGTCTTGATCGTTGCTCAAGTCGTGATGAGAGAAATGGAGAGGAAGGAAGGTGGGCGGGGAATATTTACAGCCCCACCACGCTCCGTCCACTTCTATACAGCTTATGGGTATGTCTGAAATAATAATATTCTGTTAAAACTGCATATTCAGACAAAAACATAGAACAAACTACAGAGCACCACAGAGTAAGGAAGGAGCTAGGGAAAGATGGCCGCCGATCGCAATTCTGTGGGTAAAGCTTCAAATAAATGTTCAACTCATACCTAACTAGTAGCCCAAGACTGTCTTGCTCTGAGTGTAGTGCAGTCAGTGCAACTAAGTCTGTCGCACAGAGGTGTGCGACAGAGACCACGCTCTACACAACCCGAATGCCTCTTTCTAAAACTTGATGTTCATTACTTACTGCCAAAGAGAAAAGCTCCACAAGATCTACTCTATTGAGAAGACACTATATAAATAGGGGACTATCCGGAAACTTAAAACATTTCTAACCTACTGTTGAATGTCTAATTCCTGACAGGTTGCAGTATCTTAGGGAGAATAAAAAATAAAAATAAAACTTACTGCCGAGTTACTGTACAACCAACTTCACTGTAGATACAGCGTATTTAGGTAAACCGTTCACTAAATGGTTTTGTAGCTTGGCTAGTGTGAAGTTCAGTTTGAAAAAAAAATTGTGTTAAGGTGATATTAATGCAGAAACATCTAGTTTTTGATCTAATTTACTGGCGAAACCGCTGAAGTAAGGTATTTGTAAACTTCAACAATATAATCTACAACTCTTCATTAAATGATGTGACGATGGAAAACGTGAAACAATAAAATAACACGACACAATAAAATAATTTGTAAACCTTCGATTATTTCTTATTTTTTATATTGCCGACAAAACTTACCCCAAAACATTATGATAATTTTTTTGCCAGTTCGGATGAACGATATCTAATTTTGTGTCGATGGATATCTCTGTAAAGTTAATAGATTTTGTAAAAAAAAAATTAACGTTTTCATGTAGATTTGATCAGACACGCCCAACATTAGCTTGCGCGCTCACACCTGGCGTCGTCACGCTCTCTCCTAACTATGACTATATTGGCGTCCTGTTTCCGTGTTGGGACTGGGGAGGAGAGGACGGCAGTCGTGTGGATTAGCTGCGGCGGAGCGCACGCAGCCCGCCGCAGCACGGCTCCTGACCACCGCACGCCCGCCTGCGCGCCGCACGGCTCCCGGCAGCCGCAGCTACCTAACTAGAAATGGGGAAACAAAATAAAAACATTATGATGAAACGCGAGAAGAAGAAATATTTACGGAATAAAGGAATTCGCCTAAATGAAATCAAGAAACAGAATAGTTGGCCACCGGCGGCGGCGGCGATCCCGGCGCGTTCCCTACTACAATCAACACCTTCGTTGGCGAAGCCGCGCGCCGGTGCCAGTGTCGAGATCTGCTGAGCCGCTGCTGCTGTTGCTGCCACGATCAGATCAGAACCACCTCATACCTCGCTGCCTCTGCCGCCGCGCCGGCGGCGGCGGCGCCGGTGTTAGCCGAGCCGCTGCCGTTGCTGCTGCCACGGTCAGAACCACCTCAGAACCCGCTGCCTCCGCCGCCGCCGCCTTCGATGACACCTCCAATATCGCTGTCAACGCCACCACCACCGCCGAACACAAAAATGTACATGTAATTTAATTTTATACCTTACTATTTTATTTGATAATCAGTAGGTATTACCTACATGATTGTTTGTTTACATACATAAGTTTCGTTACAGTTTTAACTAATTATCAAACTCCTTCCAATACCCTATCCTTACTTATCAAACTCAGAGAAAGAAAGCGGTGCGGTCCCCCTGCACACGTAAGCTCGAACCCGCACCTCTTTAGATCGAAGCTCTAGGCGACGAGCGATTATAACCACTAAATATTCGAATGCAAAATAACTACAAAACGTATTACCAAAGAAAGACAGAAGGTTGATTTTTATGAAAAATTCAATATTGCATAGAGTAATGTAAAAAACGTATAAACAAATGCGGTCAGTCCTAGCCTAGGGTTTTAAATGATCTAATTCAGTAGAAATAAATATTATTTATTATTAAAACATTTATAATTATATGTTTTGGTTTTTTACAGGTCATCACCGGACGTGACAGGGGAAAAAATTACATAATTGAAGGCAGGAGATTGGTAGATTTACAACATCTAATTGATTGTTTAAAAATCATATCTGGACACAAAGCACTTGCTAACTGTAGGTTACAATCCATGAGCGTAATATCGGAAAGAAAAATAGGACTAAATTTAATTATTGTATTAGGCTGTAACATGTGTAATCAAAAATTCACAGTTGATACTTGCATAAAAAAATAGGTAAAAAAACGTTTAAGTTAAACGGTTTTATTAAAAACAACAGCTGTACAAAAAACTAGAAAAAAAAACATCACATGTACAAAAAGCTAGAAAATAATAAGGACACAAGCCTGGGCCTTCTTAAGATTTTACGTCTGGGTAAGAAATCGTGAATTACTAGCGTGCTGTCTTCTCATGTCAGATGCCAAAGAGCACTTTGTGTCGCTGCGTCAGCGGAATAAGTAATAAATTGAGACTTTTAACAGACTAATATAAAAACGTGGGGCGCATGTTATTACGCATATTATACGCCCCACGTTTTTATATTAGTCTGTTAAAAGTCTCAATTTATTACTTATTCCGCTGACGCAGCGACACAAAGTGCCCTTTGGCATCTGACATGAGAAGACAGCACGCTAGTATTGCACGATTTCTTACCCAGACGTAAAATCTTAAGAAGGCCCAGGTTTGTGTCCTTATTATTTTCTAGCTTTTTGTACAGGTGATGTTTTTTTTCTTGTTTTTTGTACAGCTGTTGTTTTTTAATAAAACCGTTTAACTTAAAAGTTGTTTTACCAATTTTTTTATTTACTCGTTTTTAGTTTGATTTTTTTATAATTTTTTTCTTTCATGTTGTTCCCACGAGTAATGGAACAATAACAGTAGACCCCCCAGAGGTCCATGTAGAGGGGCAAGGCTCTCATACAACAAGGTGTGCCCAGCCTTGAGGTTGAAACGCTAACGACATATCATTTTTATCCACCCTAATGCCACACAGTCCTCGGCACGTTTCAAACGTTGAGTTGGGTGGTGTATCGCTAACGACGTATCATTTTTAGCCACCCTAACGCCACACAGTTCTCGGCACAATACAGAAACCTTAACTTGGGTGGATTCAAAGAAATATCCTGATCATTATTTTTGTTTTATTTAAGTTCAACAGTTCACCTCCTGCATCTATAATCAGATCTTCGTCACCAAGTATATTGGTAGAAGTATGGGACACTCGTCCAAACAAACCAAATGAGCCCAAACTCGAGGGGGTTACTAGTAACGGTTGAAGAGTTCCACTGTATACCTCCTGACTCCATCATCAGACCCTCGTCACCAAGTGGTTGAAGAGTTCCACTGTATACCTCCTGACTCCATCATCAGACCCTCGTCACCAAGTGTATTGGTAGAAGTATGAGACACTCGTCCAAACCAACCAAATGAGCCCAAACTCGAGGGGGTTACTAGTAACGGTTGAAGAGTTGCACTGTCCACCTCCTGACTCCATCATCAGACCCTCGTTACCAAGTTGAAATTATCATAATATTGTATTGTCACGAGAACTCAATGCGTGTGCAAAGTTTCATAAAAATCGGTTCAGTAGAAGTAGTTGAAAAAGTTGTCGCAAGATTTGAAACAAAGATAGAAACAAATATACGGAGTCAAGCTAAATAAAACCGTTTAGTAATGAGAAAAAATACAGAAAATCCGGTAGACGTAAACAGGTCCGCTGTTGCGGGTGCAATTGCAATAGGATGTGGTTTTTCGCAATTAGAAGAACTTATGGCAGCACTCAATGTCCCCTTCATGACGAATCCATTTTATTCGAAAATGCACAATGATATTTGTTTAAAATGGCATGAAACGGCTGCCGAAGAAATGGAAAAGGCTGCAAAAAGAGAACGCGATGCTGCTTTAAAAGAAGGTCGTGTTGATAAATTCGGCAACGCAATAATTGAAGTTATTGCGGACGGGTGTTGGTCAAAGAGATCTTACAAACAAAATTATTCCGCCTTATCGGGAGCTGCGGCTATAGCTGGCAAAAGATTTAGAGAGGTGGTGTTATGGGCGTGAAAAATAAGTTTTGTATCGTTTGTAGCCGGGCAGAAAAAAATAAAGTCGAACGAAATAACCACAAATGTTTCAAAAATTATAATGGGCCTTCTACAGGCATGGAGTGTGAAATTATTTTGGAAGAATTTAAATCGTCGGAAGATACGGCCTTGTTTATGCTAAATTAATTTCCGATGGTGACTCCAGCACATATTCTAAAATTTTACAAGCAAAACCTTACCATGGGTGCACGGTCGAAAAGATTGAATGCCGTAATCACGTGCTCAGAAAGGAGACGGATACGCTTTCATACAATCTTTGGCCCGATTGTAAAAAGATGAAAATGGTGTCAATTAATAGCCTAAATATTATTAAATCTTCACTGAAATTTCAACAGATTTTGCCAATCTGAGTTTTTATTGATTTAGTTTAACTATTATAGACATAACATAGGCGCAGCAACCAGACCCACCGTTTACTACCCACTCAAAATTCACTTCTATAGATCTTCTGTGTATGTTTGCTTCAAAATAATAAAATAATGCAATATAATATCGAAACTTTTTCAGAATTCTAGTTATTTATGTTTTGTAAATGTTATTAAATGAAAATACAACTGACAGCTATGACAGCTCTTCTTCTTTATAAATTGTTTCCTTTTATCACAGACTATATATAGTCCTTTTATTATTGTGAATGTTTCATTTTTTTAAATAGTAAAATGTTAATTTGTAATTACTTTATTTAATCTAGGAATTAAGTAATCAAAACAATTAATAAAAATCTAAAACAAATAACTAAAACTAACCTAAAACATAACTTACCTATCTAACAAAAGAAAAATTAAGGAGAACCTATAAATAAAAAAATTTCTTCTAGTTCAGCCGAGGCAGCCATAGTCCCTAGGACGCTAATAGCGTTCCCGCTTTGAATTTCTAGGCTTATGCGGCGTATGAAGTAAGCCTTGGCACGCACGTCACCGGACTTATCCACTAGCAATTTCCCGATGGTTTCGGCAAAAGCCCGTGCGTCCGGTGACCACACGCCAAGGGTTTCCACTGCAAATCCATTTGTAATGGATTTAATTACTTTAATTGAGTTATTCATTTGGTGCTAGCGTTTTTATTTTTAAATGTTTAAAATCATGTATCTACATTAATATATATTTAGTTTAATCGTAATCGTTTTTCTTAACACTTTTTTTAAGATTTCTCTTTTTCTAGATAAAGTATTGGGTTGATATTTTACAGTTTAATAAAGAAAAATATAACCATTATTTTTAACCATACCTCATTTTATTACCATCGGGCCCAAACATCCCCGTCTCCTTTTTGTAATAAACTAAGAGCTATGTCTAAAGATACAAAATATCCGATAAAATTGAGAAAATTACTGACTGACAAGTTAATTAAAATCATGCGCAAATCAATGTGTAAATCCATTAAACATAATAAAGAGTCAGGAGATTTTGATATCGGCAGCCGAATAAGGAACATTAATCGAGATTAGAGTTGTAAAGATGCCGTTTTTTGCACTTTGATACGGATTTATTTGACTTAGGTACCGTAAAACACGGAAAGATTCGAAAAGTATTTTCATATGAGATACCTACTTGCTCTTTTCGCGTTTTATTCCTGTTCTTTGCTCGAAACCAAAAAGTGAGTGACCAAAGTTCGTATTGAACAGGAACACCGTAAAAAACACGTAAAGATTCAACAGGAAAAGAAATAAGAGTCGCAAATAGCTCTATCGCAGAGAAGCTTATCATTTCCAAATTATGTAGGTACTCATAATAACTCTTTTTTTATGTAATCCGGTATGGCTGGCTGAGTCAGAGGGGTCTGAGTGCATAATCCAACCAGCCAATATCACCTCCAAGAAGGTAGGTGCCATATCGGAGACTTCCCTGGATTGCTGGCTATACTGAACTAGAGGAGAACACAACCGAGGCTACTATGCG
Source organism: Nematopogon swammerdamellus (assembly GCA_946902875.1). Lineage (NCBI taxonomy): Eukaryota > Metazoa > Arthropoda > Insecta > Lepidoptera > Adelidae > Nematopogon > Nematopogon swammerdamellus. Next base: position 3,555,886 of record OX336344.1, read on the forward strand.
GCCATCTTACATCCAGTACAGTGGTACCAACCCAGTCGGCTACAATTTGAGCCTACCACCTAGTAAGGGGCAAGGCAATCTTTGTTTTAATTTATGTTTTATAAGGTTCCGTATCCGTCGTACGGTACCCTATTACTAAGCCTACGCCGTCTGTCTGTCTGTCTATCTGTCCGTCTGTCCGAGGGCTGTATCTCTTGAACCGCAATAGGTAGGTACCCCGTGAAAATTTTCACATAATAGGTATGTGTTATTATCAGGGATCGGAATTAGGTAGAGTGATTTGGTACCAAAGTAGGTAAAGTTCGCGAGAGGATATAATATGGAGTTGTTAAAACCACCACTTTGTATGGGAATTCTGAAAATTTCCTGGGAAATTTCTGGGACTGGATTTTTCTTCGGGATCGTATTTATTGACTAAATACAAGCTTCTTTTGTTCTTAGATGATTTTCTCTAGAGTGGCCGCTTATGGAGATATAATTTTTTTCATAAATTTTTATTTCTACTCAATTTACAGGAAAACTGGGGAAGATGTTATAAAATAATCTAAGATTATACGGAACTGGTTACAAAACAAGATCTAATTTGTTGTCGTACCATCATTGGTTCTCGATTTATTGCTCGCCGCGATTCTGAATTATCCAGGACGGCATTTGTATGGAAAGCTCCGCCCCCTTTTCTGATTTAATTTCTCGAATGTTGATATTTTTTCGCCTGAATCCTATTTATAGACGAAATATAAGACACTTTTATTCTTACACGTTTTTGAAAAAAATCGATATTTCCGGAGAAAAAAAAAATCTAAAATATTTTTTTTTCAAAATGTTCTCGATTGCTAATGTTTTTTTGGCGGATTCTTATTTCTAAACTAAATATAAGACACTTTTATTCTTACACGTTTTTCCCTTAAGTCGATATTTCCGGAGAGAAAAATAAAACAACCCATTTTTTCATATTTTCTCGAATGTTGATGTTTTTTCGCCTGAATCTTATTTCTAGATGAAATACGAATCTGTAGTTGCAATCATTTAAATTCTTTTCAGAATCATTTAAAAAAGTGGCCACCATTTTGAACTTTTTAGTTACTGGACCAATTGCTTTCAAAATCGCTATCTGGGTGTCTGTGTGGGCTCTGAATACGAATCTGTAGTCAAAATTTAAAACAAGTGGCCGCCATTTTAAACTTTTTAGTTATCGGACCGATTGCTTTCAAAATCGATATCTGGGTGTATGTGTGGACCCTGAATACGAATCTGTTGTCAACATAAAGTGGTCGCCATTTTTAACTTTTTAGATACTGGACCGATTGCTTTCAAAATCTATATTTGGGTGTTTCTGTGTGCTTTGAATACAAATCCGTTGTCAAAATTTTAAAAAAGTGGCCGCCATTTTGAACCTATTAGTTTTGACTACAAATTAACGTACCGTGTGGGGTCGGTACTTAAAAAGAATAGCCCCACTGCATCTCTCCCCGTCGCATGTCGTAAAAGTCGACTAAGGGATAAGAAAATTCGTCAGCCTCGGTAGCTCAGTGGCGCGGTTGGTTAGTCAACTGTTATTAAGCAACGCTGAGCGCGGTCAGTGATTGGATGGGTGACCGCTCGACCGTTGGAGGCTGACCGTGGTTCGGATTCCACGTTAAACTGTAGGTCCCTTCCCTTCTTACCTTACTAGGTGGTAGGGTTTATCCTGGCCGGGTTGGTACCACCGCACTGAACGAAACGTCGGTCGAAACGGCTATGTAAATAGTTCGTGTTTTCCGTCCAGTTTAGTGTAGCCGACATGAAATGAAGGGAAGCACTGACATGGCACCTTGTTCACCCTGTGTTATGGGCTGACATCACGGATGTTGTAGGTGATGTAGCCAACCGTGTCAGGTTCCATAAAAAAAAAAAAAAAAAAAAAAAATATTAATATTCAGAGCTCACACAGACACCCAGATATAGATTTTGAAAGCAATCGGTCCAGTAACTAAAAAGTTCAAAATGGCGGCTTCTTCTTTTAAATTTTGACTACAGATTAGTATTCAAAACCCACACAGACACCCAGATATCGATTTTGAAAGCAATCAGTCCAGTAACTAAAAAGTTCAAAATGGCGGCTTCTTCTTTTACATTTTGACTACAGATTCGTATTCAAAACCCACACAGACACCCAGATATCGATTTTGAAAGCAATCAGTCCAGTAACTAAAAAGTTCAAAATGGCGGCCACTTGTTTTAAATTTTGACTACAGATTCGTATTCAGAGCCCACACAGACACGCAGATATCGATTTTGAAAGCAATCGGTACAGTAACTAAAAAGTTCAAAATGGCGGGCACTTTTTGAAATGTTCACTGCAGATTCGTATTTCGTCTAGAAATAAGATTCAGGGGAGAAATCAACATTCGAGAAAATATGAAAAAATAAGTTGTTTTATTTTTCTCTCCGGAAATATCGACTTAAGTGAAAAACGTGTAAGAATAAAAGTGTCTTATATTTCGTTTAGAAATAAGAATCTGCCAAAAAAACATCAGCAATTGAGAACATTTTGGAAAAAATAATTTTATATTTTTTTTCTCCGGAAATATCGATTTTATTGAAAAATGTGTAAGAATAAAAGTGTCTTATATTTCGTCTAGTAATAAGATTCAGGCGAAAAAATATCAACATTCGAGAAATTAAATCAGGAAAGGGGGCGGAGCTTTTCGCGGCGAAAATTTCATCCAGTATTGGTATCATACATGAAAGAAACGGAAAAACCCTGTGTTTTTCGTTTTATTCAAAATGTATTTTTCGGAATTTTTCTGCCTTTACAACACTAATCGAGATATAATGAACGTTCCTATGCATGCTTTCAGACGACATAGCAGTTGCTCTCCATATTACTGTAATTCAGAACCTGTTCTTGATTTTTATGGCTTAGTAAACAACAGCTCTTTTTGGCTAAGAATCAAAGTAATTTTCAGAGCCGTCGCCAATAACGCCAGAAGTTTATTATATGATGTGGACAGTAATATGGTCGAATGCTTCAATAGTGTTGTTGCAAAATTCGTCATGCGCAAATGGGTCAACTATTCTTTCAAACAATCATATCAAGGACGTTGTGCTGCAGCTGTAGTTTCATTCAACACCAAAAAACCTATTTGCACATTATTCAAGAAAATTTCTGGTAGCAATCCCAAAGGCCGTATGCATACAATGGAATTAAAAAGAGTTAAAGCAAAAGAGCAAGCAAAAAAATATTTCAGAAAAAAAAGGTCATATAAGGATTCTTCAGCATTTTTTTTTTCAGAATTTTTGAATAAGTTTTTGATAGAAAAATACGTGTCTGTGACATGCAGACGGACAGACATAGAGACACCGAGCGATTCCATTAGGGTCCCTTTTTGTAATTTTTGCGACGGAATCCTAAAAATACATATATGTACCTTTCTACATATAAACACCATCAGACAAACAATTCAACATTATTAAGATGTGGTTGAAAACTAGAAACTTCATTGCCGTTGGTTGACCACGTGGCCGAAGGATGGGTCAATAATTAATATGCTTGGTGTCGGCCTATGTACCTACTACGGTCTTGGCCGAAATACCAAAACGCTGTGCAAGGATAATTTCGTAGCCGAGAAATGGATACAAGGTAAACCAAAAGTACTACAGTAAAAGAGAAGAACATATATCCATGGCTATATTACGTAGACAGTCATCCTCTTTGGGTTGTTAAAAAATAACTGGTGGTACCTACAGACTTACGCATTACGTTCTCTACTTTTATTGACTGCTCTGTGCTGTGCTCAACTCGACGGCGGCGCGGCGGCGCGATGCCGGTGCCGCGCCGCCGCGTCGCACGTGTGTGTCGGCGCGCGGCGCGGCGCGGGTCAGCGTCGCGCCGCGCCGCCGCGCGCCGGGGGAGGCGCGGGGAGCCTCGCGGTTCGAGAAGGGTAGTGGAGAAGAAGGGAGGTAAAGCAGGCGGAGCTTCTTGCATTGAAATCACCTTAACTGCCCAGAGCAGAATGAGAAATATGCAAACTATGATATCGGAAAATTATGGCAGCCTAATTTTTAACTACATACTACTTACATCTTATGTAAGTTAGATTTAGCAGAATCTAGTGATTTAAAACACTTACCAGTAGCCTCCGCAATGATCCACTCCAACAATGCACTGCCACACCCAATACTGAGTATCCCGCTGCAACTTAATGCAACAAGGGCATCTTTCAAAAATAGCAAATTGTCTTCACTCGGGAACACCCACAGAACCCTATTTCTTTCTGGATGGTCGTGATATTTATGGACTATGCCCAACCAATCTTTACTTTTCCACATTTCGGTTATAACATCGACGAAGTTTTCTTCAGTCATTCTTTCTTTTGAAAACAATTTTTAGCACAACCGAACCGACCGGCAGAAAATATTGTTATGATATTTTACATAACAAACCCTTGAAATCGTTGAAGTATTTATTGTTTGAACAGAGTCGCATTTAGCGTGAACAGAATATGTGTGTAAGTATATGTAATAATAAGCTTCCCGCTGTTTAAAATAATATTATTCAGGAATGAATTTAGTTATTTATTAAACACCTAGTTGTTATTTGACACACATGGCCACACTATTGGTGTAAAACCAATTAAATAAAAATACTTGTTAAAGCAGTGAAAGTACTTAAATTTGAGGTTTCTGAATCCGTACGGAAGCCTTTTATTAAGCCTACGACGTCTGTCTGTCTTTTTTTTATAGACAACCGGCACGGGTGACTGTGCCTAAAAGTTCAAAAGAAGATTAGACACAGTCAATGTCACCACTCCTCGCGAAACCCGGCTCAGGCCGCAGGCGCCATGCCAGCTACAAGGTGAACAACAAAAAGATTATTGTCTAATTTAGTCAGACATTCCAGGGACGAGGTCCCTGAAGGAAATGTATAATTTATAAGTTAGTTTTAATTTTAGATAATAAGTTTTATTAATTATTTATAGTTTAATTTAATATATACTTATTGTAAATAATTTATTGAGCAAACAGAACAGAAAATCAAATAAAACATGAAAAGAATAACTAAATTACTTAAATAAAAATATTTCTGCATCACAAGAACGGCCTAGCTGGATGGCGAGACTGATGCTTTGTGTGAATAAAGATTTGTGACGACCGGCCCTGGCGCTTCAATAAGCAGCTGACCTAGCTGCTTCACATGGTCTTCAGCGTCCAGGCTCCACACTCCAAGAGTGACAACAGCAAAGGCGACGAACTCATAGCTCTGCTTAATAGCACCATATATTTTGTGACGTTCCACCCTTTTGCCTTTGCTGCAGTCTGCTATCAACTGTTGTAAAATACTATTTTTAATTACAGATTTCAATTTTAAATTACTGAACAAAACTAAGTACTGCAAAATTTTAAAATTTCCAATATTACTGAAGATTAAGGCAGAGTACGGCCCTGTACATTTTTCACCATTGATCACAAAAAAGTTGGCTCAATATCAAGAATGAGACAGTGGAGTGCAGGTGCCCGACACGAAACTTCCTGCTTCCCTCTCTAGTTGTCTATTCAAACTGATTAATACAATTATTAGTCTTTAGTTGGCACGATCTTGGCCAAGTACTATGTTGGCGGTCAAGTGCTACCTACATGTTTTACAAATTGATCATAATAAGGGCGGAACTGTAAACAATGATACAACATCAAATTCTCTCAAATAAATTTATTAATTCATACGAAAATGTAACTAATCCATGATCATATAAAATCCATCAATTCATTCCATAAAAATGGTATTAGAACAATGCGCATTTCGTAACAAATATAAAAAAAAAGTTATAGTAGATAAACATTTGCATATACAATGATGAGTTACTTGTTAAGAAAATCCTATCACCGTTAATTTAAACATTTCAAATAATTTACTTGTTAAAAATCTTTTAACCAACTTAAATTATTTTGAGATCCATCGCGAATAAGAGATCGTGGCATAACTTCCTCAGTCATAAATAAAATACAATTTCGTAATTTGTTTTAAATTGCATAAATCCCAATATAATTTGTCTAATGTTTGCGAGCTACCTTTGGCAACATTTTCGAGTTTCGATTGTCGATCTTCGTCGTCGGGCACGCAAATACAATCTCGCCGCACGAACGTTCTGTTGAGGCCTAGAGACCAACAGCCTGACTGACCACCAACTCATATAGCTACCGTTTTAGATCAACTTTCACTTTATTATGCTTCATAGCTCGCTTTTATTTTCGCAATCACTTTGTGGTTTTTCGCAGGATATTAAAATAAATATTATTTGCATGCCCATACATTAAATAATAATATTGTAGGTAGAATTGTTAAATCTACGATATTATATAAAAAAATTGTGATGTAATAATGTGAAGAAATCATTTGATGATTTCAAATAAATGACATTTCTTTCAATATTAAACTTAAACTGAAACTACATACACCTGACGCAAAATTCCTGAAGCTGGGATTTTTTTTTTGTGCATCGTACGTACAGTACCCGGTAATTAGTAATAAACATCGAGCTATAGAAGGAGACAATGCGGTTGTAGAGCGTCGTCTTTGCCACACAGAGACGTGCGACAGAGACGACGCTCTACAACCGGAATGTCTCCTTCTAAAGCTCGAGGTTCATTACTTACTACCGGGTAATGTACGAATAGGGTTGCCATCCGTCCGGGTTTCCCCGGACAAGGTCAGGGTTTTTAGGGTGTCCGGGGAAGTCCGGGCCAGTTTTTTTAATCGTCCTAGGTTTTTAAATACCGCGCCAAATGTCCGTTTCTCGGGTCTCGGCTAGGCGAACCCATGCTAGTTTCTCTTCCATACAATGCTAAGAAAATTATTACATTTATATATTGTGTCCGGGTTTTTGTCAAAAATGTCAGGGGTTTTAGATGTTCTTGTCCTAGTTTTACCAAGATGGAGATGGCAACCCTATGTACGAACGACTGATGTTAACGTGAAGCAAGGCGGCAAGGTTGGCGCGTCTGGCCAACAGACTGGCGCACCAACACAAACTTCTACATCAAGCGTATACAATTGTATGGTAAAGTTGCGATTTTATGCATAAACATAACACATATTCGTACATTCATTTTTACAGATTTCCATGAATATTTGCGATCAGTCCTCTGTCTCGAAACCAAAATGTTCAATAGAGTTTCATAATTTGAGATCTTTCTTCATAGCTTATTAGCTCAAACATGTAGCGTGAGAAATTAATGTTTGTTTCGGCGTTCAAGCAAATCATAGTGGATTCACCTTCTATTTATAAAAAACTCATAAAATGGTGATAAAAAATTAGAACAAACTTAACATGACATGTTTATTTCCAAGTTTATAATAATGCTTAACCGGTTAAACATTGTCACCATCGATGTCCTTTTTATAAATCGGACATCGTGCGATGCAACTTGTGCTAGACATCGGTTCAAGTGTGCGTGCATTCACACGCAGTATTGTGATACGTGACACGATCCCTACGACGGTGCTATCGCGTTCTCGTTCTCACTTGCCTACAGATGATAAGAGTGAGCGAGAAAGATGGCATCGCTCGCCCACCGGCGCGATTGCCGTCTTTCCGCTCACTCTTATCATCAGTAGGCAAGTAAGAACAACAACGCGATACCACCGTCACACGATCCTATCCGTGACAGCATGGCTTCTTAACACGCCATAATATGCTCAGGCGAAACAAACAACAACGTTTGTCACTGTCACTCTTTATAACAGCAACCGGGCATGCTGCACACACGCACTTTGTGCGTCACCGACTCGATACAGACTTGCGTGCGTTCAACACGCGCCGCACACGCTGTATGAAGCGGCTGTCCGTGAAATCTGCATTATATGCAGGTCTCGTCGAGAACATATTTTTTCGGGAGTGATGTATGGGATGGGCTAATCTATAATATGGACATCGATGATTGTCACATACAAATCACTGGGATACATTGCCGAATGTCGAAAAAAAAGAAAACATACCGATCAAATTGAGAACCTCCTCCTTTTTTTTTGAAGTTGGTTAATAATGTAAAGTAATGTATTTTGTAGAAAATTAAATGCCAACGTGAGAGTGGAATGGACGGATTTCATTTGTTGGTTTTTATTAACATTTCACTTCCACAAAGTTGTCTTTTAAGGTAGGCATCCACATATTGTCGGATTTTAGGTAGGTATATAATATTTTTTTTTATTGTAAATAAAAAAAAATCTTTGCCGACTCGATGATTCAAATTATATGTTTATATGCATAAACTCACGCCATCCAGCGCGGGAACGCGGCGGCTGTCCTCGGGACAATGAATGATGTCCCGAGGATGCAGGAATATTTTTATTTAATTTAAGTTGTTACATTTCTGTTTAATTTAATTTTTCTTTGTCAAATAAAAAACACATTTTTTCTACTTTTATTAATGACTTGACTGAAACCTATCGTTGGTGATCTGGCAGAAAGTCCTATCTCAAAAATGTAAATTTTTCAAGAGGCGTGAAACTGTTTTGTTTAGAACTTAGGGTCATACAATGTAAAAAAAAAACACGTACAATTTTATTTTATTTTAGTTTATTTTAGAATAAAGTCGCCTGAATTTTGTCCTGACATTGTGGAAAAAATTATATAGGACATATTACCACCAAAATCTGAATTGGGCAAAAATTTAGATAGGACTTTCTGCCAGATCACCAGCGCTATGTTCTTTGTATTTTATAATTTTTTTTTAAAAATAATTAGTAAGTTCTATTTTTAAAGAAAGCTCCATACGGTTTCTTGCCTTCTTTCTTATAGATTGCATTGCTGAACGGGACATGACAAAACAAATTGATGATGAACCATACTAAATGTGCTTATTAAGTCTCATTGAAATATTGTGTGTTTTTTATGGGTCGTAGTGTTCGTTCGTTTTGGAGTAACCGTGTCCTACACTGGCGGCCGTGGACAGGAAGATGGAGTGTGGAGAGACCACCAGCCAGGTGGGACGACGATATCAAGTACGTCGGCGGAAAGCAGTGGTTGCGTACCGCTGAAGGCCGGAAGGACTGGAGGAAAATTGAGAGAGAGGCGTATGTTCAGCAGTGGACGCTTACACGCTGACTGACTGTTCTTTATGGTGAAATAAATACATTAGAGCCTCGATAATCCGTACTCAGGCTAATCCGAATACCTCTATAATCCGAACAGGGCCAAGTGACCCCCCCTCGCTGACGAATCTAGGAATGATGAATCTTTTATTTATTGACGATTCTCCTACTCCAAATGTCAAGAACCCACTCGCAAGCCACATCAGCACTTAACACTTGCTTGGACTGGGCTGACGAAAATGACCTCTCATTATCCGAAAAGATTATGCTACAAAATCTGAGCGACAAGGCTTTTTATTTTTCAATAAAAAGAACCCGCCAGACTAAAATGGATCAGTTTATAACTAAGTAACAGTTTTTTGTGTATTTTATGATTCACTCAATATATTTTTTCAAAGTATACAGCTGTTTTATTGAATTTGTCTAGCTAACATACTATAATCCGAACGCTTCGTGAGTCCGAACAGAAGTAGTTTTTTGGTAATTCGGATTATCAAGGCTCTATTGTATCTGAATCTATGGTATGCCGCAGAAGTGGTACCCGAAAGGTTCGCTCATAGGCGCCGGACGGACGACACACATCGCAGTCGGAAATGCCGACGATGCGTACGATGCTGATATGTGGACGATTACCTCCTAGAATCTATTTTAATCATTAGTTCATTATTAGTTTCATGCGTCAAATGCTTATAGATGCACCATTTTCTGAGGATAATAAAAACATGTTACAAATACAAAGTGAATCCTGCGATATAAAAATACGTAGAAAATAACCTACAGTTAGTACACCCATAGTATATCTATGTATATCAAATGTAGGAATAGATACACCTAGCCATAACACTAAATTGCCCATGGCGTTAAAAATATAGGTTAAGGTAGATACGATTTGTGACAACCGGCCTGCGATCTGTATCCACGAGGCGTACGATTTGGTCGCTCAACTTAGAGCGGTGACGCGGCGGTAGGTCGATGCAATTTAAAATTTTAACAATAGCTTAAAATATTGCCTATATAACGTGTTTCCATATTAACTGCAAATATTTTGAGAGGGATACATACCCACCATAATAAATAAAAAAAACATAGCAAAAAAACCGGCCAAGCGCGAGTCGGACTCGCGCGCTGAGGTTTCTGCACCACAAAAAAAACACGTTTCTTGTATGGGAACCCCCCTTAATTTTTTACTTTTTCTATTTTTTATTATTTGTTGTTATATCCGCCATAATAATACATATTCTGTGAAAATTTTAACCGGCTACCTATTACGGTTCCAAAGATACAGCAGTAGGACAGACAGACAGACAGACGGAGTAGGCTTAGTAATAGGCTTCCGTACGGGATACAGAACCTAAAAAGACATATGTTTTTAAGCATTCGTTTTTGAGAAATTTAACAAAGCATGTCTATGTTCTAATAATCAAAATGTGCCACTAGGTACCTAAACAGCTTTTAGGTCATCGACTCACGGCCGCGGCGCACTCAAGGAGAGTCAATGACCTTGAGCATGCCGGGTTAATATGGAAACACCTTTTATAGGCTCGCGTTGTAAAATGCAGTCACAGTGGACACCACACCAGGGGAGGAAAGGATTTTTTTTTTTAAAGCACGACATGTGCCGCCTATCTACCCATAAGGTGTCCACAATGGACATTCAGTCGCATGCGGGGATTGCGAATGGCATGCCGGCCTGTCAGGTGATTATTCACGGCCCTCTTGAAGAACCCGAGACTGTACTTGGGGGGAAATGTCCAGCAGGGCAGCTTCGCGAATCCGGGTGAGAAACAGTATAGGAGTGTAGAGCTGTATGGCTTAAAGCGTTCAGGAACTATGACGGGTGGTAGCGGTTGCAATATATATGGATGGGTAGAGAGAGGGACGTTGAGAGCGGGACTAGCTGAAGAGGGCTTGCCGTGAGCCGAAACGTAACGCATGCTGGAGAACTCTAGAGTGGCCACTCTCTAGTCCCGACCACAACAGACGATATGTTCGGTGAAGCCATCTCAAGCTGAGCTTCAATACTAATATTATAAAGAAATAAAGCTTGTCAGTTTGGATGTAGGAGGTAACCTCTGAAAATACTCATTCGATTTCAAAAATTTGAGCAATATTTAGAATGGACCTTCAGGATGGACATAGGCTATGCGAGTGAAACCATGGTAAAAAACTATTAAGAATAATTTTGCGGTCAAGTCGGCTGGCAAAGTGTAGCGTAGCAGCAGGCGGAAAATCTAGTGGCTGTCCTGGGCGGGTCCACGGCAGCACGGTGCTGCTCTGATCATCATCATCAGGCGGTGAGGTAAGTATATTGGAGAGACAATGAAGGGACTAGGTGAAATGTCACCACGACTGATTCACAACACATTGGGCCAATCGTAGAGAATCTTCGAACCGCGATAGAAAAATATTCAAAAAATAGCAGTTTGTCCTTGATTTTGGCAAATTGGCTTTTTAGAAATCGACCGATCCCTATCATTGGAAAAGATAACCTACAGACCTAGAAATGGTCGAATACTTATATATTTACAACATAATATGGCGCCGACTTGTCATAAGCTATTTTTTCAATTCTACCTAAATGCTGAAACTGTAATCCCACAATCACCTGTTTCACCACAGAACATTAAAACGAGAAGAAGTAGCGTGTTGTACTTATTAATATAAATCGTGGTATAAAAGGCAGTGTAACAAACCTACCATACAAACTTTTTGTGAGTTTTGATACCTACTCCTATTTACAATTTATTACTTTTAGACAAATTTATTTGCGCACATATCACGTTTGCACTGTAATATAGCAGTATTTTTTTAGCTTGATTATTTCCGTGAAAGTAACGACAGGCGACTGATATGGGCGCGGATTACTTGTTTTTTTTTATGTTCTGTGGTCTGAACACCGGCACAATTATGATCCTGTACTAAACCTATGTACTTATTGGCCATATAAATTAGAAGTTTTGAAAGTTGACTTTGTCGATCTTTTAAATCAATGCTTCTCTCTCTACGTTGCAAGAGACAATCTTATAGAAGCTTCACTACTATAGATATCACTCTTTGTTAGTATTGCTTTTATAAGGAGTTGGACCCTCATACTTATAAAAATTTATAAAATACATACATCTATATTAACATACTATGTGCATTTCAATTTATTATCATCTGTGATGGTTGACTATGTCAACTTTGACACATATAAGCAGTCCGATACGCGGGGAGTGGAATTTTAGATTTTGAGAAAGCATCAACGCGCATTAAATTGAGAAAACTGTCAATGAAAAATGCATCCTGATGCGCCTTTCTCGTACCTCAATTCTTTGAATTTCTTAGACCTACCGTGGCGCACTCTATCGCAGCCCTCAGAGGGGTGTGAGAATGGCACGGGGGATGTTGGTGAAATGCAGATTGGTTTTATTTTTAACACCCGACTGATTGACGAAATGTCTTTACTGAAAAACTTTACCAACAATAACAAAAGAAAACTTAACCTTAACCTGTTTACTTCCAAAGTTATAATAATGCTCACCCCCTCTCACTTGCAGGTGTTTTCGGCGGGCCGCTGCTCTGCCTCGACCTCTGACAAACTCAAATATTTTGTAAAATCAATTAACTCTTTTGCACCTTATAGTCAATGAATTACGTACAAAACAATGTGAATGTGAGAGTTTACTTATTTAGAAGTAAAGATAGGTACTTAAAAAAACAATTTACTGGAAAGTTTCTTTTTTGTTTTAAAATTGATTTTTTTTTAAGAAAGCGAGGGACTGTAAAAAGAATCGGGACCCTTCTGAACGTAAATCGATTAAGCTCAACGGTTCAGGGTGCATTTTTGTAAACAATTTTATCCACTGGTACGCTCTCTGCTGATGCTGACCATCAAGTTCATTTTTAAATGTACATAATTTCAGTAATATAAGGAGAATTGAATTACATTCAGATCCATCACTGCTTACTATAAATAAATACAGACTGTTCGCGTGCAAGTATAAGAAAACTTTGAATATGATTCTGGAATTTACTTAAATGAAAAAAATCAAATTTATAGTTCCAGAACCAGAATCCGTAGGTTCCTCCATTCACAAATAAATGCACTGTATACATTTTATTATCGATAAAACTTACTCGAAGGTTACTTTCACACTCTCTTAATAACCTACAGTAACTAAATATCACACGCTGCTTCTAAATATCCAACCGGTTCACGCCCGCGTTTAGTTTACGATCAACCCTCTGATACATCAGCCTTTTCATTTCAGGGCTTCTCAGGGCCAGCAGTTAGTTTCTCCTAAATAATTTTATTATAGAAAATGTGTAGTCGAAAAATAATAAACACTTGTATTTGATATTTGATTAATGCCGTTTGGATTAAAAGATGCACCGTGCACATTTGAAGGGCTCATGAAAAGAGAAGAAAAATCATTGAGTATTTATTATTTTTAAACTGATACAAGACATTGTTCTTTGTGGATATGTCTGTGCAGTTTGAACGTTATTCAAATACTTACAGCAGAGCCGCGCTAATCTGAATGCCTAAAAACACAAGTGTGTTCGAATTAACGGGTGTTTGGATTATAAAATCCTGAATTTATTCACAATGTTTGGTTAGCTTACTCCACGATCTATCTTTTGAATTATTTCATATTTGTCGCGTAAAATCAATGTTAAGTGTTAACAACATGATTGTGATGGCAATCATGGTAAGCAGAGTAATCGGTGTTGTGCTGCAGTACTCTTGTAAATTACAGCACAACACCAACCACCACATTGTGTTTACGTGAGTTAAGCCAAAATTACGCAAAAAACTATTGCTACACGAATCATCGCATGTGTGTTTATGGAGCTCAGGACTATGAGTGAACTAATGAAGCAAAAATAATATCGGGGCTGGTCGCGGGTGCGGAAGAATTTGAAAATTTCCAATCGTTATTCGCGACCATCGGATTAGGCCGTGTTCGGACAAGTGCGGCTCTACTGTATGTGATTGAATGTGATTAGGAGAATGGCGCTTTGACAAAATTCGACATCCTCATTTTAGACGACTCAGTGAGCTGATTATGTCGAGAGATGAAACGGGAGAGAACAATATCACCCAATATAGAATAATGTAATTCTCACTTCTACCGGTTGGTGTTCATCGCCATCCTTCTCCTCCAATGCATGTCGGAGCTGGGTTGGCTCGCGCCGTCGTTGCTGGTTTCCTCTCGCTTCTCCTCATTCGAGTGACCGTTCGTGGACCCATCAGCCCTCCCAGCTTCTGATGTGGAAGCCCCTTCGTCTTTATAATTCGGCATCAAAATCTTCTTATACAACGCTATCTGATCGGGCGGATGCAAAAATTTTTCTTCCTTCTTGGGATACATGCTGCTCTCTCTAACGATCCTATCGATCTTGTCGACTGTAATCGGTGGCACCTGACTGCAGTACAATCGTTCTCCGCCCTTCCTCAGCTCGTAATTCACCTTCTTGTGAATATACTCCGGTATCGGCTTTTCAACTGGTCTCTCCGGTTCAGTCCGCTCAGAGTATTTGGGCACGAGTATATTTCTGTATATCTCCATGTTTGTGATTTTCTTTTTGAAGTGTTTCTCCTTGTATCCAGACTCCTCGCCTGGCCCGGGTTCGCGCTTCACTTCTGGCGGCTTGATGGGACCGAATATGACGGTTTGACGGCGGTTGTTCGCTTCTAGAATATTCTGCTCCGTGTAGTCGTCGGAGTGGCTCGGTTCTGGTGGTATAGTTCGCATTTCTGTTGGTTTCTCCCATAGAGGTGCGGACGTTTCTGGTTTGGTGCTTATGGAGATCAGCTCGGGCAGTGCGGGTTCGTACGCCAATTTGGCGGTCGGCAGAGTGGCCGGGAGGTTGTCTTGTGCGAGATCATTGATAATTTCGAAAGACTTGGATGCGTCGACGCCGGGATGTGTGTTCCTCAGGTGACGGTCGAGGTTGTCTTTTCTTCTGAATCTTGTGCCGCACAGCGTGCAACGGTATGGCTTGTTGTCTAGAATGGAACATATAATAATTTTTTTAATTGATCCTTATGCCAGGTATACCTTCACTATGATTTATGATTTGAAGTTGAGAGTTAGGGTCCCTGAGCCCTATTATCACTGCGACCTAGATAGATCTATTGTGATATCTCAATAGTACAGACAAGATAATATCAAGCAGCAAGTAAGGCACGCAGACATACCTGTGATGTGGTGTGGAAGGACCGTGCCAAGGTGAGAGGTGGCTAGTCTGTCGCCTTATAGCACGGCATCTCATCCTTATCCTTTAGCCGCCTTTTACGACATGTATGTGGAGAGATGCAGTGGGACTATTCTTTTTAAGTACCGGCCTCACACTATACAACAATTCACTATACACGAAACCCAAATTAAATTATCAAGATTTATGCTGCCTAAATTTACTATATAGGCACATTCAGTGTTTCATACTGCGGAAAGTTTCTAAATTTTTTTTAATTATTTTATTTTGATGGAACAACCAGCCGAAACAGTGTGTTTTCAAATTTATGTTCACTAGTTGTTCGAGTAGAAAGCCTGCGGGCACTGGGGGCAGCGGTACGGATGCGCCTCGCGGTGACTCCGCGCGTGCAGCATCAGAGACCACTTCACGCCATACTGCTCGCCGCATCAGGCTAGTTCTACTCACCCGAGTGCACAGCGGCATGGCGCCTCATATCCTTGTTGGAGTAGAAAGCCTGCGGGCACTGGGGGCAGCGGTACGGACGCGCCTCGCGGTGACTCCGCGCGTGCAGCATCAGAGACCACTTCACTCCATACTGCTCGCCGCATCAGGCTAGTTCTACTCACCCGAGTGCACAGCGGCATGGCGCCTCATATCCTTGTTGGAGTAGAAAGCCTGCGGGCACTGGGGGCAGCGGTACGGACGCGCCTCGCGGTGACTCCGCGCGTGCAGCATCAGAGACCACTTCACTCCATACTGCTCGCCGCATCAGGCTAGTTCTACTCACCCGAGTGCACAGCGGCATGGCGCCTCATATCCTTGTTGGAGTAGAAAGCCTGCGGGCACTGGGGGCAGCGGTACGGACGCGCCTCGCGGTGACTCCGCGCGTGCAGCATCAGAGACCACTTCACACCGTACTGCTTGCCACATTGTCCGCACGTGTGCTTCACGTCTGTACGGAGAGATAATTGTGCCATTCATTAGAATTACAGTCGTCCCAATTTGTTTTTCTTTGTTTTTGTTAAAACTTTTAGCCAACATTTGGCTCTGTCAGGCCCATCGTGCCTATTATATACCAAATTTGGAAAAAATTGTTGTCATACGTTGAATACGCACTTCGAAGGTACTATGACAGAACTTGTCAATTGACTAAGTATCTCATAAAGTTCTCATTACCTCTGAATGTGAAATTTTGCACGATAGTTGCTGGCAATTCATTCAAACCAAATTTAATCCAATCGAGCGATTGTTGTTGAACAAACGAAGATAAAGTATTGCCGAACTAACAGAAAGAGAGGGAGAGACTCACTCTGATGTTTGCTCTCGTGCTTGCGAAGATTGGACGAGTCGCGGAAGTAGCGTTCGCAAATTCTGCACTTATGCGGCTTCAGTCCGCTGTGGATGAACCCGTGCTTGCGTAGCGACGCGGCGTTGTTGAACGCAGCTCCGCACTCGGCGCAGGGGAAACGCTTCTCTCCTGCAACGCATTAGCAACATTATTATTTTTATTTTTTTGTATTTATTTATTTTCATGTCAACTTTCATGTCATATTGAAATAACATGTTTATTTTCATGTCATATTGTACGTACAGTTCGCTCAAAAAGTGCTGATAAAACCTTGTGACTTTGGCTAGTTTTGAAATGGCAAAAGAACATCAGCCGTAAGCTGGCTGTCTAAAAGAAAGAAATAAATCATCTCATCCCATCTCATACTTCAAGAATAGATAGGGGGGTCGTAAAAAAAACCTGGGCTGTTGCACTTCAAGGGAAATAGAATGCACCTGCATTACGTTACGTTATGTCCCTAAAGAACCCCAGGCCTCAGCCTTAAGCTGGCTGTCTAAAAGAAAATAAATAAAGCATCTCATACTTCAAGAATAGATATGAGGGTCGTAAAAAAACCTCGGCTGAAGGGAAATATAATGCAGGTTATGTCCCTAAACAACCCCAGGCCTCAGCCTTAAGCTGGCTGTCTAAAAGAAAATAAATAAAGCATCTCATACTTCTAGCATAGATAGAAGGGTCGTAAAAAAATCCTCGGCTGTTGCATTCCTATGCAATGCATTATAATGCAGGTTATGTCCCTAAAGAACCCCAGGCCTCAGCCTTAAGCTGGCTGCCTAAAATAAAATAAATAAAGCATCTCATACTTCTAGCATAGATAGAAGGGTCGTAAAAAAAATCCTCGGCTGTTGCATTCCTATGCAATGCATTATAATGCAGGTTATGTCCCTAAAGAACCCCAGGCCTCAGCCTTAAGCTGGCTGTCTAAAAGAAAATAAATAAATAAATAAAGAATCTCATACTTCAAGAATAGATAGAAGGGTCGTAAAAAAAACTCGGCTGTTGCACTCTAAGCCTTTTTTTGTTCCGCACCTGTATGCTTCAACACGTGCCTCTTGAGCTTGGACTTCTGGTAGAACGCCAGGCCGCATGTGTCACAGATGAACGGCCGTTTGCCCGCGTGCACGCGCATATGGTACTCATAGTGTGAGCGGCTCGTGAAACCCTGTAACAACACACAACACACTACTGTTCAATTTTTATTAAGACTAAGTAAGACCCGTGGCAGAGTTATGTATAATAAAAAATATTATAACTGTGTAAATTATAATTTTATTTATAAAAAGAATTGTACGGAAAATCACTCTATAACGTAAAAAATAATTACATTCATACATTCATATATATTACAGTGTTTTTGTTATAAATTAACATTTAAATCCAATGGGGCCGGTCAGCTCCCAATTCACTTACATCCGTTGACTTCCGATAGGCTCGGACGGCCGGAAAAAAAATACTACATAACTTCTGGCAGGCTATTAAACTGGTTTCTAGTCTAACATTACAGTAAAGCCTCGATAATCCGTACTCAGGCTAATCCGAACACTTTAATAATCCCAACAGCGCCAGGCCTCACGCACTCTATGTGCTTGCGCGCGCTAACTACCTACCACCCGACGGGCCGCCGGCGGTCTATTTCAGTGGAAATTCGTCAGCCGCGCGAAGTATACATAGACGCTCGCCCACGCAACTGCGCACAGCTGCAAAGCAATAACCACTTTACACTCAATCATTAAGGTACATTTTCGCACGCAGCGATTGGCCACGTGAAACAGTAGGCTATTAAAGCCCGAAGGTAGGAACATTTTCTATGGAGTGATTTATCTGTTACGAAGTAACTATTAAGTAATCTGTGACAGCGCCAAGTGACCCGAGCTGACGAATCCTTTATTTATTGACGATTCTCCTACTACAAATGTCAAGAAAATACCGCACTCGCAAGCCATATCAGCACTTAACACTTGCTTGGACTGGGCTGACAAAAAAATGACCTGTCGTTATTCGAGAAGATGATGATACGATGATTTGAGGGACAAGGCTTTTTATTTGTCAATAAATAGAACCCGCCAGAACTGTTTTTTGTGTATATCATGATTCAGAAGGTCACTCAATATCAAAGACATTAATCTCTTTGCTCAATATATATTTTTTCAAAGTATACAGGTGTTTTATTGAATTTGTCTATCTAACATACTATAATCCGAACGCTTCGTGAGTCCGAACAGGGATAGTTTTTTGGTAGTTCCGATTGTTGTTGTTGTTGTTTGCTGCCCAGCCTCTTGGGAAGGCGGGTGGGCCATTCTCCGCACTGAGACCACAAGACGGTCCGTTGTACGTTGGGTAGTTCCGATTATTAAGGCTCTACTGTATTTAGAATGTGTTATTTCAATAATTACCAATATTTCAATAGTTTTGTACCGTGTGGGGCCGGTACTTTAAAAGAATAGCCCCACTGCATCTCTTCCCGTGTATGTCGTAAAAGGCGACTAAGGGATATGACTCCCTTCTTATATTACTAGGTGGTAGGGTTTAACCCGCCCGGGTTGATACCATCGCACTGAATGAAAGGTCGGTCGAAACGGCTATGTAAATAGTTTGTGTTTTCCGTCCAGTTCAGTGTAGCCGGCACGACCGAAGGGAAGCACTGACGTGGCACCAAGTCCACCCGGTGTTATGGGCTGACATCACGGATGTTGTAGGTGATGTAAGCCAACCGTGTCAGTTTCCATAAAAAAAAAAAAAAAAAAAAAGTTACATTCATAATCTACAAGCCGATATATAATTCGCATAGGGTAATTTTAAGTTAGAAAAATGTTTAAAAACATTTCAGGCGTGTTTTGTTTTTCCTGTAGTTCAAAAAATCTCAGCCCCACAAAGTAAAATGGTAATCGCTGCCACCCGTCCTATCTCCGCATGACTCGTCGCAGAGAGACTCAGCACTCTTTTGTTGTTGACATCGGGCTTTTGAGAACCCATCGGTTCTCTAAATTGTTTCTTCGCACCCGCTAGAGTGTGGAACTGTCTTCCGTCGAGTGAATTTGCTGAATCCTTTAACCTGGGTATCTTCAAGTGTCGTATTAACGAAACCATCGGTTCTCTAAATTGTTTCTTTGTCGAACCGCTAGAGTGTGGAACTGTCTTCCGTTGAGTGTATTTCCTGAATCGTTTAACCTGGGTGTCTTCAAGCGTCGTATTAGCAGGCTAGACAGCCTAGCAAAAGTCCGCAAATCTGCTGGCATGGCACCTAACTGAGCGTGGTTTCGCGAGGAGAGGTGATTATAGCTCTGTCGACTGCACCATTGGTCTCTCGGCACAGCCACCCATGCTGGTTTACATAAAAAAAAATAAAAAAATATGTTCAAAGTAATACAATGCTCACCTGCTGACATATGGTGCAGGTGTGTGGCTTCTGTCCGCCGCAGTACGCGTGGTACGTAATGTACCTACGCGCACGCGATCTCTTATTATTGCACACCGTGCAGAAGTACCACAGGCCATTGTCATCTGTCAAAAAGAAAACAATTCTAAAAACAAAACAGCTTTGTAAACCGGACTGAGACGCACCGGACCACGCCGTCTGTCTGAAATAAATGTTGTTTTATTGTGTCTTGCCTTCAACTTGCCTCAAGCTTTCTGAACTCTACTTAAGGGCAATGTGAACGGACTAAAACAGACAGCCTTTCTCCGTATACCTAACTGAGGAAGCAAGTAGAGTGTTTTAATTTTACGAAGGCACGAGGGGTACGAGGTAGGAAGTGAGCGAGAGGCGACCGCGCGGAGCTCAGTAGCTGCAGCAGCGGACGAGTCGAGTTTGGTTCCACTATTTATAATAATATTAAAAAAAAATTTACCCTGCGAAGTTTCTTACCGGCTCTTCTTCCTGGCTGTAATTGAACCGGATAGAACAAATTATAACAAGTTCGAGTGCAGTTTTGCTGCCATAAGAATGGCAGAATCAATACTAATATCATCATCAATATCTATACTAATAATAAATCTGTAAGGGATGGTAATTATTTTTTTTTTTTTTATGGAAACTGACACGGTTGGCTACATCACCTACAACGACCGTGATGTCAGCCCATAACACCGGGTGAACTAGGTGCCATGTCAGTGCTTCCCCCTTTGATCGTGCCGGCTACACTGAACTGGTCGGAAAACACAAACTATTTACATAGCCGTTCTTGACCGACGTTTCATTCAGTACGGTGGTACCAACCCGGGCGGGTTAAACCCTACCACCAAGTAAGATTAGGAGGGAAGGGACCTACAGTTTTACGAGGAATCCGAACCTCGGTCAGCCTCCAACGGTCAGCGGTCACCCATCCAAGTACTGAACGCACCCAGCGTTGCTTAACATTCAATAGCGACAGTTGACTGTCTGCACCACTGAGCTATCGAGGCTGACGATCATGGAGTAAGTTACTTTGTTTTATGAGATATTGCTTTTGTAGACTCTATGTATGATACTAAAATGAAATTGAAGATTTTTAGAAACCTTTTCTGTATTTATGTATGTATATGTATGTTCCTCCATAACTCTTTAACCGATCATCCGAACTCGATGAAACTTTGCACAAGCACATTTAACTATGTGGGACACAGGATGGGCTAAATAAAATTAAGTTCCGGTTACGCTAAGATGTAGTTGTCATACAAACCGAATTGTTCCGCGCGCCTAAATAAAGGTACGGTGGCGGGCTTACTTTCTTCTTTTTTAAATACGAATTTCAAGCGAGCGAAGCCGCGGACAATAGTTAGTAAACAATAAACAAGAAAATGTTCTATTGTATTCAGTCTTATATTAGTACTCAATTTAGGTACATTACCTGTTTTATGCAATTTTGGACATATTTATTTTTGCGTAATAAATAATTTTTTGTTAATAGGTAAAATAAAATAAAACATACATTTTCGACATGTCCAAGCGTAGGTTACCTACCTATGGATGAAATTACACAATAAACACATTACTAAAATTTAACTTGCTAAGCTAGGGCAGCCAATTCACACAATAAAAATTTTGCATCACTTAGGTAAAATAATACTTATATACTTATACACCACACTCCATATCCCGACAATCGGAGTAAGCAGAGGAATCGGTGTTGTGCTACAAGTATTCTGGTAAATTACAGCACAACACCGACCACCACGTTTAGCAAAGTATTCGGACAAGATTGAGTTATCTTGTCAGATCAAGAAGCAAGTAAGGCAAGAAGGCCCACCTGCTGCATGACGCGGTGGAAACACCGTGCCAAGGTGAAAGGTGGCTAGCTTGTCGCCCTTATGTGCGGCATCTTGTCCTTATCCCTTAGTCGCCTTTTACCACATGCACGGGGAGAGGTACAGTGGGCATATTCTTATTAAGTAAGTATAATATTTTTTTATAATCTATTCTATAGATTGCAACAATACCTGCTTCAACAATAATATTCTTGGGCAAGGCGCCACCATCGCGTTTCTTCTTGCGTGCATTCCCAGGCTCCTCTTCGCTCTGTATCTTTGCGGTGCCTTCGTGCTCGCGTGTCCGCAGCTCTGCCTGCAGTTCCGCTACTGAAATCACTTGCTTTAGCTTCTGTTTTGAATCTCCCGCGTCCGCAGTTTCGGTCCCGCCTCCGCCACCTCCGCTGCGGCACGTGCGGCATCCGTCGATCTCTTGCACGAGACAACTGCGGCACTTATAGTGGCCGCACGAATCGCGCACCAGCCTGTGGTCTGTCGCGTTCGTCGCCTCCTTGCATTGCTGGCAAATCTGCGCGTCCATTGTACCCGGCGGGACTCCTTTCCCGCCTCGCGCCGAGTCCGCCCAACCGGACCCGCCAGCTCCCTACGCAGCGCCGGCCGAGCAGCGCATCGCGCCAGGACAAAATGTTATCACAGGAGAGGAGAGGGACTCCAAAAACTCTTCTTCTACGTAATCATGTCACATTTGAGTGACAGCACAGACAACTTCAGAAGATGTCAAATTTGTCAAAATCCGCGCCAACGACCGCGCTGACAGGGCAAAAAGACATTTACTTCTAACAACGAAAGAAAGAGATAGAACTTGAATTTAGTGTATTATTCAATGAATGCGGCATAGCATAACCTCCGACCGAAGCATGCCACCCGCCTAGAGATGCGGTTCGCCACCTGAAAGCCTTGGCGGCTCCTGAGGCTCCTGCGCTGCGGCTCCTTTCGGCCAGACTTCGGTTCGAGGGAAAGTGTTGTTTTGGTGTGAGTGTGAGTGTGTGTTTGGTGTGGTGTGGTGTGAGTGGTGTGAGTGAGTGTTTGTGTGAGTGTTTGGTGTGAGTGTGTGAGTGAGTGATGTTTTGGTGGTTTAAAAAAAATTCGTTGTCTGTAAAGTCGGTTTACGGACGATAGTTTTACGTGATAACGTCATAAAGTGGTAAGACTACTGGGAACGGTTCTAAAGTACCAGGGCAAAATAAATTGAAAGGGAATCGATATTGTGATACATATTCGGACCCTTTTATCATGAATATTCTAAATTTGAAATCTTTTCCGACCGACCAGATGCACTTAATATATTATGGTACGAGTAACCTCCTTTCAATTTGTGCTGCCCTGGTACTTTAGAACCAGAGAGATAAATGTGTACAAGCCGACGCTTGGTCCGATTGTGCCTCTCTATCGCTTGTTACGCGCTCTCGCTTGCACACACAGGCTCAGATGGAACGTGACACTTTTTCGTGCGTGCAGCCGGTGTTCATCAATTTATAAAACGTTATCACGTCAAAAAAATAACCAGGGTTAATATAGAGAGGATGCGTCGCGGAAACGAGCCGCGGGAGCTGCCAAGGCTTTCAGGCGTGAAACCCCATAGCGATGCAATGCAAGTGCAACCGGAGTGAATTGCCATGCATGGCATGCTCCATGCTAAAGCCACACCACATACAACTTTCTATAGTATATTTTTCATACATGTAAATCATTTGTGTTAGAACGAGACAAGACTAAACTAAACTTTTGCATTGGATTAGTGACATTTCGTTCACGAACACAAAGGACTTTGCGTCAAATTGAAAGTTCAGTCACATGAGAATAATAGGCTGTGTCCAACAGAGATAATTTGTATATGTATTTATTGTTTATTATTACACCATCATTTTACTGTAAAATAAGTTACAAAAGGTCAGCTTGATGCAGATATGTATTCTATTCAAGCAAACCTTTGGGATGTGGAAGGGTGTCTAAGCATAATTCATATGAAAGGGATCTGTGCGTACTTCAATCGCACCCAAAACTGTTGTAGTAATAAAAAACAAAAACAAATGCAACCAAACTGTTTAGTAGTAATAAAAAAAACTTCCAAAATATATGCAAAATGTAGAGGGTTGACACCGACTCTCCACAACTTACATAATTAAAATGTTCTCCAACTTCATAAAGTCTATATGAACTCCCATAGCGACGTTTGGATTTGTTACCAACTAACTAATCATAATTTTCGCGACCATCCCTCAGAGCAGACATCTACTCTTCATAGAAGGCGCGAGGCGAGACCGTTACCTTAGTAACACACTCATTGGTTTTGTATGCCAGCTTATCGGCCAACAAGCGTATTAATTACTGGGTGGAAACTAATACGTGCGCGCTACGGCTACCATAACGTAGTACTAATACCTGCAGAACGAACGACTGAACGATCGTCTTGTTTATAACGGTTTCTTGCTCCCATACGACGAATTATTTATGATAATTATATAAATTTTAATATACGCATAGTACAATCACAATGCAATGCGCAATGCTGTCTAGAGATGAATGAGAATGTCTAGAATGAGAGAGAAAACCTACAGTAAACATCATCGCAGAAACGAGTGCCATGGTCCTCTTTTCGTACTCGACTAGTCTGAACGCGGCTTTCGTTGTCTATAGTTGGAGGTTACTCCCATTGAAACGCGAGAGGGCGGGAGAGGGCGGACGCCATCGCCTTCGCCGAGACGATATGTCAGTTTGCAATTATCTATGGGCTATTATGATCGTCGTGTTTGTCAGTCTAGCCGACGATTAGGCGATATTTTTACAAAATAGTTTTAGCTTAGTACAGCCCCCCACACGTCAGCGCCATGGTAAGTTCGCAGATATCCGTTGAGTGTTCCTTCCTAGGAAAATGCAATTAGCGGCGCGCGCCCGCCGCTTGTTAGGTTAGAATTGTTTATATATCGCGGAGTCACGTAACCTCAAATCATTGCGTTTGCAGGACGTATTCATGATGATACGGCGCAAGAAGCTGACCATCTTCACGGATGCGAAGGACACGACCACCGTACTCGAACTCAAGAAGATGATTGAAGGCAAGTGGCACTATCATGTCTATTTATAAACACTAGTGCGCGATCGATCTATTGTCTATTACTGTATGCATGCCTCCTCTGTTCGACAGTCCTGCTTGCATCTACCTTGCTTCGACAGATAAAACATCTACCTTACTTCGACAGATAAAACATCTACCTTACTTTGACTCAACAGATAAGCTTGGCCATTCAGCGGGGGACTCAATGGAGGAGTTATTTATTTTAATTTAGTTTTACTTTGATTATTAGTATTAATTACCAGTGTATCAATAAATAAATAGATATTCTTTGACAGATAAAACATCTACCTTACTTCGACATATAAAACACCTACCTTACTTCAACAAATAAAACATCTACCTTACATTGACAGATAAAACATCTACCCTACTTCGACAGATAGATAAAACATCTACCTTACATCGACAGATAAAACATCTACCATCTTTCGACCTAAATATACTTAGCGGACAAGAATAATTGTCTCCACTTTATTTTTTTTCTCAAGATTTACTAATAATCATACACTTTATACCACTGAATGCGTGGCAAGGGTGGGCTTATTGCCTGAGGCATTTTCCTCCAGTCAACCCGGTAGACCCACAGTACAGCTGTGGGTATGGGCCGAAGCATGAAGGTATACACGTAAAAATTTTCAAATCGGAAAAAAGTCATTTTTCTGATTTGAAAAATGGTTTATTCTGACACTGTTGGCTCAATCACCTACGACACTTTTGATTTCAGCCCATTACACCGGCATTTCAGCACTTACCTTTGGTCGCGCTGGCTACACTGAACTGGCGGAAAACACAATCGATTTATGTAGCTGCTTCGACGAACCTTTTATTCAGTGCTGTTGGTACCAATCCGTACAGCTTAAACCCTGTCACCAAGTAAGGAATGGGAAGGTAACTACAGTCTTGCGAGGAATCAGAATCACGGCCGGCCTCAAGGGTTCAACAGGCATTCATCCAATTTCAAACCGCGCCCGGGCTCGATGATAATTTAACTATTAAAATAAGGAAGGTGTGGATCTAAGCTTACGATGGCTTCACCGAACATATCCGGGCCCATCGGCAGTAGAGGAGGGTATTAATCGAGGCCGGGACTAGCGAGTGGCCACTCTAAATTTCCCGCGCATGCTTCACGTTTCGGCTCGCTGCAAGCCCTCGTCAGCTAGTCTGCGTTGACTAGGACGCGGGGAAACCACCAGTCCCGCTCTCGACCTCCCTCTCTCTACCTATCCATATTCTGTAGGATGCTTCCAGTGACGTTTTCGAAGCTCTCTCCATATATGAGCTTAGCGTCGATCTTGGGAGCCCTAGATTCTTGAAGAGACTGTAGAGCGACTTCGCTGGTAGTCCCCTTGCTCCGACTTCCCTTAATCCCGACTTCCCGACTTAATAGAATCCCGAGGTTATCCGAACTCGGATTAACCAAGGTTAATTAGCCGAGATGAAGCCATTTTGTATTTTTGGAGGAGCAAGATATTAAAAATTTTAATAAAATCAAACATCGGTGTCAACGCAGACTAGCTGATGAGGGCTTTTTTTTTATGTAAACTGACACGGTTGGCTACATCACCTACAACATCCGTGATGTCAGCCCATAACGTTGGGAGCCCATAAAGAGTTGGGAAGGGTCGTCCTAGACGCACATACCTAGACCAGATCAGGTGCGTGTTCAAAAATGGTCAAGTGCATAGTACCCGAAACGGACGAGCATGTATGAAGAACATTATGAGAGTGGAAGAGGCGGTAGAGGTGTGTCAGGATTGTTACACGTGGAGATCCGTTGTCTCTGCCTACCCACCGGGAAACAGGCGTGACGCAATGTATGTATTGTATGTTAGTATAATAATAATGTAAGCATAACTGAAATCACTAATGTCCCGTGCTGGATTACTCATCGTTAGTCACTTTATCATATCAGTGTCAATCTGTATATTTTGTTCCGGTTCAATGTTTTCTAAGCAATCCACATTCACGGAGAGGTCGTATGTTAAAAATGCAATCGCTATCTACTCCAGATATCGCACTTTCCGTCTTCCTCTAACGCTATACGAGTGAGTAGTAAGGCGGAGACCTTTAGTGAACTTTGGACTTTGTAGTCTGAAATCTTATATGGACAGAGATGATTTAAGAACTCAGTTTATGTAAGTACGTATGTATGTTTATTGTACAATTTCATCCATAGGTAGGTAACCTATGCTGGGACATGTCGAAAATTTTGGCAGTTCTAAATTCAATGCGAAGAAGAACTGACAAACAAACTTCGCAAGTCACAATGTTTTGTTAGTACCTTATAAGTATTATATTATAGTAGGTAATTTACAAATAATTAACCTATACTATGTATTAACGCTATCCTGCAGTACAGGTAGGCTTGCCAACTGTCCGGGATTTCCGGGATTGTCCCGGGCCAGTCTACAATGTCCCGTGTCCCGGGCGAAGGGTCATTTTGTCCCGGGAAGAAAAATATGTGTGTAGACACGACGTCGACGTCGCGCAAAGAATTCGGCACTTACTTTAGTAATCAATTTGAATGAGTTACTTACTAAAGTTGTTCACTCACGTAAAAATTATAATAACAGAAAAATATTAGTCATTCAATTCTCCACTTTATATGAAGGACTGCAGGTTGTAGATATGTCCCGGGAAGGCTAACATCAGATCTGGCAAGCCTAGGCACAGGAGAGGTCTCATAGCAGAATAAAACTTCTTCCAGCCAACCTTGTACACAACGCATTAGCACTGTCAGTCAGGCACAATAGGACGGACTTATTCATTATATTATTCATTACCATATTCATTATATTCTCGCTACATTGCAATGTAATAAGTGCCAAGTTAATAAATAAAAAGCCTTTTCATTGAGCCAAAACCTAACTGCTGGAGCTCCCGATGCGCGCGAACTCGGCGCGGCGCTCCCGCGCCGATAATAAATAATAAAAATTATTTTTGATCCATTTGTGAAGTGCAATGTTGTTGCAATGTTCAACTCACAATTTGGAATCAAAATAAAAGTAAATTGACAACATTGGAGCTACGTAGAGAAAGGGGTGACCTCATAGAAACATACAAGATTCTCAATCAGCATTATGATTGTCCAGAACTGGAGAACCTCTTTACTAGAAATACAAATACTCATCTCCGAGGCCATAGCTTGAAGCTGAATGTCACTGTCAGCTCAACAAATCCAAGACGAAACTTCCTATCAAATAGAGCAGTGGAAATGTGGAACAAACTGCCCGAAGATGTCGTACAAGCACCCACCACCAATTCCTTTAAAAACACGCTCAACAAACACCTAAAAAAAACACCAAACTAAACTAACATCAAAATAACAAAGCACCTAGTGAACTTAGACGTGAACACATCAGCTTAGGCTGTTCGTTCATCAAATAAATAAATAAATAAATTATGTATAAATAACTTTATAGGTTTTGCAACTATTACGACCATGCTAAATTTGCTATGCATGCGCGGGAAATTTAGAGTGGCCACTCGCTAGTCCCGGCCTCGATTAATACCCTCCTCTACTGCCGATGGGCCCGGATATGTTCGGTGAAGCCATCGCAAGCTTAGATCCACACCTTCCTTTCCTTTTGTAACGAGTCGCGGGTGTGAATATGTCCGGCGTTTTATGGAGTCTGTCAGTTTCATGGAGTTCACGTTACGGTTAAATAACAATCATTGACTAAATTTAGATAAAAAAATGTCTTTTTAGTTGGTTTCCCACTGCAGGGTGAAGGCCTCCTCCAGCTTTTCTGTCGTTTGCCGTCTTCATTCATTTCCTGCACGCCGGCACCTCGGTGTCGTCTTGGCACCCCTTCCGCTGTTGCCCCCCTTGCTCTTTTTCCATCTTACGAACGCCATTCGGTGACCTTCCTCATCCGCCTTTCGTCTTTAAGTCTCATCTACGCCGAACCGTACTGCGTGTATGACGCAGTCTTTTTTTTCTGAATCATATTTCTTTGTTTCATACATACATACATACATAGCGTCACGCCTGTTTCCCGGTGGGGTAGGCAGAGACAACGGATCTTCTTTGTTTCAATAGATTAAAATTAAATTAGATCTTACGTCTCTACAAAGCATAAAATAAATTTGGCAATTAATTGTTAAAAACAAGATCTGGGCGCAGCTTGTAAGATGCCGAAAATTCTGGCTCACTGTTTTTAAGCCCGGCTTCAGAAAGTAATTTTAAACAGCATACTAATAATTTAGCCAAGATCGATTCTAAGCTCATATATGGAGAGAGCTTCGAAAGCGTCGATGGAGGCATCGTACAGAATATGGATAATTAGAGAGAGGGAGATCGAGAGCATGGCTGGTGGTTCTCCGCATCCTAGTCATCGCAGACTAGCTCACGAGGGCTTGATGCGAGGCAAAACGTAACGCAAGCTGGAGAACTACACAGAGTGGCCACTGGCTAGTCGCAACCTCGATTGGCACCCTCCTCTACTACCAATGGGCCCGGATGTGTTCGGTGAAGTCATCGAGTGCCGAGTTCATCACCTGCGAAGAGTTAAC
Organism: Nematopogon swammerdamellus; assembly: GCA_946902875.1. Lineage (NCBI taxonomy): Eukaryota > Metazoa > Arthropoda > Insecta > Lepidoptera > Adelidae > Nematopogon > Nematopogon swammerdamellus. Next base: position 3,585,325 of record OX336344.1, read on the forward strand.
CAAAGCTGTCCTCTTTTACGCGCAGGCATCCTAAAGGTGCCGCCGCCGTCGCAGATGCTCTTCAACAAGGACTCGCAGCTGATGGACGACGAGAAGACCCTGGCGGAGTACGGCCTCACCTCCACCGCCGCCAAGGCGCAGAGCCCCTCGCCCATCGGACTCGCTCTAAGGTACTTACTCTGCGCTACATGCAAAATATGCAGCACTTCTCACTTTGCAAACTACACAAGACAATATAATTGTTATCTCAGTGGAGTTAATTAATAAATTTTTTATTGACTTTTTTTCATTATTTGACTTCAATGCTTGATTTTTTTTAATGTTTTTTAATGTTTTAAAATTTTAATGTTTTGACATTTTTAATTTTACGTTGACATTTACATTTTAATAATATATTGATTTTTGTATTTCTGACATTGTTTTAAATTTTTAATATTTAATTTAATTATTCTTTTGATTTTTTTTATGTAACGAAAATGTTTATTTATGTAATTTTTTTATTGTTAGGTTTGATTGTAAATTGTTGTTTTGACGATGACCTATTTTTGCTTGGTTCGAACAAGAATAAGAATATTTTTTTAAAATTTATAATATTTGACTATTAATTAATTAATATTATTGAATAATATTTAATATCAAATGCACCAAAGAAACCAATAAAAGAATTGAATTTAATTGCATCAATTGAAATGCTTTACTGATACTAGTTATTGATAATTTGTGCAAATAATTTTGATAAAGTTTAAGTTAGTAAGCCTTATCAATATTCAGTCATGAGATAGGATTTCATTCTTGATTGAGGACAATTTCAAAATGATCCGAATTCGATAGCAAACGCAACCGGAGATTATAAGTTGTGGCACATTGTTTGTTCAATTATCGTAACTGTGGCACTACCTGTTGCGTTATGGGGAAATTTTGTGCCAAAGGGAAACATTTCATCGCAATGACGCAACCAGGCAATGCAAGTAGTGTTATGGGAAAGTGCTATTCTCTTTAACGCCACCGATTGCAACAAAGGGAAACATTTCGTCCTATCCGCACAACCATGCACAACTTGATAACATTCCTCATTGGTGATACCAATGGATGAACTCTACTGATAGGGCCACGCGGTGGTACCACGGACAAGTCAAGTAAATTATGCATACCGGACATAAAACATTTTGTCTGCAAATTTCAGGGAGCAAATATTTAAATTTTGTTAAAATGGTAAATTTTTTCTACTAATTGCTTTATTAATAATGCCTCACTCCTTTAATTTATAATGTGTAATTTATGTGTTGAATTAACTAGTATGTACTTATATGTAGTGTATATTATAGACTTATAGTTTATCATAGTTATTTTCCTTATATTATATTTTACATTTTACATTCCCCCACTCAAGTCTTTTGCTATTACCTACTTATATCTCACAACATACGACTCTCAAACATCCAAAGGTTGACTGGGAGAAACTCCTGTAAGGGATAAGTCCGATTTTGCCCCTCATGTAAATAACATATTGTTTGGTACTGTACATAAAAAAAACTGCACGAAAATCGGTCCACTTTTTAAGATAATTAATAAATAAAAAGAATACACATAAATAAATAAAAAGAAAGAAGTTACTGATCCCTAGGATATTAGACCTATAGCCCTTACGAACACAATTTCGAAAATATTCTTCTCCATTATACAGGCCAGACTACTCAAATACATGTGTACCAACAACTACTTACCGAAGAAGTACCAGAAAGGTTTTCTCCCAAGAGTTGCAGGGTGCCTCGAACATAATTCTTTGCTGACTGAATGTCTTAGAGATGCAAGGAAGAATGAGAGACAATTAACTGCCACGTGGTTAGACTTTGAAAACGCCTTCGGTACGGTGCGCCATGAGTTACTATTAAAGGCGCTAGAGTGGTATAATGTGACACCTCTGATCTGTAATATAATAGCTTCCTACTACAAAAAACTTTCCTTTGTAATACAAGTAAAAGGCGAAACGGAGAAGACACCAGAAATTCGTTACGGCATAGGACTTTTCCAGGGCTGCTGCCTCTCTCCTGTCACATTTAACATTGTTATCAACATTCTAATTGATACGCTTGTCGTAAAAGAAAACAAATGGGGATACAGGTTCAAATATGGAGACACATATATGGCGGCCATCCTGGCATTTGCGGATGATATTACGCTGTTAACCCGCAATCCAAAACAAAATCAGGCGCTTCTTAAGGTGGTGGATGACTATTGTGAATGGACCAAAGGGATGAAGATAAAACCAGCGAAGTGCTACTGTTTGAGCTTAACCAGGAAAGGTTCAAAGTTTACCTCGAGCAATCCAGGTCTGACAGTAGCCGGAAAACCAATCGCAACCGTGGCTGATGAAGCTCCTTTTAAATTCTTGGGCAAAAGGATCACCAGCAGAGGAAAGGAGCATCCTACTGATGATATTGTCCAACTTTTCGAAGAGAGCCTCCGCCAAACTGACAAACTTCCCCTCCTGGGTACACAAAAGGCATGGATTTACGATAACTACCTGACATCAAAACTTTCATGGCCATTTCTCGTCTACGACTTCACTAAGCAAAACCTGACTAAATTAGACTCGTATGTGACCAGATTCCTGAAATCATGGTTTGGACTGGCTCACCCGGCTGACTCGTCAACGCTATACAGATCTCACAATAACTTTGGACTGAACATTAAGAAACCGTCAATATTTTATCAAAAGGCGAGAATAGCCAAACGATGTATACTCAAAGACTCCAATGATAGCGCTATTCAAGCCTTACCCAACACATCACTATCAGATGAACTGGAATCGAGACTCGACTTCTACAAATCATTCCAAGTTGGTACACGCACCAATAGATCTGGATTGGGCATAGAAACAGCAAAGTCTGATAAAGAAATACTGAAAGGTTTTGCTCAGGAGGACATGGAACAAGGCTTCAAACTTCACGCCTTAAACCTAGAAATGCAGAATGATTGGCTAACAGTGGGTGACTTCTGCATCCCTCCTGCATTGAAGTGGAAATCCATAATATACAACTGGTCCCCTGAGCTGCTTAAGTTCTACTTAAATGCATTCCAGCTTACTCTCCCCGACCCGAGTAACCTAGTTAGATGGGGGAAATCTACAAATAGACTATGCCCGTCATGTAAGGAGTTCGTAGGCACGGCCAAACATTTGTTATGCGGATGCAAAATACTACTTGAGCGAGGCCAGTATTCCTACCGTCATGATAAAGTCCTCCAAATCATCAGAGAGGCCATCAACCTGTCAATTGCACGGACCAGGAAAGGGCAAACCAGTAGCGGCTTCCAGAAGGTCAACTTTGTGAAACCTGGAGCCAATAAGCTGCCCAAAGATAGGACTAAACCTTCTTCAATTTTGGGAGCAGCAAAGGATTGGGAATTGTTGATGGACACACATGAGAAGCATTACCAAATGCCTTCGGAAATCTGTACCACAGCATTAAGACCGGATATACTCATATTCTCAAAAGCGACAAAGCATGTAGTACTTGTTGAACTTACAGTTCCATGGGAAAGTAACATACCGAAGGACCACAACATCAAACTTAACAAGTACTGCAACTTAGTAGACCGGATTGTGAGAAACGGATTCAAGACTGATCTCTTCGCTGTGGAAGTCGGAGCAAGAGGACTACCAGCGAAGTCGCTCTACAGTCTCTTCAAGAATCTAGGGCTCCCAAGATCGACGCTAAGCTCATATATGGAGAGAGCTTCGAAAACGTCACTGGAAGCATCCTACAGAATATGGATAGGTAGAGAGAGGGAGGTCGAGAGCGGGACTGGTGGTTTCCCCGCGTCCTAGTCAACGCAGACTAGCTGACGAGGGCTTGAAGCGAGCCGAAACGTGAAGCATGCGCGGGAAATTTAGAGTGGCCACTCGCTAGTCCCGACCTCGATTAATACCCTCCTCTACTGCCGATGGGCCCAGATATGTTCGGTGAAGCCATCGTAAGCTTAGATCCACACCTTCCCTTCCTTTTTTATTACTTAATTACTTGATTACAAACATAGCTAAGAACCATCCCGATTAAACAAGCTTCCTAATAAAAAAACCCGCATCCAAACCGGTCAATCTGTTTGGGAGCTACGATGCCACAGACAGACACACACACACACACACACGTCAAACTTATAACACCCCTCCGTTTTTTTCGTCGGGGGTTAAAAATGTTTTGGAGCAATAAACTATTTCTATCTATCTATCTATCTATCAATACTAATAATAATCCTTTTATAAATTGTGTTCTCCAGAAAATACTTTTCTAAATTGTGTTCCCCAGAAAAGACTTTTATAAATTTTGTTCTCCAGAAAACACTTTTATAAATTGTGTTCTCCAGAAAAGACAACGGCGAATTTGAATGTCTGGACCTGACACCGTACTCGTCGCCCCCGGACCTGCCCGACGTCATGAAGTCACAGGAAGCCAACGGGCAGGAGCAGGTGCGTTCCACGTCGTTGTTGTTGTTATTAACCTGTCACTCGTCCGCGCCGTGCGCCAGTATAATCAAAAGTCAAAAGTATTTTATTTCAGCAAGCATTTTATGTGGAAAATCCATCGTGCTATAGAAATTGTCAACATTTTCACTAAATTCCATACAAATAATAAACAATTCGGTAGTTCAAAATAATTGCATACAAGCTCAATAGAAAAAAAATAAAACAGTCAATAAAATAAATAGTAATCACATTATCATTTTCATTCAAATCATTTCATTCATTCATTAAATATCAGTCGTCAATATATAAAAATTTTACTTAAATTTTACTTTACCTCTGGCGATAGAGTCAGTTGTGTGTTGAAGAGTCTGGGCAGCGGCATGTCGCCCAGTCTCCTTCTGTTGGTGAAGAGGACCATCTCTGTTTTGCTGGGGTTGACATTAAGAGAATCGGGAAGTCCGCTCTCCTCCATACACCAGGGGAAGTCTCTTTTCAACCCTTAAATCTTGCACTACCATTTTCAAATTTTTATGTGTAAAATATATTATCAATATCTATGCCCCTATGTTGTCCTTTTTTCGTTATTTTATTTTAAATAAAATATATTTGATTATAAAAGTGTCAAAATATAGCCTAACTTTCATATTTTTTATATGGAAAACTATTAAAAAAATAATTAAAATGAAAACATAGAGGCATCCAGTAGGCTTTTGTTGATAGCAAAAAAAATATATCACTTAAATTGAGGAAGAATAAAGACATGAAAACAGACTTCGCCTGAATGATGATTCACAAATATTTTGTAGGCAGTTAGCTTCTGAGCTGCAATTGTCCTTTTCACACAATTCGGGGTGTGAGGGGGGAACTACTCATGGACAGCCCACTAATACAGAAACATATTACGTGATGTAATAGTGAAGTTCATTTCATTATCGATATATTTTCTGTAGGGCTGGGATGAATTTTATCGATGTAATAAAATCTAAATAAGCATCTACGAGTATCGGTCCACTGCTGGACATAGGCCTCTCCCAAGGCACGCCACCACACGCAGTCTTCCGCTCTTCAATATAAAGTATTAAATTTGAACCTTCACAAAACGGTCGTTCAGAAAAAGCTACTACACAATTCCCCAGCCTCATGAAGTACCTGGAGACGAATGGTCTCATCAGCGATCGGCAATACGGCTTCCGGCCAAAACGATCAGCTGGTGATCTCCTAGCGTATATCACTCGTCTTTGGGGTGAATCGCTTCAAGATCATGGTCAAGAATCCTTGGCAAGTGGCCTTGATATTGCCAAGGCATTTGACCGGGTTTGGCACAAGTCGCTCTTATTAATTTATTTTTATTTTTTCGCTTAAATTTTTTTTTTCTCTTATACCAAGTCGCATTAGCATACAATTATTATATAATAAAGAACCCCAGACCATGCCTAACGTATGCCAGAAACACCGAAAGGTAATCTCGTTTGGTATAGAAGTTACAGCTAGGTACGTAAGTTTTTTCGTTAGGGTTGTCACAAATGTTCGGGCTAAGTTTAGCCGAACATTTTTAACAACTAAATCAAATGAAATGAAATTTAATGAACAAAAAAATTATTACACAAGAGTTGACAAACAAAAACAAATATGAAAAACATCAGTACACTATATTATATTATAATATCTAAGAATCTATTAATATAAACTGTGAAAGTGATAGACTATACAAATTTATCTATGTTTATAGTAACCAAGAGCTCAAATAGATAAAGAAAATGACTTTGAGGGCGTATTCAAATATAAGCGTATAGTGACTCGCCGACTGTGAGCGTGCTGACTGTGAGCTATAAGAAGCGATTAGTCGGCCTCAGGTCAGTGAGCTGAATGAGCATATGTATTGTGTAATTACATTGTAACGTAGTAGTCTGCGGTAGCCAGAGAGAGCGAAACTGACTGGCGGCTTAGTTTACAAGTATAGCCGTTTTAATTTTGGCAGCTGTCATTCGAAATGAAGATCTTGACGAGATCTATCATTTATCCCATCACACTAGTAGTCTAGATTTTTTTACAAAAATACAAAATAAATAAAAAAGTAAATTATAAAATTTATTTTTTTTTATTTTCAAGTATGTATGTGCATACACGAACCCCATTTTAACTATTCCCACTGCAAAATAAAGACGACTCGTAACTCGCGTAAAGAAAAATAAAACAAATCATAACTACCAAATTTTTCACTTTATTCAAACAATAAAAAAAACATCCCCAGATATTGAGTCAACCTACAATATAAAAATATAGAAGTTTAAAATATATAGTATTTAGAAATATGTTAAAAAGTGCCCTTTTTAAACCCCCTAAAAACGCCAATTTTAAGCGGTTTTTTGCGATTTTCTCAAAAACTCCCAAACTTTTAAAATTGTTTTTCCACCATCCGTAGCCCTAATCGATACGCGTCATTTGACATCCTAAATATTTACGTATCCGTAAAACTCACAACACCAGGGCGAATTCGCACTCTCGGTGGAAATCGGGGACTATACTGAAGCGATTGAAAAGACATTTTAAATCTCAAAATAAAATGTGTTAGAACATTTCACACACCACGAGTATTATCGAATTTCGGAGATTTCATATTTATTTACATTTATTTTGGACAAAATAAGCCTGTACTATGCTATGCCTGTGCCTGACCTTCGCAGGCAGGCGTACTATCAAAAAAAGAAAATGTGCAGTTTTCTGGTTCGGATTCCACGTAAAACTGTAGGTCCCTTCCCTTTTTATTACCGTACTAGGTAGGATTTTTTCATAGATAGAAAGCGCGACATGTGGCGCCGAGCCACCCATAGTGTGTCTAACGACGCCCATGGACATTCGGTGGTACGCGGGGGTTGCGAATGCCATGCCGGCCTGACAGGTGCCTATTCACGCCTCTCTTGACCCGAGACTGTACTTGGGGGGAAATATGTGGGCAGGGAGAGCGTTCCAGAGTTTACCAGTTCTGTGGAGGATAGATTTGCAGCACCGATTTATACGCATCCGTGGTAAGTCCAGCGTATAGGGATGCAATCTCTGCCCAGTGCGCGTTGTGCGGAGGTGGAAAGGGGACGGCGGGATTGCGTTAAACAACTCCTCCGAGCATTCCCCATGGAATAAGCGATAGAACAAACTTAGGGCGCCGACATCCCTACGGAGTTGCAGGGGTTCTAGATCGCGGGATACGTCGGGGTCACCCACTAGTCGCAAAGCTCGACCCTGGATCGAATCCAAAGGCGCAAGCTGATATTTAGCTGAGCCATCCCACAAGTGCGAGCAGTACTCCAAGCAGGACCTAATCTGCGTTTTATAAAAAAGCAGCCTTGGTTGTTTGACTCCAGGTACGCCATGAGCTGTGCATTGATAATGCGCTCCATCACCTTGCAGAGTAGGGAGGTAATCGCTATACGTCGGTAGTTCGACGGGTTTGAGCGGTCGACCTTTTTGGGAACTGCTTGAACAAACGCAGATTTCCAGGCTGCCAGCACACGGCAAGTGGAGTAAGAGAGGCGGAAAAGGCGCGTCAGCACTGGAGACAGCTCCGTAGCACACCGTTTCAGCACCAATGCAGGAATCCTGTCCGGCCCACTCGTCTTCCTGGTGTCTAGGGAGAGAAGCTTTGCCCGCACAGTTTGTTGTCGGAACTGTACTCCCGGCATGGAGTTCTTACACCTAGTTATGGATGGATGGATGGCACCCCCATCGTCCAGGTTAGAGTTCACCGCAAAGAGACACAGACACCAGTAAGTCGGCCCTCTCTTTTGCGGAGTGAGCAAGTGAGCCCCCAGGACATTGCAGAGGCGGAAGTGAGGAGCGGCAGAAATTCGACTCGATAGATTTGGCGAGAGACCAAAACTCACGGCTCCCAGTTGGGTGCTGGTTCAGACTGTCGCCAACTCTGCCGATAGGGGTCCCGGCGGCCACTTCCGGGGCGAACCGGGGGCCCTTCCGTCTTTCGTGTCGGTGCACCACCAACAGATCGATTATTCGAGCACTTGAGTAGAGCGGCAGACGAAGTGCAAGTCCGGTTTCCCTTCGCGAATATGGTTCTGCTCGGAGATTTTAATGCCCACCACGATAGGTGTGGCTAGGCTCCGGGAGAACTGACTTGGCGGGGAGAGCCGCCTACGACTTCGCCCTGACCCATGACCTGTCTCAACTGGTAAACCACCCGACAAGAATACCAGATATAGACGGTCATGAACCCCCTCTGGTGGATCTTCTGCTGACAACGAACCCTGCTGGATATAAAGTCACAGTGAGCGCTCCTCTTGGCTCCTCTGACCACTGTCTAGTGGAGTCCACGGTGCCATTTTCGCCTCCTCAGTTCAGTACTGGAGGAACGCGTCGAATTTGGCACTACGCGTCAGCAGATTGGGATGGAATGCGAGAACACTTCGCATCCTACCCATGCAGAGAGCTATGCTTCAGTTCGGGTGATCCGTCAGAATGCGCCAATGCCGTCGCCGAGGTGGTTCTGGGGAGAATGGACATGTTCATTCCCAGTGCCGTCGTCCGCCTTGGTGGTAAGAGCCAGCCCTGGTACAGCCGCGACTGTGCCGATGCTGTCTCAGCTAATGGTGCAGCTTATCGTGCATGGTCGTGCGCTCGTGCCAGAGGAGATCCTGACATCTCCGAACTGATGAAAGAATACAACCGCCTCTCCAGATCCTGCAAGAGGGATATTGCCAGGGCAAAATTTGAGCATATCGGCAGAGTTGGCGACATCGGATTTATCACGCCCGAGTTGATACTACAAAACTGAATAAAACATCGATCGAAACGGCCATGTACATAATTCGTGTTTTCTGTCCAGTTCAGTGTAGTCGACATGAAATGAAGGGAAGCACTGACATGGAGGCTAGTTCACCCGGTGTTATGGCCTGACATCACGGATGTTGTAGATGATGTAGCGAACCGTGTCAGTTTCCATAATTATTGATCGGTAATGATAGCTCTATATAACAATAAAACTCTTGATGAAGGTAAGAATAGATCCTCTAAGTCAATAAAGAAGAATGATGTATTTTTTTTTTAACCGATCAAGATAACATTGAATTTATTATTAAAATTTACCTACATAATGAAATTATCAATGTAATTAATTAATAATAATATCTTGGAGGCTTGTCTCCCGCCGCGCCGCCGGCGGTATTACCCTTTTTAATTTTTGTATAAAATTTGTGTATTTTTATTACTTTTGTATAAATATGTAAAATTTATATAAATTTTTAAAATGTGAAATAAAGGATATAAATGAAATTACACTTTCGGCCAACAAATAAAATTAATTTACAATTCGAAAAGTGACAACCCTGACTGTAAAATTTTCGGCCAATGCATTAGTACTTATGTTAAAACTTCTATACCAAGCGAGTTTATATTTCGGTTTTTCTAACTTACGTTAGGCATGGTCTGGGGTTATTTGTTAAATAATAATTTTATGCTAATGAAATGAGACTTGGTTTAGGTGAAGAAAAAATTACTCGTATTGTACTTTTTTTGGCCAAAAGAAAAGTCAGTTTTTTTTATTTATTACTTTGAAATTATGTATAATTGGCACACAGGAGTTCTACTCTACCTTTTTAAATACTCAAAACTAACTAATTTTGGAGTAAAAGGACCTTGTACGAAAATAATGTCAAACTCCACACTGTGCGCCACTCACGCCGTCTATGTATTAGTTAAAATGCTTCATACTCTTTTCGCCAGATGGCGCGCATACACTTTTTAGTTTCTTGTATGGGGACCCCGTTAATTTTTAACTTTTTCTTATTTTTATTATTTGTTGTTATATCGGACATAATAACACATATTCTGTGAAAATTTCAACCGGTTACCTATTACGGTTCAAGAGATACAGCCTTCGGACAGACAGACAGACAGACAGACGGCTTAGGCTTAGTAATAGGTCCCGTACGGCGGATACGGAACCCTAAAAAGGTTCACCATCAAACAGGTATCTATAGAATTCTCCCATTTCAGATTGTACTAAATGTTTTGAAATACCAGGGTGTAAAAGAAAACGCTCATGAAAATGTTCAATACATGTTCTCATTTTCTTGGATCGACTATCTTTGGCAAAAAAGAAGAATTATACAAATTATTTCAAATTTCGGTTAAATTTTTTCATTCCAAAAATTGTCTCTTTCTTTTTTTTCCCCACAGTAATCCCTTCCTCGTTCAAAGAATGAAATAGGCAAATTTATTTTCAGCCAAATGCATCTGTCCTTGAACTTGATAATAATAATTAGCATTCCTCTTTAAAAATACGCGACGATGAATGTAGCGAAAAATCATCAAACCTCGAAACCTGCTGCGCTGCGATCGTCATAGTGTCCACCGAGTGCGTGAGTGTGCGTGCGCCACGTAGACGCACGCACACAGAGACAAGTGAGCTCGGGCGGCTGGTATGTTTGTGTGCGTGACCAGCGGCGCCGCCCACAGCGACAGCAATAAGATGAAGGAAATCCTAAATTTGAAAACGGTTCGCAGTACACGATGCTCTTAAGTGAATAGTCCTTACACCATTTTTCGACGATCCTGAGGGCGCCCTGATTCCATATCCATATGCATGACTAAGCCTACGTCGTCTGTCTGTCTGTCCGTCCGTCCGAGTGCAGTATCTTGAACCGTGATAATTTTCACAGAATATAAAATATGTTATTATGACGGATGTGCCAATAAATTATAAAAAAGCTAAAAGTAAAAAATTAAGGGGGTCCTCATACAAGAAACATGCTAAGAATCGATTAGTCACGCAATAATAGATGGTTACCTCATGTTTTTATATTTTGCATTGTAGAAGGACAAAATATAGACGGATATAGTTTTTTGACAGGTATGGTATAGTGAACCTACGGAATCCTCCGTGCGTGAATAAAACATAGTATTTATAAAACATAGTGTTGTGAAATATAGTATTCTTAGACGTTCATTTTGTCCCCCCAGATGGATCAACACTAAAGCAGCGGACGTCGGCCGATCAACACACAAACAGACAAGCGAATGTGTCGCCTCGTCACCTTCACTCTGTAATATGCGTGTGCGACATATTATTTTTTTAATTTACATTTCTCCTATTTTTGTTATTTACTTTATGGGTACCTAATTTATATGCACTCGTATATTATGTATGTACAACATTTGTGAAAATGTGACGTTGCGCGTTTGTCCGCACGCTCAAAACATCCGAGCGTTTTTTTTTTTATTTGTTTAAAGTTTTTTAATGCGTGAAAATACGTTGTCAAAATTCAATGCTAAATTTGTTTAACAAACTCTTGATTTCAATTGCGTAAAAAATTTTGTACCAGTAACTAATTCTACTTATTGATACGACAGTAATCTTTCTGAGCAAAATTTAAATGTTATTGATATCTTTTTTTTTTTTCATTTGAGAACAGAAAGAAATGAACTGATAGGTGCGAGATGTGTTGGCACTTATAGAAATGGTGGTTTTTTTTTTGAGTTGGAAATAGAATGAAACGGGCTTAGTTTATTAACGCTTAGTCAGATAGCTTGCTTTAATAATTAACTGAAACAGTAATGCCTCCGTAGCCCACTGACACTTCGTTTAAGCCAAAACGCATTCAACACTTTCAAGTCGACAAATCTATTTACTTGTGATAACCGTCTGACAGTTTGTATTTAATGTATGTAGCTAGACTAGGTGTGCGTACCTATAGTATTGTTTTGTGTATGTCACGAAACTTGGACTTACGATATTCATAATGGAACAAGTAAGACGTAATTTAGGTCTAGAATAAATGTTGAAAGCGGCGTCGTCGGGAGGCATACAGGAATTATTACAAGTCACTAATTGTATGGAATTCTCTTTTTATATTTTCAAATACAGCCGTCCCTCGCTATAATGTGGACTTTGAATATTCTACATAGACACGAGTAACAAACTGAATTGCGTTTTGTTTGAGTAAATGGTATAGATTTTACCACATTCGGTTAAAATGTAGCAAACTGTATGAGAAATGCCACTTTAGTCAACAGATGAATGCTAACCGAGACTTAACCAGAAGTGGTAAAATCAGCTTTAAATGGAAATATAATTAATGCACACCGTTTAAATAAAGTATAATGTCAAGGGTCAGTAGTGAGTAAGGAAGAATTTCTTCCAGACAACCTTTAATTGCCAAAAAGAGATGTCTAGGTGCAATTTAATGCTCTAAGGATCACCTAAATGTTCACTATATTTGAGAGCTGATTCTTAGAACTGATTGTGATTTTTTTAAGCGACAACCTTTTAAAAATAATAGCTTTAAAACACAGCGGGTTCTTTTTCTTATCAATCATAGACATCGTTCAGTTATTTTTATAAATCAATCACCAATCAGTATAGCGAGGGTTTACTGTACAGTTAAGAAATATAACAATAATTACAACTGAACACAAATCTATAATTTTTTTTCCATTGTAAAAGTATTAATATCTACATGCGTGACTGATTAATCCAGCCAAATAAAACAAAAAAACTTGCATTTCCTTGACATATATATCTATTTGTGAGTGCGAATGGGCTAAATTATTGCACCATTGAAGTACTGAGCAGACAATTTAAATAACATTGAGTGTTTTATAACTACAGAATGTTGGGAGTTAATATATAACTAATATAATCTTATCAAAATGTTTTGTGTCGGACTAAGCAAAAAGATTTGACTTGAGAAAAGTCCGTGCTGTCAATCTTTCTAAGTACTTAAGTCCTAAAAAATCCTATATGTTCTTAAGTTTATTAGTTCAAAATGTTTGTAACTCTTTCCTATATTAATAATTTCCTGCAGTCCTCCAACGTCCATTGTCAAGTTTGTCAAAAGCGACAATTCTCTCGCGTAATGGAAACGTACCATCTCCCAGAAGAGACAATTCTCTCGCGTAATGGAAAAGTACCATCTCCCAAAAGAGACAATTCTCTCGCGTAATGGAAACGTACCATCTCCCGAAAGAGACAATTATCTCGCGTAATGGAAACGTACCATCTCCGTAGTTTGGATAGTTGAATCACTTGACCTCGCCCAGGTCCTAGCTGAGTAGGGCACTTTAAATGCATTCTCTATTCGTCTGGCCGTATTCGGTATTATAAACTCTTATTCTACTAGGAAGTAAGGTTTAAAAATTGTTCCATAAAGTACGCCTAAAACTACGTTGAATGATATAGCGCAGGACGAGTAAGCTTAGACGTTAAAAATTTATATAACCAACCAAATAAATAAACTATAAAAACACACACTTCCTACATTTGTAAGCTTTGCATACACAATCGCTGAATGTTGCCAGATCGACGTGGCGACGCGTAGTTTGCAGGTTTAGCTCAATTTTTTATGCGTACGCGTAAGTTATATAGCCTAAACTGTTTCAAGCAAAACGTTCATCTAGTAAATGTTGCGCCAAAGGAATTTTCTATTAGGCATAATTATGCAATATGGCATGTTGCATTAAGGCATAATTATGCAATATGGCATGTTGCATTAAGGCATAATTATGCAATATGGCATGTTGCATTAAGGCATAATTATGCAATATGGCATGTTGCATTTAGGCATAATGCAATGATTTTGTTTTTTTTTTTTACAATGCAATAAACAATTTTAAATTTCTTTTTTTACGTTATAGTTCCTAATGGAGTAATACAAGTTGAAATAAATTTTTGGATCTCTCCTGCAGATAAATTTTAGGTGTAATTTTATTTTGTGCGGTTTCAGGACAGGTTGTTGTTATTATTTTGTACCCTTCGCTCTTCTGGTTCCCACATCACAAGGTGCAGCAGGCGGCATTTTTTTTTTACGAAGTTCCATAACTCAATTAGTAGAATAAAGAGAGATTTTGTAAATGACTTATGGTGTTTTATTTTAACTTTTCCGAATTTGTATGTAACCTATTGTAAGTATAATAATGTTAAGCTGGGTTAATGTACGGCTTAATATAACGGCACTACTGGGCATGCCCAAACTTTTTTGGTGGGAAATATAAATTTCGGGAGTAAGTTTTTTATGTGGTTATGAAAAAAAATTACCATAACCATTGATTTTATAACCCTGTCGGGACAGATAGACCACTCCATATAAAAAATTTGGTAACGTTGTAAATCGTAAAACCAACAGAGGGCGTTAATAATTTTTCTTGATGTTGTCGTAAAACAAACAGGTGGCGTTAATGTTTGTTAATACTTCTATACTAAGGGCGCTATCTAGTTGAAATACAACAGTATCTAGGTACCTTTAATTGCCACTAGGCTGTAGAATTACTGCTACTAGACAAAAGATGGCGCTTTCATTTATATTTATAAAGAACATTATTTATGTAAATTCCAAAATTTTTAATTATATTTGAATAATAAAATTATGACAATTTACAATTAAACTAACACTTCTTATCAAATTAAATAAAATAAAATAATGTTTTGAAAATAATTTGGTATACGGAACAAAATATTATTATGATTGTAATTTCCTGTTTGTGCGCTTTTAATAGATAGATCCACAGAGCACGGAATACCCCCGCGCGCGCGCGCGCGGTATTCCGTGCTCTGTGGATAGAACGTATTTATTTAGTTGAACAGTTAAACAAATACTCGTCACTCTTCATTCTAATAATGTCAGCATTGTATGTAAAAAAAAAATATGAAAACTGCCTTAAAAAATTTATGAAATTAAAAAAATCGAACCCTAGAGTTGAAGGCGGTGCTAAAGAAGGCTACACAAAACACAAATCACAAAGGATATCATCCGCGCATGTTTTCTTTCATGTATCATTTTTGCTTGCTTTAGCACCGCCTTCAACTCTAGGGTTCGATTTTTTTTATTTCATACATTTTTGAAGGCGGTTTTTATATATTTTTTTAAATAGTTTTTTATTTCACAGTTTTTTTTTTGAAATTTTTTGCTATTAATGTACTCGGCGGAATCGCTCGACCTTCGGCCTCGCGATTCCGCCTCGCTTTCCAATCTGATCTCGACCAAATTAAAATGGAACCACCTCATGGTTACCCCTTTCAAAAAAAAAAAAAGAATTTTCAAAATCGGCCCACAAAGGGTGGGTTTAATGTCTTTGGCCCACAATAATTGACGGAGTAATCGCTTAACAAACATCCAAAAAAAGAAAACATACTGTCGAATTGAGAATCTCCTAGGTCTAAAGTAAATTGCTCGTGAAGACAAATTCAACGAGCCCAAACACGATGGGTTTATCATGTGTAGTTTAGGAGTTCCTATGGCCACCTTCCGTCTCCGTCATCAGACCAGCTCGATGGTACTCGTACTCGTATTATAATATATTAAGCGCATCTGGCCGGTCGGAAAAGATTTCAAATTTAGAATATTCATGAAACAAGGGTCCGAATATGAATGACAATATCGATTCATGTATTTCAATACAATGACAGAGAAAATTTCAAAATATTAGGTACCTATTTAATACTTTTTAGTTCTAGTTAATTTTTTTTTAAGTCGGTTTTATATTTTTAAAACAATATTACATAAAAAACAATAATCGAAATCGAATAATCGAAATCGGTTGAAGTGGTACAGAATTATTCGCCATGTGTCAAACTGCAAATTGCTGAAAAAGTCCACATCACAAAAGTTTTGCTGAAGGTAACCACACACCAACAGTATTTTGTTGCTTTTTCATAAACCGCTCAATCAATTTCAATAAAATTTCAATGGGAGCACCTCTGAAGTATACCTACCAAACAAAAAAAGAATTTTCAAAATCAGCCCACAATTAACACGTTGAACGCCATACGACCCACCGGTGGGCCTAGCGTACTTTTCCGTTCGGGCCAAGCCAAACTCATTATATCCGTAATTTTCATCAACTTGAGATTTTCATCACAAAGTTTATAAAATGCGGTAATTTGTAAGGAAAATAAAAATTTGCGACTTTTACCGTCTAATTTTCGAGATATAGCAAAAGGCTCATGGGTGGATCGTGTGGCCTCCTATGAAGGATTTGTATTTTTCTGTTGGCTGGGGCCGCGGGGTCACGCCGCGGCCCACCCGTTGCGCGCGCGCCGCGGACGCAGCGATCAATCCCGGTCCGGCTGCGTCGACAATTGAGGATGTTTTACGCTTTTCTCGCCAAAAATGGATTATTTTGAAGATTTCGAGTTAACACAAGAAGCGCTAACGCAGTTAGAAAACATCGAGATAGATCTTCTGAACCGTAGTTTCGGAATAGATTCTATGAAGACGTAGTTCAACCAACGAAAAGAAGATGCTTTCGAATTCTTTTGTCGGAGAGTGAGGATAGCGACGATGAAATGCGTATAGAAAGACGGAAGAGAATTAAACACACTCTGGAAAGGAAAGAGGGATTGGCCAGAAAAGTGAGAAGTACATGTCACCAATGTTATGCAAAGAACGTACCAATAATGGGTAGCAAACAGGCTAAAACCAAGTCGAAAAAAGTATCCACTTATTGCCAAAGCAGCCCAACTAAACCATTCCTTTGTTTGCCTTGTTTTAACAAGACTCACGGATAATTCTTTATTGTTTATGGTTAAGAGCCAAAGGGTTAAGATGATTGATTATTTTAAATACTGAAGTGTCATAATGTTGTGATTGTTCAATTTCATAAATATTTTCTTTTGTTCAATTTCATAAATTATTTTCGTAATAAATAATGTCTTCTTATTTGGTAATGAAGAAAATATTATGTTCATTTTTATTTTGACGAATATTTTCTTATTATTTTCTGGTTTTATTAATTCTATTAATAAAAATATTATTTTCTACCTTATCGTTAAGAGCAGCCCTAGCATCGTTAAAATTAACTTAATAAAAAACTACAAGTTTCTATTGGATTTGAAAACCACGCCGTCCGCTTCGACTACAAGGCCATGCGGCTCACTTCCATATTGGCTTTGTAGCTGCGCTCTGTGGCTTGTAGGAAGCGTTTACGTAGGACCTCTCACGCGGCTCACCGGTGACCCCCATGACCTGAATAGTTCAGGAAGGAAAGGCTCACCGGTGAGCGGTGAGCCCCGTGGCCCAAACGGAAATACTGGATTTTTCATGTGGGGTTGAACGTGTAAGATTGTAATTTCCTGTTTGCGGTTTTACTCCGGTCCAAAGAGTTTACAAACTCTTTGGTTGTACCTAGCTCCGCTTATTTGTTGTTATATCCGCTATAGTAACACATATTCTGTGAAAATTTCAACGGGCTTCCTATTACGGTTCAAGAGATACAGCCCTCGGATAGACAAACGGACGGACGGACAGACAGACTGCGGAGGCTTAGTAATAGGCTTCCGTACAGGGATACGGAAACCTAAAAATAAGGGGTGAAATAGGGGTGAAAGTTTTTGTATGGGGAATCCATGATTTCTCTAGGTAAGGATATGAAAATTTATTATCTAGGCTTTTGGCACAGATTACTCAATAGTTACTGCTTTTGGTAAGAAATCATGAATAATGGTCAGGAAGAGGAAGGGGGAGAGAAAAGAAGGGGGAGTGGGTGGGAGGTACGTTTGTCAGCCTCGGTAGCTCAGTGGTGCAGGCAACCCTGGGCGCGGTCAACACTTGGATGGGTGACCGCTCGACCATTGGAGGCTGACCGTGGTTCGGATTCCACGTAAAACTGTAGCACCCTTCCCTTCTTACCTTACTAGGGTTGGTACCACCGCACTGAATAAAACGTATGTCGAAACGGCTATGTAAATCAAAGAGATTTGATCTAAATAGTAATTTTTTTATAGCCGGCACGACATGTCCGACATCACGGATGTTGTAGGTGATGTATCCAACCATGTCAGTTTCCATAAAAAAAAGAAGAAGAGGAGGAGAGGTATGGAGGGAGGAAGGGTTAGTGAATGAGGGTAGGTGTGGGGGAGGGAGGTAGTAGAGGGAACGAGGAGGAATGGATATCGAGGGAGTGAGAGGTTGGAAGGGGGAAGGGGCGGGGTAAGAGGGGGTTGCGGACAGGATGAGGGGTAGTAGGGGAGGAATGGAATGCGAGGGTGATGGAAAGGAGGGGCGGCATGAGGGGAGGAAGGGAAGTAGGGAGAGAGGGAGGGAATGGGCGAAAGGGAAGGTGGCAAAGAGGGGGTCCGTGAAGGGTGAGGGAAAGGAGGGGAGGAAGGCGGGATCGAGGAGAGAAGACAGGGAGAGAGGTGAGTGAGAGATGGGCGAGGAAGGAATCCCTTCCTTCCTCCCGAAAAAGATAGAGAATATAAGAGAAGCGATGGTTTATTATCAATTTTGCATTTAAATCAGATTTACTATTTTTTTATTTTATTCGTCGTCGTGTCGTCGTCGGTAAAATCTACAATTTTATTGATAAAATATCATTGACTTATATATTCTGTAAAGTTTATCACAAATACTTTAAACCCACCCTCTTTTAATCTCTTTGATATAACACCACCAGCAGCATCGTAGATGGAAAAAATAGCCCTGGACTCAACCTGGACTCAACTTTTTTTAATTCGGTGCCTGGACTCCGTACTTCATACTCAAAGACATTTTGTTCATACTTCAACTATTACTAAAACGAGACACCCTCTTTTAATCTCTTTGGTATAACACCACCAGCAGCATCGTAGATGGAAAAAATAGCCCTGGACTCAACCTGGACTCAACTTTTTTTAATTCGGTGCCTGGACTCCGTACTTCATACTCAAAGACATTTTGTTCATACTTCAACTATTACTAAAACGAGACACCGCGATTATGGTAGTGTGCGTATCGCGTGAATATAGAACCGACCGTCTCAAGAGATCGCATCGATATTGTGTCATCCTTTTTCCACGCGAAGTAACCCGTATCGCTTGCCTGCACGCTCCACGCAAACATTTGCGTGTTCCAAAACAAGCGAACGTCGCGCGTCGATCGATAAATTGCCGCAACGGCTAAAAACTATGGAGGTGGCTTTTTACTTTCGAGCGACTGTAAGGAGAAAGGAAGTATTGTGATCCTCCAAAATGTCGAAGTTGAGAATGCGACTGATTTTTTTTTTTTTTTATTGAAACTGGCACGGTTGGCTACATCACCTACAACATCCGTGATGCCCATAACACCGGGCGAACTTGGTGCCACGTCAGTGCTTCCCTTCGGTCGTGCCGGCTACACTGAACTGGACGGAAAACACGAACTATTTACATAGCCGTTTGGACCGACCTTTCATTCAGTGCGGTGGTACCAACCCGGGCGGGTTAAACCCTACCACCTAGTAATATAAGAAGGGGGTCATATCCCTTAGTCGCCTTTTACGACATACACGGGGAGAGATTCAGTGGGGCCATTCTTTTAAAGTACCGGCCCCACACAGTACAGATTTGGGCTATATATCTGTCAACGATCCCAAAAAAGTGGTTTTGAGAAACATGTATGTGTGTGTGTGTATGTGTGTGTGTGTATGTGTGTGTGTGTGTGTGTGTGTGTGTGTGTGTCCAGCGACCTTGTGCCTAAACTGCTCAACCGATTTCGTTCAAAATTCGTATTTAGTAGTTTGAAATGATAATCTAGGGGTAAATTTTTTTACTTTTTCAAAATTCGAAAAAATAAGGGTAGCCGTCATACAAATTTGTCTATGGCAATGTGTCCAGCGACGTTGCGCCTCAACCGCTCAACCGATTTCGTTGAAAATTCATATTTAGTAGTTTGAAACGATTATCTAGGGGTACCTTTTTTAGTTTTTTTTTATTTAAAAAAATAAGGGTAGCTGTCATACAAATTATTTCGATGAGGTCGATTTTCTTATAAATGGCTAACGATTTTTATTATTATTATTATATTTAATCCATCGTGTTTGTTTCCGTTTTCAAAGGTGGTGAGGTAAAAAAATATAATTTTAAAGAAGGTATCTCCACTTTATCCTAACCGCACGCGCGTATTTGAATTGCACGCAGGTTTGGTTGGTGGGTATTTGGCAACTAAAAATATAATAAGAAATAGGCATGCCATCTATAGACAAATAGGACAACCTAACTTTGGTCTGACATCTATGATGCAGAAGCGGCGAAATTATACATTTTATCCGCCAAGCTCACGGACTGACAAAACATGAAAATATTTATTGGAAAAATTATGAAAACCTTAAAATACACTATTTTGAAATTTTTACTTAATATAAAATAATCTTTAAATTTAACTATGCTGTTCCCACTTAGCATCGTTCTATAATTAGCAGATTTAAAAATATAATAAATAATTTAATTCAAATTCGATACTCCTGGCGCCATCTTAGGACATAATTGAAGACTAATTTCATGTTACCTTTAAAACATCGCTGACGGTACATCTGACTCCCCCTATAAAATCAATGCCATAACCGAATTTTAAAACACAAAAATTTGTTTTGCCATGAAATATAAATTTCATAAGTACTTTCGAAAATAACGTTTTTTATTGTGGTAATAAAAAAAAAACCATAACCGAATAACACAAACACACACTAGGGATAATTTGCAAGTGTCGAAACAATTAGCAATGGAGAATTGAACAAAGTACATGTTCTGAATTTGAAAATGCTCCCGAAAACGCTCTCAATACGGGAAGCGACCACCGATAAGTGCCCGTGTTCGTTCTGTTCTGTCTCTAATTTTTACCCGACTGCGCGACGCAAAGGAGGGTAATGTGTTCATCAGCCTATGTATGTATGTATGTATGTTTGTTCCTTTGTGGCACTCTAGAGACCAAACGCGTGGGCCGATTTTGATGATTCTTACGTCAATCGATTTTTACCACATAGTTAATTATTTGTATGGCGTGTGGTATACCGTTGGAAAGGGCATAAACTAGGGAACTTTTTAAAAGAAAATGAAGCTATCAATTGCTGTCAGTTTTTTTTTAATGAATTAAGAAATTAAGATTTGTCATATTTTTACTCGTTCTCGGGACTTTGGGAGGTCATACATAAGACCTTTTCCAACCTTTTGATGGTTTAACTTCATCAAATAATATTTTTTCTAGAACGAGGATACATCGTAAAATATAGTAAATTTTATTTCGTGCTAATACAACCATAAACAAAAAAGTTACAAGGGTTTAAAGCTCGGATTTTGGTAATTTTCAAAAAGAAAGAAACAAAATTGTATTTCGATACCACGTGACATCTGACAAAAGGTATCATTGGTCAAAACGTTGCAAATGTCCCCACAAAAATTTTGCCGGTCGATGTGCCGAACAGCATTCCGAGGTTAAATTTGTCCATTTTCGGGATAGGGAAAGGTCATTTGTCAACCATACAGCCTCTTAGGTCGTAATTTTTCTCGTCTGTTGTAAAATAATTCTTATAGTAATCGCGAGAAACGCAAAAATAATGTTGGTTACGGGCGCGCCCTGTATAAAGCCTTCGAATGTCGCCTTCGAATGTCGCCTGCGAATGTCTTTTTCGAAACATTACACAGAAACATCGAAAATCGAAACATTAGGGCCTGGCCTTCCACATTTGTAAGACAACCATAGAGAAATAATGTTTTTGTTTCATGTTTTTTGTGTATTGTATCGAAAAACATGCGCAGGAGACCCGGCAGCATATTTCCAAAGTTTAGTAGGCGAGTTGCTCTGATTAGTCGATCTTAGTTTGGCGGGAAATTTAAATTTCGGAAGTATTTTCGATAATAAAGTTTTTTTAGGTGGTTATAAAAAATAACCATAACCAAATTGTTTAACCCCTTGCATTGCTAAACAAAAAAAGTAAAACAAAACAAATTTTGCCAAAAGGGAACCGAACCCATGGTCGAGATCGAAAAAATTAAAACCCTACACCCTACTACAGAACCACCAAATTACATAAACGACCAAACGAATGGGAGTGCCGGAGGCGGAGCCAGACGAAATTTAAATTTCCCGCCAATCTGGCATCGACCAATCAGAGCAACTCGCCTACTAGACTTTGGATGGACTTTTGGACACTCACTGCGCTGAACTGCTTACTGCGCGCGCTCACGGCCATTCACGCACATATTATGCTGGCATAGAGGATTTTTTTTTGTTAGAGTTGTAGGGATAGGAATAGGTCATTTATCTATCCACCATGCAGCCTCGTACTTTGTAAGTTTTATCGTCTTTTTTTCTTCTCGTAATCGCGAGAAATGCAAAAATATGATGTTGATCAGCGAAAGTGCCAAACACCGCGCTCAAAAAAAAATTAAATATGCTGGCCATAGACGGAGGTTACACTACACGCTAGGTTTGGCATCAGTTCAGTCCGTGACCTTGGTCACGCACGACCAGATTGACGCCAGACTGACGCGACGCCAGACGTAAAATGCATTCGCACTATCAGTCTGCCATCAGTCTAGTATCAAAATATTTTAAAATCCATCAGTCTGGTCCATCATTCCAATCCATCCATCCATCCATCAAAATAGACGGTCAGTCTGGACTGGACCATGGTTTAACCAGACTGATGGACTGAACTGATGCCAAACCTAGCGTGTAACCTTCGTCATAGAGGTCTCTTCTTCTTCTTTTTTTATATAGTGGCAACCAAACGAATAAGGAATTCGTTTATTACTGCCAGTATCCAGTGACGGAGTTGCACGGTATAAATTTGTGATTACTTTTTATAATATAATAAAACAAAATAATTTTGAAAGGAACGAAGCATTTGAAGTTACTAGTCATAGAGGTCTCTGCGCTGACACCAATGCTTACTTTCTGCTTGACACACGTGGCTATGACAGCTGTCAAAATAACCCAACATAACCTGTCAGTCAATAGAAAACTGGTCTCGCTGATTTCGTTTAGTATTTATTTTCGTTCAATTATAAATGCATTTATAGTGTGAAGCTATGGGAAAGCGTAAGGGACGATGTGTCAAGAAGAACGCGGTCTCGAAGGAGGCCTTCGAGCCCGAGCATTTAGTGAAGGCGCCGCACTCTTTTGTAATCCACCGTGGACAGTGTTCTAAAGACCTCATGGATCTGGCAAAGGACTTCCGTAAAGTAATGGAACCCTTCACGGCAGCACAACTAAAGGTAATGCATGAAAGGCTTCAAATTTTCAATATTCACTATAGATTCAGATTCAGATTCAGATATTTATTTCGCCATAAAGAACACACAACAATAACAATATTTCATTGAGACATATGCATATTCAGTATGGTTCGTCATCATTTGTTATGATGTCCCGTTCAGTAGTGCAATCTATAAGGAAGAACCGGGTAAGAAACCTTACAGAGCTTTTTTTAAATATAACTTACATACTAAGTTTTCATTATGTTAAATATAACATACTATATCTAAGCAAAGAATTAAAAATACTAAGTCAAAAAGATACCCATTAAAAAAGATAATAAAATACAAAACAAAGAACATAGGGTTCAGTCAAGTTATTAATAAAATTTGTGTTTATGCATATAAACAATTTGAATTATAAAAGTCAGCAGAATTTTTATTTACAGTATGAAAAAAATTCACTTAACTTATAAAATGGATTGTCTAAGTCTAAGACAAATATTTTCAGCTGATTCTGGAACACATTGTCACTATTTATTGATTTTATTGTATCAGGAACATTTTCGTACAATTTGGGTCCAATCACGTCAGGGTCTTTTTCATCCATCGCCGATTTATGCGCAACAGATTTTAAACGCTCTGAGTTACGTGTGTTATAATTATGACTTGCGCCATTTGACTCAAAAGAATTCATGTTTTTGCGTACATATACCACTACTTCATATATATATAGAGAGCACACAGTTAATATACCAAAGGATTTGAAAAAGTCTCTATAAGATGTTGTTCGCGGTATATAGCTTTGTTTATTGTGTAATTTCATCCATAGGTATTACTTGTCTTTTTCTGGTTTGCACTTACCTCGGCCCGCGCTTCCGCACTTCGCCCTTCACGCTACACCCGCTGACGCCCAGCCTTGGAGGAAATGCTAGGCGTCAGCGGGTGTAGCGTGAGGCGCGAAGTGAGGAAGCGCGGGCCGAGGTAAGTGCAAACCAGAAACAGACTACTAGGAGATAACCTACGCTTAGACTTGTCTAAAATTCCACTTCTTTGTTTGAGTGCGGTGCGTTGGAAGGTGTCTAACAAGTGGCTTCAAGGGTAGTAAGATGTCTGGGGACCGAACAGACCCAAATGGGAGCCCAAAATTTTAACAATAAATTTTATTGTTTTTGTTAGCCAGATTCCATGCGTCAGTGTCATGGTTACAACATGGCACCCTTCCAACAAAAACGAGTGATATCGACTTTTATTAATTCTCTCAAATAATTAGATAGATAGAAAATGCGTTATTGCTCCAGTAAACATTAAACAGGAACATTAGAAAATTTACATAAGGTGCAAAGGCGGACTTATCCCTTACAGAGATTTCTTACAGTCAACCTTTAATTATTTGCAGGAGCGAAAGAACAACACGCTTAAAGACTTCGTCTCCATATCGGGCTACCTCCACGTGTCCCACATGATGATATTCACGGAGACAGATCGGGGACAGTACATGCGCCTTGCCCGACTCCCCCGCGGGCCCACCCTCACGTTCCGCCTCCACAGTTACGCCCTGTCGAGAGACGTCGTCTCCAGTCTGAAGAAACAATATGTCATTGTGAAAGCGTTTCAAAACGCGCCGTTGATAGTTTTGAACGCTTTCTCCGGCGAGGGAATGCATATGAAACTGATGGCGAATATGTTTCAGAATATATTCCCTACTATTAATATTACTACGGTAAGTCTGTTTTAACATACCTACTATTTCAACTTTTTTCGTCCAGTAGATTTTTTTTTATGTTATCCGGTAT
Source organism: Nematopogon swammerdamellus (assembly GCA_946902875.1). Classification (NCBI taxonomy): domain Eukaryota; kingdom Metazoa; phylum Arthropoda; class Insecta; order Lepidoptera; family Adelidae; genus Nematopogon; species Nematopogon swammerdamellus. Next base: position 3,610,517 of record OX336344.1, read on the forward strand.
GGTTGGCTGAGTCGTAGGGGCCAAAGCACATGCTCTGACCAGCCAATATCACCTCCGGGAAGGTAGTTGCCATACCGGAGACTTCCCTGGATTGCTGGCTATACTGGACTAGAGGAGAACACAATCAAGGTTGCTATGCGGCCATCTTACATCCATTACGGTGTTACAATCCAGATTCAGATAAAATAAGCTGTGACAGAGAGACAGGCAGATACGAGAGTGATCCAATAGGGGTTCCGTTTTTTTCTCTATTGAGGTACGAAACCTTAAAAGTGCAGCCGTTCGTTCGCCTCCACCGGGCGCTCCATGAGTGCGTGGGGGGCTGTTTCGTCCTCTGCCATACATATGCTCTGCGTACCCCACTGAGAAACAAGCGTTGAGTACGTACCTATGACCGGCTGTGTACTTAATTTTTTTGCATATTTAAAAAATACGAATATAATAGAAAGTACTGTGTGGGGTCGGTACTTTAAGTTCTGTGTGGGGTCGGTACTTTAATAAGAATAGTTCCACTACATCTCTCCCCGTGCATGTCGTAAAAGGTGACTAAGGGATAAGGACAAGATGTTGTGCATAAGGGTGACAGGCTAGCCTCTCACCTTGGCACCTTCTTTCTTTTGTCTTTATTTTCTTTCTTTTTCTTTCTTTCGTCTTTTCACCGAGTCATGCAGCAGGTGGGCCTTCGTGCCTTACTTGCTGCCTGATAGTTGTCTTGTCCGAATACTTTGCTAAACGTGGTGGTCGGTGTTGTGCTGTAATTTGCCAGAGTACATGCAGCACAACACCGATTACTCTGTTTACCCCGATTGTCGGGATACAGCGTGTGGTGAGTGTGTGTGTAAAAAATTACTTGACGTACAATTTGAAGGTTAAGCTAAAGAACATCCGTCGCTGCGTGCTCATGAACTACAACCCGTCGACCAAGCTGATCGACTTCCGGCACTACGTCATCCGCGCCACGCCCGTCGGCCTCCACAAGGGCACCAAGAAGATGATCCAGGGCCGCGTGCCCAACCTCAGCAGATGCAAGGACATGTCCGAGTTCTTTGACAAGTGAGCGCGACGGTCTTTATTCGGTCAGCCAGTCGGCGTGTGAGAGTCCCTTCTTACCTTACTAGGTGGTAGGGTTTATCCCGGCCGGGTTGATACCACCGCACTGAGCGAGACGTCGGTAGAAACGGCTATGTAAATAGTTCGTGTTTTCCGCCCAGTTCAGTGCAGCCGGCGCGAAATGAAGGGAAGCACTGACATGGCACCTAGTTCACCCGGTGTTATGGGCTGACATTACGGATGTTGTAGGTGATGTAGCCAACCGTGTCAGTTTCCATAACAAAAAAAGTTTCGGTACGAGTGAGCGGGTTCTAGAGTTTATGAGCGAACATACAGACGGCATACGTTGGATTTCATAATAATGTAGTGGATTTCGCGGGATTCATAATAACCACAACATCAAGCTTAACAAGTACTGCAACTTAGTAGACCGGATTGTGAGAAACGGATTCAAGACTGATCTCTTCGCTGTGGAAGTCGGAGCAAGAGAACTACCAGCGAAGTCGCTCTACAGTCTCTTCAAGAATCTAGGGCTCCCAAGATCGACGCTAAGCTCATATATCGAGAGAGCTTCAAAAACGTCACTGGAAGCATCCTACAGAATATGGATAGGTAGAGAGAGGGAGGTCGAGAGCGGGACTGGTGGTTTCCCCGCGTCCTAGTCAACGCAGACTAGCTGACGAGGGCTTGAAGCGAGCCGAAACGTGAAGCATGCGCGGGAAATTTAGAGTGGCCACTCGCTAGTCCCGGCCTCGATTAATACCCTCCTCTACTGCCGATGGGCCCGGATATGTTCGGTGAAGCCATCGCAAGCTTAGATCCACACCTTCCCTTCTTAATATTGTATCAAAATATTGTAGTATCTTCATTGTGTATCTATACATATAATAAAATCGTAGAGGTAAGAAAGTCTGTACATTGAATGTATTCGGAAAAAAACTAACCAGGGTGGCTTAAAATGAGATACTGAACATGTTAGAACAGTTTTTAAAATTTTTGTTTGTTTGTTTGTTTGTTTGTTTGTTTGTTTGTCTGTACGCGCATCACGCAAAAACCACTGAACGGAATAAAACGAAACTTTGTATAGTGGCAGTTTATATGCCGGGTTAACATAATACGTAAAAAAAAATAAAAAAAATAAAAAAAAATTAACAATTATAAACATTATTGCGCGTTTAAAATCACATAGTCCAAAGTGCATAATTATATCTTGAGAACTGGCAGCAAATATAATTTGAATAAAATATTCATTCGAAATTTAAAAATAAGTAGATACAACGAAAATGACAGTTCTTCTTTTTTATAACTTGAATACAATAGTCTATACATATCTATTCTTTCTATACATATCATAAAATCGTAAATGCAAAAATGTCTATTTGTACGCGCATCTCGCAAAAACCACTGAACGGAATTTGACAAAACTTTTTATAGTGACAGTGTATATCCCGGATGAACATAATAATCAAAAAATATAATAAAAATCACGTAATCCAAAGTAAAGGTAAAAAACCATTTTAAATGTCATGTTGACAACGGAGAACTGTCATCTCGACGTGAGCTGGCGGTGACAAATTATTTGATAAATAAAAATAATAATTGAAAGTCGAAGTTATGTCGCTGTCATTGGTGCAATAAAATTTATATATCTGGTGCCCGCGGCTTCGCTCGCGTGAAATTCGTATTTAAAAAAAAGAAAGTTAGTAACTAAAGGCGGGCCCGAAGGCGGATCTGCGCTCACGTAAACGATATTCTTTCTCGATGAAAGTAACTAAGGGCGAGGCGGAAGGCGGAGCTGAGTTCAGGAAGAAGAAAAACATTCTTGAAGAAAGTAAGTAACTAAGGGCGAGGCCGAAGGCCGAGCTCTATTCTAGAAGACCATAAACCTTCTCGAAGAAAGTAAGTAACTATGGGCGAGGCCGCAGGCCGAGCTGCGTTCAGGAAGAAGCTAAACCATCTTGAAGAAAGTAAGTGACTAAGGCGAGGCCGAAGGCCGAGCTACGTTCGGATAATTGAAAAACCATCTCGAAGAAAGCAAGTAACTAAGAACGAGGCCGAAGGCCGAGCTGCGTTCAGGAAGAAGCTAAACCATCTTGAAGAACGTAAGCAACTAAGGCGAGGCCGAAGGCCGAGCTACGTTCTGACAAATGATAAACCATCTCGAAGAAAGCAAGTAACTAAGGGCGAGGCCGAAGGCCGAGCTGCGTTCAGGAAGAAGCTAAACCATCTCGAATAAAGTTAATTAATATTAAGATTGAGTTAATTTAATTTAAATTTTATTATAAAGTCCACGCTTCTAACGGCAAATATACCGTGCATCCTAGAACCTAGCGGTTATTCCCGGCTGGATGGCAAGAGGCCCGATGCTATCACCTTAGTGCCATGGACTAAGGGTAGTTCTTTGATGTGAGACGCCACTTTTGTTCTCACATTGGCTCCAAGTCACGTTAGGACATCTTCAAGAGCGGCTGGCGCGGCCGAGGCTGGGGCGGAGAGCCTCAAACGCAGCAAATATAGAAATATAATTCAAGATTTCGAATTTGTTGCGTTTGCGGTTGAAACCCTCGGTCCGTGGAGCAGTGAAGCCAAAAGAGGCTTGAGCTGGTTGACGCAACTGGTGTCCCGCCATCAAGGGCTTATGTACTTCATTCAAAGGGTAAGCCTTGCCATCCAGCGGGGTAATGCCGCAAGTGCTCTAAGAACATTTGAAAATGCCCGTTTTGATAGTTATTTTAATGTTTGTTAGGTAGGTTTAATTCTTTAGTTATCAATATTACTTTTTTATTTTTATGAAATAAATAGATTGAGTAAACGATATTATATTCTATCGAAGAAAGGAAGTCTTTGAGGGCGAGGCCCGAAGGCGGAAGAGGGTTTTTGGTTTACCTGAACGCAGCTCGGCCTTCGGCCTCGCACTTAGTTCCTTCCTTTCTTCCAGAAGGTTTATCGTCTTCCTGAACGCAGCTCGGCCTTTGGCTTCGCCCTTACTTACTTCCTTTATTTGAGAAAGGTTTATCGTTTACCTGAAAGCAGCTCGGCCTTCGGCCTCGCCCTTAGTTACTTACATTCTTCTTTGGAATACGAATTTCACGCGAGCGGAGCCGCGGGCTCAGCTAGTGATTAATAAAATTGAAAATGAAAAAAACATAGGCAGACGCTTAAGAGAATGTATAGGTTTCGTAATATCGTAATTATCTTAGCCGTTTGTGATAAATAAAGATACTATAAAACATTTTATGATGATACAATATTATAGTATCTTCATTGTGTATGATTATAAAATTGAAATTGAAAAAAAAATTAATTGAAATACATGTTTCAGAGCAGCGCTCTTGTCCGAGAGTGAATTCGAGGACGATCCCAACGCGCAAGTAGTCCTGCCTCAGACACTGTCGTCGCGCGGCGCCAGCGCCGAGTCTAAATCCGCCATACGGCTGGTGGAGCTCGGGCCTCGGATATCTCTGCAGCTGATTAAGGTGGAAGACGGGTTCATGGACGGAGAAGTTCTCTATCACCAGCTGGTGGATAAGACGGAGGAGGAGAAGGAGATTATTAAGAAAAAGAGAGAGGAGAAGAGGTACGGATCGTTTTGTTGTTGGGCGTTTTTGACTGGAGTTTTTTTATTGTTTATTTATTGTATAATTTCATCCACAGAGCATGGAATACCGCGCGCCGCGCCTCCTAGAGACGCCCTGAGCGCGATTTCCCTACAACGCCGTTGAAGCCTGTAGACGTGGCCTATGACTTACATATGTGTGTTGTGCGTGTGCATTTGTTTTGTGCGTGTGCCTAACTTGCTCCTCTTTGTGTGTAGTGTCGATACTAACACACACACACACATACGAAGCGCTGCTAGCAGCTCTGCGTACGGTTATTGGGTTTCAAATATTATCGCTTAGGGCGTCTCTAGGAGGGGGCGCGCGCGGTATTTGATGCTCTGTGATTTCATCCATAGGTAGGTAACCTACGCTTGGGCATGTCTGAAATTCCGCCAGTACTAAATTCAATGCGAAGAAAAACTGACAAACATACTTCGCAAGTCACAATGTTTTGTGGGTTAAGGTGGGGCACTAAGCTTGTGTTTGTCCCGGGCACATATTACTCAAGAGACGGGCCTGTGAGCTGATAATATATCTCGTGTTGTGTAGGTCATGTAGCCAACCATTTCATGCTCCATAATGAAAATCAGAGTTGGCACATGTATTTTTTGTGTTTTTTCATAATATTGTCGTATCTTAGCTTAGTTTTATCTTTGAGTTAGGCCGGTGCATAGATTTTCATTCAGAGTTCCATAGGTTGACTTAAAATTCTACCTTTACCGAACTCTGCCAAATTGTGCAGTTGTTTGAAATTTTTCTATTTTTTTTTTATTACCAATTCAGAAATTTCGCAGGCGTTGCACAACAACTCACCAAACTTTCAACACAATCCCATGTTTATTCTACGAACACATGCAGGACAAATAAAGAAACAGGTAGAAACTATTTTAAATAAAATCAACAGAATAATATGGTGTGTTATTTTGTTCAGGAAACTGAAGGAGAAGCGCAAGGCCCAGCAGGAGGACAACGTGAAGCGCAAGCAGCGCGAGAAGGAACAACTGAAGCAGAAAGCCCTCGACGGCATCAAGAAGAAGAAGGATGTCACCGAAAGCCAGCGGTGAGCTACTAGCATGTTACTATTACTTAGCGGTGAGCTACTAGCATGTTACTATTACTTAGCGGTGAGTTACTAGCATGTTACTATTACTTAGTAGAGAGCTACTAGCATGTTACTATTACTTAGCGGTGAGCTACTAGCATGTTACTATTACTTAGCGGTGAGCTACTAGCATGTTACTATTACTTAGCGGTGAGCTACTAGCATGTTACTATTACTTAGCGGTGAGCTACTAGCATGTTACTATTACTTAGCGGTGAGCTACTAGCATGTTACTATTACTTAGCGGTGAGCTACTAGCATGTTACTATTACTTAGCGGTGAGCTACTAGCATGTTACTATTATTTAGCGGTGAGCCACTAGCATGCTGTTATTTAACATTGAGCTACTAGCATGCAGCTATTACTTAGCAGTGAGCTACTAGCATGTTACTATTATTTAGCAGTGAGCCACTAGCATGCGATTATTTAATGGTGAGCTACTAGCATGCTACTATTACTTAGCGGTGAGCTACTAGCATGTTACTATTACTTAGCGGTGAGCTACTAGCATGTTACTATTACTTAGCGGTGAGTTACTAGCATGTTACTATTACTTAGCGGAGAGCTACTAGCATGTTACTATTACTTAGCGGTGAGCTACTAGCATGTTACTATTACTTAGCGGTGAGCTACTTGCATGTTACTATTACTTATCGGTGAGTTACTAGCATGTTACTATTACTTAGCAGAGAGCTACTAGCATGTTACTATTACTTAGCGGTGAGCTACTAGCATGTTACTATTACTTAGCGGTGAGCTACTTGCATGTTACTATTACTTAGGAGTGAGGTAATAGCATGTTACTATTACTTAGCAATGAGCTACTAGCAGGTTACTATTATTTAGCGGTGAACCACTAGCATACTATTATTTAGCGGTGAGCTACTAGCACGCTACTATTACTTAGCAGTGAGCTACTAGCATGTTACTATTACTTATCAGTGAGCTACTTGCATGTTACTATTACTTAGGAGTGAGGTAATAGCATGTTACTATTACTTAGCAGAGAGCTACTAGCATGTTACTATTACTTAGCGGTGAGCTACTAGCATGTTACTATTACTTATCAGTGAGCTACTAGCATGTTACTATTACTTAGCGGTGAGCTACTAGCATGTTACTATTACTTAGCGGTGAGCTACTAGCATGTTACTACTTAGCAGTGAGCTACTTGCATGTTACTATTACTTAGGAGTGAGGTAATAGCATGTTACTATTACTTAGCAATGAGCTACTAGCATGTTACTATTATTTAGCGGTGAACCACTAGCATGCTATTATTTAGCGGTGAGCTACTAGCATGTTACTATTACTTAGCAGTGAGCTACTAGCATGTTACTATTACTTAGCAGTGAGCTACTAGCATGTTACTATTACTTATCAGTGAGCTACTTGCATGTTACTATTACTTAGGAGTGAGGTAATAGCATGTTACTATTACTTAGCAGAGAGCTACTAGCATGTTACTATTACTTAGCGGTGAGCTACTAGCATGTTACTATTACTTATCAGTGAGCTACTAGCATGTTACTATTACTTAGCGGTGAGCTACTAGCATGTTACTATTACTTAGCAGTGAGCTACTTGCATGTTACTATTACTTAGGAGTGAGGTAATAGCATGTTACTATTACTTAGCAATGAGCTACTAGCAGGTTACTATTATTTAGCGGTGAACCACTAGCATGCTATTATTTAGCGGTGAGCTGCTAGCATGTTACTATTACTTAGCAGTGAGCTACTAGCATGTTACTATTACTTAGCAGTGAGCTACTAGCATGTTACTATTACTTAGGAGTGAGGTAATAGCATGCAGCTATTACTTAGCAGTGAGCTACTAGCATGTTCCTATTACTTAGCGGTGAGCTACTTGCATGTTACTATTACTTAGCGGTGAGCTACTAGCATGTTACTATTATTTAGCGGTGAACCACTAGCATTTTTTTTTTTTTTTTATGGAAACTGACACGGTTGGCTACATCACCTACAACGTCCGTGATGTCAGCCCATAACACCTGGTGAACTAGGTGCCATGTCAGTGCTTCCCCCTTTGATCGTGCCGGCTACACTGAACTGGTCGGAAAACACAAACTATTTACATAGCCGTTTTGACCGACGTTTCATTCAGTGCGGTGGTACCAACCCGGGCGGGTTAAACCCTACCACCAAGTAAGATTAGGAGGGAAGGGACCTACAGTTTTACGAGGAATCCGAACCTCGGTCAGCCTCCAACGGACAGCGGTCACCCATCCAAGTACTGACCGCACCCAGCGTTGCTTAACATTCAATAGCGACAGTTGACTGTCTGCACCACTGAGCTATCGAGGCTGACGTATGAGCATGCTATTATTTAGCGGTGAGCTGCTAGCATGTTACTATTACTTAGCAGTGAGCTACTAGCATGTTACTATTACTTAGCAGTGAGCTACTAGCATGTTACTATTACTTAGGAGTGAGGTAATAGCATGCAGCTATTACTTAGCAGTGAGCTACTAGCATGTTCCTATTACTTAGCGGTGAGCTACTTGCATGTTACTATTACTTAGCGGTGAGCTACTAGCATGTTACTATTACTTAGCGGTGAGCTACTAGCATGTTACTATTACCATAGTAAAATGAGACGAGTAAGATAACTGGAGCCAATTTTTAAAATAACTACCTACGCTGCGCCGAGCCACCAGGGATGTCACAACTCACAACACTAACACAATTGACAGGTAGTGAGCATTATGGTGGAAATGCAATTCCAGAGAGAGAGATAGAGAGAGAGAGAGAGATAGAAAAAGATATAAAAAGAGAGGGAGAGATAGAAAGAGAGAGAGAGAGATAGAAAGAGAGAGAGATAGAGAAAGAGACAGAGATAGAAAGAGAGACAGAGATAGAAATAGAGACAGAGATAGAGAGAGAGACAGAGAGAGAGACAGAGACAGAGATAGAGAGAGAGAAAGATAGAGAGAGAGAAAGAGTGAGAGAGAGAAAGAGTGAGAGAGAGAGAAAGACTGAGAGAGAGAGAAAGAGTGAGAGAGAGAGAAAGAGTGAGAGAGAGAGAGAAAGAGTGAGAGAGAGAGAAAGAGTGAGAGAGAGAGAGAAAGAGTGAGAGAGAGAGAGAAAGAGTGAGAGAGAGAGAGTGAGAGAGAGAAAGAGTGAGAGAGAGAGAGAAAGAGTGAGAGAGAGAGAGAGAAAGAGTGAGAGAGAGAGAAAGAGTGAGAGAGAGAGAGAAAGAGTGAGAGAGAGAGAGAAAGAGTGAGAGAGAGAGAGAAAGAGAGAGAGAGAGAAAGAGTGAGAGAGAGAGAAAGAGTGAGAGAGAGAGAAAGAGTGAGAGAGTGAGAGAGTGAGACAGTAAGAGAGTGAGAGAGTGAGAGAGTGAGAGAGAGAGCGAGAGAGAGAGCGAGAGGGAGAGAGAGAGAGCGAGAGCGAGAGCGAGAGCGAGAGAGAGAGAGTCAATAAAAAACACGCACTGCTGTTACCCCGACTGCCACGCATCCTGGCAGTCGGGGTAAGCAGAGTAATCGGTGTTGTGCTGCACGACCTCTGGTAAATTACAGCACAACACCGACCACCAAGTTCCGCAAAGCATTCCAACAAGATTCAACCGATCGAGCAGCAAGTACGGCACAAAGACCCACCTCGGTGGAAGTACCGTGCCAAGGTGAGAGGTGGTGAGTCTGTCGCCCTTTAGCACGGCATCGGCATCTCGTTCTTATCCCTTAGTCGCCTGTTACGACATGTACGGGGAGAGATGCAGTGGGGCTATTCTTTTTAAGTACCGGCCCCACATGGTAAAATATAACAGAACAAAAATAAAAAATAAAAAAAAATTATGTTAAATTTAGTAGAACGGACAGACATGCATTTGTTACGGAACCCTTCATTCATTTTTGCAGAATTTAGTAGAATGGACAGACATAAACGTGTTACGGAACCCGTAACACGTTAATAGTATTTATTATAAAATAACATAATAAACATAATAAATAACATAAAAGTATTTATTATAAAATAACCGGTTGGAGGACCTTGGTTGAAAATTGTAAAATTTAGTAGAACGGACAGACATGCATTCGTTACGGAACCCTACATGCATTTTGAAATAAATGTTAAATTTAGTAGAACGGACAGACATGCATTCGTTACGGAACCCTACATTAATTTTGAAATAAATGTTAAATTTTGTAGAACGGACAGACATGCATTTGTTACGGAACCCTACATTCATTTTGAAATAAATGCCAAGCGCCGATAAAGATTTCACTTCAAAAATCGAGTGCTGGGCGACCATTACTGACTACTCGCGAGGGAAGGTGAGAATGCATGTAGTGGTTGTGTACAGACAGCGTGCGCAGGCGCGCGCTTGTGTGAGTGCGAAATCGGCGCGTTTGTATGAAGACGGCTAACTTGTGTGGTTTAACTATGCTATTACTTAGCAGTGAGCTACTTGCATGTTACTATTACTTAGGAGTGAGGTAATAGCATGCAGCTATTACTTAGCAGTGAGCTACTAGCATGTTACTATTACTTAGCGGTGAGCTACTTGCATGTTACTATTACTTAGCGGTGAGCTACTAGCATGTTACTATTACTTAGCGGTGAGCTACTAGCATGTTACTATTACTTAGCAGTGAGCTACTTGCATGTTACTATTACTTAGCGGTGAGCTACTAGCATGTTACTATTACTTAGCGGTGAGCTACTAGCATGTTACTATTACTTAGCAATGAGCTACTAGCAGGTTACTATTATTTAGCGGTGAACCACTAGCATGCGATTATTTAATGGTGAGCTACTAGCATGCTACTATTACTTAGCAGTGAGCTACTAGCATGTTACTATTACTTAGCGGTGAGCTACTTGCATGTTACTATTACTTAGCGGTGAGCTACTAGCATGTTACTATTACTTAGAAGTGAGCTACTAGCATGTTACTATTACTTAGCAGTGAGCTACTAGCATGTTACTATTACTTAGCGGTGAGCTACTAGCATGTTACTATTACTTAGCGGTGAGCTACTAGCATGTTACTATTACTTAGCGGTGAGCTACTAGCATGTTACTATTACTTAGCGGTGAGCTACTAGCATGTTACTATTACTTAGCGGTGAGCTACTAGCATGTTACTATTACTTAGCAGTGAGCTACTTGCATGTTACTATTACTTAGGAGTGAGGTAATAGCATGTTACTATTACTTAGCAATGAGCTACTAGCAGGTTACTATTATTTAGCGGTGAACCACTAGCATGCTATTATTTAGCGGTGAGCTACTAGCACGCTACTATTACTTAGCAGTGAGCTACTAGCATGTTACTATTATTTAGCAGTGAGCCACTAGCATGCGATTATTTAATGGTGAGCTACTAGCATGCTACTATTACTTAGCAGTGAGCTACTAGCATGTTACTATTACTTAGCGGTGAGCTACTTGCATGTTACTATTACTTAGCGGTAAGCTACTAGCATGTTACTATTACTTAGGAGTGAGGTAATAGCATGTTACTATTACTTAGCAGTGAGCTACTAGCATGTTACTATTATTTAGCGGTGAGCCACTAGCATGCTGTTATTTAACATTGAGCTACTAGCATGCAGCTATTACTTAGCAGTGAGCTACTAGCATGTTACTATTATTTAGCAGTGAGCCACTAGCATGCGATTATTTAATGGTGAGCTACTAGCATGCTACTATTACTTAGCAGTGAGCTACTAGCATGTTACTATTATTTACCAGTGAACTACTAGCATGCGATTATTTAGCAGTGAGCCACTAGCATGCGATTATTTAATGGTGAGCTACTAGCATGTTACTATTATTTACCAGTGAACTACTAGCATGCGATTATTTAGCGGTGAGCTACTAGCATGCTACTATTACTTAGCAGTCAGCTACTAGCATGTTACTATTACTTAGCAGTCAGCTACTAGCATGTTACTATTACTTAGCAGTGAGCTACTTCTACGTATTTCTATTGTTTTCTTCTATATAATTGTTAACACACCTCGCACATCAAAACAGGTATGCGATAAAGAAGGAAGGTGTGGATCTAAGCTTACGATGGCTTCACCGAACATATCCGGGCCCATCGGCAGTAGAGGAGGGTATTAATCGAGGCCGGGACTAGCGAGTGGCCACTCTAAATTTCCCGCGCATGCTTCACGTTTCGGCTCGCTGCAAGCGCTCGTCAGCTAGTCTGCGTTGACTAGGACGCGGGGAAACCACCAGTCCCGCTCTCGACCTCCCTCTCTCTACCTATCCATATTCTGTAGGATGCTTCCAGTGACGTTTTCGAAGCTCTCTCCATATATGAGCTTAGCGTCGATCTTGGGAGCCCTAGATTCTTGAAGAGACTGTAGAGCGACTTCGCTGGTAGTCCCCTTGCTCCGACTTCCACAGCGAAGAGATCAGTCTTGAATCCGTTTCTCACAATCCGGTCTACTAAGTTGCAGTACTTGTTAAGTTTGATGTTGTGGTCCTTCGGTATGTTACTTTCCCATGGAACTGTAAGTTCAACAAGTACTACATGCTTTGTCGCTTTTGAGAATATGAGTATATCCGGTCTTAATGCTGTGGTACAGATTTCCGAAGGCATTTGGTAATGCTTCTCATGTGTGTCCATCAACAATTCCCAATCCTTTGCTGCTCCCAAAATTGAAGAAGGTTTAGTCCTATCTTTGGGCAGCTTATTGGCTCCAGGTTTCACAAAGTTGACCTTCTGGAAGCCGCTACTGGTTTGCCCTTTCCTGGTCCGTGCAATTGACAGGTTGATGGCCTCTCTGATGATTTGGAGGACTTTATCATGATGGTAGGAATACTGGCCTCGCTCAAGTAGTATTTTGCATCCGCATAACAAATGTTTGGCCGTGCCTACGAACTCCTTACATGACGGGCATAGTTTATTTGTAGATTTCCCCCATCTAACTAGGTTACTCGGGTCGGGGAGAGTAAGCTGGAATGCATTTAAGTAGAACTTAAGCAGCTCAGGGGACCAGTTGTATATTATGGATTTCCACTTCAATGCAGGAGGGATGCAGAAGTCACCCACTGTTAGCCAATCATTCTGCATTTCTAGGTTTAAGGCGTGAAGTTTGAAGCCTTGTTCCATGTCCTCCTGAGCAAAACCTTTCAGTATTTCTTTATCAGACTTTGCTGTTTCTATGCCCAATCCAGATCTATTGGTGCGTGTACCAACTTGGAATGATTTGTAGAAGTCGAACTCGATTCCAGTTCATCTGATAGTGATGTGTTGGGTAAGGCTTGAATAGCGCTATCATTGGAGTCTTTGAGTATACATCGTTTGGCTATTCTCGCCTTTTGATAAAATATCGACGGTTTCTTAATGTTCAGTCCAAAGTTATTGTGAGATCTGTATAGCGTTGACGAGTCAGCCGGGTGAGCCAGTCCAAACCATGATTTCAGGAATCTGGTCACATACGAGTCTAATTTAGTCAGGTTTTGCTTTGTGAAGTCGTAGACGAGAAATGGCCATGAAAGTTTTGATGTCAGGTAGTTTTCGTAAATCCATGCCTTTTGTGTACCCAGGAGGGGAAGATTGTCAGTTTGGCGGAGGCTCTCTTCGAAAAGTTGGACAATATCATCAGTAGGATGCTCCTTTCCTCTGCTGGTGATCCTTTTGCCCAAGAATTTAAAAAATTATTTATTCAATTAACGCTAACGTATAAGCTGTCGAACTGAGCTTGCGATGGCTTCACCGAACATATCCGGATATGTCAATCAAGGTTGGACCCAGCGAGTAGCCAATCTGTGTAGTTCTCCAGCATGCGTTACGTTTCGGCTCGCATCAAGCCCTCTTCAGCTAGTCTGCAATGACTAGGACGCGGAGAACCACCAGTCCCGCTCTCGATCTCCCTCTCTCTACCTATCCATATTCTGTAGGATGCCTCCAGTGATGTTTTCGAAGCTGTATCTGTATCGTACGATGTTAACATGTGCGTATGCTGTGCGGTAGACTGATGGAGCTGGCGGCAGCGGAGTCGCAGAACAATGCCGACGATGAGGAGGACGACGACGCCGCGTACTACCGGCAGGAGGTCGGGGAGGAACCGGAGAAAGGTAATGAAATGAAATTAAAATATACTTTATTGCACAAAAAGTGACAAAACGCGGACTTAAAGCCTAAGGGAGTCGAACTGTCGCACGACCTGAACTTTCATCGCCATATCGAGGGGAAGGCCAAGCTGGCTTCTAAAAAGCGGGGCGTACTCAATAAGGTGCGACGGTACTTCACGCCGGACCAAAAGCTGCTTCTGTATAAATCGCAGATCAGGTCCTGCTTGGAGTACTGCTCGCACCTGTGGGATGGCTCTGCCAAATACCAGCTTGCGCCTCTGGACTCAATCCAGCGTCGAGCTGTGCGACTAGTGGGTGACCCCGAAGTGTCCTGCGATCTAGAACCACTGCAACACCGTAGGGATGTCGGCTCCCTAAGTGTGTTCTATCGCTTATTCCATGGGGAGTGCTCGGAGGAGCTGTTTAATACGATCGCGCCGTCCCCTTTCCACCTTCGCACCACGCGCACTGGGCAGGGATTGCATCCCTACACGCTGGACTTACCACGGATGCGTACCAATCGATTCTGTAGATCTTTCCTCTACAGAACCGGTAAACTCTGGAACGCCCTCCCTGCCCATATATTTCCCCCCAAGTACAGTCTCGGGTCCTTCAAGAGGGGCGTGAATGGGCACCTGTCAGGCCGGCATGGCATTCGCAACCCCCGCATACGACCGAATGTCCATGGGCGTCGTTAGACACCTTATGGGTGGCTCGGCGCAATATGTCGCGCTGTCAATAAAAAAAAAAAACTGCCAGTCATGCCTGGGATTGTGAGTAGGGTAGATGGGTAGTGCGGAAAATTGAATGAGAGATTTTTTTTTTAGGAGGTTAAAAATAAACAATAAAACATAGATAATAGTAATAACGTAAAACTAAATACATTCGTGACATACATACATACAAGTTCAAAAGTACATACATATACGCAATATAAACAAATACAAATACATATAGACTATTTGTATTTGTAACGGTAAGGTAAAGGCAAGGTAACGTCTCGTGTTCGAGCAAATAAACAATCATGCAGTAAAATGTAGGGATAAGAACAACATGTCAGCCTCGGTAGCTCAGTGGTGCGTTCGGTCGACTGTTAAGCAACCCTAAGCGCGGTCAGCACTTGGAAGGGTGACCGCTCGACCGTTGGGAGGCTCACCGTGGTTTTTTGGTTTTTTGGTTTTTTACCGGATTCCACGTAAAACTGTAAGTCCCTTCTTACCTTACTAGGTGGTAGGGTTTATCCCGCCCGGGTTGGTACCACCGCACTGAATGAAACGTCGGTCGAAACGGCTATGTAAATAGTTCGTGTCTTCCGTCCAGTTCAGTGTATAGCCGAAATGAAATTAAGGGAAGCACTGACATGGCACCTAGTTCACCCGGTGTTATGGGATGTCGCCGTTCCGTAGACACTTCTCACCTCGGCACGTTTCTTCCACAGAGCCGTGCAGTAGGTGAGTCTTCGTGCCTTTTGTTGTTGTTGTTGTTGTTTTGGTTTGGGGTTGGCTCTAGGCCTGCAAACTAATCCCGCTTGGTTGGGGACCTTCATGCAAAACCCCGCAGTCTCCAGCCACCCCAGCCAGCCTATGTCTTCCATGGAAGCCACAAGTCGACCGGGGTGTCTGCAGGCCGCTGTCTTCGTGCCTTGTTGCCTTGATAGTTATCATGTCCGAATACCTTGCTGAGCGTGGTGGTCGGTGTTGTGCCCGTAATTTACCAGAGTTTGTGCAGCGCGTCACTGATTACCCTCCTATAGTTAGTAACTTTCGACACTCGGAACTTGCTGTAATGTATTTCAAAACCCAAAAAAATTTTGAAAAAAAATTATTGTTATGGAAGGAATTTTGATTAGAATATTTTTTTTTTTATTAAGGTTTTTTTTTGTTTTTTTATTGAAACTGACACGGTTGGCTACATCACCTACAACATCCGTGATGTCAGCCCATAACACCGGGTGTACTTGGTGCCACGTCAGTGCTTCCCTTGGGTCGTGCCGGCTACACTGAACTGGACGGAAAACACAAACTATTTACATAGCCGTTTCGACCGACCTTTCATTCAGTGCGGTGGTACCAACCCGGGCGGGTTGAACCCTACCACCGAGTAAGGTAGGAAGGGAAGGGACCTACAGTTTTACCTACATTCTACAAGTGTCAAAAGTTAGTCCAGGTTGTCTTCTCGCCAACTTTAGGTATTTATACTCTACTTTTTCCGATACCTGTTTAGATGAATAAAGATGCTATTTAATTTGGTTTGAATTAACTCCCAAAACCAATGGCTGCCAACGTTGTATGCGTTGTGAGACATTATCCTGTAACAATGAACTATTTTGTCGTTTTAGATCTGTTCAGTGAGAAGTTGCCGCGCAAGAGGAAAGCCGACGATCTATTCTGATACCTGTTTAGATGAATAAAGAATAAAGATGCTATTTAATTTGGTTTGGTTGCCAACTTGTTGTGCGCTTGAGACCAGGCTTTCCACTCCGACCAACTAAACTGACCAATTAGTTGTGCAGAATGGAACTCGATGAAGGCATCTATTCCGATCAAACCAACTAGTTGATTAGATATTTAATTTGGTAAAATTTTATTCCCAACAGATCAACCTGGGGTACTCCGACCAACTAAACTGACCGTACAACGCGGTTGTACCACGGTTCCCGGGTGGGGATTTTTTGACTTCACTATATAGAAAAAAATAATAAACATATGCCCCTGAATTTAGTTATAAAAACGTATTTAAGGCAAAAAAAAAATATAGTTGATCTGTTTCAATTGGTCAGATGGGAACAAATTAATAAAATATTCTTATCGGATCAACCAAAAAGTTGTTTCTTTGGGAAAGAAAAATAGTTGATCCGTTTCAATTGGTCAGTTTAGTTGGTCAGAGTGGAAAACCTGTTTGAGACATTATCCTGTAACAATGAACTATTTTGTCATTTTAGATCTGTTCAGTGAGAAGACGCCGCGCAAGAGGAAAGCCGACGATGACAACAGCGGAGGCAACAAGAGGATGAGGCTCGATAAGAGATTTAAACCAAAATTCAATAAGAATAAGAGTGAAAGTAGACCGGCAAGAAACGGTCAGGAGCAGCGAGGGGCGAAGAAAGTGTTTGGAGGGAAGTTTAACAAGAAAAATCCGTTTCAGAATAGGGAGGGCAACAAGTTCCAGAATAAGAACAGGGATGGAAACAAGTTCCAGAATAAGAACAGGAATGGAAATAAGTTCCCGAATAGAGATGGGAACAAGTTTCAGTATAAAAACAGGGAGGGAAACGAATTTCAGAACAAGAACAGGGATGGAAACAAGTTCCAGAATAAGAACAGGGATGGTAACAAGTTCCAGAATAAGAACAGGGATGGGAAAAGGGGTACACCACAGAGAGATAGTGGAATGAAAAAGGGAAAGAATAAGAAATGATTTAAATTTAAGGTTAATAGTAAGGAAAATGGACATAAAAATGTTATTAATATAAGGAAATTTAACATACCTAGATGTTGGAAATATCTTCTCGCATCTTTTGACAAAACTCATCAATGTTGTATTACTGCAGTTGGTTCTTAGTTTGCAAACAATGTGCCATCACAGAGATGGCATTAACCTCTGTTCCTAAAATCAAGAATGGTTCATCTGACATTTTGGTACAAATTAAAAACAAATTTGTGTAATTAAAATGGAACCATTTTATTTATTTATACCTTTTCGGTAAATTCAATGTTGAATAGGTAAATTAAACAATAATTGTATTAACTAATATTTCAAACAAAATTGTACAAAAATACATAGATTTTCAAAAACTGGTAATGTTACTAAATAAAGTCCTAAAAGAAATTAGACATAAAAATGTTTTCATTATTTTTAGCACAATTTATAACACTTGAAACACTTACACACTAAAAAGGGGTTTACTTAACAAAGTTAGCTTTGCGCTTTAACATATTAAAAAAAATAATGCTTATTCAATATAATCAACCATTCGGACACTCAACCCTTTATTCAGTTACACTTGCATCAGCGACAAACTGTCACTTTTTATTGCATGCATATACCGTACACCGGTACACGGTGTACGGTATACCACATGCTATCGGTGACACTTGGTTCGGGTCTCTCGCCCTATAATATGGTTGAGGGAGGCGATGGCTGGACCAGGTGTGGTGCTCGTGAACGCGTGCTGTTTGTGGAGACAGGCCTGCTTCATGCGGCAGTGTGGTGGGTATATAACTTCATATAATTTTATTTCAGATTAGATTGTTTTTTCACTTGTCATGAATTGCTGCAATCTGTCATAAATTTTGCAGTATGTATTCTTTGGATGATGAGTAAAAGAGTAATTAGAGATGGTAGGTGATAGCCTAGCACATGCGTGTCTATGTAGCGGCAATCATTTTTGTAAAGTAGACTACGTGCACATTAAAAAAATTGCCAGAGAAGTTGCTTGCCAGTTCTTCGCTGTGACACTCGAACTGACTGAATGTTACAATGTAAATATGACAAATCTCATGTGTACTGCCAAGAGATGATAAATAAACAATAAACCATATCCAGTCCGTATGGAAATAAAGCTGTTCTACAGGTACTATCACGGACGCTGCTCGGAGGAACTGGCATCCCTTATTTATTCCTTGCCATCCAACCTATCTGTTAGAAACTTAACACCTTTTTGTTGTTGACATTGGGCTTTTGAGAACTCATCAATTATCAAAATCACTTGTTTGTCGCACCGCTAGGGTGTGGAACGGTTTTCCGGCGAGTGTGTTACTTTCTGGCGTCTTCAAACGTTGTATTAACAAGCTAGACTGCACTATCAATAGTCCGCAAATCTGCTGGTATGGTGTCTCGCCAAGCGTGGTTTCGCGAGCTGATGTGGATATGGCTATGTCGAGCATCTCCGGTTCCTCGGCACAGCCACCCATACTGGTTTAAATAAAATAAACCAAATTACTGCAAAGGGTCGGCTCAAGTTTTGTCGCTGATCGTCATCCCACCAGATTCTTTGATGCTCACTAACTAATCTCTTAGGGTGAGGTCAAACGAGCGTAATTTTGTGAGTCGCGTATTTTGAATCGCGTAATTTACGTTCAACTGAAATTCCGTCGGGCCGCCAGACGGGAGGTATTTTATTCAGTTAAGTGTTTATGTCATCGAGTGCAATGGAACCGTTAAAATTGATGTTGCATCAATAATTTTTTCCTTATCCTAACATTTCGCGTCGACTCTCACGAATCCAAACTGACCGCTTCTTCCTCCGAAATTTGGTCGTAACTTTAGTCGGCAGACAACTGATTTTGCGTCTCCGTGTGGCACATATGACATTTATACGAAACAGAACGCAGCGTAAATTACGCGACTTGAAATACGCAACTCACAACTCACAAAATTGCGCTTGTTTCGTCTCAGCGTCACTCCTCAACATAATGCTCCCGCGGGCTCAGATGAGGAAGACAATATCGTCCGCGAGCATGACCTGGTTGTCGTGCGTCATCTTGGTGAGCGCGGCGTTGACCTCGGCCTTGCCGAACGTCTGGTGGGCGTGCTGCTCGTTGAGGTACGCCTCGATGCGGTGCAGCGGCAGAGAGTTGGCTCGCTCCTCGCGGAACAACTGGTTCAGCGACGTCTTGAACTGCGCCAGCCTGCGGAGGATTACATTTTCGTTGCAAATGTATACTCGAAGCACTCGGTCTCTGCAGCCGAGAGGAGCATCGACAACGAGGAGATCTTATTGAAAATTAGGGGTGTAACGATACCGATACCGATATATCGGTCCACCGGTATTGCCGCTCCGTCGCAGAGTTTAAGCAGACTATTTCATGTGGAAGGTTGTACCAGACATTTATAACTCTATTTGTCAAAAAGTGCTTTCTGTAATTTTTGTGAATATTACTTTGTGAAATGAATGATACTTAATTACAACTTTGATTGCTTGATAATAACTCATTCATAATAATAAATATTTTCTTAGAATTTTGATTGACATTTTTATTTAGGTTCTTAATTTTTACACTTTCCATCCCAAGGTTGAGTCTCTGTTAAATGTAGGTAAGTATTATGCATAATAAAGACATACAAACATCCAAGGTACATACTTCATTATTTATTTCTATATTTGATTTATTTTCTAAGCCAGCAATATCGGTTGTTGTTGTTGTTGTTGTTTTGGTTTGGAGTTGGCTCTAGGCCTGCAAACTAATCCCGCTTGGTTGGGGACCTTCGTGCAAAACCCCGCAGTCTCCTGCTACCCCAGCCAGCCTATGTCTTCCATGAAAGCCACAAGTTGATCGGGGTGTCTGCAGGCCGCTTATCCCTTAGTCGCCTTTTACGACATGCACGGGGAGAGATGCAGTGGGACTATTCTTATTAAGTACCGACCCCACACAGTACTACTCATCAATATCGGTATTGGTATCGCTGATTATTTACTACAAAATCGGTATCGTATCGGCAAATTCATGTATCGTTACATCCCTATTGAAAATGTACAAAATACTCAATGACTACTATGACTTAACAAATCTCAAAATAATTTTTACAAAAAATACCAATCTTAGAGGGCACAGCTTAAAGCTAAACCGCTCAGCATTTAATTCTAACCCAAGGAAACACTTCTTGGTGAACACAGTTGTGGACTAATGGAACGAACTATCACAGGAGGTCACAAGTGTTAAAAGCGGATTTAAAAACCAGCTAAGCCGCGTCTCCTGCGCATGTTTTTTCGAAACATTACACAAAAACATTGGTTTTTATACAAATGTGTATGGCGACTCCCCAATGTTTCGATGTTTTTGTGTAATGTTTCGAAAAAAAAAACATTTGCAGGAGACGCGGTTTTAGAAACATCTACAAGTGCACTCATAAATTCAAAAACAGTATACATGCACCAGCTGTCAGCTGTCAGTGTTTAAAATAAATACATAAATCTAAAAGGAAAAATATTTTTTTTATTGAAAGCACGTCATGTGGTGCATACAAAAATATTACCGTTCGGTAGTAATTGGGCCCGTGGCAGCGCTGGAAGCTGTAGATTCCGGCACAGTCTGGTCCCGCTGAGCGCTCGGCTCGGAGGAGCGGGTGACCCGAGGTGCTATGTCCATGTCTTCATCCGATGAGAACTCGTAAGGGTCCGCGGTGCCGTCCTTGGAGAAGACAACTTCCACACGTTAGTTGTGTATCGAGCTATTCGGAAAACAGTCAGTCAGTGTATATGTGTTCACTGCTCCGGGGTTTTGCACGCAGGTCCCCAACCAAGCGGGATTAGTTTGCAGGCCTAGAGCCAACCCCAATTCAAACAACATGTGTTCACTGCTGGACATATGCCTCTCCAATTTTCCTACAGTCCTCCCGAAAGACTAGGGGGTAAGTAATTATTATTATTAGCCTTAGGTTCAAAATTATTATTGGGAAAAATTTATTGAAAAAAAAAATTGCATTACCGACTGGGTTGCCACCACCGTACTGGGCGAAAGATTATATAGCAGCCTCTATGTCTCCTCTAGTTCATTACAGCCGAAAATTCATTCATTTCATTAGTAAGGGGCAAGGGAAGGGACCTACAGTTTTACACCGGTTCCGAACGGTGAAGCAGCAGGTGTAGGTATGCACGTAAATTTTTTCTCATTGGTACACGCCGACCGGATTCGAACCTCGAACCTCTCGCATGAGAAGCCGATGCCTAAATCACTTTGCCACTTGGTATGCATGTGTGTGTACGTACGGTGCGTCGCGTCCGCTTGGCGCGCGGTCTCGGCTCGCTGTCGGAGCCATCGTCCTCGTCGCCGGAGGACGCCCTCCGCTTCCTGCGCTTCTCCTTGGTCAGCACCTGCGGTACAATTATTATAATTATTTGTTAATGAACTAGCAGCTTAATATGCTGATGTATTCTTTTTTTTTTAATCTTAATTTAAGTTTAGGGCTTCAGCCGTATCGGGATAATATGTCAGCCCCATGGTGACTTTCAAGTTGATATAGTTCAGAAATTAATTAAACATCCCTCAAAGTGAGAGAACTTTTAAAGAATTTTATAAATTCTTGAGAGTGTGCGGAGAGTGGATCACCCAGTGCACAATGTATAGCACATACCACACATTGTGCACTGGGTGATCCACTCTCTATGATGATCACTGGTGTTGCTATTTGTTATATTTCATCGTTTTTTGAATACTTATCAAGTCTATTTTTGAATGTGTTTATTGTGGGTGCTTCAATAACTACCTCGGGCAGTTTATTCCAGCTGTTTACGATTCTGTTAGTCAGGAAGTTCCCCGCGTCCTAGTCAACGCAGACTAGCTGACGAGCTTGATGCGAGCCGAAACGTGAAGCATGCGCGGAAAATTTAGAGTGGCCACTCGCTAGTCCCGACCTTGATTAACGCCCTCCTCTACTACCGATGGGCCCGGATATGTTAGGTGAAGCCATCGCAAGCTGAGTTCCACACCTTCTTTCTTGTGTGCTTCTGCCCGGGCAGTTGGAGCCAGTGCTGCTTGCTATGGTTGTGTGCCCAGGAGAGTGTTTCTTGCCGGTATGTGCTTTTTGGTATTCCAAGTATCGGCTCTGGGACCGATGTGTGGATTTTCAGCTCCATCCGTTGATAAAACAATTTGCGTACCTTCTTGAAGTAAGCGTACTGCACGAGCTCGATGGCGACCTGAGCGTCGTCCTGCGTGATCTTGACGCTGAGCCGCGCCTTCGCGTGCGCCGTCGACAGCCGGATCAGCGTCTCCAGCGTGCGCGCCGTCACGGGCTGCGTCTGTACGTCACGTCACGTCACGTAGCTATTAATTTTTTTTTATTCTATAAGTTTGCCAGGTGCCGGGCGGCGGGTGGCCGAGTGGTTTGGGCATCAGCTTCTCATGCGAGGGGTCCTAGGTTCGAATCCAGTCGGCGAAAAAATTTACGTGCATACCTACACCTGCTGCTTCACCGTTCGGAACCGGTGTAAGACTGTAGGTACCTTCCCTCGCCCCTTACTAGGTGGTAGGCTCACATTGTAGCCGACTGGGTTGGTACCACCCGTATAGCAGCCTCGGCTGTGTTCTCCTCTAGTCCAGTATAGCCAGCAATCCAGGGAAGTCTCCGGTATGGCACCTACCTTCTCGGAGGTGATATTGGCTGGTCGGAGCATGCGCTTTGGCCCCTCCGACTCAGCCACACATACCGGATTACATAAAAAAAAAAAGGTGTTAGGCTAGCAATTCCCTCTGTTCGTGCCGGCTACGCAGAACTGGGTGTAAAATACAGACAATTTTTCACAGCCGCTTAGACGGATCATTTAGTATGGCAGTACCATGGATTCGGATCCTATCTATACCAGTAAACTACGGGAAGGGAGATAGAGTCTCAACTTTTCTTTAACCCACCACCCCCGCCAATTGGGACTACGACATCAAGTACGTCGGCGGAAAGCAGTGGTTTCGTACAGCTGAAGGCCGGGAGACTGGAGGAAATTGGAGAGGCTTATGTGCAGCAGTTTACGCATACACGCTGACTGACTGATTGTCCACCTTTTTTTTAAATGTAAACCAGCATGGGTGGCAGTGCCGAGAAATCAATAGTGCAGTCGACAGAGCCAAAATCACCTCTCCTCGCGAAACCACCCTCAGATAGGTGCCATGTCAGCAGATTTGCGGACTGTTGCTAGGTTGTCTAGTACGCAACGTCCTACGCCGCTGGCTAGAACGATAAAAAAGCTATGGACCCCGAACCCTATCCTCGCCAGCGTAACACAATATAAGTAAAAGCATACTTGTTTCATTGGACGGTCGCACGCTGGCCCGTCAGTCTGTCATCGGCCGCGTTTGCAAAAACCTGTTTAAAATGCCCGCATGCTCTGTGTTTACGTGTAAAAACACTAAATCCAAGTTTAGTGTGCACAATAGTGGAATATCTTATCATCGGTAAGTACACTCTGCTCCCCGCAACTCAGCGACGCTAGTTCTCATACAAGCATTTGACAGTCCGGCGTCCATAGCTTCTTTTATCATTCTAGGCCGCTGGGGTAGACGGGCGCTCCATTCGAGCGTCCATCTACCCCAGCGGCTGTCCTCGAACAACGGAGTTGTGCAATCGGTCGGCTCTCGCTCACCCTGGCGACGCCGCTCTCCATCATGTCCTGGTTCCTCAGCTTGGTGTACTCGTCTGCGATTGCCTCGGAGGCCTCCTCCGTCAGCTTGGGCTTCATGCAGCGCGCCACGTGGATGTACTTCTTCATGAACAGTATGCTGAGGAACTGGTCCTTCTTGGAGCGAGTGCTGCCGTGCAGGAGAGCGTCGTACTTCTCGAAGACACTTTCGCTTGCAGCCTGTTGGTTGACATTTAGAATTATTAATTGATATTAAGAATCTAGGGCTGCCACGATCGACGCTAAGCTACATACATGGAGAGAGCTACGAAAACGTCAGTGGAAGCATCCTACAGATTAACAATCAATAGCGACAGTCGACTCTCTGCACCACTGAGCTATCGAGGCTGACATTGGACTTCTTTAAGTGTGTTTTTTTTTTTTTTTTTTATGGAAACTGACACGGTTGGCTACATCACCTACAACGTCCGTGATGTCAGCCCATAGCACCGGGTGAACTAGGTGCCATGTCAGTGCTTCCCCCTTTGATCGTGCCGGCTACACTGAACTGGTCTGAAAACACAAACTATTTACATAGCCGTTTTTGACCGACGTTTCATTCAGTGCGGTGGTACCAACCCGGGCGGGTTAAACCCTACCACCAAGTAAGATTAGGAGGGAAGGGACCTACAGTTTTACGAGGAATCCGAACCTCGGTCAGCCTCCAACGGTCAGCGGTCACCCATCCAAGGACTGACCGCACCCAGCGTTGCTTAACATTCAATAGCGACAGTTGACTGTCTGCACCACTGAGCTATCGAGGCTGACATTAATGTGTGTTATGAAAATGGGCAGTAAACTAAAAAAAAAACCTCATCATCACCGCATACAAATTATTTGTATGTAGGTATTGTATGTGAAAATTGGATTTGGAGTTGAGCTATAAAAATTTGAGAGATCGCAATAGATGTTCCTAGGTCGTAGTGACAACAGGGCTCAGGGGCCCTAACTCTCACAATTTAAATCATAAATCATAATCATTGTACCGTGTGGAGCCGGTACTTAAAAAGAATAGCCCCGCTGCATCTCTTCCCGTGCAAGCAAGTAAGCAAGTTGTGTATAGATGCAAATTATAAGATAGCATCATTTTAAGTTTTTGAAAATAATTTAGATCAACATCAGTAATCAAATAAAAACAATTAACAAAGCATTGAAACGTCACCTCTTTTTCATCGTGGTCTGGATTGTTTGTGGACAGCATCTCCACCGAGGAACCCATCGGCAGCACCTCGCCATCTTGTTCTTTCGGATTTCTGCACACAACCGCAGTTTCAAAAACCAATGAGCAACTTTCAAGCACAAATAAAAAGTATAACAAAATAAAATAGGTCGGGGTGTTATGCATTATACACGGTATTGCAGTTGCCCCCGTAATATTTTTAACTAACATAAGGGGGTTATTCTATTTATGTGAAACTAAACAACTTCTGTATTTTTTTTTTCTTCAAATTGAAAAGTCGTAGAACAAAAGTTGTTCTATTTCACGTACAACACCGTGTATAACCTTGGAAGTAAACAGTTAACAAAAAAAATATTAACACCTATAGTAAATTTAACATGGTTGTAATTGTTACAAAATGTCCTACAAAGTTATCTATACAAACACAACAAAGTAATGACCAAAAACACCAGAAACATTTTATATTTGCGGCGGCGCGCTAAATTCGCGCGTGAACCTGCGTGCGACACCAAGTCTCGAAAACAACTGAAGAGTTCTAGTATTTTTTGTTTCTGGTTGGCGACAGGGTGATTCAGATCAAGTACGGCATATCTTCATAGAGGGCATATATTCCTGAATGCTTTAATATTTGTTAGGATATTCGACACATATTACATTTCAAAAGATACAGCCCTTTAAAAGTAGGACAGACAGACGGACAAACGGACGGCGGAAGGTGCAGGCTTAGTAACCGTGTGGGGCCGGTACTTTAAAAGAATAGCCTCACTGCATCTCTCCCCGCGTATGTTGTAAAAGGTGACTAGGTGGTAGGGTTTAACCCGCCCGGGTTGGTACCACCGGACTGCATGAAACGTCGGTCGAAACGGCTATGTAAATAGTTTGTGTTTCCCGTCCAGTTCAGTGTAGCCGGCACGACCAAAGGGAAGCACTGACATGGCACCACTTCACCCGGTGTTATGGGCTGACATCACGGATGTTGTAGGTGAGGTAGCCAACCGTGTCAGGTTCCATAAAAAAAAATAGATTGCTCTACGGATATGGAAACCCAAAAAAAAAAGATTTTACATTGAAAGGCTTGAAGCGTACCTGTATCTATGCATGCGGACAACATGCTCGGATATCAAGTTGTCCTGGTCCGCGTCCGCGACGTCCAGCATCACGAACAGCAGATCGAACCGCGAGAGCAGAGAGTCCTGCAGCCCGATGTTCTCCATGGGCGTTTTGTACTGGTCGTACTGAAACAGTTGTCATACATAAACATCCCCTGATCATCCCGTGCTAATACTGTAATATATTGTCAGCCTCGGTAGCTCAGTGGTGCGGTCGGTCGACTGTTGTTAAGCACACCTGGGCGCGGTCAGTACTTGGATGGGTGACCGCTCGACCGTTGCAGGCTGACCGCGGTTCGGATTCCACGTAACGCTGTAGGTCCCTTCCCTTCTTACCTTACTAGGGTGGTAGGGTTTACCCCGCTTGGCTTGATACCGATGGGGTAGACGGGTGCTCGAATGGAGGCCACGTACAAGCAAACGTAGCGTGGGACGCCCCCGGCTAGGTGGACTGATGACCTAAAAAAGGTAGCTGGGAGTGGATAGATGAGAAGAGCGGAAGACCGCGTGTGGTGGCGTGCCTTGGGAGAGGCCTATGTCCAGCAGTGGCCCGATAGAGGCTGATGATGATGATGTGGACCACCGCATTGAATTAAACGTCGGTCGAAATGGCTATGTAAATAATTTGTGTTTTGAGTCCAGTTCAGTGTAGCGTGCAGTGGAGCGACAAAAGGGAAGCACTGACACGGCACCTAGTTCACCAAGGCGTTATGGGCTGACATCACGGATGTAGTAGAGGTGATGTAGCCAACCGTGTCAGTTTCCATAAAAAAAAACCATTGAAACTCACCCTCCCGTAGACGGGATTAGCGGCGGCCAACACGGAACACCTAGCGTTGAGCGTCGCGTGGACGCCCGCCTTAGCGATAGTGACGCGCCCTTGCTCCATCACCTCGTGTATAGCGGTGCGATCCATATCGGACATCTTGTCGAACTCGTCGATGCATACGACGCCGCGGTCGGCTAACACCATCGCGCCGGCTTCTAGTCTGCAATATATAGATAGGCAAATGTACAAGGAAAGTTTACCAAAACACTTCCTGACTAACAGAATCGTAAACAGCTGGAATAAACTGCCCGAGGTAGTTAATGAAGCACCCACAATAAACACATTCAAAAATAGGCTTGACAAGTATTTTCCCTTGCCCCTTACTAGGTGGTAGGCTCAATTTGTAGCCAACTGGGTTGATACCATCGTACTGGATGTAAGATGGTCGCATAGCAGCCACGGTTGTATTCTCCTCTAGTCCAGTATAGCCAGCAATCCAGGGAAGTCTCCGGTATGGCACCTACCTTCTCGGAGGTGATATTGGCTGGTCGGAGCATGCGCTTTGGCCCCTCCAACTCACCCCACCGGACCGGATTACAAAAAAAAAAAAATTATTCAAAAATCGAAGAAATATAACAAATAGTGCTCATAAACCAGTGCTCGTCATAGACATGAACACATCAGCATATTAAGCTCCTAGTT
Source organism: Nematopogon swammerdamellus (assembly GCA_946902875.1). Classification (NCBI taxonomy): domain Eukaryota; kingdom Metazoa; phylum Arthropoda; class Insecta; order Lepidoptera; family Adelidae; genus Nematopogon; species Nematopogon swammerdamellus. The sequence continues at coordinate 3,638,199 of OX336344.1, forward strand.
CATTAACAAATAATAATAATTTCGAGTCTAGTACCATCACCTATCGCTCGTAGCTTGCCTCGCGTCGTCTCGGAGAGCTCCGTAGCCACGGCCTGCACCTGCCGGCACGCTTGGAGGCCTGTCTCCCGCCGCCGGCGATAATGCCGATTTTGTTTTTATACGTTTATATTAATTTTGTATATCCCCGACCCGAGTAACCTAGTTACATGGGGGAAATCTACAAATAGACTATGCCCGTCATGTAAGGAGTTCGTAGGCACGGCCAAACATTTGTTACGCGGATGCAAAATACTACTTGAGCGCCCAGTATTCCTACCGTTATGATAAAGTCCTCCAAATCATCAGAGAGGCCATCAACCTGTCAATTGCACGGACCAGGAAAGGGCACACCAGTAGCGGCTTCCAGAAGGTCAACTTTGTGAAACCTGGAGCCAATAAGCTGCCCAAAGATAGGACTAAACCTTCTTCAATTTTGAGAGCAGCAAAGGATTGGGAATTGTTGATGGACACACATGAGAAGCATTACCAAATGCCTTCGGAAATCTGTACCACAGCATTAAGACCGGATATACTCATATTCTCAAAAGCGACAAAGCATGTAGTACTTGTTGAACTTACAGTTCCATGGGAAAGTAACATACCGAAGGAGCACAACATCAAACTTAACAAGTACTGCAACTTAGTAGACCGGATTGTGAGAAACGGATTCAAGACTGATCTCTTCGCTGTGGAAGTCGGAGCAAGAGGACTGACTACCAGCGAAGTCGCTCTACAGTCTCTTCAAGAATCTAGGGCTCCCAAGATCGACGCTAAGCTCATATATGGAGAGAGCTTCGAAAACGTCACTGGAAGCATCCTACAGAATATGGATAGGTAGAGAGAGGGAGGTCGAGAGCGGGACTGGTGGTTTCCCCGCGTCCTAGTCAACGCAGACTAGCTGACGAGGGCTCTAAGCGAGCCGAAACGTGAAGCATGCGCGGGAAATTTAGAGTGGCCACTCGCTAGTCCCGGCCTCGATTAATACCCTCCTCTACTGCCGATGGGCCCGGATATGTTCGGTGAAGCCATCGCAAGCTTAGATCCACACCTTCCTTATATTGAATAATGTATAAATAATTAATATAAATACTATATAATGAAAATGTGATAATAAAGGAATAACATAATAATCCCTTGGCAGCTAAAAACATTGCCCTACGAAGACTGAACGCCATTAAACTACCAACTCTGCAACAAAGACAGATCTGGGGCGATTTGATTGAGGTGTATAAAATGCTTAAATTCCCAAATTTCCAAATTCCAAATTCAATTTTTTTTTAATGTTGAGAATGTTAGTAACAATTTCATTTTCTTAAGTCTAGGTTAGTGTCACAAAATGTTTAGAAAAGAAAGAGGAGAAGAGAATGCCTGGAATGATCATTAAGAATACTCAGTTACAGAAAAGTGTTATCTTTCAAGCGAGCAGCCTCACCTCCTCTCTCCGGTTTCCTGGTCCGTGGTGACAGCAGCGGTGAGACCGACCCCTGAGGAGCCCCGCCCCGTGGTGGTGATTGCCCTCGGGGCTGTCATCAGAACGTACCGCAGCAGCTGAGACTTGGCCACCGACGGGTCTCCTATCAAAAGAATGTTGATGTCTCTGTGGGTTGGAGAAAGCAATTATAACGCTGGAGTGCATATTATCGTGTGACCTACTTGTGGCAAAGTATGAAATTCTAGGGCTAGATTTAAATTCAGCTGTGAACCTATTGAAGTTATCCCCCTTAGCGAATTTTCTGAGACCCAAGTACCCCTGAGCAAAATGTTTAAATAATACAATTTTCATATGGTTTTTCGTATGGTAAATAGATTCCAGTCAACCATTCATCAGTGGAGATATTTTCACAAATAAGATAAGTGGACCTTCTCTTTACTAAGATTGTAGAGGTAAACATGGCCGTCAAGTACCCCTTAGGGGGTACGCGTACCACTATTTGGGAACTGCTGGTCTACTACATTCAGTGTAGGCTTTCTTTAGTCCCTTTTTTTGTTTGTGCATTTTTGCATGATTTCGTGTAGCAGGATTATCCTCTCTAATCTTAAGATTATCTCGCAAAAATTGATAATCTCTTCTTTTGTATCTGTGAGGTCCTAAGATTAGAGCAATGAAAGGATAATCATGGTACTGGGTCCTAGTGTATGTGTACAGAATATGGATTGGTAGAATGAGGGAGGTCGAGATTGGGACTGGTGGTTCCCCTCGTCCTAGTCATCTCAGACTAGCTGAAGAGGGCTTGATACGAGCCGAAACTTAACGCATGCTGGAGACCTACACAGAGTGGCCACTGGCTAGTCCTGACCTCGATTGACACCCTCCTCTACTGCCAATGGGCCCGGATATGTTCGGTGAAGTCATCGCAAGCTCAGTTCAATACAATTTATTATATCTTCGCAAATATTTAACAAGAAATTAACACATAAATGCAGGTACTTGAGGTGTAAAGGCGGACTAATCCCTTGAAGATATTTCTTCCAGCTCATCTTAAGATATGTGAAATGTATAAAGAATGAATATATGGACAGTGTGTAGGGACCATTTGGATACCGGGTGGCTAAGCTCAAGTGGCAGTGGGCTGGACACGTCAGCCGAAGAGACGACGATCGTTAGAGTAACTGTGTCCTACACTGGCGGCCGTGGACAGGAAAACAGAGTGTGGGAAGACCAGGTAGTCGAAGCCAGAAGCCAGGTAGGACGACGACATCAAGTGCGTCGGCGGAAAGCAGTGGTTCCGTACCGCTAAAGGCCGGGAGGACTGGAGGAAAATTGGAGAGGCGTATGTCCAGCAGTGGACGCTTACACGCTGACTGACTGACTGACTGTGTAGGGACCAAAAAAAAAATTTATGACGAACCATACTGAATAAGCATTTGTGTCAAGGTAAATTATTAAATTAATTTTATCCTTCTTACCCTCTTAACCTCGTTCCATTGGGTAGAATCTTCTCCATGCCACCCAACAGAAGACAGAGAATAGCTTTCTTGATGTATTCGTGGCCGTGTATAGAAGGCGCTAGCGACTTGCCCAGCAGATCAAATATATCGGTTTTGGAGCTCTTGGCAAGTCTCTTGCATATACCAATGTCTTCACGTGTTATGAACAAGTCCGAATCCTTTCTCGACAGAGTGATATTGTTGGCAATGAGGATAGTTCTGAAATGATATTTTTAGCACAATATAGCTTAGACCTTGGTGCGATCCTTCCACCGAGTCATGCAGCAGGTGGGTCTTCGTGCCTTACGAAGACGCACTCTATGTACTTGCGCGCGCTAACTACCTACCGCCCGGCAGGCCGCCGGCGGTCTATTTCAGTAGAAATCCGTCGGCCACGCAACTGCGCGCAGCTGCAAAGCAATAATGCACTTTACACTCGATCGTTTAGGTACATTTTCGCACGCAGCGATTGGTGACATGAAGCAGTAGGCTATTAAAGCCAAAGGTATGGAACTTTTTCTATGGAGTGCTGATTCATAGTAATCTTGTCCTAATCGTGTTGTGCAAAACCGACACTCCAAGAGGCTTGCAAGGATTGTACCGTGCCGTGTGGGGCCGGTACTTTATCCTTTATTGTACCGTGTGGGGCCGGTACTTTAAAAGAATAGCCCCACTGCATCTCTCCCCGTGTATGTCGTAAAAGGCGACTAAGGGATATGACTCCCTTCTTATATTACTAGGTGGTAGGGTTTAACCCGCTATCACCGCACTGAATGAAAGGTCGGTCAAAACAGCTATGTAAATAGTTTGTGTTTTCCGTCCAGTTCATTGTAGCCCGCACGATCGAAGGTAAGCACTGACGTGGCACCAAGTTCGTGGTGTTATGGGCTGACATCACGGATGTTGTAGGTGATGTAGCCAACCGTGTCAGTTTCCATAAAAAAAAAGACATTGGCCGCCTGCGGAGCTTCTTCAATGAGCTGGGCCGGATGGTGTAGCAGCCGGAGTGATACGCACAACGCGTTCAAACAGAGCGACCTACATGCGGAAACTGCCCATGTCGCACTGGCAAGCTCGCAAACATAGCATTACAGAGTGGTGGACGACTCGAACCAACTTCCAGAGGAAGTAATAAGCGCACTTAGTACCAACCAATTCAAAAATTGACTAGATAAATATCTAACAAATAAAACATAATCTCAAAAAGAATGCTCCAGAACGATAATAAAAAAAAATCATAAAAAAATCTAAGTTAATGACGAAAAACAACAAATTTTAACTGGATTTAGACGTATCAGCCTAGGCTGCCTGTCTAAAATAAATAAATAAATCAAGAAGAAGATGTCATTGGATGGGTGACCGCTGACCGTTGGAGGCTGACCGAGGTTCGGATTCCTCGTAAAACTGTAGGTCCCTTCCCTACTTGGTGGTAGGGTTCAACCCGCCCGGATTGGTACCACCGCACTGAATGAAACGTCGGTCAAAACGGCTATGTAAATAGTTCGTGTTTTCCGTCCAGTTCAGTGTAGCCGACATGAAATGAAGGGAAGCACTGACTATGTAAACTGGATTTTTTGTTTTTCAGGGTGTGCATTGGGGAGTACCCGGAGGAGCTGTTTAACGCAATCCCGTCGTCCCCTTTCCACCTCCGCACCACACGCACTGGGCAGGGATTGCATCCCTATACGCTGGACTTACCGCGGATGCGTACTAATCGATTCTGCAGATCTTTCCTCTACAGAACCAGTAAACTCTGGAACGCTCTCCCTGCTCATGTCTTTCCCACCAAGTACAGTCTCGGGTCCTCCAAGAGGGGCGTGAATGGGCGCCTGTCAGGCCGGCATGGCATTTGCAACCCCCGCTTACGACCGAATGTCCATGGGCGTCGTTAGACACCTTATGGGTGAGTCGGCGCCATATGTCGCGGTTTCATTAAAAATGGAAGGTGTGGATCTAAGCTTACGATGGCTTCACCGAACATATCCGGGCCCATAGGCAGTAGAGGAGGGTATTAATCGAGGTCGGGACTAGCGAGTGGCCACTCTAAATTTCCCGCGCATGCTTCACGTTTCGGCTCGCTTCAAGCCCTCGTCAGCTAGTCTGCGTTGACTAGGACGCGGGGAAACCACCAGTCCCGCTCTCGACCTCCCTCTCTCTACCTATCCATATTCTGTAGGATGCTTCCAGTGACGTTTTCGAAGCTCTCTCCATATATGAGCTTAGCGTCGATCTTGGGAGCCCTAGATTCTTGAAGAGACTGTAGAGCGACTTCGCTGGTAGTCCTCTTGCTCCGACTTCCACAGCGAAGAGATCAGTCTTGAATCCGTTTCTCACAATCCGGTCTACTAAGTTGCAGTACTTGTTAAGTTTGATGTTGTGGTCCTTCGGTATGTTACTTTCCCATGGAACTGTAAGTTCAACAAGTACTACATGCTTTGTCGCTTTTGAGAATATGAGTATATCCGGTCTTAATGCTGTGGTACAGATTTCCGAAGGCATTTGGTAATGCTTCTCATGTGTGTCCATCAACAATTCCCAATCCTTTGCTGCTCCCAAAATTGAAGAAGGTTTAGTCCTATCTTTGGGCAGCTTATTGGCTCCAGGTTTCACAAAGTTGACCTTCTGGAAGCCGCTACTGGTTTGCCCTTTCCTGGTCCGTGCAATTGGCAGGTTGATGGCCTCTCTGATGATTTGGAGGACTTTATCATGACGGTAGGAATACTGGCCTCGCTCAAGTAGTATTTTGCATCCGCATAACAAATGTTTGGCCGTGCCTACGAACTCCTTACATGACGGGCATAGTCTATTTGTAGATTTCCCCCATCTAACTAGGTTACTCGGGTCGGGGAGAGTAAGCTGGAATGCATTTAAGTAGAACTTAAGCAGCTCAGGGGACCAGTTGTATATTATGGATTTCCACTTCAATGCAGGAGGGATGCAGAAGTCACCCACTGTAAGCCAATCATTCTGCATTTCTAGGTTTAAGGCGTGAAGTTTGAAGCCTTGTTCCATGTCCTCCTGAGCAAAACCTTTCAGTATTTCTTTATCAGACTTTGCTGTTTCTATGCCCAATCCAGATCTATTGGTGCGTGTACCAACTTGGAATGATTTGTAGAAGTCGAGTCTCGATTCCAGTTCATCTGATAGTGATGTGTTGGGTAAGGCTTGAATAGCGCTATCATTGGAGTCTTTGAGTATACATTGTTTGGCTATTCTCGCCTTTTGATAAAATATCGACGGTTTCTTAATGTTCAGTCCAAAGTTATTGTGAGATCTGTATAGCGTTGACGAGTCAGCCGGGTGAGCCAGTCCAAACCATGATTTCAGGAATCTGGTCACATACGAGTCTAATTTAGCCAGGTTTTGCTTTGTGAAGTCGTAGACGAGAAATGGCCATGAAAGTTTTGATGTCAGGTAGTTATCGTAAATCCATGCCTTTTGTGTACCCAGGAGGGGAAGTTTGTCAGTTTGGCGGAGGCTCTCTTCGAAAAGTTGGACAATATCATCAGTAGGATGCTCCTTTCCTCTGCTGGTGATCCTTTTGCCCAAGAATTTAAAAGGAGCTTCATCAGCCACGGTTGCGATTGGTTTTCCAGCTACTGTCAGACCTGGATTGCTCGAGGTAAACTTTGAACCTTTCCTGGTTAAGCTCAAACAGTAGCACTTCGCTGGTTTTATCTTCATCCCTTTGGTCCATTCACAATAGTCATCCACCACCTTAAGAAGCGCCTGATTTTGTTTTGGATTGCGGGTTAACAGCGTAATATCATCCGCAAATGCCAGGATGGCCGCCATATATGTGTCTCCATATTTGGACCTGTATCCCCATTTGTTTTCTTTTACGACAAGCGTATCAATTAGAATGTTGATAACAATGTTAAATGTGACAGGAGAGAGGCAGCAACCCTGGAAAAGTCCTATGCCGTAACGAATTTCTGGTGTCTTCTCCGTTTCGCCTTTTACTTGTATTACAAAGGAAAGTTTTTTGTAGGAGTACTTTGTAGGAGGCTATTATATTACAGATCAGAGGTGGCACATTATACCACTCTAGCGCCTTTAATAGTAACTCATGGCGCACCGAACCGAAGGCGTTTTCAAAGTCTAACCACGTGGCAGTTAATTGTCTCTCATTCTTCCTTGCATCTCTAAGACATTCAGTCAGCAAAGAATTATGTTCGAGGCACCCTGCAACTCTTGGGAGAAAACCTTTCTGGTACTTCTTCGGTAAGTAGTCGTTGGTACACATGTGTTTGAGTAGTCTGGCCTGTATAATGGAGAAGAATATTTTCGAAATTGTGTTCGTAAGGGCTATAGGTCTAATATCCTTGGGATCAGTAACTTCTTTCTTTTTTGGTAAAAGAACAAACACGGCTTTACCAAGACAGTCTGGCACTTCTCTGTTCGTCCAAATTCTTTTGTAGATGTTCAACATGTGTTTCCGCACTGATGGACATTTTTTGTATATGATGTATGGTATGCCATCGGGTCCCGGGGCGGAACTATTTGGTTTCCTTTTTATGTGGTATTCCAGCTCTTCCATCGTCGGTGAATCAGCATCAAATGCTACAGCAGGTTCTTTGGGTTTTGGAGCTGGTGGATCCCTGTAAGTTATATCCGCCTCCGGGGTGGTATATGTGGATTTAAAGTAGTTGAACATCTCGTCCGTACTTAACCTAATTGTACCCTGCTGTTCCTTAAAAGCTTTTTTGGCGAAATAAAAGGGGTTCTTCTCGAAAGCTGCTATATTCTGAGCCTTTCGAAATTCATTGCCAACAACCGTAATTTGCTCAGATACTTTCTGGATGAGTTTTAGGATAGATCTCATCGCTCTGGCTAATTGGTGGCATAGATTTCTGTCTCCTGAGGCTTTAGCCTTCCGTAGCTGCTTTATCAACTCTCTCTTCCTTCTCCTAAGCTTTGCTTTGAAAGTGTTTTCTCTTTCCATTGGGTTGTGGTGATAGCGAACAGGGTACAATTCGGAGAAGTAATTGTAAATTGTTCCCTGGAAGTCATACAGCTGATCTTCGGGACTCTGCCTGCAGCCTGGGAGGTCAAGTCTTTCGGCTAGGCATCGATCATGTTGCTTCCAAGTGGTCTCGGATATGCTCGGTAAGCTTAGTCGGTCTCTGGGCGAAAATGCTTCATGGTGAGAGGAAGGTTGCGCAACACTTTGTGACGTGTGAGGTTGTACTCTGTCAATAGTGTCAGGTGGAGAACTTACAGGCGCTTTCTGCCCTGCTTCACTGTCGCTATGTTTCTCCTTCACGTGCTTTTCTAGCCAGATTTTTAATAATTTAATAATAATATATAATATATATATATATAATATATAATATATATAATAAATAAATAATAATTTAGACGTATCAGGCTAGGGTGCCTGTCTAAAATAAATAAATAAATCAAGAAGAAGATGTCAACCTGAAGGTTCCAGAAGTGAAGTTGGCCTGCTTGGAGGGCAGGCAGCGGTAGTTGCCGACGATGAGCACGCGGTCGCCGGGCTTGCACCGGTCGACCAGGTCGTTGTCGCACACGACGTCCACGCTGCGCGGCAGCTGGCCCGCCGGCGCCTTCTCAGGCATCTCCTGCACCGTCAGCGTCTGGTGGTCCTTGTAGCGAGACAGGCCGTACTCCGTCTCGAGCGCGTTCCCATCCTCATCCTGCGGCAGAGGCGTAGCACAAGGTGTTTTTTTTTATCTTAATTTTTTTTTAAAGCTTTAGCCATTCCTGGCTATGCCAGCCCCATAGTAATTATATTGATATTTTAATGTGCTTCAGCACATTCAATGCCTGTGATTTTACAAAAAAACTTAGTATGAATTCTAACTCCTCCCCCTTAGCTCGCCACAAGGCTTCATGTACTTTAAAAAACAGTTTGAGTCTTGTCAGTTCTTAAGTCTCTCAATAGCTTCTGCCTTAGTTCTCGGTTCCGGACACATTCCAACATATGGAGTAGGTCCTCTTCTATCCCACATGTGTTGCAATAGCACAAGGTGTTGCGAGTGGAAACATGAAATTTAAAATTTTTACATTCATACCTTTAATAAAATGCAACGTCTGCTTTCTGTCTGTATGTCTGTCTGTCCGCTTATAACTCGAAAACCACTGAACCGATTTTAATACAGTTTGCTTCTACAGATAGCTTGGTTCTCCCCATCAATTATAGGCTACTTTTCATCACGTTAAATGGCTTATGAGGTTAGCAGAGAAGTCAAATATGGGAGCGGGCGGATATAAAAAAAACATACAACACGCACTGACAAATGGCTAGAGAATAATAATATTTTTTCCTTATCTGTCCTCTCGGTACATATCAAGTTAGTGGTACCGATGTGTAGCTAAATAATTCTACTTTATACTTTGTCTCTATCAAATAAACACTCCTAAGTGAGATAGAACGAAAAAAATTCTTTTGTTCGGCCCATGCAGCAGACAACGCGGCGGTCGATATCGACCGCTCCATAGTTGACGGTACATAGTGCTCTAGCGGTCGATATCGACCGCTCCACCGTCAACGGGTTAAAACGAGTGGCTAAAGTAAAAAAAAAAAATTGAATGAGCACCCACGAGGATTTCTAAAAAAGTCGGCGCCCCTGCCTCCATTCCTCCTCGCCTTCAGCGGTACGGAGCCGCCGCTTTCCATCGACGTACTTGATGTCGTCATCCCACCTGGCGGGTGATCTTCCCGCACTCCCGTGTTCCCGCTATAAAGCTAGTAAATAAATAAAATGGCAGATTACCTTAGTGGGGTAGACGGCGGACGTGGGGAACGCCTCGAAGGAGGTGAGGTCCGTGTACTTGCGCTCCATCACCTTGTTGGTGGCGGCGCAGTAGTGCACGCTGCGGACGACCTTCGGCCGCACGAGCGACACGCGCGTCACGATTCCCTCCACGCAGATCAGGTTGCCTAGGAACCTGCAACGTTGATTGATGTACTTAAAATCAAATCAAAAAACGTTTATTGCACATATTGTTGTACAGAAGGTAGCACTTAATGCCTATGGCATTTTCCACCAGCCTACCCTTATTTACATATAGAAACAGGGTAGGTGCAACAAGACAAAGTAAACAAAACAAAGTCTTATAAAATAGAAAATAGAAGGACAAAAATGTATATATATATACATTATTTTTTTTTTTAATGGAAACTGACATGGTTGTCTTACATCACCTACAACATCTGTGATGTCAGCCCATAACACCGGGCGAACTTGGTGCCACGTCAGTGCTTCCCTTGGGTCGTGTCGGCTACACTGAACTGGACGGAAAACACAAACTATTTACATAGCCGTTTCGACCGACGTTTCATTCAGTGCGGTGGTACAAACCCAGGCGGGTTAAACCGAACTGGACGGAAAACACAAACTATTTACATAGCCGTTTCGACCGACGTTTCATTCAGTGCGGTGGTACAAACCCGGGCGGGTTAAACGCTACCTACCACCTAGTAATTAAGAAGGGAGTCATATCCCTTAGTCGCCTTTTACAACATACACGGGGAGAGATGCAGTGGGGCTATTCTTTTAAAGTAACGGCCCCATACGGTAATGTAAGAATTGTTTTTTTACCCGACTGCGCGAAGCAAAAAGTAGGGTAATGTTTTTCGAGTGTATGTATGTATGTATGCCTATTTCTATGACACGCGCTGTAGCCTAAACGGCTTAATGGATTTCAACATACGAGGTGTCGTTAGATTTGTCTTCATTGTGGAAGTGCTATAGGCTATAAAATAATTTTTTTTAAATTCAAAGTGGCGGTCGTCATGCGCCATTTTGTCGAACTTTCAAAATAGTTTTTCTATCAAACCCTATCGAGTGGGGTATCGAGAGCTCGAAGATGTGATTAAAAAAAAAATTATAAAACCCGACTGCTAAAAACATTATCTCGTTTTTGCTTCGCGCAGTTGGGTAAAAATATTAAGGAAACAAGAAAAGATCAGTAGAAAATGTGTAGTCGGGATTGTAGTTGGATTCAAATATACAGATAGCCCGACTACAGCATTTTCTACTGATCTTTCCTTGTTTCCTTAATTTTTTTAGCAGTCGGATGTTATAATTTTTTTTTATGTAACTTAAGAGTTTTTTTTTATGTTATAAACTTAGCTCAGTAGGCTTAGTAATAGGCTTCTATTCGGATGCGGAAGGGAAGGTGTGGATCTAAGCTTGCGATGGCTTCGCCGAACATATCCGGGCCCATCGGCAGTAGAGGAGGGTATTAATCGAGGCCGGGACTAGCGAGTGGCCACTCTAAATTTCCCGCGCATGCTTCACGTTTCGGCTCGCTTCAAGCCCTCGTCAGCTAGTCTGCGTTGACTAGGACGCGGGGAAACCACCAGTCCCCCGGTACCGTGTGGGGTCGGTACTTAAAAAGAATAGCCCCACTGCATCTCTCCCCGTGCATGTCGTAAAAGTCGACTAAGGGATAGGGGTTTTGCACGAAGGTCCCCAACCAAGCGGGATTAGTTTGCAGGCCTAGAGCCAACCCCAAATCAACAACAACAACAACAACAACCACCAGTCCCGCTCTCGACCTCCCTCTCTCTATCTATCCATATTCTGTAGGATGCTTCCAGTGACGTTTTCGAAGCTCTCTCCATATATGAGCTTAGCGTCGATCTTGGCAGCCCTAGATTCTTGAAGAGACTGTAGAGCGACTTCGCTGGTAGTCTAATAAGATGTAGTACACACGTAAAACCAAAGTAACATCGGTACAATTAGGTACATGAATTTTTTGGACTAGATCAGAACACAGCTATGAGTGTTATGCGGCCATCATACATCCAGTACGGTGGTACCAACTCAGTCGGCTACAATTTGAGCCTACCACCTAGTAAGGGGTGAGGAACCTACAGATTTACACCGGTTCCGAACGGTGAAACAGCAGGTGTAGGTATGCACGTAAATTTTTCTGTCAGAAAAACTCATTGACCTACACACCAACCGGAATCGAACCTCAGACCTCTCGCAAGAGAAGCAGACGCCCAGACCACTCGGCCACCTAACAAACCTACACAAAACCTACAAACCAAAAAGAAACAAAAAAATAGACTAGATAAATATCTAACTAATAAAACATAATCTCAAAAAGAGTGCTCAAGAACGATAATTAAATTTTAAAAAATCCAAAATAATGACAAAATCAACAAATTTTAACTGGATTTAGATGTATCAGCCTAGGCTGCCTGTCTAAAATAAATAAATAAATAAATAAATAAACCTTACCTGGAAGTAAGCGAGCGCGGCGTAACATGTTTGCTCCCGAAGCTCCCTTCAAACGCGATAAAGAATTCTTCCTGCTCCTTCGCGTACTTAGGATCTATAGATGTGACGAAATCCTTCAACGCACGCTGGAACGCTATTTGCTCCTCGAATGCATTGTTTAGGAGGTTCAACGCCCGTTCCGGTCTCTTACGGCGTAGGTCGTTAATGTTGACAACGAGACGAGACGACTTGTCTCCGATCATCAGGCGCACCTGCTCGTTGTAGATACCTTGGTCTTCCTGCAATGTATATAACTTCATATTATTTCATATGAATTTTTTTTCACTTTGTCATTAATTGCTGCATTCGTCATAAATTTGGCAGTGGCAAACACTTTTGTAAATGTAGACTAAGTGGATGTAATAAAAAAAAATATCCAGCGAAGTTTCTCGTCATTTCTTCTTCGCTGTGATAATCAAACTGGAAAAATGCTAAATATTAATGTTAAATATGACGAATCTGAGTGCAGTGTACTACTGTTTGTTCGTTTGTTTCTTTGCTGCCCAGCCTCTTGGGAAGGCGGGTGGGCCATTCTCCGCACTGAGACCTCTACGAACGTACAACGGACGGACCGTCCGTTGTACGTTGGCGCTCGGGTGGTGCTACTCCAGCCACCCGTGTACTGCTGTATATGAATGATGAATAAAGAATAAAGTATGTAGTCTTTGGATGATGAGTGAACGAGTAATTAGAGATGGTAATTGATAGCACATGCGTGTTTAGATAGCGGCAAACATTTTTGTAAAGTAGACTAAATGCGCATTGAGAAAATTGCCAGTGAAGATTCCTGGCAGTTCTTCTTCGCTGTGATAATCAAACTGGCGGAATGTTACAATGTAAATATTACAAATCTGAGCGCAGTCTGAGCCTAGAGATGATAAATAAACAATAAACAATATTTATGCATTGATTAAGGCTGGCTGCAGCTGAAATCAACATTAGAGCCAGTCTCCAGTTTTTCCAGTCAACCTATTCTTCTTTACCTTATTCACACATAAAATACTTAGAGCTCGTCGGGAACGGAATCCAGCTCAGCTGGTCTCCCGTTGCTCCCAATACACGTAAGCATAAAACTAAATTAAAATAATATCAGCTAGTAACGCTGGGTGCGGTCAGTACTTGAATGGGTGACCACTGACCGTTGGAGGCTGACCGAGGTTCGGATTCCTCGTAAAACTGTAGGTCTAATCTTACTTGGTGGTAGGGTTTAACTCGCTCGGGTTGGTACCACCGCACTGAATGAAACGTCGGTCGAAACGGCTATGTAAATATAGTTTGTGCTTTCCGACCAGTTCAGTGTAGCCGGCACGATCAAAGGGGGAAGCACTGACATAGCACCTAGTTCACCCGGTGTTATGGTCTGACATCACGGACATTGTAGGTGATGTAGGCAACCGTGCCAGTTTCCATAAAAAAAAAAAAATCTGCTATCACAAATTATAATCAACAAGAAAAGAAAACAAAGTATACTTTTTCGAAAATCATAGTGGCTGGGTAGTATTTTTAGCTAAAGTTTTAAACATCATCATTTTTAGGTTAGGTTGGGGAACCTGTTTCGTGCCTGACTTCTCCTCCACCATTATGTATATAGCCGCGGCGCAATGAACACTATATTGAAATTGCGCATTGCCTGCAGATTGTGGGGTATAAATACCGAATATGCGTAAAAAACGGGAAACAAGACACGCCAAAGTTGAGCACATACCTCATCATCTAGAAAATCGAGATACTCCCGCTGTAGGTCACGCAGCCGCTGATCCACATCAGCTTCTTCCATATTGTTAACAGTTGTGGATTAAGAAAAGAAGCAAAATTGCTAGAACACGACCAGCACACCGTACAACATTCGCACGACAACGAAAAACGAAAACGAGCGGGGAACAATTTATTTATTTTGTTTGACTCAGAGCGGTCAAAATTGACAGACCGGACGCCGAATGACAGCAGTTTTAGCGCGAAAATAAGTGCTGCGTTCACTTGCTTCAGTGCAAGGAATTTGTTTTCAGGCGCGGATAAAACACATCGAAAAACGATGTCGGCTGAGCGGCCCCAGTACATAGGGCACACTAAAAGTTTCCGGAATTGGCCACTTACATAAACAATATTTAAAAAGTAATTACATCATTTGAAAATGGAACTCTTTGGCTGTAGAATGCAGTTTGTTTCATCTGACTGTCAATTGTTTTTCCATTGTGGCGCCATTTTAAAAATTGCGTGTCTACATTAACATAAATTTAACCCGGGAAAATTTTCGTAGTATGATTTTCTACGATTTTAAGTGTAATTTGACAGCTCATCAGAGCCTCGCTCGGCTTCAATCTGCTTTTGGCGATGAAGCACCATGCAAGACGACTATTTATTGCTGGTTTGCAGAATTCTAGCGCGGTCGTGTCAATCTCAGTGACGAATCTCGCGATGGTCGCCCGTTCACCACTGTGAACAACAAAAACATCGATGCTGTGCGTCGTATGATCGAAACAGACAGGCATGTGATCTACCATGAGATTCGGGCATCCTTAGACATAGGCATGAGTCAAATACAATCAATCCTACACAAACATTTGGGTGTGAGAAAGCTGTGCTCGCGGTGGATCCCACACAATTTGACCGAGGCTAAAAAAACGCACCGCGTCACTTGGTGCAATGCCATGGTTACCAGATTCAACAAAGGCGCTTCAAATTTGGTGTGGGACATAGTAACAGGTGACAGCACCTTGCGACTTTTTTCTGTTCCCAAAAATTAAGAACCAATTACGCGGTCAACGATTTTCATCACCAGAAGAGGCTGTCGAAGAATATGAAAAACACGTTTCTGAGGTCACCACGGAGGAGTGGCACAAAAGTTTTCAAAATTGGTTTAATCGTATGAAAAAGTGAATTTACGCAAAGGGAGAATATTTTGAGAAACAATAAATTCATTTTTGACCTTTAATAGTATTTTATTCTTATTAATTCCGGAAACTTTTAGTGTGCCCCACGTATTATTATATTCTTTGGCTGAGCGTATGTGTGTGGGCAGCGCGCTCGGTGGGTGTGCTGCAAATCAAAATAATTTTTGAGCTCCTCGCGATTATGAGAAAAGTGTATACTACGAAAGAGACGAGGCAGTATGGTAAATAATAACCTTTGCCAATCCCGAAAAGGGGCAACTGTAATGCCGGCACTTCACTTGGCTTAGTTAGCTAGCGTATTGATTGTTGCAAACATTTTAGTTTTATCTCGCTCTAAACAAGCCATTAAAGGGAGACGAAAGGGAAATTTTTCCCAAATATTTGTGTGCGTACATAGGGCCGCCGCCGGCCGAGAGTCCGAGACACATAAAATCGGCGTTGCGGCGTGGTTATTTGTTATTAAGAAGACTCGATTCTGCCGATTTTAGGGGCGCGGCGCGCGCCTCAACGCGGTTGTGTTCCGGCCCTTACTGCCAAGTGTGGTGCCAGCATAACAAAAATATGGCGAAAACAAAAATATATATTTATAATAACTATAACAGACAAGGCTGCATGGTCTAATACCTTTGCCTATCCCAAAAAACGGTTAAAAACCACAACAAAAAACTGGCGAAAACAACAACAACAACGACAGTTATTTATTCTCTCTTGGCTTTCGTTCGTTGCTCTTTGGTTTGGAATCCCGTCTGGTGGCCAAATTTGCGATCTAAGGTCTAGTGCTGAGTATGGTGGTTTGATCAGATTTGTTTAGTGGTTGTGCAAAAAATTTAGTGTTTAAATCGATGAAGTAACACGTACTTACACTTTCCCCAAGGATCTGTTAAACAAAATTGGAACCAAATGTGTTTATGCTGCACCCATTCCGTGCGAAGAAGCTGAGACGCTTTCTTCTTCAGAAGAAAACTAATCTCAATTGTAATTTTAGTAATATTATTTTGTATGCAGCCATCTGTCCTGTGATTGCAGTGATAATTATTATTATGTATCAGTGGCGGTTCCCCAGGTGAAGCAAGTGAAGCACCGCCTCACTTAATATCTTGAAAGTAAAGAAAAAAAAAACATTTCAAAATATCAAGAAAGAAAACTTAAAAAAGTCAAGTATATCCGATCCGAACTGATCACAATATTAGCGCGGCGGCGCGGAGGAGGCGGAGGCGGGTGGTGCGACGCGCGCGACGAAATACGTTAAAGATGTGTTAGTGCATCAACACCACCAACACAGCACGCACACACACACAGACGTGACGTGTGACGTGTCACGTACGGCATGGCATATGGTGACTCACCCCGGTCCGGTGCGGCGACGAATCGCTTATGTTTGGTATCGCTTCACCAAGCGTAAAGACAACAGGTTGACCTTGGAGGCTTTGGATGTAGGGAGCAGCTGAGGCTCTGATAAATGGCGCCGGACGAGACATCTATATCCAATTAAAATAATGCAGAGCGAGATGGGGCGATTCACGTTTTCTATAAGTCGGTTTGTTTTACCTCCGTGATTAAGATGGCGAAATTCGCACTAGTTACGGTAAGTTTCATAGCTCAATGGTTTACGCTTCGCTTTTCAATCTAGTGACGTTGGTTCGAATCTCACTTTTGCGAATTCTTTTTTTTTTTTTTTAGGGTTCCGTATCCGGTACGGGACCCTATTACTGCTATTACTAAGCCTACGCCGTCTGTCTGTCTGTCTGTCTGTCCGTCCGTCCGTCTGTCTTTTTTTTTATGTAATCCGGTATGGGTGGCTGAGCCGGAGGGGCCAAAGCGCATGCTCCGACCAGTCAATATCACCTCCGAGAAGGTAGGTGCCATACCGGAGACTTCCCTGGATTGCTGGCTATACTAGACTAGAGGAGAACACAGCCGAGGCTGCTATGCGGCAGCAGCAGGTGTAGGTATGCATACACGTAAATTTTTTCGTCAGAAAAAAACTCATTGTTACACGCCGACCGGATTCGAACCTCGCACCTCTCGCATTTGAAGCCAATGCCCAAACCACTCGGCCACCCGCCGCTTGTCTGTCCGTCCGTCTGTCCGAGGCCTGTATCTCTTGAACCGTAATTTGGTAGCCCGTTGAAATGTTCACAGAAAATGTGTTATTATGGCCGATATAACAAAAAATAATGAAAATAAGAAAAAGTAAAAAACTCACGGGGGTTCCCATAGATGGCGCGCGCGCATACACTTTTTGGTTTAAAAAAGTGTATGCGCGCGCGCCATCTACCAAATAGATGATGAATCATTTTCTAATCGTGACTAACTAATATGAAGTATTTCATAACACGCCATCTAGATGGCGTGGCGTGTTATGAAATTCATCTAGTGGCGCTAGCCGTGACATGGCGATACGGTACCCTCGGTGCGCGATTCCATAGTAGTTTTTGGTTAAGTATTGTTAGGGCCAAAAAAAATTTGGTTTAGGTTTTTCAATTTATCATAAAGTAATAGCAATGTAGGTGGATTTTTTAGTCGCCTCACTAAGATTTATAGGTCAAAGCCGCCACTGTTATGTATACTAAATTGATCTGTTTGGAAATGATCGTATGTACCTACTCTTTTATTTGAAGATCCTGAAAAGGACGTTTGTCTGGTTTTTCATTATTATGAAGACCAGACACAGCCTCAAAAAACCGAAATGTCTGTTACCTCAGAGTTTAGATCAATAAAAGATGATCATGTTTTTATATAATATTTTAATTTTTCAAATTACTCAAGTACTGA
Source organism: Nematopogon swammerdamellus (assembly GCA_946902875.1). Taxonomy (NCBI): domain Eukaryota; kingdom Metazoa; phylum Arthropoda; class Insecta; order Lepidoptera; family Adelidae; genus Nematopogon; species Nematopogon swammerdamellus. Next base: position 3,656,092 of record OX336344.1, read on the forward strand.
CATTGCCTATTTTGACAGTCTGCTTTTTCTACAAATCCATAGATGATATAACATCTAATCATGCCCCTCTTTAATAATTAATGAAACATAACACAAAACTAATGAAACTTAACACAAAAGAAATTGCACTTCCATAGTATCACTAAATCATTAACATAGGTAGTATTTTCTAATATTCTAATATTCACTTTATATAACAAACAACATAAAAAGTAAAAACAAATGCTCATTACTGAAGTGTAATTAATAAGTTATTTATTAAAACGAACTGGAACCTGCTTGGTTCTCACTGAGCGCCTAAGCTCATTTCTATTTTGACTACCTACTCTACTTTCCTGTTCCTCTACAGTAGGAGTGTATTTTTCAGGGCATGCATTTAAGTTTCCTAATGTAGTGCGAATTTCTCATTAATACCAATAAAATACTAAAAAAAACTGTGAATTAAAAACCTATTTCAAAATATATAAAAACCGCCTTAAAAAATGTATGAAATAAAAAAAAATCGAACCCTAGAGTTAAAGGCGGTACTAAAGCAAGCAAAAATAACCGACCGCCTTCAACTCTAGGGTTCGATTTTTGGGGTTGGACTTGAAGCGGGGGGGGGGGGTTTGATCGCAAATTGCTAGTAAGCTTATTGTGTAGACGTGTAGTGAAAGAATTGTTTGCCGGAAATGAGTAGTTTCGGAGAAAAAAAATAAATTCCCATACAAAATTAATTTTTCATACAAAATAAAAATAAAATAGTTTTTTTTTTAAGTCACAAAAACATTGGTTTTGAATATAAATGTATGTAAAAACAAGGGAAGTGGTATGGGTGAATGTTTTGGTGGTTTAAAAAAAAAATACGCTACGCGACGCATCTTCTATAAATTAACCCTAACCTAAAGGCGCATGTCGTTTTTGCATAAATTCCTATTCAAAATAAATGTTTTGGTGCATTAAAAAAAATAAATAAAAAATCGAAAATTAATTTTGTATGAAAAATATTTTTTTCAAAAAAACATTTCTCCGAAACTACGCATTTCCGGCAAACAATTCTTTCACTATAATTCATCTTTTAACTCGGTCTACACAATAAGCTTACTACCAATTTAGGATCAAACCCCCCCCGCTTCAAGTCCACACCCCGATTTTTATTATATTTTTGAAAATATATTATATATATATAAATATATATTTCTGAAAATCTGGGGAAATTCTGGTGGTTTCGACTGGCGCATCTGGTGGGCGAGCTAGAAAAGAGTTGGCAACACTGACTACAGTCCTGTCACTGTCAACGACGTATCATTTGACTACAGTCAAACTACAGTGGTTTTTCCTTTCCTGTTTCCCATTTCAATCGAAAAGAAAATGTCTACTACAATAACTACTAATGTCTAATGTCTACTACTACTAATGTCTATTATAATAACTATCACAACAACATGGATCTGACTGTCTAAATAGCGACGGGTGTTCACATCAAACTTTCAAGCTTCAAATGCGATATAAACCTCTGTACAAGCTCTGCACGTCTAGACCTATCTTTCGCTTTTCAAGAACTCCTCCACCAACGTTCAGCAATTCCTGGCCGAAAATGTCTCGTCAAGATTCCAGCGAGCAAAATAATAAGAAAGAAGAGCGGCCCAAGTTGAAGATATTGGCTTTCCACGGTTACCGGCAGAGCGGTGCTTCGTTTCGCGCGAAAATTGGATCGTTTCGCAAGGCGGTAGCTGAATACGCAATGCTCAGCTTCGTGACAGCACCACATTACGTGCGCGACGATGCGGGGGCCAGCGATCGTAAGATTCCTTTTTAAATTATGTGTGGTAGAGATAATGTATAAATATATGTTAGGCTAACTAAATGTGGCCGATTAAATTATTAATAAGGTAAGGACTCAACATGGCATCTTATTCTGCCAGGAACTTGCTTGAAAGGATCCTATCCTAATAAATAAAGCAGACAATCTGTAACACCAACCGACTGACTCTCCGTCTTCTATCTGTCTTTGCTCTGTTATTTTATTATAAGTCGAGAACTAGTTATTCATTATATTTTTTAGAACTAGCTCTTAAAATGTTTGATTTTTTCCAAAGACGTGCCTTCCACAGCAGCGGACAGCTACGGCTGGTGGTTCAACGCCGAAGACAACACGTTCAGTGGCAAGTGCCTTGGAGGACCGGCCATAGGCTATGAGGAGACCCTGCGTCACATCGAGGCCACGGTGAAGGAACACGGGCCGTTCCACGGGTTCATGGGCTTCTCGCAGGGTGCTTGCTTGGTCGGACTACTAGCTGCTATGCAGCAGAAGGGATGTGAGGATACACAACATTTTCTTTTTGTAATTTTTTTTTCAATAGCTTTCAAATCAAATGCAATCAAATCGTTTATTTGTTCAGGCACTTGTCCCATCGCACACACATCAAATTCAAATACAGCATTCAGTAAAACAATAAATATTAAAATAAATACAAATTAAATTAATTTAAATAAAAAAAAAAATTCTTCAGTCATAGGTACCTATCTACATAAAAATTAAAATTGTCTACACTTACTAATACTTACAAAAATAAAATAAAATAATAAAATTGTCTTTAATAAAAAATATGAATTATAGCTAATACCTAATACTTAATAATTTATTTTAAAAATTTATAATAATTTATAGTGTAGTAATATATTAGTGAGACATATTAAAAGTAACCACTTCACTAACTCGAAACAACCAATCACCTTGCCACGTACAAACTGGCGGGAATGATAAAATGTAAACAATTTCAAAATACCCTACTGGTCCGCTAGCTAAGTGATTAATATCCCCTACTTTCCTTTTCCGCTGGCTGAGTAACACTGCTTAAAACATATTAATTCTTATTTGTTTAAGTAAATACAAGGAATGAAACCACTGTAGTTATTTTGAAATGAAAATCATAATAGGAATGTTTCTTTTCAGATCTCGCCTACAAATTCAATTTCGCCATCTTTGCCTCTGGATTCTGCTCGGGCAGTTTAGTACACAAAGGATTCTACGATGAAGATATAAACCTTCCTTCCCTACATGTGTACGGTGAAAGTGACTCCATTATTCCAAAGGGTATGCTATATATGTATATTTGTATAAGTATGTATTACGTATATATTACTTTCCTGTTCAAATGTTTGCACTACCCTTGCCATATTTCTTCTTCACTTACTCTCATCACCCAAAGGTTGACTGGAAGAAATCACTTAAAGTGATAAGTCCGCCTTTGCACGCTACTTTTCTCTTGTTTCTGTGCGAATTATTGTTATTCTATTGCTCTTCTGTATGTTATCTTCTGTCTTGTGTATCTCTGTGTTTTTGTGTGCAATAAAGCATTTCTATTCTATTCTATTCTATATATTTTTTTATAGAAAGCGCGAAATGTAGCTCCCTGGCATCCATAAGGTGTCTAACGACCTCCATCGACATTCGGTCGTACGCGAGGGTTACGAATGCCATAACGGCCTGAAAGGTGCCTATTCACGCCTCTTGAAGGACCCGAGACTATACTTAGGAAATATGTGGGCAGAGAGAGCGTTCCAGAGTTTACCAGTTCTGTGGAGGAAAGATCTGCAGTGTAGAGGCCACAGAAGATGTTTACTAACCACACGTAGGAACAGACCATAACCAAGAAGTAAAAAAAAATTCACTTGTCATTTTTGACTCAGGCTCCTACTTTTTTTTATTTGTGGGATGGACATACGTCCCACTTTAATTTGTTGCATTCTTTTAAAGAGGGTGTTTTTTTTTATTTTAGCTATACATACATTGTATGGCTATACATTTGTATGGGAGAAGTGTCAATTTTAGGTGACAAAAATTGTGCAAAAAAATGTCGAACTAGTTTTGTAATTCCTGGAGTTAAAAAATCCATCTGCGCTTCTAAATGAGTGAATCGTCACTTGTTTTATCAATTTCCCGATCCCACCCGTTCTCTGAGGTAGGTAATTAGACTCAAAGTATAATCTCTTTCCAGAAATGAGTGAAGCTCTGATCAACACATTCGTATCGCCGGCGGTCGCAGAGCACTCGGGAGGGCATTACGTCGCGTGCTCGGGCTCTGTGAAAGACGCATACTTAGACTTCCTGCACGAACGGCGCCAGGACATGCTGGAAGCAGACGAAGATGCCAGGAAGAACTCAACTGATAGAATTTAGTGAATGGATTAGTAGAATAAACGTTATTATAGGAAATTGCAGTCTTTTAATTACGAGTGCTGGTCCCTTGTAAAGTTTTTTTATGTTTATTCAGGAATCAAACAGCACAAACAAAACTGGAAAACCATATTTGCATGTATTATTGAAATGTATGTTTGTATATATTGTTGTAATCATAATATCACAAAAATTGTATGTGAACAGGCAGTGACAAAATATTCACACCTTTGCAGCATACCCTACTAGGGCAGTGGCACTGGCAACATTATGTGTCACATTGTAACATACCCTACAAGGGCAGTGGCAACATTTCTGCCATAACGGCACAGCACGTTCCTACATCGTGGGCACAGCAGCAGTGGCAACATTTCTGCCATACGGGGATAGAGTGACAACGGTCACTTTTTTTTAATGGAAACTGACATGGATGGCTACATCACTTACCTACTACATCTGTGATGTCAGGCCATAATATATGCCACCTTGTAATATATCCTATAGGGCTAAGGACAGTGGCAACATATCTGTCACCCAAAATTTAAGGTGCAATTAGACCAAATAGAGATTTTTTTTATGAATTTGTTTATTTATTTACATAAAGTATTCTATAATTATGATTAGGTATATTTTTTGTAAATATGTGTTCACACGAAAAGGAAGGAATATTCATCAAGAACTAATTTCCGATGAAGTCACATAATTTTGATGTACTCATTTGGTCGCCGATTCCCTCTCTCTATCCCTTCCTCCCGCTCTCCCTCATTTATTTTATTTTTTTAATGAAACTGACATGGTTGGCTACATCACCTAATTTACACCGTTACCGGTCGTTTTTCGCGAGTCCTGCCGTCACTTCGTCCGCTCTATGTAAAATAGCGCGGTCGCCGTGGCCGGCTGGCTGGCGTTATTGGTCAGTCACTTTGTCCTCCCTAAGTTAGGGGGGTCGCCGTGACCGACTGCTGGCTAGGGGCGAGCGGCATCGAAGCCGATACGGCAGCTGGCTCGCACGTTCTGCAGTCTCTCGACTGCTGCAGCTGCCTGTCGTGACTCGTGAGGAATTCAGTATAAAAGCCCATACAAAGTTATAACGGCTTCAAACATTAAACAGTTGGACGTGTGGTGTGGTAAATATGAATAGCGCAGTGTACATCATTAGTTAGCGACATCTGTTGGCGAAAACTAAGACCGAGACAAGCAACTCCCTCCCTGGCCCCAACGGCAGCGTGGCGGCGCACGGGCGGCCGGCGGCGCGTAGCGCAAATAGTAGTGTTCATATGGAGTGGTTTTCATAAACGATCCTTCGCATTAGAACCAACGAATTAAAAAGTAGAATGTCGTTGATTAGAATGTAATGAATATTACAAGCTGGATTGAAATGACAGACACTCAATTTCGTATTGAAAAATACGGTGCAGTAAATTACGGATACACCGTTTAGCGTTGCCGCGCTGTCAAAATTTACGAAATGATGGTGAAGAGATGGGACTAATAATTTTTTTCTATTCGATTATAGAAATTAGATAGAATAAATATTATGTTATAATTTTATTAATTTGTATGTGTACCATTGATTTTACAACCCTGTCGGGACAGGGTTATAAAATAAATTATGTGTACGTAGCTAGATTTAATAAATATAATCATCCGTCATCATAACCATAATATTGTACCGTGAGGGGCCGCCGCGCCGGTACTTTAAAAGAATAGCCCCACTGCATCTATCCCCGTGTATGTTGTAAAAAGCGACCAAAGGATATGAGTCCGTTCTTATATTACCAGGGTTTAACCCGCCCGGATTGGTACGACCACACTCAATAAAAGGTCGGTCGAAACGGCTATGTAAATAGTTTGTGTTTTCCGTCCAGCCCCTGTACCGGCGTTACTCACTCGCCGATGTGAGTATGAGAAACGATCTCACTAAACCAATCAGAAGGCGTTCGGTGAGGCATCCGGCCCGGCTATTGGTTGAAATATTCGAGTAGTTAGCGAGTGAGTTAACGCCGGGAGACCAGTGTTGCCATGTTAGGAGATTTTCTCCTAGATTCAGGAGAATTTCAGTGGTGTTAGGAGAAGTTTTTGCCTGTCAGGAGAGTAGGAGAAAATTTAGGAGAAAGAAAATCACTACAGGAGAAGATTTAGGAGTGAGAAACATAATTATATTTACTAGTAACAAACAAATATGTCGGTATGTACGGTGACCACACAATGAATGAACTGTCTGTGAATCAACCAACCATCTTCTCAAGTCACACAATATACGATAGGATTTGTCTTTTGATAAGGGCAAGGTTCCCCTTCTTGCTCTTTAGATAGGATAATGTGACACTCTGTGAGTGTGTGCGTGCATTGATCGACCAACCAGCCGACTACCGTGCGAGCCAAACCGAATGTATTCTTTGTATTAGTAATCAGTAGTATTATTATATTAAGCCTACGTCGACAGTCTGTCCGTCAGTCCGCACTACTTTAACGGCTGTAACTTTTGTACCGTAATAGGTAGCTGGTTGTGATTTTCACAGATCATATGTTATTTATTATTGGCGGACATCCTATCAAATAATAATAAAAATTAAGGGCTTCCCTATACAAGAAACGTGTTTAAAAAAAGTTTTTGTTTGGTTTTGCTCTAACGTAAAAACGGTAATACACACGTACAAGGTGTCAAACTTGGTGTGGTTAAAAACTGAAAAGAAATAAATAATTAAAACGGACGAATTACGTGGTGGTTAGAATGACAATCGTGGTTATTATATGACGGGAGGACAAATCATTATTGGCGGAGAAGTGATCAAACAGATTGAAGGAAGAGTAGGTACGTATATCTCGGTTAAATACTGCTTGGTAGACAAGGTTTCCTTAAGGAGGTCGAGGGACGAATTCAACTGAGTATGGCTGCCTCGGAAATTTAAAATTCACCCCTAGGTCTGACCTGTATATATTATGATCAGTCCGTCCTACCGGTTATGACGTACGGGTGTGAAACGTGAGCTCTGATTATAGTTGTTTTCCAAAGTTGCCCAGCGAGCGATGGAACTAGCCATGCAGTGCTGGCCTGGGAGTATAGCTAAGCGAAATGGTGCGTAATGAATGAGGCAATCCGCCGACGCACCAAAGTAATCGATATTGGAAACCAGGTGGATAAGCTAAAATGGCAGTGGGCTGGGCACGTTAGCCGAAGGGACGACGACCGTTGGAGTAACCATATACTACGTTGTCGGCCGTGGACAGGAAAACGGAGTGTGGGAAGACCACCCGCCAGGTGAGACGCCGACATGAAGTATGACGGCGGAAAGCAGTGGTCCGTACCGCTGAAGGCCGAGAGACTGGAGGAAAATTGAAGGCGTATGTCCAGCAGTAGACGCTTACACGCTGATACTGACTGACAGAGAACCCTCGGTGCGCGAGTTCGACTCGCACATGACCGGTTTTCAGGGGGCAAAAGATGGGAAGGAAACAGGGGGGAAACAGCCCTTCAGGTAAGACAGACAGACGGACGGACAGATGGCCTAGGCTTAGTAATATAAGGATAAGGAACACTAAAAATGTGGTGACATTTTTATAATTTTAAGAACAGGAGAATTTTTTAGGAGGATGAAAATTTTCTAGGAGATTTTTAGGAGATTTTCGAAGTCAATCTAGGAGAATTTCAAAATTTGAGTTGGCAACACTGCGGGAGACCCCCAGTTCAGTGTAGCCGGCACGACCTAAGGGAGGCACTGACGTGGCACCAAGTTCACCCGGTGTTATGGGCTGACACCACGGATGTTGTAGGTGATGTAGCCAACCGTGTCAGTTTACGTAAACTCAAAATAATTAATGTTCTTGCGTACATATACCACTACTTCATATATATATAATATATAGAGCACACAGTATACCAAAAAAGATTTGAAAAAGTCTCTACAAGAGGAAGGAGTCTCAATGAAAGAGGAATTTTTGTAATTTGTAAAAAAATTACATCGATTGATTTTATAATCTATCTATAATTATTCGATTTATCACATCGTTAAAGTAAAGTGCAGCGACAATGTTTTTTTCTTTTGAATGAAAATTCTAACTTTACTTAGCACAAATACCTATTTGTGATTTTTTCATTGGGTATGTGGCGTCGTTATTTGATGTGGTTCGCGCACGAGCATGTTGATTTGCGACATGCGGTAAGTAAATTTTTTAACCTTTTGCCCCTCCTTCACACCCCTATGGTTTCCCAATTATTAAACCCTTGGAGTTTCCACTTATTAAATATTCTTACCCCCCTTGGCTTCCATGCAATTTTCGCCGCGCGAAATTTGCATTCGCACATAATCTCAGATATGAGTCGTATAGTTCCAGAACCCGCCAACTCCGTTTAGGATGAGTTTACAGTACGACGAAAAAACTGTAGGTACCTCGATAAATAGCCACCGAATGAAAGGACAAAGAAGGTGCAAGGATGGAAGGTGGCTTGGGGCGGCGGCGGCCATTTGGAAAAAAATTCAAAACAAAGGCCAGCGATGAAACCTGGATAAATCGATAGGGCGTACATATAGACAAACATAAAATGTAGGCTGGGGTTTACAATACGTACACCTTTATTTCAACTAACTGGTGCGATAGGTCTGTAGTGTAGGCTTTTGCGATTGTGGGGATGTAATTTTTTTTCTGCGGAAATGCGTAGTTTCGGAGAAAAAAAATTTAGAAAAAAATATTTTTCATACAAAATTAATTTTCGAATTTTTTAAATGCACCAAAACATTTATTTTCAATAGGAATTTATGCAAAAACGACATGCGCCGCCTCAACATTAGGTTAGGGTTAATTTATAGAAGATGCGTCGCATAGCGACGCATATTCTATGAATTAACCCTGGTTATTTTTTTTTTTAAACCACGAAAACATTCACCCATACCACTTCCTTTGTTTTTACATACATTTATATTCTAAACCAATGTTTTGGTGCCTTAAAAAAAAAACAAAAAATAATTATTTTGTACTAGCTTTTGCCCGCGGCTTCGCTCGCGTGAAATTCGTATTTCAAAGGAAGAAAGTAAGTAAATAAGGCCAATCTGCGTTAAGGTAAACAATAAACCTTCTTAACTACAGTAAGTAACTAACGGCGAGGTTTCAGGCTGAGCTGCATTCTGGAAGACAATAAACCTTCTCGAAGAAAGTAAGTAACTGAGGGCGAGGCCGAAGGCCGAGCTGCGTTCAGGAAGACTATAAACCTACTTGATGAAAGTAAGTAACTGAGTGCGAGGCGGAAGGCCGAGCTGCGTTCAGGAAGACGATAACCTTTTCGTAGAAAGTAAGTAACAGAGGGCGAGGCCGAAGGCCGAGCTGCGTTCAGGAAGACCATTAAACCTTCTCGAAGAAAGTAAGTAACTGGGGGCGAGGCCGAAGGCCGAGCTGCGTTCAGGAAGACGATAACCTTTTCTAAGAAAGTAAGTAACAGAGGGCGAGGCTGAAGGCCTAACTGCGTTCAGGAAGACGATAACCTTTTCGAAGAAAGTAAGTAACAGAGGGCGAGGCCGAAGGCCGACCTGCGTTCAGGAAGCCCATAAACCTTCTCGAAGAAAGTAAGTAAATAAGGGCGAGGCCGAAGGCCGAGCTGCGTTCAGGAAGACTATAAACCTTTTCGAAGAAATGTAGTAATTGAGGGCGAGGCCGAAGGCCGAGCTGCATTCAGGAAGACTATAAACCGTCTTAAAGAAAATAAGTAACTATCGCCCATAGTTACTTACTGTCAGCGTCTTCCAGGATACAGACCGGCCTTCGGCCAGGCCCTTAGTTACTTACCTACTTTCTTTGAGAAGGATTATAGTCTTCCTGAAAGCAGCTCGACCTTAGGCCTCGCCCTCAGTTACTTAATTTCTTCGAGAAGGTTAAAGGTCTTCCTGAACAATGCTCGGCCTTCGGCCTCGCCCTTTGTTACCTACTTACTTCCTTCGAAAAGGTTTATACTCTTCCTGAACGCAGCTCGGCCTTCGGCCTCGCCTTTAGTGTGTTACTTACTTTCTTTGAGAATGTTTATTGTTTATCTGAATCCAGTTCACCCTCCGGCCCCGGCCTAAATTACTTACTTTCTTCTTTTGAAATACGAATTTCACGAAAAAAGCTATGGATATTAAAATAAGAAACTTCAGTTAAAATAAATGAAATACTTTAGATACGTATACTAAGTAAAATATTCCACCTATTGGCGTAACCGGAACTGAGTTTTATTTAGCCTATCCTGTGTCTCGTATAGCTAAATGTGCGTGTACTAATTTTAATCGAATTTATGTAGATGATCAGCTTAAATTTTATGGAGGATAGCTTTTGCCCGCGGCTTCGCTCGCTGTAGACTCGATTTAACAGTAAATCCGATTTAAACGCAAATAAATAAACTGTCGTTTCTCTTATATTCTCCCTCTCCCTCTCCCTCTCCCTCCCCTCTCCCTCTCCCTCTCCCTCTCCCTCTCCCTCTCCCTACACTATCCCTCCCTATTGCCCCACCCACCCCCTCCCCTCCCTTCCCTCCTTTTCCTCCTCCCTCCCATCGCTGCTCTTCCTCCCCGACCCTCCTTCCCCTTCCTTCATCTCCCTACCTCCGCTCCTCTCCCGACCCTTCCTCCCTCCCCTCCCCCTCTTCTGCCGACCCCTCCCCCTCCCTTTCATCTCTGTACGTCCACCTCCCCTCTCGCCCCTCCCTCTATGACTCTATTTACCCCCACCCCCTTCCCCCCTTCATTCCCCGTTCATAGCTCCCCCTCGCTCCCTCCCTCTCTCCTTAATCGAAAATCCTAAGTCTTCTAGTTCTCACAGAAAACGGGATGGTACGGAACCCTCTTTACACAAGGTCGACTCGAACTTGACCACTTTTTTTTATTATGTTACCATGGGATATACACTTAATTTACAGGAAAACCTAAACGAAAATCCTAAGCCTTCTAGTTCTCACAGAAAACGGAATGGTACGGAACCCTCTTTACGCGAGGTCGACTCGAACTTGACCACTTTTTTTCAAAATTATGTTACCATGGGATATACACTTAATTTACAGGATAACCTAAACGAAAATCCTAAGTCTTTTAGTTCGCACAGAAATCGGGATGGTACGGAACCCTCTTTACCCTCTTTACTTGAAATTTTTTTTTTCAGGAAATACAATCCATTCTATCAATGTACAACATTCCTATGAAATTCATCGAAGAGCCGTTAAGCAGTCGGCCTTATTGGGTTGTGGAGTTGCCGAGTGAAGAGAGCGCATTAAAAGTCGCTTCGCGCTCTGTCTCTCTCAAAAACTGCATCGAACTCTGGGGCCGCGCCAAGAGCGAGGATCAGCTCCACGCTAACCTGAAGCGGTCGCTGGAGAACCGCACCGAGGAGTGGACGGGAGCTGTACACCAGGCGTGCCCGAGCAGTTTGATAAAGTACTGTTCTGAGGGCGACAAGTCGTTCAAAGTTCACGTCGAGACGTTCGGTAATCATCTAACAATGAGCGAGAAAGTTGCAAAGATTGAGGTGAGCATTTAAACACCGTCTTACAAGAAACACTTTTCTCTGTTTAATGGATTAGTCAGGCGTTACAGTTTACTTTATAGAAATAATAATTAGATAAGTTTTGCGTGGCTTTACTCATTTGGCTTGGGGGAAAATGCAAATAGGGGATTTTGTAAATTCATATTTTGGGGCTTTTCTACATTTTACATGTTTTTTATTGAAAACACGACATGTGGCGCAGAGCCACCCATAAGATGTCTAACGACCCCCATGGACATTCGGTCATATACGAGGCGACTAAGGGATAAGGACAAGGTGCCGTGCTAAAGGGCGACAGGATAGCCACCTCTCACCTTGGCACGGTCCTTCCACCGCGTAAAGCAGCAGGTGGGTCTTCATGCCTTACTTGTCGCTTGATAGTTATCTTGTCCGAATACATTGCTAAGCGTGGTGTGCGGTGTTGTGCTGTAATTTACAAGAGCACTTGCAGCACAATACCGGTTATTCTGCTTACCCCGATTGTCGGGATACAGCGTGTGGTATGTATGTATGTATGTAAAAAACAATTTTGTATTTTTAATTTACACATAGCGAGACATGAGACATGTTGTGCATAAACTCAGTATGTTCCAGTCGTTTGACTACCTGCCGCTGCGAGGTGCGATCAGTTTGAAGAGTCCCGAGGTGACGCTGATGTACCTTGAGCTGTACAATGACTATCCCAACAACAATTCGCACCCGGATAAACCGTTGGAGCTGTTCTTTGGACGATGGGTACGTCACTTTGTGGTCTCGAACGTTATGAACCCACTTTAGGGTTCTGTAACCTATACAGGCTGTATTTGAATGATCTGCGTTACTTTTTTAGGTTTCCGTATTCCGTACGGAAGCCTATTACTAAGCCTCTGCCGTCCGTCCGTCTGTCCGAGGGCTGTATCTCTTGAAACGTAATAGGTAGCCCGTTGAAATTTTCACAGAATATGTGTTACTATTGTCACGACCACCTAAAGTTTGATGTATAAAAAGAAGAAAGCTGTCAAAAATGACAGGGAGTTTTGTTGTCAGATAAAAAATGCGATAGTAAAGTTTGAAAAGTAAAGAATAGAAAAGCGTTTGTGCTGTTTAATTTTCTATCCGGCCCCAGTGCTCGTAACAATTGGTGTCAGAGTGGGGATAGAAAATGTCAATAACGCCGAGGGACAACGAATGCATGCAAACCAGGGCGATGGCGGCGGCCGCGCTGAACAATGACGAGGAACAGCGTGGCGTCGTAGAAGAGGTCCAGGACAGTACTTCACAACCTCCGGAAGTGGAGGAAGAAGCAACATCCCAGAACCCGAGCTCATTCAATATGGCCGGGCTCATGAAAATGCTAAGCGGAATGGCCGACGAAAATCGTCGCTCTACGGAAGGAAGTCGGCAAGCCATGGAGCGTCTCGAGGCCAAGTCGGAGGAGAGTCGACGAGCTACAGAGGAAAGTCGGCAAGCGATCCTGGACACAGTAAACGGGGCGCTGTCCACGTTGCGCCAAGACTTGGAGAAGGTGACCGGCAAAGTGGAGGAGCAGGATGCCATGTTACACCTCTACGAGGCACGAATGACAAGACTGGAAAAAATACAAACCACTGGAGTAACCGTGAATGCCTCGACTGGAGGAACACGTTTTAAAGTTCCACCTTATGATGGCACAACCTCGTGGGCCGCCTACAAAAAACAATTTGAGTCTGTGGAGCGGGCCAATGGGTGGAACAACGACCAGGCACTCACCGCGTTGACATTGGGGTTGCGTGGCCAGGCCCTACATGTTTTGGAAGCCGTCGGAGAGAGGACCACATATGAAGAACTGCTGGAGGCTCTGGAGACAAGATATGGCGATAAACACTTGGAACATGTGTTCAGAGCCCAACTTCGTGACCGTGTGCAGCAAGCCGGCGAGGGCCTTCAACAGTGGGCTCTGGAAATAGAAAAGCTTGTCCGAAAGGCATACCAAGCATCGTCGGCACCATTCATCGTTAGCACACTGGTTCAGGCTTTCGTGGACGGAATTTGGGACATGGAAGTGAGGGCAGCCGTGCGACTGGGGCATCACGAGACACTGAAAAATGCCTTAGCGCACGCATTAGAAGTAGAAGCAGTGCGTGCTGACTCTCGCAGACAAAGAGTGAGGGAAGTGAAGGTGTCGGAATATACACCGGGTAGGAATACGTTTACTCCTCGCTGCTACCGCTGCGGTATTCTTGGACATATCCGCTCTAGCTGCCCAAACAATGAACAATCAAATATGGAAGCACCGAGAACGGAGGAGCATCAGGGAAACGAGTAACCGCCAGGACCACGGGGCGAGTGCTGGCTGGTGGCAAGGAAGCCCCCATAGTCTTGATTTCACAAGCATGCGACGGAAATAGCCTAGTAGTGGATGGACAAATCAGCGGCTATGAGTGTAAAATAACTTTGGATACCGGAGCATCGCGGACCATTGTTAAATCGCAACTTCTAGGGAATTTTATTAAGAATCAACAGCAGCGGTACACTTACTACAAACTACAGTCTGCCACCGGACAGAACATACCTGTCCATGGAGAGGTAGGAGTAACATTAAAAATTGGGTGCAGAATTTATCATCACTCCGTTATCTTGGCAGACATAGTTGATGACTGTATTCTTGGACTGGACTTTATGAAACTTCATGACTGCAAAATCGATATAACAAATGGAGTTCTCAAGCTGGGAAGTGAAGAAATATTTCTTCGAGGAGGAAGGTTGTCAGGAGATGTATGCTGTTCGAGGCCGACCATATTGCAGGCACGATCTCAGACGTTGGTGCCAGTGAATTTACCGCATGCATCTGGCCAAGGCCCAACGGGATGTACACTTGTTGAAAACTTGGATAAGCGTGAATGTGACTGTCAATGGATTACTGCACGAACTTTGGTAAAGAATCAGGATAAGGCATTCGTGCGCATCATCAATTTGAGCCGGGCCGATATTAAACTCGAAACAGACACAGTGGTGGGAAAATGTGATGAAGTATCCTGGCTACGTAAGTGTGATGAGCCCATCACTGTGAGCGATAAGATAGACAGAACCAAAGTGCTCTCGCTCTTGGAAGAAAGTAAAAAGGATCTTACCAAGATGGAGTATCAGAGGGCAGTAGACCTGTTAACACAGTACTCGGACATCTTCGCGACCGACGACGGGGACATTGGACGGACCAACATGGTGAAACATCAAATTAATACGGGGGACGCACTGCCTATCCGACAACGTCCACGTCGGGTGCCAGTGGCGAAAGAAGGCGAGGTTCAACAGATGATTGGGGACATGCGCAAGAACAAAGTAATTGAACCGTCATCGAGCCCCTGGTGTTCGCCTGTAGTCCTCGTGAAGAAGAAGGATGGCAGTACCAGGTTCTGTGTAGACTATCGACGGCTGAACGACATTACTAAAAAGGACAGTTACCCACTTCCGCGGATAGATGATACTTTGGATACACTGAGCGGCATGAAGTGGTTTACAACGTTGGATTTGAAAAGCGGCTATTGGCAAGTGGAGCTTGATGCCAAAGATAAAGAGAAGACTGCGTTCTCAACCGGCAGCGGGTTGTGGCAGTTCAATGTCATGCCGTTTGGCCTCTGCAATGCTCCTGCGACATTCGAGAGGTTAATGGATCGAGTACTCGCTGGATTGATTGGAGACGCCTGCTTAGTGTACTTGGATGACATTATCATTGTTGGCAAGACTTTCGATGATCACGTGAGCAATTTAAAAAATGTACTATATAAAATCCGCGGAGCGAATCTAAAGCTAAGCTCTAAAAAATGTGATTTCTTTAAGCGCAAGGTCAGTTACCTGGGCCACGTGATATCTGAGGACGGTGTTCAGACAGACCCACAGAAGATCGAAGCGGTACAGAAGTGGCCAATCCCTAAGGACAAAACGGAAGTACGCGCATTCCTCGGTTTATGCTCCTACTACCGACGATTTGTGAAGGGTTTTTCGGAAATTGCTAAGCCCCTTCATCGGCTGACAGAAGAGAAACGGCACTTTGAATGGAATGAAGACTGCCACCGATCCTTTGAAGAACTGAAGCAGTACCTATGTGATTCACCAATCTTGGGATATCCCGAGACAGATGGAGTATTCATCGTCGACACCGATGCAAGTAACACGGGAATTGGAGGCGTGCTGTCACAACAACGAGGAGACAAGGAGGTAGTAATAGCTTACTTCAGCAAATCATTGTCGAAGCCGGAGCGAAACTACTGCGTCACCCGGCGTGAGCTTCTAGCGATGGTCAAAAGTCTGCAGCATTTTAGCAAATACTTAATCGGAAGGAGATTCCGTTTAAGGACGGATCATGCAGCATTAAAGTGGTTACTCCAGTTCAGAAACCCTGAGGGTCAGGTTGCACGTTGGCTTGAGCAACTGCAAGAATACCAGTTCGATATAGAGCATCGGAGCGGCAAGTCCCACGGGAATGCAGACGCCCTATCTCGAAGACCATGTCCGGAAGAATGTAAACACTGCGCGAGACATGAGACGAAAGAGTACGGAGCATGTTGCTCCGTAAAAGTAATCAGGACCGACAACATAAGCGAAGAATGGAGTAATGAAGCCATGAAGAAGGCGCAGGAAGAAGACCGGGATTTGTTGCCCATCATTTATTGGAAAATGGCGTATGAAAACAAACCTGAGTGGAAAGAAGTAGCACCAAGAAGTGCAACGACGAAAAGTTATTGGGCACAATGGTCTAGCCTTCTCCTCCATGACGGGCTACTCTACCGGAAATGGGAGACACCAAATGGGAGAGAGACATATTTACAGTTGGTAATCCCGCGAACGAAGGTGAAGGACGTGTTGGCTTGCCTTCACGACGGTCCTTCAGGAGGTCATTTGGGAGTTAAGAGAACCCTAATGAAGGTTCGGCAGCGTTTTTACTGGATACATTGCCGTGAAGATGTGGAGGACTGGTGCCGCAAATGCACTGCTTGTGCATCAGTGAAGGGTCCGCAATCCCGTTGTAAGGGAGCCATGAAGCTGTATAATGTTGGTGCTCCCTGGGAGAGAATCGCAGTTGACATAGCTGGACCATTCCCAGTAACAGACAACGGAAATAGATACTTCATGGTCGTTATGGATTATTTCACAAAGTGGCCTGAAGTTTTTGCCATTCCGAATCAAGAAGCCACGACAGTTGCACAAAAATTGGTTCATGAGGTCTTTTGTCGCTTTGGAGTGCCGCTGGAGTTACACACTGACCAAGGGACTAACTTCGGAGCTGGAGTGTTCCTGGAAGCGTGCCGCATCATGGGAATCCACAAGACCAGGACAACTGCGTATCGACCGCAGTCGGACGGCATGGTGGAGAGGTTTAACCAGACGATAGAGAATCATTTAGCCAAGCTGGTAGAAAATCATCAGAGGGACTGGGACAAATACATTCCCTTGTTTCTGTTATCGTATAGGTCTGCCGTGCATGAGACCACCAATGAAACGCCAGCTTTGGCCAATTTTGGACGCGAGCTTCGCCTCCCAGCAGATCTCCTAACAGGAAATGTTCCAGATTCACCGAGGCCCATAACGGAGTACGTGGCTAATCTTCGAGACAAGATGGACTCAATCCACGCTCATATGAGGGAGATCAGTCTACAAGCAGGAGAACGGATGAAGACGCGCTACGATCGGAAGGCTAACGACCACACTTTTGAAGAGGGTTTCCAAGTGTGGTTACATAATCCTGTACGTCGAAAAGGAAAATCTCCTAAACTACAGCCCAGGTGGGATGGGCCATACACGGTGGTGACCCGTATTAATGATGTCACTTACCGCATACAAAGGAATTCAAGGAGCAAACCCAAAATTGTGCATGTGGACCGACTGGCTCAGTACCATGGGTCAAATTACGTTCGGGACGAACGTATCTGAGCGGGGGACGATGTCACGACCACCTAAAGTTTGATGTATAAAAAGAAGAAAGCTGTCAAAAATGACAGGGAGTTTTGTTGTCAGATAAAAAATGCGATAGTAAAGTTTGAAAAGTAAAGAATAGAAAAGCGTTTGTGCTGTTTAATTTTCTATCCGGCCCCAGTGCTCGTAACACTATATAACAACAAATAATAAAAAAAATTAAATGTTAAAAATTAAGGGGGGCTCCCATACAACAAACGTACCGAAAAATCTATTAGTCACACTACTGAATAATAGATGGCGCCACAGGCTTTTATACATTGCATTGCTGAAAGGCAAAAGATAGGCGGATAGATACGGAAACCTCCGTGCGCGAGTAAAACTCGCACTTAACAGATTTTTTAAAATCTTTAGCCATTTTTGCCTATGTCAGCTCCATAGTAACTATATTGATATTTTAATCTACTTCAGCGCGAATGAATGCCTGTGACTTCACAAAAAAAAATTCTTCAATGACCTTTTAAAAGAATTTAAAGTTTGGGAGTGACGGACGTAGTGCGGCAGCGATAGCAAGTTCCATAGACAGACATGCATAATGAACTGTAAAAGAATCCATGTCAAGTTTTCATAAAAGTAAAAAGTAGAATTTTATTCTGTCAGAACTAGGTGCTATGCATTTTTTTTATGTAAACCAGCATGGGTGGCTGTGCCGAGAGACCAATGGTGCAGTCGGCAGAGCCAAAATCACCTCTCCTCGCGAAACTACGCTCAGTTAGGTGCCATGCCAGCTGATTTGCGGACTGTTGCTAGGCTGTCTAGCCCGTTAATACGACGCTTGTAGACACCTAGGTTAAAGGATTCAGGAAATACACTCGCCGGAAGACAGTTCCACACTCTAGCGGTGCATTTTTTTTTTATGGAAACTGACACGGTTGGCTACATCATCTACAACATTCGTGATGTCAGCCCATAACACCGGGTGAACTTGGTGCCACGTCAGTGCTTCCCTTCGGTCGTGCCGGCTACACTGAACTGGACGCAAAACACAAACTATTTACATAGCTGTTTCGACCGACCTTTCATTCAGTGCGGTGGTACCATCCCGGGCGGGTTTAACCCCCACCACCTAGTAATATAAGAAGTCATATCCCTTAGTCGCCTTTTACGACATAAACGGGGAGAGATGCAGTGAGGCTATTCTTTTAAAGTACTGGCCCCACATGGCATTTGATGAAATAACCCTGTAAAAAAGTTTGTTCAAATGAAATGCAGTAACATCTGGTCAGGTGTGGAGCGGGCTTAGGCGCGGAGAACGAGTCCGAACAACAACAACAACAACAACAACAACAGGTGTAAAATGTCATGATCAGGTGGCGGACGGGCAGAGAGGTCGGATCAAGCGGCTGTCGCTGAAGAGCCGCAAGTTCATCGGCAACACCAGCATGGACGCTCAGCTGTCGCTGCTGATGGCGAACCAGGCGCGCGTGCGGCCAGGGCACCTCGTGCTCGACCCCTTCGCCGGCTCGGGCTCCACACTCGTGGCCGCCGCCGAGTTTGGAGGTGGGCGTTTTTGTATAGACACAGTGTTGCAACCCCAACCGTAAACCCGAAATGGGGTGATTCTGTACGTGAAATAGAACAACTTTTGTTCTACGACTTTTTAATTTGAAGAAAAAAAAAATTTTTTTTCTCCATACATTTTGAGAATGGTATTTAAAATTTGTATGGAAAAAAATAATTTTTTTTTGTTTCAAAAAATGTTTTTTCGCAAGAGAAGTTGTTTAGTTTCGCATATAGAATAACCCCCTTATGTCAGTTAAATATATTACGGGGGCAACTGCAACACCGTGTATAATATTTTTTTCTCTTCTATTTCTGTTCTGTTCTATGTTTTATTAATCTTGAAGCTATAGTTCTTTACGAGCGTTAATGAAAATATTATGTGAAAATTTTGTTATGATAAAAAGTAAAAAATAATTTCTGTTTACTTACGAAATCGTATCGGAGTCGGGGGACAAAAATTCCAAAACACATACAACTAATTGAAATACTTACAACTTAAATAAAAAAAAATTACAATAAAAAAATTAATTTTCGTAATATATACAGGGTGTTGAAGGATAGGCTTGAGAAACTTCAGGAATAGAAAGTACTCATTATTAGAAGAAAAAATCCTTATCACTCAAATCGAAATTCTGTATTTTTTTTTCATACAAAAATTGAAAATTGTAATAAAAACTCGATGGACAGTGAGATTTGACAACAGTGCTGTTTAGGTCTAGGGAGTTCAATGACTTAGCCAGTCCCCTTTTTACTTCTTTTGATGTCATTCAAATTTCAGTGTTTGGAATTTACCTACATGAAGTTACATCCTACTAGTTAAGCATATAAGTTAGTCATTTTATGTTTATTTAATAAAGGTAGACGTTAACCGTCCACCAAAGCTTAATGAAATGATTTTCACCAAAAAGTACTATAAAATGACCAAATTTGGGAAAAAGTTTCAGAGCTTTTCGTCTTCAAATATGGACCCCTTTCGAACCCTGAAGTTACGAAACCCTATACGTAAACACCCGTATACTATTTACTATTTATATAATACACGAAGCGGAGCTTCCTCCCTAGACAGTTCTCATAATAATTGCCGTTTGCCCGTAACAGCATACGTGTGGGGATCGGACATAGACTTCATGATGCTGCACGGAAGGACGCGGCCCACTCGCGTTAGACAGAAGGTAACTGACTTAACACGTTCAGCGGCTGTAAGAAAATACTAGATACTAGACCTGTACAGTGTGGGGCCGGTATGTACTTTCAAAGAATAGACCCACTGCATCTCTTCCCGTGTATATCGTAAAAGGGGACTAAGGGATATGACTCCCTTCTTATATTACTAGGTGGTAGGGTTTAATCCGCCCGGGTTGGTACCACCGCACTGAATGAAAGGTCGGTCGAAACAGCTATGTAAATAGTTTGTGTTTTCCTTCCAGTTCAGTGTAGCCGGCACGACCGAAGGGAAGCACTGACGTGGCACCAAGTTCACCCGGTGTTATGGGCTAACATCACGGATGTTGTGGGTGATGTAGCCAACCGTGTCAGATTCCATAAAAAAAAAAAATATGTGTGTGCTGCAACACTAAAACTTTTCATACAAATTTTGACTACGGTCATACATAGCAGTACTGTCCCCTTGCATATGTTTTTCGATATACGGCTACACGCCAAAGCAACACGCCGGCTATAACCGTAGTATGCGTGCCTGCACACCTCTGTCTATGTGTGGTGAAGTGGTCACAAATATGTACTGTCTGTGTGACAGTACGCAAAATAAGCAGGCTCATTATGTGACAGTAGAGTGTTTTATATAAAGCGCCGGTACACAGGCGACTGTTATAACCGTAGTGTCTCTAACGAGGCATCCAATACCCACGGCTCCAGCCGTACTGTCACATTTTATTAAGAAAATATTACTGCTATAGCAGTACCGCCGCCGAACGTGTTAAGCTAGAACTATATCATAGCGAAGTGTATAAGAAACAGGTGGCCGAGTGGTCCAGGCATCTGCTTCTCTTACGAGAGGTCCGAGGTTCGAATCCGGTCGGAGTGTACCAATGAGTTTTTTCCGACAGAAAAATTTACCTGCATACCTGTTGCTTCACCGTTCGGAACCAGTGTTACTAAGTGGTAGGGATTAACCAGCCCGCACTGATTGATCGTCGCTCGAAAATGCTACGAAAATAGTTTGTGTTTTCCGTCCTGTTCATTGTGCTGTGCACAACCAAACGGAAGCTGCACCTCCATGACACCCAGTGCGCCAAGGTGTTATAGGCGAGAGGTCCGAAGTTCGAATCCGGTCGGCGTGTACCAATGAGTTTTTTCTGAAGAAAAAATTTACGTGCATACCTACACCCGCTGCTTCACCGTTCAGAACCGGTGTAAAACTGTAGGACCCTTCCCTTGCCTGCCCCTTACTAGGTGGTAGGCTCAAATTGTAGCTGACTGGGTTTATACCACCGTACTGGATGTATAGCAGTCTCGTGTTCTCCTCTAGTCCAGTATAGCCAGCAATCCAGGGAAGTCTCTGATATAGCACCTACCTTCTCGGAGGTGATATTCGCTGATCGGAGCATGTGATTTGGATTTGGTCCGAATCACCCAACCATACCGGATTATACATAAAAAAAAATATATTTGTTGGACATGTGGTAATATGAATAGTGCAGTGTACAGGCAGTGTGTACATCATTACCATTAGTTAGTTAGCGAAAGCTAAGACCGACAAGCAACTCCCTTCCCTGGCCCACGGAGCAAAATAAATAACAATTAAGACGCCTACTAGTATTGTGTGTGAGCGGATAATATTTGCCGTGCTTTCTAAACCTTAATGTTAAACTTCCTAGGAGAGAGCTCACGACGAGAGCATAAGAAGCAACATGCGACAGTACGGGATGGAGCCGAGATACCTCGACGTGGTGGTCAGCGACTTCGCGCTGCCGCTCTGGAGGGACGGTCTGCTGTTTGATTCCATCGTTACTGACCGTGAGCACAGATTACTTAATAGTTACTTCGTAACAGATAAATCACTCCATAGAAAAAGTTCCATACCTTCGGCTTTAATAGCCTACTGTTTCACGTCGCCAATCGCTGCGTCCGAAAATGTACCTAAACAATCGAGTGTAAAGTGCATTGTTGCTTTGCAGCTGCGCGCAGTTGCGTGGGCGAGCGTGTAGGTATGTTTCGCGCGACTGATGAATTTCCACTGAATTAGATCGCCGGCGGTCCACCGGGCGGTAGGTAGTAAGCGCGCGCAAGTACATAGAGTGCGTGAGGCCTGCCGTGAGTGCCGCGCTTGCTCTAATTGCTATTCTACTCGTCGGCCTCGTTAGCCCAGCGGTGCGCTCTATCGACCGCCGTTCGTGATCTTGACCGCAGTTCGGTCAGAACTTGGATGGGTGACTGTGGTTCGGATTCCACGTAAAACTGTAGGTTCCTTCTCTTCTTACCTTAGTGGTGGATTAGTACCACCGCACTCAATGAAAGGTCGGTCGTGTTCGTGTTTTCGGTTCAGTTCAGTGTAGCCGGCACGACCAAAGGGAAGCACTGGTATGGCACCTAGTTCACCAAGGTGTGAAGGACTATGTCACGTGTGTAGGATTGCATCCCTACACGTTGGACTTACCGCACACCAATCAGTTCTGTAGATCTCT
The DNA here is from genome assembly GCA_946902875.1 of Nematopogon swammerdamellus. Classification (NCBI taxonomy): domain Eukaryota; kingdom Metazoa; phylum Arthropoda; class Insecta; order Lepidoptera; family Adelidae; genus Nematopogon; species Nematopogon swammerdamellus. Next base: position 3,678,829 of record OX336344.1, read on the forward strand.
CCTACACAACTGGTAAATTCTGGAATGTTTTCTCTGTCCACATATTTCCCCTCAAGTCACTTTCACCTCCACCTGTCACTCCCACCTGCATCCTTTCCTATAATGTACAGTCTGGGGTCCTTCAAACATAATGTGAAGGTGCACCTAGCCGGTCGACAAAGTATTTGCAGCCCCCGTAAATATCCGAATGCCCGTGGGCGCCGTCGGACTACACCTCTGCGTTAGTTTGGCGCGCACCATTTGTCGTGCTTCCCATAAAAAAAAAGTACAGTCCTTCAAGAGAGGCGTGAATAGTCACCTGTCAGGCCGGCATGGCATTCGCAACCCCCGCATGCCATCGAATGTCCACGGGCGTCGTTAAAACATCGTATGGGTGGCTCAGCACAAAATTTCGCGCTCTTTATTAAAAAAAAGTAGCCGGTACACCGAAGGGAAGCACTGACATGGCATCTAGTTCACCCGGTATTATGGGCTGACATCACAGATGTAGTAGGAGACGTAGCCAATTTACTATGGAATTAAAGTAAAATAGAAACTGAAACTACCTATCAAATTAACATTACCTAAACTAAAACAAAACAAACAAACTTTAAAAATAATTAGCTTCCCGAGAGACTACCACGATCCGGGTTGACCTACCGCCAGAGTCATAGAGCAATTCCCTCAACGGCCTCAGTTCGCTAGATAAAAAATTTCATCCAAAGAGGCCGACGAGGGGAAAGTTCCCATGACACTAGCGGCGTTACCTCGCTGCACCGCCAGGCTGATTCGTTGCAGCAGGTACTCCCGGGCCCGGCAGTCACCCGAGGATCTGCAGAGTCGTGATCCTAAATCGTGTACAAGAATTGTAGCCAATCGTGTCAGTTTCCATAAAAAAGTGCAAATATGTTTTCAGCGCCGTACGGTGTGCGCGAGCCGACGGAGCGCATCGGCATCGAGCGCGAGAACTACTCGCTGAAGCAGGAGCACCTCGCGAGCCACGTCCCCTCGAAGGTGGACTACGACCTCCGGCACATATACCGAGACCTGCTCAACTTCGCCGCCGGCCACCTGACGCTCGGCGGCCGGCTCGTCTGCTGGTATCCTGTCGTCAGGTTTGTGTTCGAGGAGTACATTTTGACGTGAATACGTCTATAAATTTGCTTCCATAGTGGGAGCCAATCCAGAAAACAGATGATAACAAAATCGGGGGATACAGTTTGGTGTTGCAGCTTCATATCTATCATCTACATCAAAAATTTAATTACACCACTCGATAGGTAAAGGATCAAAGAATTTCGTTACGTAATACGCTCTAGGAAAATATTACCCGTTACTTACAGGTATTCACGTAAAACACAGGGCCGTGTTCACGACACAGCTACACCCCGATTTTTTATGCTTCCTTGTGGGAACAAGATTGAGATGGGCCACCGTCGTGGTTGTAGTAGGTGATTTTTTTTTATGTAATCCGGTATGGGTGGCTGTGTCGGAGGGGACAAAGCGCATGCTCCGACCAGCCAATATCACCTCCGAGAAGGTAGGTGCCATACCGGAGACTTCCCTGTATTGCTGGCTATACTGGACTAGAGGAGAACGCAGCCGAGGCTGCTATGCGGCCATATTACATCCAGTACGGTGGTACCAACCCAATTTGAGCCTACTAGGGGGCAAGGGAAGGGACCTACAGTTTTACACCGGTTCCAAACGATAAGAATAACTATCATAATAAAACAAAACCGGCCAAGTGCGAGTCGGACTCGCGCACCGAGGGTTCCGAACCATCACGTAAATTGGTGGGTCTTTTTTTATTATAATTTATTGTTTTCACTATAATCACACCAAGTTTGTTGCTTGTATATGTTTTTCTTTTTTTAATGGAAACTTACACGATTGGCTACATTACCTACAACGTCCAACGTATTTTCGTTTTTACGATAAGAGCAAAAATAAGAAAACGTTGAAAAAAAAACATGTTTCTTGTATTCCGCAAATTTGTTTATTTTTGTTTTTATGAGTGTATCCGCCACATTTCAATAAAATTGTTACAATTACAATGTTTACTAGTATATTTATGTATATTATAATATTACTAGCTGGCTGTGTCCGAGGTCGAAGCCTCAGGCGCAGCCAATATCACCCCCGAGGAGGTGCCAGTCCGGCTTGGAGGTGGACTAATGTCGCTGGGGAAAGGCTATTTACCCGCGATTTGAAGATCCGTGGATTGTAGGAGTGGGGAAAGATATTCCCCGGAAGCCCGTTCCACACCTTTGCAGTGCGGCACAAGAACGATTTAGAGAATCGTGCCGTTCGAAGTACTCGTCTGTCCACTACAAAGGGGTGTTCCGCGAGAGTATGTCATCGGTTCTTACTCGGGTGAATGATTCCTAGTTGATGGGAAGAATCAAGCTATCCGTAGAATTTTGTTTTATTAAAATCGGTTCAGTGGTTCTCGAGTTATAAGCGGACAGACAGACACTCAGACATTCAGACACTCAGACAGAAAGCAGACGTTGGATTTTATTATAGGTAAGGATAATATACAGACAAATTCCTGAGAAAAAAAAGTAAATAAAGTTTTTTTCTGAAGTGTTTAATTTTCGAGATAACATTTTTTTAAATTAATGTTTTCGTCATATGTGGAGGGGGAACGGTCGGGGTCGAAAAACTCACGCCGCGCCGCCCCCGCCCATCTCCTCTCTCCGCGCACTCATCCCTGTTCGCTCACTCACCGCGCGCGTTTCATTCCCACGTTCGTGCGGAACATTAGATCCTTTTTACACTAAATAAATCAATTAGTGTGTATGAAAACTCTTAACCTTTTATTTAAAGGAAATTCAGAAAAAAGTTATGTGACTTTTTTGTTACTATTGATCCCAATAATAATTTCCTAAATTTAATGTAGTGGCGGTTACAACACCCTGTATTTTTTTTTATGTAATCCGGTATGGGTGGCTGAGTCGGAGGGGTCAAAGCGCATGCTCTGACCAGCCAATATGACCTCCGAGAAGGTAGGTGCCATACCGAACTTCCCTGGATTGCTGGCTATACTGGACTAGAGGAAAACACAACCGAGGCTGCTATGCGGCCATCTTACATCCAGTACAGTGTTACCAACACAGTCGGCTACAATTTGAGCCTACCACCTAGTAAGGGGCTAGGGAAGGGACCTACAGTTTTACACCGGTTCCGAACGGTGAAGCAGCAGGTGTAGGTATGCACATAAATTTTTTCGTCAGAAAAAACTCATTGGTACACGCCGACCGGATTCGAACCGAGGACCTCTGGCATGAGAAGCCGATGCCCAAACCACTCGGCCACCCGCCGCTTAAGTATACAGATCGCTCCCAACAATTCATAATGATATCGTTCCATTTCAGAGAAGAATACCAAGAGAAACATCTGCCGTCGCACCCGTGCCTCAAGCTGGTGGCCAACTCGGAGCAGCCGCTCACCGCGCTCACGTCCCGCCGGCTGCTGACCTTCGAGAAGACGTGCGAGGAGTGCCGTCACGACCGCGGCGTCGGCGCGGAACATCTGGCGCCCAACTTTAGGGAGAAATTCTTCGCGGGACTCGGCGACATCACGAGAAAGGAGAGGAGAGAACGGAGTAGTGCGAAAAATTTACAGGAACGGAGCTGAGATGTTCAATTTTTCTTGCTATGTTAGTGTTACGATGTAAAAAGAAGTACGTGCCTGAGAAGATTTGACCCAGTGTTTACTGAAGTTGTTTGGTATATAAGAGTAAGTAAAACTGACCACTTTAGAAGAACGCCGCGACAGAGGTGACCTCATTGAAGTCTACAAAATACTACTTCAATCAAAGTGTATGACTGTCCAAATCTGATTGAAATATTTGACCTGCACCAGAACCTCCATCTATGTGGGGTCACAGCAAATAACCGCACAGCTTCTAACGCGTCCGTCTTTATCTGTAAAACAGACTAAGCTAACCCACAAATCGTCTGTGACTCAAGAGACTCCAGACAATCTGAAAGTTTCGGGTCACCAACAAGACGGATAGCTCGGCGCTGTATCGAGTCCAACGACACAAGCAGATAATGGGGACTACTACCCTCCCAGATGTGACTGCAGTACTCCATCACCGGCCTAATCTGTGTTTTGTACAACTGGAATAGTTCTGCCGGTGAGAAGAACCGCCGATTGCGGAAAAGTATTCCCAATTTTCTGGATGCAGTTTTGGCCTTAGACTCGATTAATTGCCAGAAATGTCTTTGGAAATAGTGGTGCCCAGGAGGTCCGAGACAGGTACGACGCTGCCTTGGAAACTAGCTTGGAAAAGAAAGGGATCAACCTTAGCAGATAATACCCAGCTCTTGAGTCTTGCTAACGTTGACGGCGACAAGGTTCTCCTGGCCCCATATAGCTACTTTTCCGAGAACGTTATCGACCTTATCAACCATTGAACATTGAACCTCACTATGCCGCGAATCTCTTCCAGTCCTTAACATAGCCCTCGTGCTCTGTGCTGTCGTCTCAATAGCTGTGTATCATGCACAAGGACAGTAGATCGTTTATAAACATTAAGAAAAACGTAGGCGACAGGACAGAACCTGCGGAACACCAGCGTTGGGAAGGCGTCCAATTTCGAGCCATCGATGGTAACGAAGATGGAACGACCTGCCAAAAAGCTGGTGATCCAGGTGCAGAGTTTGGGTGGAATGCCGAAGGACGGAAGCTTGCCTAGAGGGCCTCGGTGCTAAACGCGGTCGAAAGCCTTGGAGATATCCAGGGCGACTGCGAGCGACCTCAAAATTGTCCAATCTTTCGGCCCATATACGTTAGAAGATCAGAGAGAGTTGAACCAGGGCTTGTGTCTACTGCCCACCGGCACAACACAAGACAGAACAAAATATTCCATACCCTGTTGTATCAGCTCGAAAGGCTACAAAGGGGTGATCCGCAAGAGTATGACGGGTTTGGCGAAGGCGAACAGGAGGAGGGATGAGAGAAGCAATTTCTGTCTCTCTCGAAACCTATTTGATTTTGTATCACCGCATGGAAGGAAATTTTATTTTGAAGTTTCGAAATAATCAAATTGTTTTGAAGTATTTTAGATTAAATATGTGCAGGGAAAGACTTGTGTGTAATTATATTGCGAGAGGTAATAAAGGAATTTTTATTGAAAAGAAGTTTTTATTAATTTATTTTTAAACAAAAAAACAACATGTTTTTCAACTAATAAACAATATTTTATTGCACTAATGTATGTAAAATCATACTTTTCATCACCACTGCATGTCGTGAGATTTTTTGTGTCAATATAAAGGTATGGCTAAACATTCCATGGCAGCTAGTCCCGACAGGAATAGGTTTCACTGTGGTTTTATGTGACCATGAATGGCTCTCAAATGTCAGATAACATAAAAACCTAGGCGAAATTTATTTGTACACACTCAACGTCATAAACCTCTCGAGCGCCCGCGTCCAAACCTTCGTAAAACGCTGCAAGCTCTTCGCGGCCGCGATTCTTTAGGCAAGGAAAAACAATTTGTTTTTCGAAAAAATATTAAAAATTAACAAACAAAATTAGCATAGTTGAAATCGTTACGAAGTTATCTTTAAATTATAGGGTACTGCCCTTTGTTTTGATTTCAAATTGTGACTTAAACATTGCACTTCACAAATCAAGTGAGGTTATGCTGTTTTGATTTCGCACACACGCCAATGGATAAAAATCTCCAATAATAACACATTAACCCTTTGCCTCAGACCTAATTAAATATGCTTACCCCCTTTCACGTTCATGACATTTTCGCGAAATTTGGGCGAGCGCGTAATTAAACTTAAATGTTTCATAAAATTATGAAGTCAGATCAATTGCCGAATTACCCCATGCAAATCATATATTGACGTGTAGATCAAGTATTAACTATTCAATAATGCATTCTAAATAACTTTACAGTAAGAAACCAGTTTACCATCCTGCCAGAATTGAGTCATCAAAATATTTTTTTCCGCAGCGGCACGCGCGAATGCGTGCGTCACAACTTCTCTAGAACTGGAAAGTTTTTTCTTCAAAGTTGGCAGCAAAGTGAATCAAGATCAAGTAGGGCATATCGTCACCTTTTTAACCGACTTCAAAAAAAGGAGGAGGTTCTCAATTTGACTGAATTTATTTTTTTTATTTAATTGAGTCTTATCCCCATATTCAAAGAGTGTATATTGTAAAGTCGCTGCACCACCATTCCACCCTGTGGAACTTTTGGTCACCTTGCGGTGCCATTCCACACCCCCGGAACGCGGCGCTCGATTGGCTAAGAACCGCTTATGTTTTGTTTTGCCGGAACAGCATTGTATAATACAATTGCAGGTAAATACTATACATAAATAATTATAATTATAAATAAATAGTACAATTGTATTATATATGCAACCTGTATAGATAATACAATGTGGAATGCCTACTACAGTATTTAGCTCATCTTTTGCACTTAATTATTGATGGACAGTCCCACGAGCATGTTCTCTAGAGGGTCCGCGGCGTCGGTAGGCTTGCCGACGCAGGGGCCGGTGGCTCCGGCCGCGCGGTACTTGGCGGTGATGTTGTGGAGCGCCCACTGGCTGAGCCGCCACACCTCCTTGCGCTTGGCCGCCGTGCCGCCCGACTTGTAGTGCGCCGCCAACGTGTTCGTTGTCTGCAAAACACAACATACAGTGAGTGAGAGAGCAACAACTCCGACCCCGCCGCTTGCCCCACCGTTGGGTGCCTATCAAAAATGTGTGTCAGTCTGTAAACTTTATGTACTTACCCATTGTTTATCAAAATAGCACATCAATTATATTAATCCTTTGCCTCCCAACACATTAAATATACGCCACGAATTTCTGGCTATTTTCGGCGTGCGGAATTTTTTTATTTTTTTTCCTGTCTTCCATGTCAGTATATATATAATTTTTTTTCTAAAGTTCTTTCTAAATAATGTTTTTTTTTTGCAAAGGTTATATAAAGTATAAAAGAAGATTTTGAAGGGATGTCAGAGAACAGACTAGAACACGTACCAGGAAGAGACCGAGCAGTGCCCTCATGTTGTCCGGGTTAAGCTTCAGTGCCCTGCAGTAGTACATTTTTGCCAGCTCCATGTTCTCCACTCCACCCTGAAATAATTAAATATTATTGCATTAAACATTTGCGTTCCAGAAGCCCAAACCATTTCATACCGTTTTGACTTCCAGAAGAGTCGGCCGGCTTCCGATGGGCGGCTTCGAAAATATAGCGAATTTGCAATTTCAGTGAATTTTTCTTGTTAGAACGAGTGAGAATAGTCGCTTTATGGTTGAAATTCGTGCGATTTTCATCAAACACATTCAAGCAACTCTCCACCGCCACACAAAAAAAAAACATTCTGATGGCTGTCCCTTTTGACCACTAACCTTTTCGAGAGATATGGAATGGACACTGGATATACCGTAATTCTTATGCCATATAAGAAGAGTATGTTTCTTTACCTATACATTGATATGCAATTTGTATGGGAGATTGTCAATTTTATGAGTGTTTAGCTGACTACCACCTTACTAGAGATGCCTTGTTATGCGATTCTCATACAAACCATTGTAACCGCTTAGTAGAGTAGGCTGGATACATGTGCGAGTACTGCGAGAGAGTAGAATGCACTGTGGCCCTTAATTCTCCGAAATTGCCTCAATCACCAATGCAATCACTCAGCCCATCTTATTTTAATGTCTGTACTTGTGGCTTTCAGCTCCATCAATGGATGAGTAGAGTGGTTGATAGGTTATACGAGCTCCCAAAGTGGCACATTAATACCAAGACAATTGTCGTGCTAGAAGTCAGTCTCCCAGTAACGACGCGCGTGTTCAGACTTGCGTCGTCTTTCCTAAGTAGTTATCAGTTATACCAACCGCCACATAACTTGAATTCCCTCCCTTAATAATTGGAATAAGACTATTCGAGTCGGCGCATCACTTTATAGTTCTTTCTGTCAACGTTTCAAGTTCGTGCCATGTGTGAGCACCGAATGTCGTATAGACAACGTATGGATGAGCCAGTGTGCGACAAAATTGTGTCACAGGGTACATTCTATGTTGACACATTTATTGATTTATGGTAGCAAGCACAGTCTCCTTGCTTAAATCCTTGCCTAATGGTAAAAATAAAACGGGGAGCGGGGAGGCTGAGCTAACGCCAGCGGGAGCAGGTGGTGTACATAGGAATGCGGCGTGAACCAATCACCCGCAGGGCTTAGGAATTGGGAAAGACCCAATCACATCACACGGGCTTTTGGCCGTTCGATCTGACTTTGCATTGCAGTAAAGATTGTACTTGCGTGTTTCTTGTTGATTATGAAAAGAAAATGCCACACGTTCAAAACATTTTGCAAACTATGTCACAACAAGGTTACCTATTCACTTTCTGTTTTTATTTTTACAATTTGCAAATTCAGATTCAGATAATTATTTCGCCATAAAGAACACACAACATTATCAATATTTCATTGAGACATATGCATATTCCGTATGGTTCGTCATCTTTTTTTTTTTGTCATGTCCCGTTCAGCAATGCTATTTATAAGGAAGAACCGGGTAAGGAACCTTACAGAGTTTTTTTTTAAATATAACTTACATACTAAGTTTTAATTATGTTAAATGTAACATACTATGTCTAAGGTAAAAAATAAAATAAAAGATAGTAAAATACAAAGAACATAGGGTTCAGTCAAGTCATTAATAAAGGTTGAGTTTATACATAATTATAAACAATTTGAATCCTCAGTCAGCGTTACTCGGAACTCAAGTGTTTCAAGAATTTGAGTATAATATGTTTTATTATATCAGCTGCTTCCAACACTGGTTTGGATAGCGCGTTTATCACCTAGCTAGGGGCCTAGACCAGGGATGTTGCGGATATTCGCATCCGCATCCGTAAATGCGGAACATCCGCATTGATTTTGACATCCGCATCTGCATTCGCATCCGCATTAAATCGATGCGGAACTCATGCGGATGCGGATGTCGTGCAGGTTGAGACTTGAATGAAATTGGGCGGAGTCCGCGAGTGGCGCGCGCTGCAATTGACCAATAGGAAGGGAATATGCTGTGCGACGGTGCAGTGCAGTGCTGACGACTTTGTTTTCCATTATTATTGCGTCATTTCATTCCGTCACGTTTCGTGTATGCATGCGTGTCTAAACACGCGCGACGACGCGTCTTCTAAGTTGAAAAGGCAGCCAAGTTACTTTTCATTAAATACAATAGCCCAATCTTGAAATTTTCTTACTAAAACTTGATTGATCAATAAAATATATTAAAAGCATAATCTCTTTTATTCAAGGACTTAAACTAACCGGCTCTTCAAGCAATCTTGTTAACATCCGCATCCGCATCCGCATCCGCGGATGTGAGCGTCCAAAAATCCGCATCTGCATCCGTATCCGCGGATGTCAAATAAATCGCATCCGCAACATCCCTGGCCTAGACTATTTTGCAATGTACGTACCTCTATATTATGATTATGATTCAAAGTGTGAAACTTAGGACCCCTGAGCCCTGTTTGATAATGTGTGCAAATAAATGGATTTGATTTGATTTGATTGATTCATCATTCGCTTTCACGTTGCTAACATGTAAAGTGGGAAGAATAAGGTGTGTTCTCATTTGGTGTGCTTAATAACGTGGCGTACCATGCTGTATCGTATGTCGGCGACGCGCTGCTGGAACAGATGCGAGTGGGGCTGGTGCAGTAGGAGCTCCTCGCAGCAGAACACCGCCTTGGAGTAGTCCTGCTGCGACAAGTATAGCTCGCACAGCTCCTGCCACGCCTCCACGTCCGACATGAACCTGCAAGCGTATACATTCAGAAAAAAAAAAAAACCCCAAGTGCGAGTCGGACTCGCGCACGTTGGTTTCCGCACTACAAAATAAGTGCGAGTTTTACTCGCGCATGGAGGTTTCCGTATCTATCCGCTATTATCCGCCTATCTTTTGTCTTTCAACAATGCAATGTATTTGTGGCTGTGGCGCCATCTATTATTCAGTAGTGTGACTAATTGATTTTTCGGACGTTTGTTGTATGGGAGCCCCCCTTAATTTTTAACATTTTCTATTTTTAAATTATTTGTTGTTATATTCGCCATAGTAACACATATTCTGTGAAAATTTCAACGGGCGACCTATTACGGTGCAAGAGATACAGCCCTCGGACAGACGGACGGACGGACGGACGGCGGAGGCTTAGTAAAAACCTAAAAATACTTTGAAAAAAAAATGTTTCTTCTATGGGGACCCCCCGTAATTTTTACCTTTTCTATATTTTATTATTTGTGGTTATATCCACCATAATAACACATATTCTGTGAAAATTTCAACCGGCTACTTATTACGGTTCCAAAGACACCGCAGTAGGACGGACGGACAGACAGACAGACAGACGGCATAGGCTTAGTAATAGGCTTCCGTACGGGATACGGAAACCTAAAAATTATAAAACAGTTTCACACTTTGAGAGTCCACAGTCTCTCCAAGAATCTAGGGCTGCCAAGATCGACGCTAAGCTCATACATGGAGAGAGCTTCGAAAACGTCACTGGAAGCATCCTACAGAATATGGATAGGTAGAGAGAGGGAGGTCGAGAGCGGGACTGGTGTTTCCCCGCGTCCTAGTCAACGCAGACTAGCTGACGAGGGCTTGAAGCGAGCCGAAACGTGAAGCATGCGCGGGAAATTTAGAGTGGCCACTCGCTAGTCCCGGCCTCGATTAATACCCTCCTCTACTGCCGATGGGCCCGGATATGTTCGGTGAAGCCATCGTAAGCTTAGATCCACACCTTCGAAACAAGACAGCCCGGAGAGACGGGATGACGCTGGAAAGACAGCTGGCGACCGGGAAAGACCGTTGACGAATGGGAAAGTCCATTTGACGACCGGGAAAGACTGGTGACGCTGGAGAGACAGACGGGCGTTAGGCCTAGCAAGCCGCGCCAGGAAATAAAAGCTACGACAGTCAAAAGAGTAAATACCCTCAGAGCGGTCCGAGAAGGAGGGAGGATGAACCGCTCACCGATCGATATCTCTGACAACCTTGGCATGAATATGGACTTGAAATGCTCGAAGTGTGGGAAACAATATAAGCGAAAAATCTGGCTAGAAAAGCACGTGAAGGAGAAACATAGCGACAGTGAAGCAGGGCAGAAAGCGCCTGTAAGTTCTCCACCTGACACTATTGACAGAGTACAACCTCACACGTCACAAAGTGTTGCGCAACCTTCCTCTCACCATGAAGCATTTTCGCCCAGAGACCGACTAAGCTTACCGAGCATATCCGAGACCACTTGGAAGCAACATGATCGATGCCTAGCCGAAAGACTTGACCTCCCAGGCTGCAGGCAGAGTCCCGAAGATCAGCTGTATGACTTCCAGGGAACAATTTACAATTACTTCTCCGAATTGTACCCTGTTCGCTATCACCACAACCCAATGGAAAGAGAAAACACTTTCAAAGCAAAGCTTAGGAGAAGGAAGAGAGAGTTGATAAAGCAGCTAAGGAAGGCTAAAGCCTCAGGAGACAGAAATCTATGCCACCAATTAGCCAGAGCGATGAGATCTATCCTAAAACTGATCCAGAAAGTATCTGAGCAAATTACGGTTGCTGGCAATGAATTTCGAAAGGCTCAGAATATAGCAGCTTTCGAGAAGAACCCCTTTTATTTCGCCAAAAAAGCTTTTAAGGAACAGCAGGGTACAATTAGGTTAAGTACGGACGAGATGTTCAACTACTTTAAATCCACATATACCACCCCGGAGGCAGATATAACTTACAGGGATCCACCAGCTCCAAAACCCAAAGAACCTGCTCTAGCATTTGATGCTGATTCACCGACGATGGAAGAGCTGGAATACCACATAAAAAGGAAACCAAATAGTTCCGCCCCGGGACCCGATGGCATACCATACATCATATACAAAAAATGTCCATCAGTGCGGAAACACATGTTGAACATCTACAAAAGAATTTGGACGAACAGAGAAGTGCCAGACTGTCTTGGTAAAGCCGTGTTTGTTCTTCTACCAAAAAAGAAAGAAGTTACTGATCCCAAGGATATTAGACCTATAGCCCTTACGAACACAATTTCGAAAATATTCTTCTCCATTATACAGGCCAGACTACTCAAACACATGTGTACCAACGACTACTTACCGAAGAAGTACCAGAAAGGTTTTCTCCCAAGAGTTGCAGGGTGCCTCGAACATAATTCTTTGCTAACTGAATGTCTTAGAGATGCAAGGAAGAATGAGAGACAATTAACTGCCACGTGGTTAGACTTTGAAAACGCCTTCGGTTCGGTGCGCCATGAGTTACTATTAAAGGCGCTAGAGTGGTATAATGTGCCACCTCTGATCTGTAATATAATAGCCTCCTACTACAAAAAACTTTCCTTTGTAATACAAGTAAAGGGCGAAACGGAGAAGACACCGGAAATTCGTTACGGCATAGGACTTTTCCAGGGTTGCTGCCTCTCTCCTGTCACATTTAACATTGTTATCAACATTCTAATTGATACGCTTGTCGTAAAAGAAAAGAAATGGGGATACAGGTTCAAATATGGAGACACATATATGGCGGCCATCCTGGCATTTGCGGATGATATTACGCTGTTAACCCGCAATCCAAAACAAAATCAGTCGCTTCTTAAGGTGGTGGATGACTATTGTGAATGGACCAAAGGGATGAAGATAAAACCAGCGAAGTGCTACTGTTTGAGCTTAACCAGGAAAGGTTCAAAGTTTACCTCGAGCAATCCAGGTTTGACAGTAGCCGGAAAACCAATCGCAACCGTGGCTGATGAAGCTCCTTTTAAATTCTTGGGCAAAAGGATCACCAGCAGAGGAAAGGAGCATCCTACTGATGATATTGTCCAACTTTTCGAAGAGAGCCTCCGCCAAACTGACAATCTTCCCCTCCTGGGTACACAAAAGGCATGGATTTACGATAACTACCTGACATCAAAACTTTCATGGCCATTTCTCGTCTACGACTTCACAAAGCAAAACTTGACTAAATTAGACTCGTATGTGACCAGATTCCTGAAATCATGGTTTGGACTGGCTCACCCGGCTGACTCGTCAACGCTATACAGATCTCACAATAACTTTGGACTGAACATTAAGAAACCGTCGATATTTTATCAAAAGGCGAGAATAGCCAAACGATGTATACTCAAAGACTCCAATGATAGCGCTATTCAAGCCTTACCCAACACATCACTATCAGATGAACTGGAATCGAGACTCGACTTCTACAAATCATTCCAAGTTGGTACACGCACCAATAGATCTGGATTGGGCATAGAAACAGCAAAGTCTGATAAAGAAATACTGAAAGGTTTTGCTCAGGAGGACATGGAACAAGGCTTCAAACTTCACGCCTTAAACCTAGAAATGCAGAATGATTGGCTAACAGTGGGTGACTTCTGCATCCCTCCTGCATTGAAGTGGAAATCCATAATATACAACTGGTCCCCTGAGCTGCTTAAGTTCTACTTAAATGCATTCCAGCTTACTCTCCCCGACCCGAGTAACCTAGTTAGATGGGGGAAATCTACAAATAAACTATGCCCGTCATGTAAGGAGTTTGTAGGCACGGCCAAACATTTGTTATGCGGATGCAAAATACTACTTGAGCGAGGCCAGTATTCCTACCGTCATGATAAAGTCCTCCAAATCATCAGAGAGGCCATCAACCTGTCAATTGCACGGACCAGGAAAGGGCAAACCAGTAGCGGCTTCCAGAAGGTCAACTTTGTGAAACCTGGAGCCAATAAGCTGCCCAAAGATAGGACTAAACCTTCTTCAATTTTGGGAGCAGCAAAGGATTGGGAATTGTAGATGGACACACATGAGAAGCATTACCAAATGCCTTCGGAAATCTGTACCACAGCATTAAGACCGGATATACTCATATTCTCAAAAGCGACAAAGCATGTAGTACTTGTTGAACTTACAGTTCCATGGGAAAGTAACATACCGAAGGACCACAACATCAAACTTAACAAGTACTGCAACTTGGTAGACCGGATTGTGAGAAACGGATTCAAGACTGATCTCTTCGCTGTGGAAGTCGGAGCAAGAGGACTACCAGCGAAGTCACTCTACAGTATCTTCAAGAATCTAGGGCTCCCAAGATCGACGCTAAGCTCATATATGGAGAGAGCTTAGAAAACGTCACTGGAAGCATCCTACAGAATATGGATAGGTAGAGAGAGGGAGGTCGAGAGCGGGACTGGTGGTTTCCCCGCGTCCTAGTCAACGCAGACTAGCTGACGAGGGCTTGAAGCGAGCCGAAACGTGAAGCATGCGCGGGAAATTTAGAGTGGCCACTCGCTAGTCCCGGCCTCGATTAACACCCTCCTCTACTGCCGATGGGCACATGAGAAGCATGACCAGATGCCTTCTGAAATCTGTACCACAATATTAAGACCGGATATACTCATATTCACAAAAGCGACAAAGCATATGTAGTACTTGTTGAACTTACAGTTCCATGGGAAAGCAACATACCGAAGGACCACAACATCAAACCTAACAAGTACTGCAACCTAGTAGACCGGATTGTGAGAAACGGATTGTGAGAAACAGATTCAAGACTGATCTCTTCGCTGTGGAAGTCGGAGCAAGAGGACTACCAGCGAATTCGTCCACAGTCTCTCCAAGAATCTAGGGCTGCCAAGATCGACGCTAAGCTCATACATGGAGAGAGCTTCGAAAACGTCACTGGAAGCATCCTACAGAATATGGATAGGTAGAGAGAGGGAGGTCGAGAGCGGGACTGGTGTTTCCCCGCGTCCTAGTCAACGCAGACTAGCTGACGAGGGCTTGAAGCGAGCCGAAACGTGAAGCATGCGCGGGAAATTTAGAGTGGCCACTCGCTAGTCCCGGCCTCGATTAATACCCTCCTCTACTGCCGATGGGCCCGGATATGTTCGGTGAAGCCATCGTAAGCTTAGATCCACACCTTCCCTTTTTTTTAGGTTTCCGTATCCTAAGGGTGGTTGAAATTTTAACAGAATGAGTGTTATTGTGGCAGATATCCTAAAAAATAATAAACAAAAATCCGCATAGGAGAAACATGTTTTTTTTTTTATTATGTTTTTTTGTCTTTGCACTTTTGTAGAAATGGTAATTACCCTGCGTAAGTAAATACACTGCGAGGTTTCTTGCCAGCTCTTTGTGGGTGTAATCGAACCGGAATGTAAAAAAAAAACAGGACAAATTCAAGTCTAGTGTACTACCATACGAATGATAAATAAAGAATAAAGAATTAAAACTCTGCGAAGTTTCTTGCCGGCTCTTTGTGGGTGTAATGGAACTGGATTTTAAAAACTAAACAGGAAAAATCAAGCGTAGTGTACTACCATACAAATGATGAATAAGGAATAAAGAATGGCGACTTGAGAAAATTTAAAAACCGCTCACTTCTTCAAATAGTCCACAAGTTCCTTGATTGCTTCGGTGACGAGACCCTGCGCCTTCAGTATGGCGATCCTCCGCTTCCTCGGCGCTGCGTTCGTCTCATCTTTTTTTATGAGATTGTCCAAAAGCTCTAACGCTTCGTCATATCTGAAATTACATTCAAAATGAACTATCCAGCAAGAACAAGCTAGCTAGAACAACAATTTGTCAGCCTCGGTAGTTCAGTGGTGCGGTCGGTCGACTGTTGTTAAGCAACGCTGAGCGCGGTCAGTACATGGATGGGTGACCGCTCGACTGTTGGAGGCTGACCGTGGTTGGGTTTTCCATGTTAA
This sequence comes from Nematopogon swammerdamellus, assembly GCA_946902875.1. Lineage (NCBI taxonomy): Eukaryota > Metazoa > Arthropoda > Insecta > Lepidoptera > Adelidae > Nematopogon > Nematopogon swammerdamellus. The sequence goes on from OX336344.1 coordinate 3,694,589, forward strand.
ACTGTAGGACCCTTCCCTTCTGACCTTACTAGGTGGTAGGGTTGGTACCACCGCACTGGGCGAAACGTCGGTCGAAACTGCGATGTAAATAGTTCATGTTTTCCGTCCAGTTCAGTGTAGCCGACATGAAATGAAGGGAAGCACTGACATGGCACCTAGTTCACCCGGTGTTATGGACCGACATCACGGATGTTAGATGATGCAGCCAGAGGTGTCAGTTTCCATAAATAAAAAAAAAAAAAGCTAAACATTTCAAAGTAGGTACAACAAAAACAAAATAAACCATCAGTGAACATAGGTATGAACACACTAGCTCCGGCAGCTCGTTCATCCATCACCCACACTCGGCCGCACCAGATTCCAAATGATCTCACCTCTCGCAGGCCTCCAGCCGCATGGCCTGGTAGCGGAGCACCCGCGAGCTGCCGGGGAACTCCGCGGAGAGAGTGCGGATGCAAGCGTCCGCTATCTCATACCGGTGGCAGTCCAGCGCGGCAAATATCACCTGAGTATGCAATTTAGTCAAAAACGCATTAAACAGTTTAGTTTATTCAGTGCAAACCAGTTTTTTAGTGACCACCTGACACATATTAAGCAGAATTGTTAAGTTCCATAAAAAAAAAATTTAAGAGTACTTTGACAGCCATGGTTTCAGTTCCAAGCACAAATTAATATTAATGAACATAATTTCCACATAGATCCTCATCTAAAACTGGATGTAAGATGGCCGCATAGCAGCCCCGGTTGTGTTCTCCTCTAGTCCAGTATAGCCAGCAATTCAGGGAAATCTCCAGTATGGCACCTACCTTCTCGGAGGTAATATTGGCTGGTCGGAGCATGTGCGTTATACCGGATTACATAAAAAAAAAGGAAACCTCCCAGAGTTTCCCCGCTGACCTGTTCAAGCACGACATGCTTCTCGTTGCCGAGCTTGGCCGTGTTGTCCTCCAGCACGGCCTCCCACAGCTCCACCACGTCCGTCGAGCGACGCTCGTTGTTCTCACGCCATTGCCGGAGCAACTCCCGCACTTCTGAACACATCAGTCATTCGGTTATATCAAATTAATTCACTCAGTGGCTGTGGTTTAGGCACCAGCTGCTCTCTCATCAACTCTCATGAGATCTTGGTTCTAAGGTTCTATTTCATTCATCTAATTAAGGAAGGATTATTATATTTACCTGTAACGTTGAGTTCTTCGTAGTTGTACGACATTGTCATGGAGGCGCTTTGTGTGGAGAACCAGCCAACCACAAGCTAAATGATTTATTATTTATTTATTACTGAAATGTGCAAAAACTCTGGAAATTCATCAACAAAATCTCCGGTGGAAATGACATATAAATTGGTAATCTGTGGTGGAAATCTCTCCCTCCACCCACTAAATTAAATACCCATAAACTAAACAAACACATGGACATTTCCTTTTATTGACTGACAGACAGAAGTCAGAAAAGTCATAAAGTCATGACTGGATCGTTCACATTCTTCTAGTATTGCGACGTTCAACCAACACACTAGCTAGTTTCTCATAAATATGGATCTATGATTGAATTTGATAGTTCCCAGTTTAGGCCTACCCTTGTCTATTTCATGTTGAAGACGGAGATGAACCTTCAGTAATTTAATCGTACTGTTGCGGTTCGCTCTTTTTAAAAGAAAGAGATGCAACATAGCAGGTATGGTGCGTACGAAAGGAAAGAAAGAAAAATAAAACAAATTAGTCTTCGTATGAATTTGATGAGCTTGACAGCCATTCAGCCATTCCAATTGCTTACCTACCATCGAGTAAAGAGCGATTCTTTATCGTAAAAAAAATAGTTTTCGTCTGGCTGCTTCGTCGTCCGTCCGTGTCCTTCGTTTCGTCGCTGAATATATTTGTGTAGAACGACATGTCTTTCTCGGTGCAGTGTTCAGTGCGGACGGCGAAGCGGTCTGGCAGCGCGAGCCCTAGAGTGTAGTGGAGCGGACTCTCCCCGCGCCCGCGGCGCCGCGACGAGCGATCTAAGTGCGTGCGCCAAGAGGAATGATACGAGCAAAAAAAGCTGCCCTCGAGATTCTTTCATTGTTGTCCACGGTACATTGTCGTTCCGAATATCGCTCGGCCGAGCCTGCGTGTCGTGCGCAGCGCCTAAAGTTTCGTGTGTCGCTTGCGAGTGTGGGTGATGGCCGCTACGTAATTATGTTTGTCTTTTTCTCGACAGATCAATACGAAGGCTCGCCGCGTATCGGAGTGGCGGTAGGCTATGTCGCTCGCGTGACGCGCCGCCGCCGCGCTGCCGAACGTCGGCCGCTAGATACCCCGCGCCCGTGCGTCATGACCTCTGGTCGCGCAGGGCCGCCGATGCACTTCGTCGTCAGGACGAGCGGGGCCTCTCGCACCGCACACCCGCTTCCCTGAGACGCCTTCTCGTCCCGATTTCGGCAGCATACGACTAGGAACACAAGATGGATCAGCTGCAGCAATGTCCGGTGTGCACGCTGTACTTGCACAGCGGCATGTCGCTGGAGACTCACCTCGACACGCACCCCAAGGACCAGGTGATCCGCGCCCTCTGCAAGATGACGTCAGGGCGCAGCTACGCCGGCAGTCGCTGCACGACGCCCGCGCAGTCCGAGCGCTCCTACTGCAGCCGCTCGCGCACGCCCGGCTCCGTGCTGGATGGCCGCTCCACGCCCAAGACGCCCTTCTCGGAGGACAAGGAGCGGCGGAAGCGAGCACCGCGCACGCCGGCACCGCGCTGCAGCACGCCCGCCGACGCGTTCCGCTCGGACGTGCACTCGTACGACGGCTCGTCGCACTCGATGGCGCCGACGGTGAGCGTGGAGTGCTTCCTGAACAAGATGGAGCCGCCGGCGTACACGCGCAGCGGACCCACGTCCGACGGCTCGCACTATGTTTACATGCAGGAGCAGCCGCTGGAGGAGGTGGAATTGAAGTACTCGCGCAGCGACGAGTACGGTCTCAGCCAGGCGCGCTCCGACAACATGTTTGCATACAACGTGTCCGCGCACACTAATCCCCCGCGCCTGCGCCCCCACACCGCCGCACCCGCCGTGCGACCTCGGTCCGACTGCTTCGAAGTGCTTCCGAAAAACAGCAATAACATACCCTTCTTAAAGACGAATGTCACGCCTGTTCAGTATGTGAATCCTCCGGTGAAGCCTCTCCAGTTCATGGTGCCGACGGCGCAGGGCTTCGTCCAGGCGCAGCAGAACACCAACAACATGATAATATCGGGCGGGGTCAATGACATACTACAGCCAGTGGGCGGCAAGAACGTCGTCGGGCCCATGTTCAACCACCAGCTCAACCAGATGTCCTCGGGAGCGTTCACGCCCGGCACGACGGTCGTGACGCAGAACTCTCAGTTCTTCTACCGGGAGATGGTGCACAATATCGACGGCAAGCCGTACCTGTCAGCAATGCCGGCCGTGGTGAGCGTACGCGAGGATTTGACGGGCACCGCACCGAACCCCGTCTACCAGAATGTGATGGTGGTTAATCCGTACCCCAACGGTGCCTGCATGTACCCGCAGCAACATATCATGGCGACCACTTCCAGCGTCACTAATTACGAACAGTCCCTCAGCTACAACACTGAGAAGCGAGGCAAGACCTCCGCACGCCACTCTGCTCATCCCACCGAAATGGGTCAAACTCTTGTTATCGAGGTTGGACCCATTGATTCAGAACCCACCGCCACAGCAGAGAGCGGCGCGGAGCAACTCGCGTCGAATCCCGAACCATCGAGCTCGGTCAGTTCTGTCGCCGATTTCGAGGAGCGACGGAACGAGTTTGTCTCGGAGATGGCCAAGACGAAGAAGGGACTGAAGATTCTCAGCAACATCAAGGTGGAGGTCCCGATACAGCATCACAAGAGCATGCTCCACGAGGTGATGGACCTGACGGGCCCCACCGAAGAAGTGGAAGTGAAGATTGCCGAGCCGTGCCTCAACGCCAACGAGACAATCCTCCCCGACATCGAGGAGAGCAAGAGTCAGACCGACTCGGACATTCAGCATCCGTCCACCTCCGAGAGCGAAGCTAACGTCATCAACACATTCTCTGTTATTAAAAACATTGGAAATCCAAGCATATTCCGAGAGAGTACACCCAAGAGCAGCTATTCGGATTCCAAGGTGGACACCGATCAGAACGACAGCTGCTCTATTCCTGACCTCACATGTAAGGAGAAGGCGTCCATCTCCCCGTGCAGCGAGCTATCCGGGGACTTCGCAGACAACTCCCTGGACTCGTGTCCTCCCAGCGTCAAGGTGGAGCCCGTGAAGACCGAGGAGCCCGTTCAGGCTTTCCGTAACAATTCACTCAAGCTGACCCAGCTGTACGTTAAGAAGAATAAGAAGATTCTCCAAATAAAAAATTTGAGAATTACAAATTCCACGTCCGATGGACAGGGCGCCAGCGGCAGTAGGGATGCAGGTGAAAGTAAAAATGAAGTAAGGGACAGCAAGTTTTCGCTACCGCCTAACCTCGTGGAGACTTTCAATCAGAACAACGTTCACTGCGCACCGGCTAAATCGGACAGCGCCGGCAAAGCTGAGAAACGAGATCAAACCGCCCGTCAGACACACATCGACAGCTTCGACGCCGATACGGAGGAGCAGTCGATGGATATCGAACCGATCTCGCACTCCGCTTCCTACAAGGAACACTTGGAGCAGACGCCCAAGCTAGAAGCCGGCCAGACCGAACGGGACAGTGTCGACAAGGAGCCTGAGAAGAAGGAGTTCGTTCAGCTCGAAACCATGCGGCCAGTCAACGTCATCGCGTACGGCAGCCTGACCGGAAATGGGTTCGGTTGCGACGCGAGCAAGGAAGCGTTAGACGGCGTCGGGCTGTCGAAGGATCGCTTCGTCAGCATGATGAGCGACAACTACTTTGGCGACAACATTATAGGTCAGTGGTGCCCTTACTTTTTTCTACAAAGATCTGCCTACCTACAAAAAATTTAAGGTTGTGAGATCGATACTTGTACCAAAAGTTTTCATTGTTCAATAATTTATAGTCATTTTTGTTTGAATTTAAATCTATGTTCATTACATCCTTTATGTTTATTACTATTGCGTTCCTTGTGGAAGATGACACCACTCGGAAAATGTTTGCCACATCAAATATTATTATAAATTCTTTGATGTTTCTACAAGTCACTTTTTGCTGTGACATATTTTTATTGATCGAACTAAAAGCCTCTTGGTATCGACCGGTGGATCGCGATCAATCGTTTGGGCGCCACTGTTATAGGTGATTACTTCACGCCGGACCGCACGGAGACGTTCGCCAACATGCGCGAGGAGCGCCAGCAGCCGCTGTACTGCGGCGAGGTGCAGAAGACGGAGCTACCGACCCTGGAGGAGGAGCCGCCGTGCGCTAACGAGTACATGTGGGGCGAGTCGTCGCAGCGCGAGCCGTTCATGCTGCCCAATTTCATACACGAGAGTTACAAGGTTTTTTACTTTAGATTTTTTTATTTTGTGATTTTTTTTTGGATTTCGTGCCCTGGATTCCATAAAAAAAAATATAGAAGTGAATTTTCTCGCTTTACAATAGGTACAATTTCAATATGGTTTGTCCATTTCAGATTTGTTATTGCTATACCAATGTCTTTTTGTGTGTTTGTGGCTGTTAACCTAGTCAATCCCAGTTGATAGTCATGTTTGGGGTTGTTTCTACCAAAGTGTAGAACTGTGCATTTGTTGGGGTTAGTTTTCATAACCCAGTCTTGAGTCCATTTTGTGACTTTATCCAGAGCTTCCCTTAATGTTCCACAACTCAAAACAGCATCACCAGTGAGCTTGCCATCATCAGCAAAGAGACTCGTTAATATTCCAACGAGTTGGGGAAGATCAGAAGATCCCGAACAATGTCGTAGCCGGGACAGATCCTTGAGGTACGCTGCTGAGCACTTCACGAACATCTGATAATAATCCTCCCACTCTCACTTGGTATGTACGTCCCGTTAGATAATTTTCCAACCATGTCAGCAGTTTACCACGTATTTCAAGATGCTCTAATTTTGCAAGTAGTCGGCAAAGTGGCACCGTATCGAATGCCTTCTCAAAATCTAGATAGACAACATTGACAGGAATTTTAGCATCGAATTGTTTTGTCCAATATTATATTTATAAATACTTTTTTTTTTTGCAAGGTCGCCGACTACTCCACCGTCAACAACGAAGCGAACTACGTGCTCAACGCGGACGGTGAGCTAGAGGAAGGGGAGTACCACGAGCTGACATGCCGCGCGGACGCCGACTACGAGCGCGTGAGCAAGCTGGAGATAGCGGAGGAGCGGAGCAGCGAGGGCGAGGTCGCGCTGGACATCTGCGCGGACGAGCGCATGCCGCCGCGCGGGGAACTCTCGGGGCAGGAGAGCAACGGTGATATGGACGCGCCATGGAGCGGGGTCGGTATATCTGTTAGAATATAATAATTTTTTTTTTATGGAAACTGACGCGGTTGGCTACATCACCTACAACGTCCGTGATGTCAGCCCATAACACCGGGTGAAATAGGTGCCATGTCAGTGCTTCCCCCTTTGATCGTGCCGGCTACACTGAACTGGTCGGAAAACACAAACTATTTACATAGCCGTTTCGACTGACGTTTCATTCAGTGCGGTGGTATCAACCCGGGCGGGTTAAACCCTACCACCAAGTAAGATTAGGAGGGAAGGGACCTACAGTTTTACGAGGAATCCGAACCTCGGTCAGCCTCCAATGGTCAGCGGTCACCCATCCAAGTACTGACCGCACCCAGTGTTGCTTAACATTCAATAGCTACAGTTGACTGTCTGCACCACTGAGCTATCGAGCCTCACAATACTATATTTATACACGTAGGAATGTCGATAGCATAAGTGCGTTCTTTTGCTTATTCCACGCGGAGCGCTCGGAGGAGCTGTTTAACGCTGCCGTCCCCTTTCCACCTCCTCACAATGCGCGTTGGGCAGGGATTGCTTCCCTACACACTGGACTTACCGCGGATGCGTACCAATTGTTTCTGCAGATCTTTATAGAACTAGTAAACTCTGGAACGCTCTCACTGCCCACATATTTCCCCCCAAGTACAGTATCGGGTCTTTCAAGGCTTAAAAATTATGTTAGCTTGTATTTAGCTACATTTTAATTCATCATGTTTATTGTAGGGGCAGCAAGCACTGCCCCTACATATCTCTTCTACCCTAGGAAGAGAAAAACTAGGAAATTGCATTATAGATTTGTGCTCATACATTTTTTATCCAACGATGACTGCGAAGCCAAAAATAACTGGAGAAAATAACAGTTATAAATTCATAACCAATCCATGAATTTATAACTGTTATTTTCTCCTATAAAATATTAATTTGATTGAAAATACTTGAACAAACCTTTCTTTGTTCTTGAATAATTTGTTTAGTATGCAAAGTCCTTGCTTATCTAAGCAAAACAAATTGACATATAACTTTTCTGTAGTTGGTATGTATGTAGAAAGTGAAAGAGCAATGAACCAAGTGTGTACACTGTTGTAATAATGGACTTCTTTTCATACTAGGCGGTAGGGCTTAACCCGCCCGGGTTTGTACCACCGCACTGAATGAAAGGGCGGTTGAAAGGGCAATTTTTTTGGGCGTTCCACATTTTCCCGGTTCTGTGAATAAAAGACCTACAGAACCGGTTGGTAACCTACCACAGATCCGTGGTAGGTCAATTGAATAGGGGTGCATCCCCTGCCCGGTACGCGGAGGTGGAATGGGGACTGCGGAATCGCATTAAACAGCTCCTCCGAACATTCTCCATGAAATAGACGATATTTAAATAGTTCGTGTTTTCCGTCCAGTTCAGTGTAGCCGGCACGACCGAAGGGAAGCACTTACATGGCACCTAGTTCACCAAGGTGTTTTGGGATGTCAGTTTCCATAAAAAAAAAATCATATGTGGTACCCTTTTGTACTATAATTTGTTTCCTTACACTCTTAGTGTGAGTTCAATTTGCACTTGCAATTTTCCTAATTCACCTTGAATAAAAAAATAACATTTCCATATAAATTCAGGAATTGAATGTAATGCAATTTTTTTTTTCTTAAAGGAACCGGTACTTTCGGTATTTTCGGTTCTTGGTAGTTTTTGTTAAATAAAACAAGTGTTATGCTTCAAAAGTAAACCACAATTAAATATTTAAGTAGTTTTTATTGAAACTTCTAAAAATATATCATAGACATTTTTCATTTTCTATTCTATTCTATTTTTGAAAGAAAACAAAACGAAATGAAACTTTTTTTACAAAAAATAAATAAACATCTCCTTCTGAGTATTCAATAAAATGTGACCTTTGAAACTGAAAGCAAACAAAATTCAATGTTTTGAACAAAAAAATAATTAACATCCTTTACTACTAGAGATACATTGCAAGAAGGATGACTGCTGATGTGGTGCGGACATTTGTTTCAGATGTACCACAACATCAACAGTTCCACTTCGTACGATCTGATGGCTCGCGAGACCTGGGTATCGGACGGCTCCGACGTCGACGCCGCAGAGAAGCCTGACAGTCTGTGAGTATGGTCTGGCTCAGTGGTTCCCAACACTTTCTGACCAGGGGCACGTTATGAAAATATGTCAACGAAAATGGGGAGTCAACTCAGAAAAACGTCTCATCGTCCACCGCATACAAATGTTTTGTATGGTGGTTGTTGTTGTTGTTGTTGTTGTTTTGGTTTGGGGTTGGCTCTAGGCCTGCAAACTAATCCCGCTTGGTTGGGGACCTTCGTGCAAAACCCCGCAGTCCACAGCTATCCCAGCCACCCTATGTCTTCCATGAAAGCCACAAGTCGACCGGGGTGTCTGCAGGCCGCTTATCCCTTAGTCGCCTTTTACGACATGCATGGGGAGAGATGCAGTGGGACTATTCTTATTAAGTACCGACCCCACACAGTACTTGTATGGTGGTTTTCGAAGGTGTGGAACTAAGCTTGCGATGGTTTCACCGAACATATCCGGGCCCATCGGCAGTAGAGGAGGGTGTTAATCGAGGTCATGACTAGCGAGTGGCCACTCTAAATTTCCCGCGCTATTCTGCGGTGCTGCCCGAAACATAAGTGGAGCGAGAGAGGGGGTGGTTGTTGTTGTTATTGTTGTTGTTGTTGTTGTTGTTATTTGTATGTATATTATGTAGACAGCTGCCGACCAATCAAAACCCACCATAGGGCTATTAATTGCAAATATTACCCTAATATCATGAGATCACTTTTCAACACGAGATGTTTTTATTTCTATGTAGTATTGACTGCTTTGCTTGCAATGTAAACAAACTTCATGCGATTCACCCCCAATTCGACACCATCAACTTACTCACGATATCATCATTATCATCATCATCAGCCTGTATCGGTCCACTGCTGGACATAGGCCTCTCCCAAGGCACGCCACCACACGCGGTCTTCCGCTCTTCTCATCCATCCACTCCCGGCTTCCTTTTTTAGGTCATATGTCCACCTAGCCTGGGACCGTCCCACGCTACGTTTGCTTGTAGGTGGCCTCCATTCGAGCACTCGTCTACCCCATCGGTCGTCGGGTCTACGACAGATGTGCCCAGCCCACTGCCACTTCAGCTTGCTTATATTTATTCAAAGAAAAACTCACGATAGCATTTCATTTATTGCAGAGACGACGTCCTCGATAAAAAGATGACCATTCAAATCCCAAAGCGTAGCTACAAGTGCGCCACGTGCGGCCTCGCCTTCAACTGCCCCAAGGAGCGCCGGGTCCACCGCGCGAAGCAGCACCCAATGCCATCCACGGCCACCTCCAAGACGCCGAAGCAAATCCGACGGCGAATCACCACCGCGCTGTCCATCAAGAAGGAGGAGAAAGTTGAGGAGGCGCTGATCTTTCCGAATGCACCAATGGCCGCCTCGCAACTGACGGGCCCGATATCCTCGGCCATAATAGATATGTACGACCCGCAGATTGACTCAAAGCCGAAGCTGAAGACTGAGGTTGTGATCAAGGAGGAGCCGAGAAGAAGGTAACAAAAATTCATTGTAATATCCGATTGGATTTCATCAATGTCATATCTCAGTCATACCAGTTCATACCTACCAGTCAGTTTTTGTGAATACAGTAGCCTTGATAATCCGAACAAGTAAGAAACCAAGCTATGCCGGATTACCAAGGCATCCGGATTATAGTACGAAATTGTTTAACAAGTTACCAAAATGTCCTACAAAGGGCCTTGATAATCCGGACGAGTAAAAAAACCAAGCTATGCCGGATTACCAAGGCATCCGGATTATAGTATGAAATTGTTTAACAAGTTGCCAAAATATCCTACAAAGGGCCTTGATAATCCGGACGAGTAAAAAAACCAAGCTATACCGGATTACTAAGGCATCCGGATTATAGTATGAAATTGTTTAACAAGTTATTATTATTATATTATTATATTATATTTAAACACTAGCAGCTTAAAGCTGATGCGTGTATTCTAATATTCCGAGTGCACTTGTATTTATTATGGTTTATTTTCTTTTTTACATTTGTTTATTTTATCGATATGGTTTTTGAAACTATTTATTGAGGGAGAACAGATAGCTTCTTCCGGGAGTTTATTCCATGCGTGTACCACTCTATGTGTCAAGAAATGCTTTCTGGGATTTGTGTTGGTTCTGATACAGTTCAGTTTCAGCGAGTGTCCTCGTAGGCGTTGGTTAGTGTTCATTGAGTACATTGATTGAAGGCTCGGTACGTTGTAATAATTTTGCTAAAGTTGCCAAAATATCCTACAAAGGGCCTTGATAATCCGGACGAGTAAAAAAACCAAGCTATGCCGGATTACCAAGGCATCCAGATTATAGTATGAAATTGTTTAACAAGTTGCCAAAATATCCTACAAAGGGCCTTGATAATCCGGACGAGTAAAAAAACCAAGCTATACCGGATTACCAAGGCATCCGGATTATAGTATGAAATTGTTTAACAAGTTGCCAAAATATCCTACAAAGGGCCTTGATAATCCGGACGAGTAAAAAAACCAAGCTATGCCGGATTACCAAGGCATCCAGATTATAGTATGAAATTGTTTAACAAGTTGCCAAAATATCCTACAAAGGGCCTTGATAATCCGGACGAGTAAAAAAACCAAGCTATACCGGATTACCAAGGCATCCGGATTATAGTATGAAATTGTTTAACAAGTTGCCAAAATATCCTACAAAGGGCCTTGATAATCCGGACGAGTAAAAAAACCAAGCTATACCGGATTACCAAGGCATCCGGATTATAGTATGAAATTGTTTAACAAGTTGCCAAAATATCCTACAAAGGGCCTTGATAATCCGGACGAGTAAAAAAACCAAGCTATGCCGGATTACCAAGGCATCCAGATTATAGTATGAAATTGTTTAACAAGTTGCCAAAATATCCTACAAAGGGCCTTGATAATCCGGACGAGTAAAAAAACCAAGCTATACCGGATTACCAAGGCATCCGGATTATAGTATGAAATTGTTTAACAAGTTGCCAAAATATCCTACAAAGGGCCTTGATAATCCGGACGAGTAAAAAAACCAAGCTATACCGGATTACCATGGCATCCGGATTATAGTATGAAATTGTTTTAACAAATTACCAAAATATCCTTCAACAACTGAAACGGCGAAGAAATCAGCACTTCTAGCTTCATATTCGGTTGTTTATTTTACTGATATTCAACAAAAAGTAGTATTTGTGTGCCTGGGTTCTGGGTCGTGGGGCAGTACTGACGATTGAGAGAGGGATGCGTCGGGCGACGCGCGGCCTCTTGCTGCGCCGCCGCCCGCCTCCTCTTTCGCAAAGTGCTGTTTCGTCGCCGTAGGATATTTTGGTAACTTGTTTGCGAATAATGGCGCCACGTAAATATCTCTAACACTGAAGGACGAAGTGAGATTTCTCGAAATGATCAATAGGGTTGATAGTTATTACACTGCGATGTCGAAAAATTTTCAGATAAGCAGTTTGATAAAACAATTTCAAACTATAATCCGGATGCCTTGGTAATCCGGCATAGCTTGGTTTTTTACTCAACCGGATTATCAAGGCTCCTACTGTAGTTAATTAAAATGTGTCTTTATACATATGCAAATAACATCAAACCTGTTTTCCCAATAGGCTAGGCAGAGACTTACGTCTTTACTTACGTGCCACAATCCTGGCACACCTTTGAAGCATCTTCTTCACTCATGTATTTGCAAAATAATTTTGTTTTTTTTTCACCACCATGTGGCATCGTTTCACCTACAAGTAGGTGTCTAACGATGCCCATGGAAATTCTGTGATGCACGGGGATTGGGAATGCCATGCCGGCCTGACAGGAGCCTTTTCGCGCCCCTTTTAAAGAACCCCAGGCTTTACTTGGGAGGAAATAGATGGGCAGGGAGTGCGTTCCACATTTTCCCGGTTCTGTGAATAAAAGATCTACAGAACCGGTTGGTTAGGTTAAGTTGATTCGTGGTAGATCAATTGGATAGGGGTGCATCCCCTGCCCAGTACGCGTAGTGCGGAGGTGGAATGGGGACGGCGGAATCGCGTTGAACAGCTCCTCGGAACACTCCCCATGAAATAGACGATAGAACACACTTAGGGAGCCGACGTCCCTACAGAGTAAAATAAATGTAAAATAAATACTCATTAAATGGTGGTACAGAGTGGTGGACGACTGGAACCAACTTCCAGAGGAAGTAATAAGCGCACTTAGTACCAACCAATTCAAAAATAGACTAGATAAATATCTAACAAATAAAACGTAATCTCAAAAAGAGTGCTCATGAACGATAATGAAATAAAAAAAAAAAAAATCCATGATAATGACAAAAACAACAAATTTTAACTGGATTTAGACGTATCAGCCTAGGTTGCCTGTCTAAAATAAATAAATAAAAAAATGTGTTTGCGCAGGCGTCGCGACTACGTGTGCCCGATGTGCAAGGTGGACTTCGGCAACGAGCTGGCGTTCCACGAGCACCTCAAGCAGCACCCGCTCGAGTGTCTCACTTGCGGCAAATACTTCTACCGGCGCGCCAACCTGCAGTTGCACATCCGAACCCACCTCGCCATCAAGAACTACAAGTCTGTATAGCTTTATCTCTCTGTATGCCTCAACAGGCACTTGTTTATAATAGGTTGTTTGTACCGTGTGGGGCCGGTACTTTAAAAGAATAGCCCCACTGCATCTCTCCCCGTGTATGTCGTAAAAGGCGACTAAGGGATATGACTCCCTTCTTATATTACTAGGTGGTAGAACGTACAACGGACCGTCTTGAGGTCTCAGTGCGGAGAATGGCCCACCCGCCTTCCCAAGAGGCTGGGCAGCAAACAACAACAAACAACATACTAGGTGGTAGGGTTTAACCCGCCCGGGTTGTTACCACCGCACTGAATGAAAGGTCGGTCGAAACGGCTATGTAAATAGTTTGTGTTTTCCGTCCAGTTCAGTGTAGCCGGCACGACCGAAGGGAAGCACTGACGTGGCACCAAGTTCACCCGGCGTTATGGTCTGACATCACGGATGTTGGAGGTGATGTCGCCAACCGTGTCAGTATCCATAAAAAAAAAAAAAAAGTGTCACCGACAGCCACCTATGCAGTGGTTGCATGGCGGAGGACGAAACAGCCACCCACGTGCTCCTGGAGTGCCCGGTGGTGGCAGAAGAACGACTGCAGTTTCTTAGGAACGTGGGAACTGCCCATGGAGTGTGGAAGCGACCGAGAAGAGTGCTCCACTTCATGAAAGAGCTCGGGTGGCTGGAGTAGCACTACCCGGGCGCCAACGTACAACGGACCGTCTTGAGGTCTCAGTGCGGAGAATGGCCCACCCGCCTTCCCAAGAGGCTGGGCAGCAAACAAACAGACAAACAAATAAATACCTTTATATCTGTTGTTGATCACGGAACATAAAATACAAGTAGAGTATTGGCTTTGACACTTTTTCTTAGGGTCCGAGATTCAAAGCCGTCCCATGAGTTTTTTTTTTATTTTTTTTTATGGAAACTGACATGGCTGGCTACATCACCTCCGTGATGTCAGACCATAACACCGGGTGAACGTAGGTGCTTTGTCAGTGCTTCCCTTCACTTCATGATTTTCTGATGGAAACATTTACGTGTATGTGTAAAACTTGTAGGTCCCTTCCCTTGCCCCTTACTAGGTGGTAGGCTCAAATTGTTGCTGATACGGTTTAGACGCACATTGACCAATACGCATAATGATAAATGAAAATAGCATCAAGAATACGCAAAATGACCAATCGCGAAATGACCAACACGCCAAATGACCAACACGCCAAATGACCAATACGTGAAATGACCAATCGCGAAATGCTAGTTGAATTTGTATTAATTCGGGTATTTTTCTTATACCGGTAACCCCCATGTAACAGGGTTTCGTAGCCTTTCTGTTTTTTTTAATGAATTGCAATGGATTTAAAATATTTTAAATAAATCACACGCAAAATCCACAATTAACAATATAATTAGTCTTTGGGTACGAGTGCAATGAATGACATTTACGTCAGCTACAGCTATCATCATATAAAAAAAACATAAGAATATTAGTAGTAGGGGCTGGTTCCAAGCCTGCAGACTAGTGCCTCTTGGTCAGCCCCGGCCAGCCTATGCTCTTCATGAAGGTCACAAGATGACTAGGGCGGTCGCAGACCATCTGTTGTTCATTTGGCACCGCCCAGGAGGGACATGTTGTTGTTGTTTTGGTTTGGGGTTGGCTCTAGGCCTGCAAACTAATCCCGCTTGGTTGGGGACCTTCGTGCAAAACCCCGCAGTCTCCAGCTACCCCAGCCACCCTATGTCTTCCATGAAAGCCACAAGTCGACCGGGGTGTCTGCAGGCCGCTTATCCCTTAGTCACCTTTTACGACATGCACGGGGAGAGAGGCAGTGGGACTATTCTTATTAAGTACCGACCCCACACAGTACCCAGGAGGGACATACATCTTGAGGATCTTCAGGTGTATTTTTGTTCTGTGATGTTGATCATCTTCTAGTTTAGCAGGAACTAAAGAACTTCTTTTGATCTGGAAGGAGATCTTTAGGTTTTTAATTGTTGTTGCAGTGAAGTGCTTTTGAAAAGAATTCACGCTCTTGCTCAGGCTCAGCCCCAACCTCAACTGTCAAACAACTCGCATCGAAATGACCCATCCAAAGTGCGACCTCGCCGGGTGCGCGTAATTTCGACGGTCGCTCGCCGATTCTTTGTGCCACCGAGAGCTAACGAGGCTTACAAAGTCTGTTAATAATAATGTTAATATTCTCTGTGTACAGATGTGAGATTTGCGAGAAGCCGTTCTCCACGAAGCAGAAGCTGATGGAGCACCACAACATACACACGGGCGCCACGCCTGTCAAGTGCAGCCACTGCACGGCCACTTTCCGCCGATACTCCAACATGATACAGCACAGGTGAGTCAAGTGCAGCCACAGCACGGCCACTTTCCGCCGATACTCCAACATGATACAGCACAGGTGAGTCAAGTACAGCCACTGCACGGCCACTTTCCGCCGATACTCCAACATGATACAGCACAGGTGAGTGAAGTGCAGCCACTGAACGACCACTTTCCGCCGACACTCCAAGATGATACAGCACAGGTGAGCCAAGTACAGCCACAGCACGGCCACTTTCCGCCGATACTCCAACATGTTACAGCACAGGTGAGTCAAGTATAGCCACAGCACGGCCACTTTCCGCCAATACTCCAACATGATACAGCACAGGTGAGTCAAGTGCAGCCACTGCACGGCCACTTTCCGCCGATACTCCAACATGATACAGCACAGGTGAGTCAAGTGCAGCCACAGCACGGCCACTTTCCGCCGATACTCCAACATGATACAGCACAGGTGAGTCAAGTACAGCCACTGCACGGCCACTTTCCGCCGATACTCCAACATGATACAGCACAGGTGAGTGAAGTGCAGCCACTGAACGACCACTTTCCGCCGACACTCCAAGATGATACAGCACAGGTGAGCCAAGTACAGCCACAGCACGGCCACTTTCCGCCGATACTCCAACATGTTACAGCACAGGTGAGTCAAGTATAGCCACAGCACGGCCACTTTCCGCCAATACTCCAACATGATACAGCACAGGTGAGTCAAGTGCAGCCACTGCACGGCCACTTTCCGCCGATACTCCAACATGATACAGCACAGGTGAGTGAAGTGCAGCCACTGAACGACCACTTTCCGCCGACACTCCAAGATGATACAGCACAGGTGAGCCAAGTACAGCCACAGCACGGCCACTTTCCGCCGATACTCCAACATGTTACAGCACAGGTGAGTCAAGTATAGCCACAGCACGGCCACTTTCCGCCGATACTCCAACATGATACAGCACAGGTGAGCCAAGTACAGCCACAGCACGGCCACTTTCCGCCGATACTCCAACATGATACAGCACAGGTGAGTCAAGTATAGCCACAGCACGGCCACTTTCCGCCAATACTCCAACATGATACAGCACAGGTGAGCCAAGTGCAGCCACAGCACGGCCACTTTCCGCCGATACTCCAACATGATACAGCACAGGTGAGTCAAGTATAGCCACAGCACGGCCACTTTCCGCCAATACTCCAACATGATACAGCACAGGTGAGCCAAGTGCAGCCACGCATGGCCACTTTCCGGCAATACTCCAACATCAAGCACAGATGAATTTACGTGTACCTGCTTCACCGTTAGGAACCGGTGTTGAACTATAGGTCCCTTAATAATAATAATATGCACCTTATGCCACTTAATGTGTGGCAAGGGTGGGCTTATTGCCTTAGGAAATTTTCTCCAGTTAACTCGGTGGGCCTACATTTTTAAATGGAATCCGAACCATGGAGCAGCGGGTGAAAACTCATTGATACACGCCGACCGGATTCGAACCTCAGATCTCTCGCACGAGAAGACGACGCCCAGACCACTCGGCCACACACCTATTAAAATGGACTTATCCCTTGCAGATATTTCTACCAGTCAAGCTTTCAGAACAGTCGACAGTATGTAGAATGAGTGAAACGAAATGAAATGATTTTTATTTTCTCTTAATTAATCCTTAAAATTAACAAACGGTACAAAACAACTAAAAGAGAAAAAAGGACAGGCGCAGCCTTTGCCGCTACCAGGGCTCACGCACTCTATGTACTTGCGCGCGATAACTACCTACCGCCCGCCGGGCCGCCGGCGACCCATAATTCATTGGGCTGCCGACAGCCGCGTGGAGCTAACCTACGCTACGCGAGCGCGCGCTCACGCTACTGCTTCGTACGGTCGTAACTCGTACCTACCTATATCCAAAGTGTTTCTTTGCCTATATCTTAATTCAAGTTGACATGGCTTCTGTTAGTGGCAGTTTATGTGCAGTAGATGGATGTAAATCCAGCGAGAGGAGAGATAAAAATCTTTCTTTTTTCCATTTACCTGCTGATGAAGAAATTTGAGTATATTGTTTTTGTTGAGCAATAATTATTCTAAAAAACCGGACAAGTGCGAGTCGGACTCGCACACGAAGGGTTCCGTAGCATCGTACAAGATTTAACACTATGTACTTTATTTTTTATATTTTTACTATTTATTGTTATAGCGGTAATAGAAATACAGCCCGCTGACAGACGGACGGACAGACGGACGGATGGCGGGGCTTAGTAATAGGGTCCCGTTGGCACCCTTTAGGTACGGAACACGGAAATAGGTATTTTGGTTTATGTTGTGTTTTGCTTGAGTTCGGTATGTTCGATATATCTGTCTGTTTGTTTGTCTATCACAGTCACTTTACGATTTGTGTGCATACAGCTGACATTTTGTGGTTGTTGAGGCAATTGTAAGACTACGTACGACGCAACGGAACGGAAAACAACGTCCGTGGAGATGGGGAAATTTGAAAATAGGGGGGGGGGGGAGGGTCTGGTTTGCAGACGTTACACGTGACGTAAGAGGGGGGGGGGGGGTCTGCCCAAAACTGACATCATTCTTACAAATACGAATAATCCCAAAATATGACATACATATTAATTCTAGCTGTGCACGCGCGACGCGCGACACTTTGAAGAAAGCTAGCGGCATGTGCTAGCGGCGCGTAGCGGTAGGCGGTTCGTTTGTCGGCTTCCTTTGACTCTTTTGTTAGTGCCCCGCGCCGCCGCAACACGCCGCCGCCGCTCAGTCTAATAAGACCGACACGTGCGGTCAGCGCTTTCATCTGCTTTAAAGCAAACGTCGGCTTCCTTATATAATAAGTCCGCCTTCTGCCAAGCAGAAATGTGTATGTAAAGGTCGACTGGAAGTAATTTCCGCCGGCAATAAGTCCGGACTCGCTTGGCAGATGTATTTTTAATCTATACCGAATAAAATCAGTTACATAAGCATGCGTACAGGTAACAATAATAACATTACAGGGGTAGTAGGTAGGTAGGTAGGATTACCTGAAGTATTTTCGGGGTGAACTAATTTCTTCCTCTAATATATTTTAACGAGGGCGAAGCCGCGGGTATAAGTTAGTAGTAGCCTATATGTTAAATAAAAAAAAAAGATAGTTACCTATCTAACAGTAAAAAAACATGTTTAAATCTGTGCTGTAGCTCGCGAACAAACATTCACACATATTTCCTCTTTACAATATAATGCATTGATATTTTTATCGAAAGTAGCAGCCCTAGCGTCACAGAGCTTGCTTCAAGGCCCCGCGTCCGCGCGCAGCTGCAAAGCAATAATCACTTTACGCTCTTTCGTTTAGGTACATTTTCGCACGCAGCGACTGGCGATGTAAAAGTTTAGGCTATTAAAGCCGAAGGTATGTAACTTTTTCTATGGAGAGATTCATCTGTTACGAAGTAACTATTAAGTAATCTGTGCTACACACCCACTCGTCTTGGAACTGGGAGTGTGTGGCGCTGAATTTAAGCCTGCCCCACACAGTCAATACATTTTTGAATGTGATACAACTTAGCCTAAATGAACAATAACTTAGCCTAAATATGTAACTATAATTTATGACATGTCCGCAGAAATCGCAATCACTTCCACATAAAGAAGAAGATCCGCGACTACGTGTGCCACTGCGGCGAGGTACTGCACTCGCGGCGCAAGCTGCTCTGGCACAAGGAGACGCACGACGGCAAGCCCAAGGCCTGCACGTACTGCAGCGACAAGTTCGTGCACGCGGCTTCGCTCACGCGGCACATACGCCGCGCGCACAACCGCTACTACGTGCCGGACGAAAGGCGCGCCAAGGAAAATATCGAGTGCCCCATCTGCAAACAGGTGCGTGCCATCTCACTCTCGCCGGTTCACTACACCTCCGGGCACTCCGGGAGCGCTTTGTTGTTGTTGTTGTTATTGTCGACAGCTGCCGAACCTTTGAACGCACTTGACACGAGGCCGTTGTGCTCAGTAACCCCGTTCTGGACTCATTGTACCTAGCCGAGTTCTTCCACAAAACATCGCAGCCCTTTGGAATCATTCCACGTTTGTTGTTTTGTTTTGGTATTGGCTCCAAGCCTGCAAAATAGTCCCTCTTGGTCGGGGACCTTCTCTCAAAAACTGCTACTACACGCTACCCCAGTCAGCCTACACTACCCCAGCCAGCCTATGTCCTCCATGAAGGCCACAAGACGACAAGGGTGTTTGTAGACTTCCGCACCGGATGATGGAGAACAGAGCATTTCCCTTCTTTGGTTGTCAAGTGCGCTGCACTCTAACAAAACATGCACAACCGTTTGTTTCTTTTGCCAAGCATCTCATCATCCAGTTTCTGTACAAACGATAACACACGACGATTATGATTTAAAGTGTGAGAGTTAGGACCCCTGAGCCCTGTTGTCACTGCGACGACCTAGGAAGATCTATTGTGATCTCTCAAAAGTTTAGAGCTCACCCCCAAGTTCGATTCCCGCTATGAACCAAGTTATATTCTTGGGGTTGAGTGCCTGTATTTGGCATGGGTTAAAGATATAACCGCCAGGAATACGGCGTCTACTGTGAATGAGTACTTCACATTCACAAAGGATGTGTACATGGGCGTTTCATCCTCTTTTATACAGAATCTACACACCGGCGTGTCGCTAAGGCCCAATCGGTGTAGGTGTTTGTATAGTCTGCAGTGTCCTGTTAAGGTTTTTTTTTTATTAAACTGACACGGTTGGCTACATCACCTACAACATCCGTGATGTCAGCCCATAACACCGGGTGAACTTGGTGCCACGTCAGTGCTTCCCTTCGGTCGTGCCGGCTACACTGAACTGGACGGAAAACACAAACTATTTACACAGCCGTTTCGACCGACCTTTCATTCAGTGCGGTGGTACCAACCCGGGCGGGTTAAATCCTACCACCCAGTAATATAAGAAGGGAGTCATATCCCTTAGTCGCCTTTTACAAAATACACGGGGAGAGATGCAGTGGTGCTATTCTTTTAAAGTACCGGCCCCACACGGTACAAATGTCCTTATTAGGACTCTTTATGTCGTTCCGGTTTAGGTTTAATACTTAAGTGTGAATTTACACACATGAAGACATTACTTAATTTTAATTGTAACCAGTTAAAAATGACATGCTTGCCGCCAGGTCTACCTCAAGAACAACATCGACATGCACCTCCAGACGCACACGGGCAAGAAGCCCTACAGCTGCGTCATTTGCAACAAGTCCTTCTCCACCAAGTGGAACCTGAAGCTTCACCGCTGGACGCACGCCAACCGCTCCGCCAAGCCGTTCAAGTGCACGCTCTGCAAGGGCGCCTTCATCCGGCAGACGGACTTCGTCTCGCACATGAACTCGCACAAGTCCGTGCGGCCGTACACGTGCAACTATTGCGGATGCCAGTTCATCCGCAAGTACAACTGCCTGCGTCACATGAAGGAGCACGAGGCGAAGAAGAAGCACGTGTGCAAGGTGCCGGAGTGCGGCAAGATGTTTCACCGCCGCTACTATCTGACGGAGCACATGCGCGTGCACAGCGGCACGAGGCCGTTCTCTTGCAACATCTGCGGCAAGACGAGTAGCAATAAGTCGAATCACAACAAGCATATAAAGATACATCACGCGCGCGAGCCGGTCGCCACGGAGGGCTAGGCGCGTTCAGGCGTCCGGCGGGGAGGATCGTTGGGGACGCTTATCTTCTTGCGAAGGGAAGTCTTGTATGAGAGCGGTATTGGATGGCTTGTGGTATTTGAGACGGTTTGAAGGTACAAAAAAAAAAAAATTCTAGTGGTTTTTATTTCTTTTTTTATTATTACAGTAATACCCCGTTTTAACGCAAGTGGAGTATATAGGGGATTGATATATGGATACAACATAATACAATATAGTTAATTTTTCTATGTTATTACTAATGGCATGCGCGCGTGCGACTGAATGTCCACATAGGCGTCGTTAGACACCTTCTGGGTGGCACGGCGCCACATGTCGCACTTTCTATAAAAAAAAAACTAAGCATGTACTCGCTTTATATTTCTTCATTAGATATATGCAAAGCTGAAACGCAGAGCGCAGAGCTTGCATCACATTGTAGAAGATGCAACACGGTTCAAAATTTAGAGAGAATACGTCATCGACCCGGTGGCGAAATTGGTAACGTGTTGGCGACTCATGCCAGAGTTCCAGGTTCGAATCCTGGGTGGGACGTATTTTTTTCTCTTTATTTTCAGCTCGGGTAGATAGATCCCGTGCTGAAAATAAAGAGAAAAAAATACAATAAATAATACAATAATCAAGAAATAATACAATATAAATAAATCTACTTTTATTGCAAAATTTGTCATCCTGTCTGTTCGCGCGTTACGAACTTTCGAGTTTAAATAAGTCAAGATCGCAGACTGACTGACTGATAGACCAATCAAAGTCCACTCAACGACGTTAGGAAATCCACAGTTTTCCAATACCACTCGCACGACAAGGGCAACAGTTCGATCCCAGCCGGACCCCCTCTGCGGGTGATGTAAGAACAAAGGACTTTAGGTAAATTAATTATAAACAATATTGAGGAAGGAAGTGAGTGAGTGTACATAAAGATGCGACGTTTGGTGAATTCGCTAGTGTAAGCAAGTGGCGAGCATTTTGTAAAGTGTAACCGGTTTTGCGTATTTCTATAGTTAGGAGTGGATGTTTTTGGAATAAGTTTGTTTTCGTTTTATCAGCATATTGTGTATGTGAACGGTTTTGTCCAGTCATGTTAAACGCATCGGGACACGGGCGGGTGTGCTGAGCACTTGGGCTTGCCATATTTACGTAATAATTTCTTCAAAACTGTTTGACATAGAGTAACAATTTTACTTTGCATCGACTTTTCAATTCAAGGTCTGTGTTTCTGTAGGAACAATATTTTTTATCAAAATAAGGGTTTTTTTTTGTAAATCAACATGGGTGACTGTGCCTATCGCATCGCTACGTGATATGGTGCGTAACGAGGCAATCCGCCGATGCACCAAAGTAATCGATATTGGATATCGGGTGGCTAAGCTCAAGTGGCAGTGGGCTGGGCACGTCAGCCGAAGAGACAACGACCGTTGGAGTAACCGTGTCCTACACTGGCGTCCGTGGACAGGAAAACGGAGTGTGGGAAGACCACCCGCCAGGTGGGACGACGAGATCAATTACGTCGGCGGAAAGCAGTGATTCCGTACCGCTGAAGGCCGGGAGGACTGGAGGAAAATTGGAGAGGCATATGTCCAGCAGTGGACGCTTACACACTGACTGACTGACTAACTGAGTGCCTAGGGACCAATGGTGCAGACAACAGAGCCACAAAAAACCTCTCCTAGCGAAACCGCACTCAGAGAGGTGCAATGCCAGCAGATTTGCGGACTGTTGCTAGGCTGTCCAGCCAGTTAATACGACGTTTGAAGACACCCAGGGATTCGGGAAACACTCTTTTTTTTTTTTTTTATGGAACCTGACACGGTTGGCTACATCACCTACAACATCCGTGATGTCAGCCCATAACACAGGGTGAACTAGGTGCCATGTCAGTGCTTCCCTTCATTTCATGTCGGCTACACTAAACTGGACGGAAAACACGAACTATTTACATAGCCGTTTCGACAGACGTTTCGTTCAGTGCGGTGGTACCAACCCGGCCGGGATAAACCCTACCACCTAGTAAGGTAAGAAGGGAAGGGACCTACAGTTTAACGTGGAATCCGAACCACGGTCAGCCTCCAACGGTCGAGCGGTCACCCATCCAAACACTGACCGCGCTCAGCATTGCTTAATAATAGTTGACTAACCAACCGCGCCACTGAGCTACCGAGGCTGACGAATTTTCTTATCCCTTAGTCGACTTTTACGACATGCGACGGGGAGAGATGCAGTGGGGCTATTCTTTTTAAGTACCGACCCCACACGGTACAAACTCGGCGGAAGACGCCCTAGCGGCGCGACAAATAAACGATTTTGAGAATCGAAGGGATCTCAAAAGCCCAATGTCCACAAAAAAAGGGTGCTCAGTTGCAGCGAGTGCTGCGAGGATAGGTTGGATGGCAAGGAATAAGGGATGCAAGTTCATCCGAGCAGGGTCCATGATAGTACCTCTACAACAGACTGAGTGACCCTAAAAAGTGTCTGTGGTTGGTACATAGTTTTTTTTTATAGTTAGCGTGACATGTGGCGTCGAGCCACTCATAAGGTGTCTAGCGACATGGACATTTGGTCGCATGCGGGGGCTTCGAATGTCATGCCGGCCTGACAGGTGCCCATTCACGCCTCTCTTGAAGGGCCCGAGACTACTTGGGGGGACATATGTGAGCAGGGAGAGCGTCCCAGAGTTCACCGGTTCCGTGGAGGAAGGAACTGCAGAACCGATTGGTACGCATCCGCGGTAAGTCCAGCGTGTAGGGATGCAATCCCTGCCCAGTGCGTGTTGTACGCAGGTGGAAAGTGGGCGGCAGAATCGCTTTAAAAATAAATAGTACTATTAAATCGGCCTCGATAGCTCAGTGGTGCAGACAGTCAACTGTCGCTATTGAATGTTAAGCAACGCTGGGTGCGGTCAGTATTTGGATGCGTGACCGCTGACCGTTGGAGGCTGACCGAGGTTCGGATTCCTCGTAAAACTGTAGGTCCCTTCCCTCCTAATCTTACTTGGTGGTAGGGTTTAACCCGCCCGGGTTGGTACCACCGCACTGAATGAAACGCCGGTCAAAAACGGCTATGTAAATAGTTTGTGTTTTCCGACCAGTCCAGTGTAGCCGGCACGATCAAAGGGGGAAGCACTGACATGGCACCTAGTTCACCCGGTGTTATGGGCTGACATCACGGACGTTGTAGGTGATGTAGCCAACCGTGTCAGTTTCCTTAAAAAAAAAAAAATATATAGCATAATTTTAAAATTGTTACTACAAAGACGCAGATGTCGAGAGTTGAGTAGGAAAGTAGGATACGCAGTAAAATGATGATCCTGTGTCATATGGTTTTGAAGTGATATCATGTACAGCATGCTCTTATGGTGTTCTCTTGTGTTGTGCAATAAATTTCCAAACATTTCTTTCATATGAATTTCTTGCAATTTGCTGTGTTATGAATCAGTTGAATTACTTTTGTGTAATTAACCGCTCAGGTGCCGCACGGATGAAATCGTCCAAAAAAATTTACAGATTTCTCAGTTGATTTCGAGACTTCGATTTCGCGCGCGATAATTGCATCAAATCAAAAGAAAAAATATTTGCGGCTTTTGTACGGAGATTAGCGCGCTCCGGCGCCGACACCTGAGGGGCTAAGAAAACGTCTTCTACTTTTGAAGTGTAAATTTGGAGTAACTTGAGGGGTACGTTTGTTGATTGGAACAAACCGATCACTTCGTTAAAAGAAACTAATATGTTTAATGTTGGAAACTCGGTTTGATTGTATCCTACTTAAAAAAGTTTTGTTTAAAAAAAAAATATCCCATTCGCTTAAAACTATTTAAATCTCGATGTCGAACGACAAATGTTTACCAATGCATTTCTTTGTGTTTTAATATTACGTAGTTGTTAAAAGATGATTTGCATTGGCCGGTCTCAGGCCATGTGGGTACAATAGATCCGAGAATAAATGGGCCAGCACGGAAGCTCCCGGTATGGGAGCACGGTGCCGCGGCCCACTCGGAGGTCAATGTCGACATCTACAGCCAATGAGAACGCGCAAAGGTTGTCGACACATAGGCGGTAACTCCCCGGTTAAGACGGCGACAAGACAGATGCTTGATCAACAAATACATTATTCTCTGATCCGTTGGTAAACACTTAGGAGTGCTGTTTAGGTTTCGCTCCATGTATGCTTTTCGTTTCGGTTTCCAATTTGATTAAGAAATACTAGTCAATGAGTATCTTCAAAAGTATGTTAAAACTAGGGAGCGTCCGTTCCGTGACTTACTTCCTGTGAAGTTTAGTGCAAAAAAAAAAAATATAAAGTTTGAAAAAATTTTAATGTGTAAATACTAGACTGGGTGCAACGGGAAGTTTATAAATAAATAAATAAATAATTACTTATAATTAACTTATAAGGGGTTAAAAATGTTAATTTTAGTATTTAATAGATTATTTATTTTTAATATTGTTTCTTTCTATTTAAACAAGCGAGGTTGAAGTAACTAAACATGAATGGAAACATTTCAAACAAACTTCTTTATGCGCGTCTTGTTTTCGATGTAGAAATAAATTATTATTAAATTGTATATTTTAGTTAAAATTTGAAGACTTATTGTACCTACAAGACAGACAACCGTCGCGGTTTATAAATAACTACATTCTGTTTGTTTTCTACCGACTCCATTAGCGATAATATTTCTTTATATTATAAGTGATGAGTTTTTTTACGTGGTTTGTACTACGATGAGATTCGTAAAATTCACACCGTACCTAAAGCAATGTCAGTGTGATATATCATACGGGCGGTCGTTGAGTGTGGGACGTCCGACAAGCGAGTGTACATGCTTACATTAACCATTACACAACAACAACAAAAAAAACATTACATATTGTTGCAAAATTTCGGATACATTAAAACTTGCATTAATTTTTTGCATCAAAAAATTAATGCAACCTACGCTGGCTGCCGTCGAGAGGGAAACCAAGTGCGGGAATACCACCCACCAGGTGGGATCATGACAGAGGCAATCGATGGTTTTGTGCCGCTGAAGGCTGGGAGGACTGGAGAAAACATTTGAGAGCCAGCACTAAAGTAAAGTAAAACATTTATTTAGGCAGTCCACTAAATAGTATGGGATATTTTAATGAAGAGAATAAGTTCTCCCAACTGTACTGCTTGTGACAACAAGCCAAGAGGATCAATTTCGTATACTTATGGACTGTCATGAACGAAGGACTAAATTTGCTATTTAAAATTCATGACTTGTTAACATCTCTAAACTCAGAACAATTCAGTGGAGTGTTTAGGTTTTACCACGTTTTACAGCCTCTTTAGTGGCTCTTTGGAATGACAGGCCCTGAAGAACAAACTGCGGAGCTAGTTTTGGATATAGTCTAATAAAGATAGGTACTATGGGGCTGATATAGTCGAAATCGACTAAAGTATAATCAAAACAGCAGGAAAAAAATGTGATTTATTTCATAATAATTCTACCCAACGGGATAACTGGGATCATAAGAGATTTTTGGCTTTGGCTATGGCCGGAATAGCCATAGCAGTGGACGCATCTGTGCTGACTGACTGACTGACTGAACAATTGCGACAATAGTTAGGAGTTTTGTTTTTTTGTACTTTAGAGAGCGAAATGTAGGCGCCGTCTGTATTGTACGATCGACAAAGTAAAAAATAAAAGAAAATACAAAATGTTGTAATGGTGCAGGAATTGTTTGGAAGAGTACCACATTCAACAACCACTCTGTATAGAGATGTTCGAAAGCAGGCCGGCAGACTCTAAAGCGTTATTTTTATTGTACCATGCACCGTTTCTAATAGAGAACACAGTACTTGTATTAGAAAACAAATTGTTTCTGTATATACATTTTTTGTTTGTACTTGTGGAGAAAAATATTTATTAATTATACATATTTTCGAAAATTTTTTTACTCTCGCTCACATATTGTATATAAATATTAATATCCTGAAAATGATTTGATGTTATAATTTTGTATTATTATTTGTGAAATGTGTTAACAAAGATATTTGATTTTGGAATTCTCGCTTAGTTCTTTCAGTAGTGGCATAGTATATATTTTTTTGTTAATAAATTAACAAAATAACGAAATATTGATCTCACAATAAAAAAAATATGCAGTGGCCAATTTGATAGAACAAAGCAAATACTTTTTATTCCTAAAAAAAAAAGATGTGCTGAGAAAAAAAAAACAGCCTTTCGTTTTATTGTTAGTAGAGAAAAAAACAATACTATTATTATATTTTGTTAAATAGGTATAATTTCTTGTTATTGTCTAAGTCCGACCTAAGGAGGTGATAATCGGATAAGACATGGATTATCAAAAAGATAATATTTAGGCTAATAGGTTGCCTTGACCCCAGTGACCTTAAACTTCCTTATTTCCAAACCTTTTAGATATAAAGTTCTGAAAAAATCATGCGTAAAAAGAATTACATATAACTAGTTTTTGCCCGCGGCTTCGCTTCTCGATACTTTTTGCTCACAGCTCAGGCCGCCGACGTACGTCGTCGGCGGCCTGAACTGTGAGCAAAAAGCGTTATGATTTACAGCCGAAAACCATCTTGAGAAGTGACAAAATGTAACAGTTGTTTATTGTTTATTTATCATCTATTGGCATTAGACTGCGCTCAGATTTGTCATATTTACATTGTAACATTCCGCCAGTTCGATTATCACAGCGAAGCACTGGCAAGAAACTTCACTGGAAATTTTTTCAATGTGCACCTTAGTCTACTTTACAAAAATGTTTGCCACTGCCGTAAATGTGAAAATCGTTATGTAAATCGATGAAGTGGCTCTCGAGTTAAAAGGATATTCATATATTGACATACGTTACACGGTCGGTCGCCTGTAGAAACTTCGCTTTATTTGATAGGATTTTGAGGAAAAACAGATTTTTATTTCTTTTTGAGCTATAGTGAAAAATGTAAAAAGAAAAAATTGGTTGTCTGTAAAGTCGGTTTACGGACGATAGTTTTACGTGATGACGTGGAATAATCGTAGTACATAGATCAAAGATCAGTAATTTCTATTTCCAGTAGAAAGATTAATCATCTTGTGACTGACCATCAAAACTTCTGTTGTCTGATCTTGACAGTTTTACTTCTTAAGACGTTTCCATGGTAACTTTGAATATCAACGTGACACGCTTTCGTGCGTGCAGCCGGTGCTCATCAATTTATAAGACGTGACGTCATCACGTCAAAAATATTTGCATGATTTTTTTTTCAAAATTTTCTACTATATCTCAAAAAGTAATAAGAATCTCACTGTCTATAATTTTTTGTAGATCTGTATATAATTCTTTATAGCCATGATTTATTTAGAATTTCATACCTAAAAGGTTCGAAAATGAGGGGTCAAGATATAACTATGCGTCTTAGTTGCGATTTATTAGCCTAAATATTATCTTTTCGATAAACTATGTCTCATCCGAATAACAGATGGAGGTTACACTCAGGCCGAATATTGTGCCGTAAGTAGGTCCTACTTAGCCAGCGGCGCCACCAGTAGACCTTGCACCGCCTGCTTTCGAACTAAAACCAAAAGTAGCAAGGCCTGTTACTGGAATAAATATCTTGTCTGCAATAAAAATTAAACTATATCGATAAGAATAAAAATGTACTTGTGTTTTATTTGTATAACAGAGTTGATGTCATGAATAAAACTGAGTCAGTTTCTTTTATTCTAATACCTATGTTGTTTAAAAACGCTGAACCTGTCATTGACATAAATATTGGTAACGTAAGGGTGTGCCCGTATTGACCATACGACAGTAATACGAACTCAATAAAAGTGGTAAAAAAAAAAGAAATGATAATATAATTATTTAACTAGTCTCAAATTAACTAATTTGATAAATAAAAATAATCGAAGTATAACATAATTGATGATGTGCCACTTCTCACGTTGGCGTAGTCCTTCCACCGAGTCATGCAGCAGACGGATCTTCTTGCTTTACTTGCTGTTTGTTTGATAGTTATCTTGTCCGAATACGCGTAACGAACCATCCGTGCGTGAAAGGCGCGTGAGTTAAAATCGCACTTGATCGATTTTTAAGTTTCTCGTTGAAATGGCACTACGAGTATTATAGGGAAGGTCATTTTTCGTATTATAATGCGCGGGGCGGATCTTGGCGTGTCGCCGCCGCAGCGGTTCGTCGGTGTTCTCCCTCGCACCCGCACCGTACTTGTATAGTTTATTCGCGTGGCGGGTCGCCCGCTGCGGCGACGACACGCCGAGATCCGTCCCGGGCACCTATTGGAAGTTTTACTCAAACTCAAAACATGATGCTTGGTTACTGATTGTGATTGATTTGATTATTGATGGATGGGTTAGTTTCTAAAGAGAGAACAAAGTGTCCTTTTTATAATAAATAAAACCGTTTAAAAAAAAAGAAGATTACAAGCTTTGCGACCACACCGTTCCTTTCGCATGACAGATGAAGCGAATTGAAGGGAGGTGAGGTGAGAGTATGTTTTGATCACCAAATAGAAATTATGTCTAGGAAAAATAAGTTTACTCTATAATAATATGTGTTTAATGTGACAGAATCTTTATTATCTTATCGTTACAAGCATGAAAAAAAAAAGTTTAATAATAGCCATGTAAAATCCCAGTAAAATCACGCGCGTGCATGCATTGGCTTACACAGCTCTTGAAAGATCGTGGAGCGTTCAGAAATTGCAATGACAGTTTCTCGCGAATTTACTCGCATCGTGTAAACCTACCCTTCCTCCATCCAACCGAGTTTGAACACGCTCCAATCGCTTTCGCGCCGGTGCGCCACCTGAAAGCCATTGTCGTGCCTGCTGTTCCTGCGATCCTGCGGAACCACTCCTTGAAGTGTTAAGTAAATGATGTTTTGGTGGTTTAAAAAAAAATAACCAGGGTTAATATATAGAAGATGCGTCTCTACGCGACGCATCTTCTATATATTAACCCTAACCTAATTTTGAGGCGGTGCATGTCGTTTTTGTTACGTTTGTATTTCCGAAAATAAAGCTTTTAGGTGGTTATAAAAAAAACTAAACACCCTAAACAAATTTAAAAACCCTAACATTGCTTAAAAAAGAAAAAAAAAAGATTTTGTGGGATCAAACCTATGGTCCAAAAAATGCAAACCCTACACGCTTACCACTGAGCTAACAAGTTACTTAACCGACCAAACGAATATCGGCTTCTATTGGTTCGCTCCGGGCGAAGGAGTAGGAGTGAAGGAACAGCAGGCACGACAAAGGCTTTCAGGTGTCGTACGGCTTTCGCGCGCTTTCGAAAAGAAAACTACCCGCAAAGAAACAGCCAAAAATAAAACACTACTACGCCTTATGTACTCTCAGCCATGACGGGGCAACATCCAGGCTAGTTATTTGCGATGGGAGTTGTAATCAGGGTTTCCCTGGTTATCCTGTGCGCGGTTTGTCCGCTGTTTGCAAGTGAAGGCGAGAGGAGTGACAGTTGGAACATCTTCTTGGAGCATGTGGGGAATCATGGTGAGTGCCCGTGTTGGTTTCCATAATATGTTCTGAATCAATAGAATTCATTGACGTATGTCGTGAAAGGCGACTAAGGCATAAGACGACGCGCTAAAGGGTAACGGTAGCCACTGCTCACCTTGGCACGTACCCTATACCGATTCAATATAGCTCAGTGACATGCAGCAGGCGTGGGTCTTCCTTCGTGCCTTACTTGATGCTTGATAGTTATCTTTATCCTAATTCCTAATACATTGCTAAACGTGGTGGTCGGTGTTGTGCTGTAATTTACAAGAGTACTTGCAGCACAACACCGATTGTCGGGATACAGCGTGTGTTATGTATGTATGTATGGATGCATGCATGTATGTAAGTATTGGCGTTGGTCCCGTTAATTAATAAAAATAATCAATTAATTAAACTTGTAGGTTATGAAATCAATGACTTGTAGAATAGTACATAATAAAGATTTTCAAGGTGACCTTGAAAATCTCCTTCCAAAATTACGGCTGGTATCCGGAATCATTGATCCCTGCCCGGAATTCACTCCGTCGCTCCAGTTTGGGAGTTGTCTAAGTCACATTTTTAGCGAAAATGAGATTTGAATGCAGAAATATGCAGAAAAATCTGCTGAATCAACCTGCATTCAAAGCTCATTTTCGCTAAAAATGTGACTTAGACAACTCCCGAACTGGAGCGACGACTCGTCGCCTTTAAGTAAATTAACGAAAATTATTGAAAAACTAATTTATGGTTACCTAAACCTAACCTAACAAAATTATAGTCTCTTAAAGCTTGAAATACAAGTTAAATTACAAATTGAAACAAACCCTCTCGACACATCAACTACACTTAGTTAATTAAAGGTGTCGGGGGACCCCTAAGTTTTGACATGATTGGATGCAGGTGGGACCCCGCATCACCACCACGCCCGCTCGGCTCCCTCGCGAGAGCCGTGCGCGGACGCGGACGGCGCGTGCGCGCGCGGCGCGTGCTGCGTGCCGCGCATCCAGTGTCCCGCCGTGCTGCGCGCGCCGCACCTCGCCGTATGTCACCTAGCCGGCGGCCATCTTGGCGTCTGCTGCACCACCGGCCAGAGTCATGCTAGTGAGATTCTCTCACAGTTTCTTTTTTTTAAATTGAATTCGTGATGTCAGCCCATAACACCGGTTGAACTAGGTGCCATGTCAGTGCTTCCCTTCATTTTCATGTCGGCTACACTGAACCTCGCACTGAACTGGACGGAAAACACGAACTATTTACATAGCCGTTTCGACCGACGTTTCATTCAGTGCGGTGGTATCAACCCGGGCGGGTTACACCCTACCACCTAGTAAGGTAAGAAGAGAAGGGACGTTTTACGTGGAATCCGAAGCACGGTCAGCCTCCAACGGTCGAGCGGTCACCCATCCAAGTACTGACCGCGCTCAGGGTTGATTAAGAACAGTCGACCAACCGCACCACTGAACTACCAAGGCTGACACGGCGACATATGGCGCCATGGGTTAATCCATGTATGCCCAGCCAACCATGAGGTGTCAAACGACGCCCATGGACATTCGGTCGTATGCGGGGATTGCGAATGCCATGCCGGTCTGATATATGCCCATTCACGCCACTCGCTCTTGAAGGATCCGAGACTGTACTTGGGGGGAAATATGTGGACGAGAGCGATTCAGAGTTTACCGGTTCTGCAGAACCGATTGGTACTTGTACTACTTAGCCGTACGATTGGAGTATTGTTCCTATGTGTGTATCAATCAAAATTATCTATTGATCTGATTAACATTTATGGAAAATAATAACCAAAACCATGTTCGTGAAACCATTTCCAACGGAACCCTTAGAACATTTTGTAGGTTTCTTGGTCTGAGTTTGTAGGTACCTATGTATGACCAGAAAGGAAGACATGTCTTTCAGTGAGGTGGGACCAGCCCGGGCGGGATAAACCCTACCACCTAGTAAGGTAAGACGGTAAGGGACCTACAGTTTAACGTGGAATCCGAACCACGATCAGCCTCCATCGCTCGAGCGGTCACCCATTCAAGTACTGACCGCACCCAGGTGTGCTTAACAACAGTCGACCGACCGCACCACTGAGCTGCCGAGGCTGACTGATTTAGTGTGACAAGTTTTTAAAGCAAAACAGCTTTACTCACGGTTCTTAACGAGCTATGTGGCTCGACGTTTCGGGCCAAGCGTATGGCCCATCCTCATGAGCACTCTGCCTAGTGCGACGGTTGGCAGAGAACTGTCAGATCTCCGTCCGTCGTGGACGAAGATTGTAGCTGTGGCCAGTGTGGGTAGTTTCCGTAGACGAGGCAGAGTGCTCATGAGGATGGGCCATACGCTTGGCCCGAAACGTCGAGCCACATAGCTCGTTAAGAACCGTGAGTAAAGCTGTTTTGTTTTAAAAATAATGTCTAACAACCACGGTAATTTAAAAACCCATATAGGTAGTGTGACAAGGTTCCTCACGCACGTCCTCTCTCTCCCGTCACCAGGCGAGAGTGACGTGAAGCAGCGATCCGCTAACTCTCCGAGCGCTGAAGCGATGCGGTCGGCCCACCAGCGCTCGAAGCAGCGGCTGGATGAGTGGGTGCGCACGGAGCAGCGAGTCGCGAGCCGGGCCCACAACGGAACTGTCCTCTCGAGGAGTTCGCCTAGCTATGGGCATTTCATGGTGACTGCGTACTCTTGTATTTATTTATTATTATTTTTTTATTGACAGCGCGACATATGGCGCCGAGCCACCCATAAGGTGTCTAACGACGCCCATGGACATTCGGTCGTATGCGGGAGTTGCGAATGCCATGCCGGCCTGACAGGTGCCCATTCACGCCCCTGTTGAAGGACCCGAGACCATAGTAAAAGAAGACGAGTAAGATAACTGGAGGCCATTTTTAAAATAACTACCTACGCTGCGCCGAGCCTCCAGGGATGTCACAAACAACTCACAACACTAACACATTTGACAGTGAACCCATCATGGTGGAAATGCTATTCTTTAAAATTATTATGTACATTTATGTATTTTTTTATTTATAGACCAAGAGCCAGCTCCCAAAATTTTACTCTAACAAAATATATGAGTTGTCATAGATTTATTATATAGGTACTGGCGTTAAGGTATATTTTCGAAAGCTGTATTTTCGATAGACAGTGAACGATGTTATTTTGATGTTTGAGCCCTTGACAACGATACCCCACTCAATAATCGGATGCTTAGTTCTGGCGCTACGGTGGAACATACGTAAAAACAAACATACACACACATAAATTGCTAAAAAGATAACCCTTCATTTTTGCTTCGCGCAGTCGGGTAAATTTTTTTTTTAACTTTAACCTCCCAAAAATTAATGCAATGTCAAAATTCAACTTTAACTCACGTCCGTCTTTGGACAACCATTTCGTAGTCGCGGACGATGAAGAGAATTAATAAGTGGCCAAAAAATTTATAACTATAAAAATTATAGAAAATATATTTAGAATTATAGATTAATATAATTATTAATCTTAATAAAAAAATTATCAAATAAATAATTTTAAAATGTGTTTATTAATTTTGTTTTATTATTACTTAATAACTTATATTTTTATTTTTGTTATTTTAATGAATTACTTAATAACTTGGTTGGTCGCTAGCAGTCATGTCATGAAAGTGTCCGCGGTAGGAGCTGTGGCCATTTATAGAAGACAAAACCGCGCGAAAATGCGTTGTGCGTGGTATCTCTAACAAGTCTGAACA
This sequence comes from Nematopogon swammerdamellus, assembly GCA_946902875.1. Taxonomy (NCBI): domain Eukaryota; kingdom Metazoa; phylum Arthropoda; class Insecta; order Lepidoptera; family Adelidae; genus Nematopogon; species Nematopogon swammerdamellus. Next base: position 3,728,938 of record OX336344.1, read on the forward strand.
AGTCGACAACCGCGGGCCCGCGCGCGGCGCAGCCTTCGCGTGCGCCGCGCGGCCGCGCCCGATGCCGGGGTTCGCGAATGGTTTTTGCAGCTACCTAATTAATAACTAATTAATACTATAATTAAATACTAATAGGTACCTACTTTGCTCTGAGGGCCTAGTCCGAGTTTACGTGACAGCTACGTAAACGTCAAATACCGATCGAATTAAGTTTTTATGTATGGAGCTCTCTAGTGGCGCCGCGGTGAGCGTATTGTGCTCCCATACATAAAAACTCAATTCGATCGGTATTTGACGTTTACGTAGCTGTCACGTTAACTCGGACTAGGCCCTCTGACGTTACCGAGCCAGGTCTCAAGTCAATTCCTTCGCTTAGTACCTACTCGTATTAATAACTTACATAATTTAACTACATACTTTAATAATATTTTTTATGTTACTTACCTTTCGATGGCAGCAGGTAATGAGAATAATGTTAACTCGCGGTTCGAGCCTGAGGGCCTGGTCCGAGTTAACGTGACAGCTACGTAAACGTCAAATACCGATCGAATTGAGTTTTTATGTATGGGAGCACAATACGCTCACCGCGGCGCCACTAGAGAGCTCCATACATAAAAACCAATAAAAACTTAATTCGATCGGTATTTGACGTTTACGTAGCTGTCACGTAAACTCGGACTAGGCCCTCTGATCTATTCATGCAGCCGCGTACACACTGCAGAAACGCGGAGCCATTATGTTAGTGCAATATAATAAAATTCAAATAATAATACTTTCTATCGGGAAGCGGCAGGCGGCAGGCAGCGGCCGTCACGTGGTGTGCCGTGTGCGTCACCGAGCGCGGGGGCGGGGCGACCATCAGTGACTACGCGCGAGAGACAGTGAGAATGCATGTAGTGGTTGTGTACAGACAGCGTGCGCAGGCGCGCGCTTGTGTGAGTGCGAAATCGGCGCGTTTGTATGAAGACGGCTAACTTGTGTGGTTTAATTAACTATGCCGAGACTGTACTTGGGGGGAAATATATGGGCAGGGAGAGCGTTCCACAGTTTACCGGTTCTGTAGAGGTAAGACCTGCAGAATCGATTTACGCAGGGATTTAAATTGGCCTATATTTTAGTTAATTTTTGTGTGTTAGTACTTAGCATGTATAAGTACCCAGCAGTATCCTTCCTTCCTTACCTATAATAAAATCTAACGTCTGCTTTCTGTCTGTCTGAGTGTCTGTCTGTCCGCTTATAACTCGAGAACCACTGAACCGATTTTAATAAAACAAAATTCTACGGATAGCTTGATTCTTCCCATCAACTATAGGCTACTTACTATCACGCTAAATGGCTTATGAGGTTAGCAGTGAAGTGAAATATGAGAAACGGCGGAGCCGCGGGCACAGCTTGTAAGTAATAAACATCGAACTTTCGAAAGAGACAATCCGATTGTGGAGCGTCGTCTTTTGTTTTTACTTTTATGGAAACTGGCACGGTTGGCTACATCATACATCACCTACAACATCCGTGATGCCAGCCCATAATACAGGGTGGACTTGGTGCCACGTCAGTGCTTCCCTTCGGTCGTGCCGGCTACACTGAACTGGACGGAAAACCAACTCGGGCGGGTTAAAACCTACCACCTACCTACTAATATAAGAAGGGAGTCATATCCCTTAGTCGCCTTCGTCGAATTCGTCTTTGTCCCACCCAGTCGGCTACAATTAGAGCCTACCACCTAGTAAGGGGCAAGGGAAGGGACCTACAGTTTTACACCGGTTCCGAACGATGAAGCAGCAGGTGTAGGTATGCACGTAAATTTTTTCATCAGAAAAAAACTCATTGGTACACGCCGACCGATTCGAACCCCGGACCTCTCGCATGAGAAGCCGATGCCCAAACCACTCGGCCACCCGCCGCTCTTGGAGGAAAATTGGAGAAGCGTACCTACGACCAGCAGAGCAGTGAACGAATACACGCTGACTGGCTGACTGACTGAGCGGTTTTTCTTGGCAGTCCATACGGACGGGCGAGGTGGAGAAGGCGCAGACGCTGGGCCGCGGGGCGCTGAGCAACTTGTTCGCGGCGCAGGAGCTCCACCAGCGCGAGGCACTCTCCACCGACCAGCTGCGGCTCAGCCTGGTGCCCGCCGCCGACGGTTAGTAACAATTTATATTTTTATATGATCCGGCAAGAACATTTAAATAGGTATGGACATCGATATCTATTTTATAGATTGCCCAATCCCATACATCACTCCCGAAAAAATATGTTCTCAACGAGACCTGCATATAGTCACAGAATAGAAAAGAGTACTCCGTACAGAAGCTGCTCTGTACAAACACTCACAAAGAAATAGCTACTCTGCGGCGACGCGATAAAGTACAAATTTACTCGCACAGAGCTGCATGCCTAACCACGATAACCGCCTACATTTCGCTTCTCTTTCTGTCGTGTAACTCTATCTCGAAAGCGCGTCGTTCAGCGCGTTAAGGGCTGTGCCTTTGTGCTGTCTTATTGTGAGGAATAAAATGAAGATGATGCCTACCAACTTTTATCGTTCTAGCTACCAACGATATGATATTTAGCTACGGCAAATTCATGCGAACAAATTCATGCATTCGTTAGCGTCACAATTAGTTTCTCACATCGAAGCGTGCATTGCGTGCAACCTTCCAGTGATAGTTTTGTTTGATTAATAAATTTAATGATCAATGATCATCTACAATGTACCTATTATCCTTATACGCATTAGGCCATACACACCACGCTGTTCGGCGTTATCTAACTAATGTTAATGGCAATATAATAATATCATTTTAAATCAATGACCTCCTACTATTATGAATAAATAAATTACTAGAAATAAATCAAAATGCTACTAAACAAAATACTTACCTTTCTTCGTTTCTCGGCAATGAAAAAAAAGACAAGTTTTCATTTGTCTGTTGACTTTTGCACCCGTCCACTGCACAATATTTACGTGATTTCGACATTTTCTAAATTCGAAAGCGCCACGCGCCCGGTCTGGCTGGATAGCGGCAGCCCACTGTTAATTGTAGATTAGCCGCTACGCCAAGCGGTAGGCATTTAACTCGCGACCTTGAGCGAGTGACGAAGGCCTGGTATCGAGTCGGTGACGCGTGTGTGCAGCATGCCCGGTTGCTGTTATAACGAGTGACAGTGACAAACGTTGTTGTTTGTTTCGCCTGAGCATGTTATGGCGTGTTAAGAAGCCATGCTGTCACGGATAGGATCGTGTGACGGTGCAGTGGTATCGCGTTCTCGTACTCGCTTGCCTGCTGGTGATGGGAGTGGGCGGAAAGACGACAAACGCGCCGGTGGGCGAGCGATGACGTCTTTCTCGCTCGCTCTTGTTATCTGTGGGCGGGTGGGGGCGAGAGCGCGATAGCATAGCGTCGTAGGGATCGTGTCACGTATCACAATACTGCGTGTGCATGCACGCACACTTGTACCGACGACGTCTAGACCAAGTTGCATCGTACGACGTTCGATCTATAAAATAGATATCGATGGGTATGGACGTCAGACTGTCCAATGCTATATGAGAACCAAGATTTTTTTAAAGCTTGTCAGACACACAATTAGAAGGTTTATAAAGTGGTCATATACACTTCCACGCATATAACGCATATTAATTATAGTTATTCTAGCTCTCAAACTATATCTTAACACTGTAAGCGGTGTCTATTGTGTAGCTAGTCACAATGTATTGTAATTGAAGACGTTAAAAAAGAACCCTGCGAAGTTTCTTGCCGGCTCTTCTTTGTGGGTGTAATCGAGCCGGATTGTAAAAACTAAACAGGACAAATTCAAGCGTAGTGTACTACCATACGAATGATGAATAAAGAATAAAGAATAAAGAATATACATAGCTGGTGAAAACAAAAGCTGCGGCTAGTACAAAACGCTGAGGCCCTGGACACAGGCTGTGGTTGGATAGGGAGCGGATCCCAGTGGCAGTGGCTTCACCCCCGGCTCTCGACTTCGGTCGGGGGTTCCTTCGGGTGGACGGGTGGTGGCTCGGATCGGCTGGGGAAAGGTCACAGCCTGTGTATTTCCCATGGGATTATTTAGAAAAACGGTACAGCTATGGGGCCTGGATCTGGCAAACATGATCACTGTACTCGCAAGAGTGCAGGTGTAGACATCTGGATTTTGTAACCGCAAGGCTGGTATCTCTGGACGTCTATAAACAAAACGTAAATTACATAAATGATAGCAAAGAAGTTGTCCAATGCTTATAATATGAGAAACAGCGTCGCCGAGCTCCGCGGGTAGCGGAGGGGACGGCGTGCGCTCTTGCGTTGCGTAGTATCGGGCGGTATCGCGCTCTTGGAGGTATTTCGTTTTCGGGTTTCTGGAGGAAGATAAAATCAATGGAATGAAGGATCTACAACTTTACGAGTTGTATTGTTGTTTATTGTTTATTGTATAATTTCATCCACAGGTAGGTAACCTACGCTTGGACATGTCGAAAATTCCGCCAGTTCTAAATTCAATGCGAAGAAGAACTGACAAACAAACTTCGCAAGTCACAATGTTTTGTTAGTACTACCTTATAAGTATTATATTATAGTAACTTATAAATAATTAACCCATACTACCGCTCACAAGAGCATTCATATTTACAGCATAAACATGAATACTGAAGAATCTGACCACTCTGCCTATTTAAATTACCTATATTATATCTGGTGTATAGTGCCATCGTAAATTTGATACTTAAATATATCTAGTCAATTCAACAAATATTAGTAAAAGTTTATTACAAAGAAATGTAATAAATAAGTCATGTTAAAAATCTAAAGATACAAAGTGTATCCAATTGTCAAGTTATTTAGTGGGAAAAACAGTAGTCAGATTTTAATTTTATAATTTTAGACCATAATTTTATCTGAGAAATTATGGTCAGCTAAAGCATCCTTAATAGTGTAATAAGTCTTTTCAATTAACATTTGTTTAATTCTTCGTTTAAAATTATTATCTTCTAATTGTTTTATGCCTGCCTTTTATGTTAGAAGACAGTTTATTGTAAAATGTAACACTATTACAAATAAAGCTTTTTGAGGTTTTAGATAATCTATGTCTTATTAATTGTACATTGTTCTTACACCGTGTATCATAGTTATGATTGTCGGAATTAAGAGAGGAATCGTGAATATATTTTCTGGCATAGCATATGTTCTGGTAAACATATGCACTTGGTAAAGTCATGATTCCTAACTCCCCGAACGCTGTCCTACAAGTATCTCTAGTTTTCATATTCAAGATGTACCGCAAGGCCCTCTTCTGTATTTAGATGTTAATAAATAACCAGCGGCGACTCCTGGTCCTGAATATTGGGTTGGCACTGGCTAAGGATTTTTTTTTTTCATAATTTCATAACTTAGGTACCTACGCGTTAATTTATTTCTACCACAGTGAGTTCAAAAACTGAAAGACGATTACGATATAGATAGTTTATAATATTTAGTTTAAATGATTTATTTTGCTCATTTACGATTTATTTGTCTGCAGATAGGTACGTACTAGTTGTGTCAAAGCTGTCGAGTTGCAGCCGACAACAGCGACGTCTCCTCTGGCACGACGACGACGAGACAGGCATACAAGCTTGAATTGTTACATTTTATTTGTACATGAAGTCCACTCTTCGTTCCACAGACAAGAAATTTTCGATGACTCGATCGTGAAAATCTTCTTTCTTCCTCAATTTTGTTAGCAACTCCTTTTCCATAGATATGTAAGAGTGCCAAATTACTGAGTCTCTCTTGTCCTTGAGTGCTCCGTAGATAGCTCGGTAGGAGTTTGCCATTATAATTACCAATAAATCACTTTAAATTTAACAACACTGCACAGGATTCATCCATACAAAGTCCATACCTACTTAACGGAATATATGCAGCTATCAACTCGCGAGCCAATGCGCACACACACACGCACATAACACACCTAGCCTAGCTCGCTAGTCGCATCGCATCGCACGTCGCACAGCACAAGAATACTCGTCGTGTGGACGCAGCGCGCACACACCCGCACACGCAACACACACACCTAGCTCGCTCGCTAGCTCGCTCTACTCGCTACCGCGTCACTAAATGCACTCCCCGCTGCGCCAACTCGAAAGGCTGATCAGCGGGTCCGCGCGGGACGGGGGGGACATCGGTCGCTTCCGCCTTGTATGGAATACGATGGCGCTTCAAAATGTAGCCAACCGGCCAATGAATGCCTTGATGTGTCGTCATTCGTCGTCGCCCGCGTTTGACGCGCGCGAAATTTCAAATTATGTAACGGGTACGGGATTGACGTTTTATCTTATTAATCGTGGATTATATGACATAAATAATATAACTCCGAAATTTTTTCACATTTATTTTAGCCTGATACTTCTGTATTAATGGTGTCATTCATTTTATTCGGTTTGGCGGCGCCAACCTCGCCAACTGAGAGGAGTCGCCGCTGTAAATAACCATAGTTTAGTTTCACTCGTTCATCCTTCCTTTACTATTATCCTTATTACTAAGTAGGTACCTATCCTTTTTTGAGAATTAATGTAAGAGGTTTTTAGTTTAGAAAATATGGGAAACTGGAGGTTTTTTCTAATAGTTTGGAGGGATTTGGTATAACTGATCTGGGAACACTGAAGGAACGGTGGTGCGGTATCGCCGTATCGGTACGGCACCTGAAAGCCTTTTTAGATGCTGCGGATCCCTCGTTCCTGCGATCCTATTCCTTTCGGAAACACTCGGGTTGACTCGGCTCGAAAACGAACCAATTGAAACCGATATTCGTTTGGTCGTTTATGTGATTTGGTGGCTCAGTGGTAAGAGTGTAGGGTTGGTTTATTTTTTCGATACCGACCATGGGTTCGTGTCCCTCAAAATTTGTTTTGTTTTGTTTTTTTTAAGCAAAGTTTTTTTTAACCACCTAAGAAAGCTTTATTTTCGGAAATACAAACGTAACAATAACGACATGCACCGCCTCAACATTAGGTTAGGGTTATAAAGAAGATAAGTATGCACGAAAGGAGTAGGATCCGCAGGTTCGAGGCACCGCAGGATCTAAAAAGGCTTTCAGGTGGCGGATCGGTGCGGTATAGATAGTTTATAATTTTTGTCAATCAAGTTATGTGTATTCATTCAATCTGTGGTGGAAAAAACAATTGAACGTCGTTTGGTTTCGGTTGTGAAATAAGTGCTCCGCTGAAAATATTCTGCAAATCCCTCCTAATCTACAGTCGTTCCCTTCCGCTCACCTGGCTTTGTAATCCTGCTCCTATCAAGTGGTCTTCTCCTCCTCTCCTGGCATCCTGCAAGCATCCTGCATCGCTCAGTGAAACAATTGAAGGTCGTCGGAGGATACACGAGTTTCTTTTGGCTGAGTTATTTTATAAAATTTTATTGAGCTAAGTAAATGTAATTTGCACTAGGAAGTTGGTTTAAGCACTTGAGTAACAACAATGCCACATAAGCCTCCCGACCCTGAAGATCCTGGAGGAGGTGGTATGTTGCCGGGGTCATGCCGGCGGTCTCTCGATCTTACTAACACTCAGAGCGTATCGCTCAGTGACGAATCCTTTGTCAATAATGCTCCTCCTTCCCCTAGCTTGTACATGACAATTGATACTAATAATTCATTTGCAGCTTTTGATACTTCCTTGAATGAGGATGGCTTTTTGTTGCCTCCCTCAGCCCCTCGCGCCCTTCCGGAAGTGTGCAGGCATGGAAAAAGGAAGGCGCCTAAATCTGACAATAAGAACCAAAAACTGTTTCGATCTAAATCCCAGTCTAATGTTTTGGATTCGTCAGATAGTCAAATAGAAGATGAGAAAATCTTAAAAAAAAAAAAAAATTTCTCAAAGAAGACTTCTTCCCCTACTGATCCTCTTGTTCATGTTCTTCCCAGTGAAACAGAGGCAGAGGAAAACATTAAAAATTATAATAATTCCTCAAAGTTGACTACTATCCCTTCTGCCTCTCTTGTTCATGGCTCTCCTAGCTCAGTGAACAGGAAGATGTATAATTCTTTAGATAAGGGTCCATTCCTAGTTCACGTGCAAAAAGAGTTTGAAGATCCCTCGGCGGGAACATCCATTCATCCCATTACTTTTGGACTCCTCATGAGGAAGATGAACATCTCAAACATAGTCGAAGATGGGGTAAAGAGCATTGGTCGAAACAGGGTTTCCATAGAGTTGAAACATTTTCAGGATGCAAACGAGCTTGTCTTAAACGAAATGCTCCTAGAAAAAAAGTACAAGGCTTTCATTCCCTCATTTAACGTCACTCGCATTGGAATTGTGAAGGGGATCCCTCGGGAGTGGTCTCCGGAACAAATAATAGAAGAGGTTCGTGTCCCGGAAGGATATGGCCCTGTATTGAAAGCTCGTAGAGTAAATTATAAAAGTTCAGTGGATGCCACAGTCGTTTGGAAACCAACAGAGTCGGTCATCTTAACATTTGACGGTCAAACCCTTCCCAAAAGAATTTTTTGCGTTCATTCTTCACTTGTGGTAGATCTGTATAAATTCCCTACGATACAGTGTTTCCATTGTTGCCGATTCGGTCATACGAAGGTACAATGCAGGTCGAAACCTCGTTGCTACAGGTGTGGTGAGGCGCACTCTGGAGAAGTGTGTGCTCTGGATGAAGCGGATGTCTCCTGCATTACCTGTAGAGGCAATCACTTTGCCATTAATAAAAAATGCCCAGAATTTTTAAGACAGCAATCTATTAAACATCTTATGGCGGAGGAAGCAATTTCGTACCCAGAAGCCTCGAAAAAATTTCCCGTTTATGGAAATCGGTCTTATGCAAGTGTGGCGTCCACTTCATCAGTGAATACTCCGTCTAGAAATATTCGTATTCCATCTATCAATTCTTCTAATTCTTCATATAAGAAAACGGTTCACTTGAATCCTCGATCCCATGCTCCCCTCTCTCCTGGTTATGACAGTAGAGAACATAATTCTCTTCTCAAGAGTTTCGATATTCCTCCCTCTTCAAACGGCTGTGCGTACCCTCCAGAGGTTCAGTGTTCGGGTGATTCCTCTGATTCAATCATTACTTTAATTTCTTTACTTGTGAACCTTGTCTCGTCCAAATGCTCTTTACCGTCCAACGTTGCCTCTAAACTGTTTCCTATTTTATCTATTTTAAAAGATGCCCTTCTCAAGAACAACGTTTCTACAATGGAATAGTAGAAGCGTTGTTCGTAAAAAGTCTGAAATTGTTTACTTAATTAATAAACACACTCCCATGGTGTTTGCCATTTCTGAGACTTGGCTTAAACCGGATTCCCACTTTCGGGTTCCCGGCTATGCTATTCTCAGGGATGACAGACAGGATGGATGGGGCGGTAGCGCCCTCATTGTAAATAATTCATTTCCTTATTCTCCCATTATCTTGCCTCCCCTCGGTGACAGTATTAATGCTGTTGCGGTGAGGGTGCAAAATATTTCTTTCCTCTCAGTTTATGTTCCTAAACCATCCCCTTCTTCTCATCAAGTTTTAAAGTCTCTCATTTCTTCCATTCCCAAACCCTTTTTAATTATGGGAGATTTTAATTGCAAACATACTTTATGGGGTGCTCCTTCCTCGGACTCATTTGGCTCTAAAATGGTAGATATCATGGATGAGCTAAATTTGTGTCTGTTGAATGATGGATCTTCCACCCGCCGAGTATCGCCTTTCCAGAACCTCAGCTTTGTAGACCTGTCATTCTGCTCCCCAGATCTTGCCTTATTACTCTCCTGGAATACCTTGAGCTCAACTCATGGAAGTGATCACTTTCCAATTTTAATGACGATGCCTTCTCGGAACTTCCCCCTTCCTTCAAGAAAGCCACTTCAGAAATACCGGGTTTCTGATGCCGACTGGTATGCTTTTAAAAATGCAGTGGATGAAAAGATAAAAAATCTCCCCGCTGTCAATGAAATTAATTTTCAGTGGTGCTATTCAAAATTTGTAGAATCTCTTATCTCATCAGCTGATGAGTTTATTCCATTAAAGAATTCTGCTCTGAATAGGCGTCCATCCCCTCCTTGGTGGGATGCAGAATGCACTGAAGCTATAAAAGTGAGAAAGCAATCGGAAAAAAAATATGCTGAATGTATGAACAATTGCAATTTTTTACATTTAAAAAAAACATCAGCTCAGACCACTCGGATGCTAAATAAGAAAAAAAGAGAAGGATGGCGCAGGTTCTGCGAGTCTTTGTCCCCCATCACTCCCCCGTCTATTGTGTGGAAAAACATAAAGAGATATAGGTCGGCTTTCAGAGAAGATCCTCCCCCCAAGTCTTCATCAGATTTATGGATGTTTGAATTTCTTAATAAACTAGCCCCGTCGTCGTCACCTCAACTGACTGAGATTCCTTTGCTGTACCATCCATCCCCTTCCTTGGACCCCTTAGAAGCTCCCTTTTCTTTGGAAGAACTTCAAAAAGTGTTAAAATATGTAAATGACACTGCCCCTGGCATTGATGGGATCCCATATTCATTTGTTAAATATTTAAATAACTTCAGTCTTGAATATTATTTACAATTAGCAAACCATTCCTTTTACACAGGTGTTGTCCCTGAGAGTTGGAAATCTCAGATGATTATTCCTATATTAAAACCAAAAAAGGATCCTAGTGTGGGGTCATCATACCGTCCTATTGCCCTCTCTTCTGTGCTTTCAAAGGTGACAGAGCACATGATTAAAAACCGATTAGAATGGTTTGCTGAGAGTAATGGGCTATTATCTGATTCTCAATACGGATTCAGAAAAGGCAGGAGTACCATGGATAACTTAAGTATATTTTGCACTGACATTCGCTTAGCCTTTAGTCGCGATGAATCTTTGGTAGCGGCCTTTTTAGATGTTTCTGGAGCCTATGATAATGTTCATCTTCCTATTCTCAGGCAAAAACTGATTCAGCTGGGTGTGCCTGAAAAGTTGGTTCTTTTTATCAACAACCTTCTAGTGCAAAGAACAATCTTCCTCAGGTCAGAAGATGGACAGCTTACTCAGTCCAGAACTCTCTGGAAAGGTCTGCCTCAAGGATCAGTTATAAGTCCCCTCTTATATAATTTGTATACATGTGATTTGGCTTGTTCTGTAAATTCAACATGTCGTGTCTTGCAATATGCTGATGATTTGCTAATATATATCTCAGATAAGTATATTTCTAAAGCTGCAGATATAGTCAACTCTTCTATTAAATCCTTAGTTCAGTGGTTAAACTCTCATGGATTGGATTTATCCCCTTCCAAGAGTAATGTAGTAGCTTTTTCAAGAAAGCGAAATATTCCTAATTTATCTATCTTTGTATGTGAGTCCCCTGTTCCCCAACTTTCCTCAGTTAAATTTCTTGGAGTTATTTTGGACTCGAAGATGACAGGAGTCCCTCATATGGAATATATAGTGTCCAAAACTGAGAAAAACATTAACATTATTCGTTCATTAGCGGGTGTGTGGTGGGGTGCCCATCCATTCTCGCTTAAATTGGTATATAATGCTATTATTCGCAGTCATCTGGATTATGGTACATTTATTTTTGAACCAGCAAACGGTAAAGCTTTAAAAAGTCTGGATCTTATACAGTCCAAGTGCCTGCGCATTATCTCTGGAGCCATGAAATCATCTCCTATAAATGCTCTTCAGGTTGAATGTGTGGATGCTCCTTTGTACTTACGGAGACAATATCTGTCAGACAGATACTTATTTAGGGTAGCTCAATTTTCTACTCATCCAATCCTTCCAAAACTCCAATTATTATCAAGATTTTCCTTCACAAAAAGATATTGGTTAAATAAAACTTCCCCTAGACTTGTTAAAAGTTTTCAAAGATTCTCTGCTTTGAACAGTGTTACTTATAGATCAAAAAGTCTTCCTCTCTTTGAAACTTCGTATCAAGCTCTGATCTATTCCCCTAAAATTGTTCTCAATTTTGGAATTGATAAGAATTCTTCAAAAGCGAATGATGAATTTAATTTCTGGCTAAAAGAAAATTGGCATGATTATCATTATATTTATACTGATGCTTCTAAACTGTCCCCGGTTGGATGTGTAGGTTCCTCTCTTTTTCATCAAAATTGTGACATTGTTTGTAAGACCAAGAGTCCCCCTGAAGCATCTGTATATACAGGTGAAGTCCGTGCTATCTTGGAGGCGTTGAAATATATCCAACTATCTGGATCCATGGTTAAAAACTTAATTCTCTCAGATTCACGAAGTTCCCTTCAATCAATTGCTCAAAATCCTTTCAAAACTAAGACTCATAATCCTCTTATTCTACAAATCAGGGAACTTCTGTTTCAATTTCATTTAAACAAAATTGAAGTTGTTCTTGCATGGATCCCTGCTCACTGTGGCATTATGGGTAATGAACGTGCTGATGAGTGTGCTAAAGATGCAGTGATCCATGGTGACCGATCAAACTTTAGAAACTATTGTCATGACTTAATTTGTTTGCCTCAGGGTTATCAACAAAAATCTTGGTCTAAGGCTTGGCATAGGACAAGTAAATATAAAGGAGCATTTTATGCTAATATCCAGCCTGAGATCCCATCCAAGCCATGGTTTTTCAAATTAAATGTGAATAAAACAGTTGCTTCAGTAATATGTAGGCTTCGAATTGGTCATGTTTGTTCTCCTTTTCACCTAGCTAAATTGCATATTAAGGACTCTTCGCTATGTGAGTGTGGTCTGGACGAGGGTACAGTCGAGCATATTCTACTTGCTTGCCGGCTGCATACGCCTCCTCTTTATGATTCTCTCCCTAGGCTTAAGGTTCCTCTTCCCACTAATGTTTCATCCCTTCTTTGTTCAAATAATTTCAAAATTCTTAAACTATTAGCCTCTTTTATTAGAACTCATGATATTAAGTTATAAACTTACTGATTTAGATCTATTTGTATAATTATATATATTCTTTGTATTTGATATAGTGAATATAAAAGTATATACATTTTCCCTTTTAATTTTCTCCTTCATCTGAGTGCAAATTATTCATTGTTTATATCAAAATTATTTGTTTTCTCTATGTGAGAAGTAGTACTTATTTATTACCGTGGATCTTTCAAGACTTGATATTGGCGCAATAAGTCGAACGTATATCGGCTAATCGCCAGAAATAAAAAGAAGAAGAAGAAGAATCAAGTTATGTGTAGTTTGTGGTTTTTGGTTTTGTTTGCTCATGGTGTTTTCTTCGATTATTTGTGATACTTACCTGTGACCCGGCTTTGTTTTTTTGGTGTTTTCTACTTTCTCTCCGAACCCCGACCTCGGTTACGTTTATTGGACTGAGATCAGCGGAAATAGCAGCAGGAAAAAATTTAAAAGGCGATATCATCCTAAGAGAAGCATTGTTATTAGGAAACAAAAAAATAAACATTAAATGATATATTTTATTCATTCAATTGTTTAATTTCTTTTTTATCATACATTCCTAAAAAATAAGAAAATATTGAGGTTATGAACCTACGTACCTACTTATGCATACGTACTACCTAGTATAGAAAGTTATAGATAGATAGATATGAGCTACTTGGAGATATTATCAATAGATGGCGCATAATGAGGAGTGAGTGAAGCAGGCGCGCAACGGTCAAGCGGCTTGAACAAGCCTTACGTGATTGAAGCAATGCTTGATCGTTGCCAGACGATGCTTGACGCGCTTGACAAGAAAACTACGTGCTTGACGGTGATTGATGTGCTTGATGGATTTTTATATTTTTTGTGCGGCTGTCTCGGCTTGATCAAGCCGCTTGACCGTTGCCGCGTCAGTCAGACGCTCCGCAGCGACAATGGAGGACGACTCGGAGTCGGAGTGCGTCGACACGAGTGCGTGCAGCGAGCGTGATTTTCTGGTGCATTTAATATCGTTATATAGAGATGCCCCCGAACTGTTGAGTGTAAAATCAAAATCATATTATGATAAAAATGAAAAATCGCTGGCTGTAACTAAGATATTGCAAGCTCTGCTTACATACGACCAAGACCTCACAGAAGACAAAGTTAAAAAAAAGATAAACATTTTGCGTACAAACTTTAAACGAGAACACAATAAATGGGAAAAGTCCAAAAAATCTGGGGCAGGTGCAGACGACATATATGTCCCTAAACTTCAGATCTTCATAATCCATGCCACTTGCTAAAAATCGTAGTCACCGACAACCTTTGAGTAGCATGAATGGCTTGCCTCATATTAGTGTTCTGCTTTTCAATGTTTGGTCGAATTAACTCCAATAAAGTTTCGAATCCTTCGTGGTCCATTCTTAGAAAATTTTTATAATCCTCGGGTTCCGTAATTTGGAGAACATTCAACAAATGTTCGTGGGTAAAACGATCTCTTATCTTACAAGTTAAGAGAAAAAGAAAAAAGTTAAAAGAAAAAAGAAAAAAAAACGCTGGTCGATAAAATGGTACGCCATTCTTTCGACCAGTGTTTTTTTTTTTCTTTTTTCTTGCGTGCACAGAGCCACAGTGATGGCGAGAAACGCTTCATCTGCGTTTGAACACATTATTTTTTCGTCCTTCGTTGCTCACAACTGGCCGCCGCCTGGCGTACAAATGAATGAAATTGCTTGACGCTCTGCTTGAAGCTCCGTCAAGCACATCAAGCACAGCCTATCAATCACGTAAGGCTTGACGTGCTTGACGTGCTTGATGCTTGATCGTTGCGCGAGCGCTTGAAGCTGATGCCTCTAAACTGCTGTGGTATACTCTATAAATATAAATGAGTGAAGCTGATGTCTCTAACTAAAGCCCCCTTATAAGTTACTATGTATGTATTTGTATTGTATTGAGAGAGAGAGAGACCAAATGTTCAGAATCGATCTGACTTAGGTCTTAAAAAATACAAAGGGAAGTTTCCCTACAGTTTGCAGACAAAAAGAGCTAATGCTATAAGTGCACCCTATTTTATTAATTTTTAAGCGACGTGATTTGGTAATGCTGGCGCCATCTGTGCATTCACAAAGGAACTGAATGTACGAATAATTCAAGAAGGAATGCAAACATCTCCTTCTTTACATATCCCAAGGGTCGTGATAGGTACTCGTAAGTACAATCATACAACTTAGCATACAATTTTATCGAAATGACGCGAACACTGGATATTATCATAGTAAATACTATTCAAAGATTTAAATATTTGATCCTATTACATGAAGTGAGGTGAGCTAAACTTGTATAGCTGAATGACAATAATATTAGATATATAATATACTCGATAATATATGTAATATAGGTCTTTGAAAATTAGTTAATAGTACGCTAGGGGGCGGGGGGGTTATGTATCGGAAATAGATCAGGATCACTTTTGAAGAACAAAGATTTTTTACTGTCAAATGTAAAAAAAAAAAATTCTTAATAGTTTAAGTTTCATACCAGGAACAAAAAAGTCTTCAAACACATATCTCTTTCTTTCAGAAAAAGTGAAAACCCACAATTTTAGTTTTATTAGTATGGAATAGAAAGAATTTGATTTTTTTTACCAGCTTACAGTTGCATCATACATAATGGTAATGCAGACTTTTTTGTTACTGTTATGAAACTGAATCGATTAGGCTATAAAAATGAACCACCTATTTTTTTATTTGACATACATACATAACACACGCTGTATCCCGACAATCAGGGTAAGCAGAGTAATCGGTGTTGTGCTATAAGGACTCTGGCAAATTACAGCACACCACCGACCACCACGTTTAGCACAGTATACGGACAAGACAACCATCAAGCAGCAAGTAAGGCACGAAGAACCCACCTGCTGCATGACTAGGTGGAAGGACTGCGCCAAGGTGAGAAGTGGCTAGCCTGTCGCCCTTTAGCGCAGTATCTTGTCCTTATCCCTTAGTCGCCTCTTACGACATGCACGGGGAGAGATGCAGTGGGGCTATTCTTTTTAAGTACCGGCCCCACACGGTACTGCACGGGGAGAGATGCAGTGGGGCTATTCTTTTTAAGTACCGGCCCCACACGGTACGGTTTTATTTGAATACATAAAAAAAAAATTACATAAAAAAAAGGCCTAGATCCAAAAAAAATTATATAGGCTTTACTCCCTATATGATACAGAACCCCCCCTTAGCGTACTATTAACTAATTTTCAAAAACCCTAATTATATAAATATACAAGTTTAGCTCAGGTCAAATATTTAAATCTTTGAATAGTAATATAATACGATAGTATTCAGTGTTCGCGTCATTTCGATAAAAATGTATGCTAAGTTGTATGATTGTACCAAAGAGTTTGTATTACGGCGCAGCGATGTAATACAAACTCTTTGGATTGTACTTATAGTGCCCGGGACGGATCTCGGCGTGTCGTCGCCGCAGCGGGCGACCCGCCACGCGAATAAACTATACAAGTACGGTGCGGGTGCGAAGGAGAACACCGACGAACCGCTGCGGCGGCGACACGCCAAGATCCGCCCCGCGCATTATACGAGTTACGAGTACCCATCACGACCCTTGGGCTATGTAAAGAAGGAGATGTAATGAAATGAATGATTCGTACATTCAGTTCCTTTGTGAATACACAGATGGCGCCAGCATTAACGAAACACGTCGCTTAAACATTAAGAAAATAGGGTACACTTATGGCATTAGCTCTTTATGTCTGTAGACTGTAGGGAAACTTCCCTTAGTATTTTTTTAGGCCTAAGTCAGATCGATTCTGAACATTTGGTCTCTTTTATATATATATTTGCCTTGCCAATCATGCCATGCCATCCATACAGCGGGTGGGGTACCTAATGGTAATGAATGAATAAATGCCGCAAGCAAGCAAGTGGAGTTCGTTCTAGGAACATTTTGAAAATGCCCCTTTTTGATAGTTATTTTAATGTTTGTTTGTTTTGTTAGGTTAGGTAGGTTTATTTCTTTAGTTATTTATTATTAACTAGCTTTTTCCCGCGGCTTCGCTCGCGTGAAATTCGTATTTCAAAGGAAGAACTAAGGGCGAGCTGGATTCAAGTAAACGATAAACCGTCTCGAAGAAAGTGAGTAACTTTTTGAGGCCGAAGGCGGAGTTGCGTTTAGGAAGACGATAAACCTTCTCGAAGACAGTAAGTAACTATGGGCGAGGCCGAAGGCCGAGCTGCGTTCAGGATGAGGGTAACCTTTTCGAAGAAAGTAAGTAACAGAGGGCGAGGCCGAAGGCCGAGCTGCGTTCAGGAAGACGATAAACATTTTCGAAGACAGTAAGTTCTGGAAGCGTTCAGGAAGAGGATAAACCATCTTTAAGAAAGTAAGTAACAAAGGGCGAGGCCGAAGGCCGAGCTGCGTTCAGGAAGAGGATAACCTTTTCGAAGAATGTAAGTAACAGAGAGCGAGTCCGAAGGCCGAGCTGCGTTCAGGAAGACCATAAATCTTCTAGAAGAAAGTAACTTCTTTGTTACTTAGTTTCTTCGAAAATGTTTATCTTCTTCCTGAACACATCTCTGCCTTTTGTCTCGCCCCTAGTTACTTACTTTTTTCGAGAAGGTTTAGGGTCTTCCTGAACGCAGCTCGGCCTTCGGCCTCGCCTTTTGTTACTTACTTTCTTCGAGAAGGTTTAAAGTCTTCCCGAACGCCGCTCGGCCTTCGGTCTCGCCATTAGTTACTTACTTTCTATAAGTAGGTTTATCGTCTTCCTGAACGCAACTCATTCACAAACTTTCGCGTTTATAATATTAGTAGGATGTATTTTGGGTAGGTTCGGAGTGAGGCCTGGAGGTCTACTCGGAGTTGTAAAAACGATGCATCGTGCCATTTGTCGTGTCGTAACCTACTCTAATTGACATCTTTTCGATATATCGTTTTTAGAACTACATAATAAAAAAATGGCATTGTCATTGTCGTGTCGTATCGTAACCCTACTCTTAGGTTCAAATGTCAAAGAACGAACATTTGAATTTGACCAATAGCAAACGACAATTTTTCGATAATTCCAACGACACCTCATGAGCTCTCGTTGAGATTGTCGTTTTGTTGCCACTATTAAAAAAAAAGAAGAGATTGTCGTTTTGTTGTACGTATTGCGTAATTGCGTTCATTGACTTACACACGATTTACGAGTACCTACCTATGTGTGCATTGGTGATTTGTTTTCGTTTTTTGTTTATTGTATAATTTCATCCATAAGTTGCTACCTACGCTTGAAAAATATAAAAAAATATTGAGGACTCAGCGCGATCGTCGCGGCGGTCATGAAGTCATGACATGACTGACTGGGGGCTCAGTGACGGGCGGGGCGGCGGCGGCCACGGCGGCGAATGACTGGCGGTCGAGCCGGCCCGCGAGCGCGCGGCGCGCGCGCGTCTCCGGCTCCGGTCGCTCGCCCCGCCTCCATCCAACCAACCAACTACCTTTTTTTTACCACCACAGACTATATCGACACCATACAACTAAAACCCAATAACTTAGAAAAACTTAGTTTCGAGATATTTCAATTTCCGTCGAAATGACATGACCGCCGCGCGACGGTCATGTCGATTGCGGCGGGGCTGCGGGGCGAGCGGCGCTACGGCGAATGGCTGGCGGTCGAGCCGGAGCCGCGAGCGCGCGGCTCCGGCTCCGAGTCCGGCCGGCTGCAGCCGGCCGCTCCGTCCGCCCCGCCTTCATCCATCCATCCACAGATTACCAATACAAAGAATATAATACTACTATACCAATATATATGCTTTTGTATAAGGTAAGGTGCGACACGGCGAGAACCACAAAAATATATATTTTTAATTACAACGACGACGCGACTAACTTGCGCCGTCCGCCATCTTTTTCCACTCCCAATATATGCAATATGCATCCTCCATCCAACTATTTTACCACCACAGGCTATCTATGCACAAATTTGACCACAACAACTTTTATTTTGGCCTTGGACACAAATCGCTTGTCTATGATTGCGAGAAAAACAAAACTTTTTGTCTATGCTTTCGATATGTCACTTCTTCCGACCGACCGAACATTTGGTTAGAGTGGGATATTTGTATGAGTTAGACACATCCCGAGATACATCCGATATATTCGGATCTATCCGAATATATCGCAATCGAAACTCCGAGTAGACCTCCTGATTTTAGAAATTATTCCCAATTATCGGACGCATGCAAGCAAATCCGAAAGCAACAGCTAACAATATATAAATTTTTGAAATGTGTTAATTAAGCCCTTTCATAATTTGATCTCCAAAACGGCATCATTAAAACATTTTTTTAGGTCATGACTTTATGTCCTTTAGAGGGCGCCATATACAATTTTATGGGACGTCACATAGCCTCTATCCAGCGTCAAGACGCATCCAACGATACCTCATTTGTCAAATTATGATAAGTAGTTTCGAAGTTATGAGGGAACAGATGAACATACATACATATATACAATACATACATACCGGTCAAACACATAACTCTCCTTTTCGCTTCGCCGTAGTCGGGTAAAAATAAGAATCTTTTCGCAAATAGTGCGCGCATACTACACTACGTACAATATAATAAACATACGATCAAATAACTTAAATCAAATAGGAACTCCAGTTAAGTAAATATCCGCTAACATCGACTTGCAACAACACTTTTACATAGGTTTGCACCTAAAATTAATCAAATAGATACCTAACGAAGTAAACCTACATTATATTATGAATCGAATTAAATAAGATACTCTGGCTCGAGACAATGCATACACCACGTGGCATACACACACCGCGCTCCGCCAGACCGCACCCCGCGCCGCGCCACGCGCCTCCGCCGCCGCCGCCAGCCTCCGCCAGTTAGCCGCCACAAACCGCCGCCACCGCGCCGCGCCGCTTTTATTTCGATTCGATTTGTATGGGAGCCTCATCTTAGCGTAGCCGGAAGTGAATTTCAGTTAGCCTATCCTGTGTCCCGTATAGTGGGCTTGTACTAAGTTTCATCAAATTCGGATGATGGCTTTAAGAGTTATGGAGGAACATAAATACATACATACATACATACAGAAAAGAATTCTAAAAATCGTCAATTTAGCTTTAGTATCATACATAGAGGCTACAAACTCAATATTTCTTAAAACAAAGTAACTTACTCCATGACCATCCCTTACAGATTTATTAAGTATGATGATGATATGATGATGATGATGATGATGATGATGATGATGATGATGATGATGATGATGATGATGATGATGATGATGATGATTGATGATGATTGATGATATGATATTGATGATGATATGTCATATCAATGTATAAGCAGGGAGAGCGTTCCAGAGTTTACCAGTTTTGTGGAGGAAAGATCTGCAAAAAACATTGGCACGCATCCGTGTTAAGTGCAGCGTGTAGGGAAGGGATAAGGGATGCAATCTCTGCTCAGTATTCGTTGTGCGGAGTTGGAAAGGGCACGGCGGCGGTGCGGCGGCGCGGCGGCGGGATCACGTCAAACAGCTCTTCCGAGCCCTTCCAATGGAAAAGCTTTGGAACCCACTAAGGGCACCGACATCCATACGAAGTTGTAGTGGCTCTATAGATCGCCTATATATATATCGAGTGGCACGGGTCCACGTTTGATTGAGTCCGAATCCGAAGGCGCAAGCTAGTATTTAGCTGAGTGAGCCATCCAATAAGTAGGCACTCCCAAGCATGATGCCGGACTGTAAAGAATGGAATTAAATATAATGGGTGAGCTGGAAGAGATTGCCATACGGCAATAACCTCACCCATTGGATGAAGGAAAGAAAAATTAAGTATGTACTTACCTATAAATGTTATATACTTAGCTATGTTTTTCTTCAAAATTGTTATTTATTTGTTATCGTTGCTTTAGTTTATTATCTAGTTTTATTCTTACTCTGTATTTTGTTATATTGTTTTTGTCAACACAACATAAGATTATTGTCTAAATATCCTCAATCCTAATTCCTAACACATATACGCACACACAAATTCATACCTGTTTCATAATGGAGTAGGCATACACGATATCTGGCACACTCGACACTTTTTTTCATCCAATAAACGGTTATATTATTATTATATTATTAATCTTAAAGTTTAAAGTCTTAAGTTATCCATTTATTTACACATTTTTTTTAATATAAATTTTACATAATATTTACAAACTAATGTATTCTTTTATTTAAATTAATCAAAATAACCTAATACAATAAAATTAAACTAAAATTAAGAAATATGATAAAACTAAACTAAAATAACTTATAAACTAAACCTAAAAAATAAATAAATAAATAAAAATTAAAACTACCTATAAATAAAATATTTCATTTAAATTTGACGGAGTCGCTGCACCGGTGCAAGTGCCAAGTACGCACGCCGCGTTACACCTCTGAATCTCAATGGCGATTCGCCGAACAAAGAAAGCTTTGGCAAGGCCGTCACCAGATTTATCTACTAAAAGTTTTCCCAATTTATCCGAGAATGTTTTGGTGTCTGGCGACCACGGCCCCAAAGTCTTTACGGCGAAAGGTTGAAATTCAAAGTGGTCCCGCAGCGGGCTGTACTTAGACAAACTTAAAATCTAAAATTAATACAAAAACAAATGGAGTTTCCACCACCGGCGGCGGGGCGAGCCCAAGCTACCGATGGTCGGGTCCCAAAGAGAGGAACCTCCGGACGATGCGTGCAGTGTCGAGCAGGGCTGCCTTCTGGATCTGGCCCTTGACCCAACCACTCAGCGAGAGCCTCTCAAGGTGGTCGTCGAGGCTCTTCGCTATCAGCCCATGCGCCGAAACGACTATGGGCACAACGATCGTCGAGTCGACGTGCCACATTTTGGTAACCTCGTGCTGCAGATCCAGATACTTTAAATTTTTTTTTTTTTTTTATGGAACCTGACACGGTTGGCTACATCACCTACAACATCCGTGATGTCAGCCCATAACACAGGGTGAACTAGGTGCCATTTCAGTGCTTCCCTTCATTTCATGTCGGCTACACTAAACTGGACGGAAAACACGAACTATTTACATATCCGTTTCGACCGACGTTTCTTTCAGTGCGGTGGTACCAACCCGGCCGGGATAAACCCTACCACCTAGTAAGGTAAGAAGGGAAGGGACCTACAGTTTAACGTGGAATCCGAACCACGGTCAGCCTCCAACGGTCGAGCGGTCACCCATCCAATCACTGACCGCGCTCAGCGTTGCTTAATAACAGTTGACTAACCAACCGCGCCACTGAGCTACCGAGGCTGACGAATTTTCTTATCCCTTAGTCGACTTTTACGACATGCGACGGGGAGAGATGCAGTGGGGCTATTCTTTTTAAGTACCGACCCCACACATCTTCTCTGCTTCCTTACTGACGAGGTTACCATCATGCGGCACGGCGATATCGACGAGCGTTGCGCGCCTTGCCTCCCGGTCCACTATCACAATATCAGGTCTGTTCGCGAGAATAGTCCTGTCTGTGATAAAAGTGATAATGGACCGGTCCCAGTAGAGTGTGACTTGACCGTTCTCGAGAACTGGCGGCGGATTGTACTCATAGTAAGGCACTTCGGTACCTACAAGGTTGAACTTTAAGGCAAGTTGCTGGTGGATAATCCTGGCTATTAGGTTGTGTCTATGCAAATATTCGGTGTTGGCAAGCTGCGAACAACCGGAAATCACATGTCTGAGGGACTCGCCAGGTTGATGGCAGGCGCGGCAGATGTCAAGAAAAGAAATATTATTATTATTATATATATTTTTTATGGGAACTAAAACGGTTAGCTATATCACCTACAATGTCCGTCATGTCAGTCCATAACACCGGGTGAGCTAGGTGCCATGTCAGTACTTCCCTTCATTTCATGCCGGCTAACACGACGGAAAACACGAACTATTTACATAGCCGTTTCGACAGACGTTTCGCTCAGTGTGATGGTATCAACCCGGCCGGGATAAACCCTACCACCCTAGTAAGGTAAGAAGGGAAGGGACCTACAGTTTAACGTGGAATCCGAACCACGGTCAGCCTCCAACGGTCGAACGGTCACCCATCCAAGTACTGACTGCGCTCAGCGTTGCCGGCCGCAACACTGAGCCAGGCCTCACGCACTCTATGTACTTGCGCGCGCTAACTACTGTAATAACCTCACCCTATACCTATTGTCTTACCTTAGATATTAAAGGCAGGATTATCAAAAATCAACTCTATAGCTCTAGAACAACTAGAATATAAAGAATCGAAATATGGCCAGCGTATAGCTTTCAAGTGATCTCTAGGTTTGTCAGAAACAGTGTCGCTAATTCGTACACATAATTCTTGTAAAATGGACCCAATTATTACTTCCTTTTCAGAAAGCCGTTGTGTACCGTAATAACTCAGAGTACTAACCCTCATTTCCTAAATCTATTCTAGTAATTCTAATATCAACATTAAAACACTTACTAAACTAATTGCTCATTCATCTATAGTCATTAAACCCTTCTGGTTTCCCTCTGTGTTCTATGTGCACGCTTCGACAGCGCGCTCACGCCTCGCTTGCGAGCTTGCGAGACCCGCCAAAATTCAAAATGAAAGTGTTCTGATGTTTGTGTTATTGTTATTATTAAATTATGATCAATGTATTACTTGATAGCTTAATTTTGTTGTTCTGTTCAATAGATGAAATCTATTGTTTTATATTTTCTTCTATATTTTAGAACTTCAACAATACAAACTTTTATTGACCCCCTTTGAAGGGGGTTGTGGAACTGGCCCCACTAAATTCGTATGGACCCTCTGTCCATACGATATTTATCCATCGCCAGTCCCCGTGACTCCCAACGCAGATAAATTTGTACTTAAGTTACAAATTTATTATTTGTCCCTAGGAGTCCCCGTTTTCTAATCTGTACAAAATATACATCTTCAGACAGATTTACCAATTTAATCTCGTAGTGTTATGTTGGAGTTCAAAAGATATTCTTTTGTCCTCCCTAAAGGCATAAGTGTATGCTTTTAATTGTGAGTGTATAGTGTATATGTTATGGTTTACATTTCTGTGGCTATCTATTGATATACCTACAGAAATTGTTTATTCCAAATGATGCGGTCAGGGGTCCACCTTTCACCGAAATCAATTAGGAATATTTTCTTAAGGGTTTATTAAAATTGTGTGCTGGTCATAATCTATATAACCTATACAGGTATATTTAAACCTGATTTACGCAATCTCCCCACGTCCTAGAACGTAACTAGCCAGAATGTTGCATGTGCATATATATTACAAAATTTACCTTAGAATTCCACTATCCTAACCGGTCTGACACGATTCACTACAATCACCTTAAATAAAACACTATTACAAATAGAATAGCGTAAAATATTAAATTCAAGCGAAACCACAACACCCGCCACTGAATCTAATCGCGAAGTTAACACTTAATAAAAATATACTTTTATATCAAAATACGGTAAAACCACTGATTTTACATATTTAAATTCGACATATTTTTTTTTAATAATTACGCGTGGTTCAAACACTCTTATATACGTAGGATTTACGAATTTAAAGATCGGGTTTTGTTTCTTTTAATCTTCTCTATATTTTAAAATACCTTCCCAATGTACTAGTCCTCATGGTAGGCCAGTTCGGACATAGTGTCATTGTAAAAGTTCTTTGGAAGTCCTTCCATCACCAGTCAAGATTCCAGAATCCAGCTCAACCTTCATCCAGAACTCAAAAGGCTCAAAAAGAACATCCAAAATATAATTCGCAACCTAGTTGAAAATTCCTATATCACCCCCAAAATTACAAAATCCAGCTCAACCTTCATTTGCAACTCCGAAAGCTTTACAGAAATTCCCACACTAAAATTCACGAATCAAGCAAACTCTATTCACTGACTCCCTTATGTGCGTGAAATTTATGATCAGGTCACAGTCCATTATATTTTAATATAAAATAAAACCTTCCCAATGTACCAGTCCTCATGGTAGGCCAGTTCGGACATAGTGTCATTGTAAAAGTTCTTTGGAAGTCCTTCCATCACCAGTCAAGATTCCAGAATCCAGCTCGACCTTCATCCAGAACTCAAAAGGCTCAAAAAGAGCATCCAAAATATATCTCGCAAACTAGTTGAAAACTCCTATATCACCCCCAAAATTACAAAATCCAGCTCAACCTTCATTTGCAACTCCGAAAGCTTTACAGAAGTTCCCACACTAAAATTTACGAAACAAACAAACTCTATTCACCGGTTTCTTTACAAAATCATTTATGTACTAAGAAAAACCTTCCCAATGTACCAGTCCTCATGGTAGGCCAGTTCGGACATAGTGTCATTGTAAAAGTTCTTTGGAAGTCCTTCCATCACCAGTCAAGATTCCAGAATCCAGCTCAACCTTCATCCAGAACTCAAAAGGCTCAAAAAGAACATCCAAAATATTTTCCGTAAAACTAGTTGAAAACCCCTATATCACCCCCAAAATTACAAAATCCAGCTCAACCTTCATTTGCAACTCCGAAAGCTTTACAGAAGTTCCCACACTAAAATTTACGAAACAAACTAATTCCATTCACCGGTTTCTTTACCAAAACCATTTACTAAGAAAACCCAATCAAAAATACACGCGAGCGAAGCCGAGCGAAAATATTCACTAATAAAACCCAATCGAAAATACACGCGAGCGAAGCTGAGCGAAACTTCGTATCCCGAATTTATTCGAAAACTCACGCGAGCGGAGCAGTACCAACTTTCGTACCTGGACTCTCGCTAAATACGCACGACCGTCTCCTTCGACTCCCAAAACAGACTGAACTCCCCACGCTCCCCTCCCTCTCCTTTTATAATCTTTCCTCGTGTCACAATCCTGACACGCAGGAACAAATCGAACGGTGGCCTCCTAGTATGGCCATGACACGTTCGTGTCACGGAGCGCGATTTTGTATGGAGATTGAATTTTGATTTTTAGTATGGGCTGGACACGTTTGTGTCACGCAGGAACAAATCGATCGGCTGCCTCGTAGTATGGCCGTGTCACGTTTCTGTCCGGACTCGTAATTTTGTATGGAGGATGATTTTATGTTTTTAGTATGAACTGGACACGTTTGTGACACGATATAAATTCGATTTTGGAGGGAAAACAAACCCTCTTCGTACCTTCCACATGGTACCTAAAGCTGTTTCGCTCGTCAGCGATGCGCTTTACCTCTACTTCGGTGGTTTTAACACCACTTCCCCGCACCCATTGTGCATCTCCGCATGCAGAGAACTGTTGCTTTTGTTATATAAATTAATTGATGTTATTACATGTGCTCTATTAATAAGTCGACTTTTAGTGCCATGACGGAGTGTTTTATTTATATATTTTTGTTTAATTTTGTATATATATTAATTTCTGTACATACGTGATACCATATTCCGTGTTTGCTAATGCTAGTCATGTACGGAACCTGGACACGCAGAAACCAATCGAAATCTCCTTACCATAGTCGTGTTTTATTCATGTCAGGACACGAATCCATTCCTTCATACTAACATCGCTTGACGAAAACCCCTCCCGCACCGCTTGACAAATTACCTCAGGTCGCTCCGCCTCGCCCCGCGGCCCACGCGCGCCCGCAGCTCGGTAATACCTCACCCCTTGTCTTGTTTACCTCATACCTCTCTCCGCCCCGCGCGCACGCTCCAACGGATATTTATTTGAATGTTGGCGTCATACTCAATGAAACGTTGTTTTGTTTTATTTTATGTTTTTGTTTAATAACTGGTACTTTGTTTATATACTCTTCCCTTTATAAAATGTTTAGTGTATTAGTTTGAATCATTAATAAATAATTATTAAAATAATTTTAGACCCTGTGCGATATCTTCACAGAGATCACGAAACTTCAAATTCCCATAAACTCCGTCATGTCCAGATTCCAGACACGCAGGAACAAATAGACCAGCGACCTCATAGTATGGCCGTGTCACATTCGTGTCCTGACACGAATTTAGTATGGAGATTAAATTGAATCATTAGTATGGACTCGACACGAATCGGACACGCAGGAACAAATCGAACGGCGCCCTCTTAGTATGGCCGTGACACGTTCTTGACACGCAGGAACAAAACGCTCGGTTGCCTCGTAGTATGGCCGTGACACGTTCGTGTCACAGAGCGAAATTTCGTATGGAGATAGAATTTAATTTTTAGTATGGGCTGGACACGGTTGTGACACGCTCGAACAAATCGAACGGTGGCCTCGTAGTATGGCCGTGTCACATTCGTGTCCTGATACTATTTTAGTATGGAGATAAAATTGAATCATTCGTATGGGCTCGACACGAATTGGACACACAGGAACAAATCGAACCGTAGCTCCACAGTATGGCCATGACACATTCGTGTCCTGACACAAATTTTAATATGGAGATAAAAGTAAATTATTAATATGTGCTTGACACGTTTCTGACACATAGGAACTAAACGTACGGTGATCCCGCAGTATGGGCGTGTCACGCTCGTGTCCTAATAATAATTCATTCTTTCATACTATCAACTCGCAGCGAAATAATCACTCCTCGCGCCCCTTGACTCGCTACCTCAAGCCGCGCTTCCAACGGCGTGATGATACCACGATCTCCGTCCCCGCGCCCGCAAGACGCGCGTCTTCTTACCTCACCTCTCCGCTGTTTCGTACGCGCCCATGTCTTGTTCCCCTCTCACCGCGTGTCAGGATTACCTCATGCTACCTTCCCCGCCTCGGCGCTCTATAGTGTTTTATATGCGAACCAACTGATGTTATTATATTTCTTGTTTGTCTAATTGCGCGTCGTATTGTAATGGCCGTTCGCGCCATTTTATTTCTTAGTGGAGTGTGCAGTCACGCTTGAATTTATTAGGTGATTAGTTAAATTGTAATATAAATTATTTTGTTAATATTTTAATGAAACGTTTTGATGTTCTATATTTTAGCTTTGAATTATTATTGACTATATATTTATATTTTTACCTTGTGTGATTCCATCACACTACCTACCGCCCGGTGGACCGCCGCGCCGCCGCGCCGGCGCGGTGGTCTAATTCAGTGGAAATTCGTCAGCCGCGCGAAGCATACCTACACGCTCGCCCACGCAACTGCGCGCAGCTGCAAAGCAATAATGCACTTTACACTCGATCGTTTAGGTACATTTTCGCACGCAGCGATTGGCGACGTGAAACAGTAGGCTATTAAAGCCGTAGGTATGGAACTTTTTCTATGGAGTGATTTATCTGTTACGAAGTACCTATTAAGTAATCTGTGACTGAGCTACCGAGGCTGACAAGGAATGCGCGCCCGCAGGTCCGTTCTGCTCGCCGGCGCCACTATGCCCGGCGACTCCGCACCGGTACCGCAGCATCGGCGGGGAATGCAACAACATCGCCAACACGGGCTGGGGTGCGTCCCACACGGCGTACGAGAGGGTACTGCCACCCAACTATAGCGATGGTGAGATTTCATTTAAGACGAGACTGAAGTTAACATTCTCCATACAAAATCGTCTTTTTTTTTATGGAAAATGACACGGTTGGCTACATCACCTACAACATCCGTGATGTCAGCCCATAACACCGGGTGAACTAGGCGCCATTTCAGTGCTTCCCTTCAGTCGTGTCGGCTACACTGAACTGGACGGAAAACACAAACTATTTACATAGCCGTTTCGACCGACCTTTCATTCAATGCGGTGGTACCAACCCGGGCGGGATAAACCCTACCACCTAGTAAGGTAAGAAGGGAAGGGACCTACAGTTTTATGCGGAATCCGAACCACGGTCAGCCTCCAACGATCGAGCGGTCACCCATCCAAGTACTGACCGCGCCCAGCGTTGCTTAACAATCAATAGCAACAGTCGACTGTCTGCACCATTGAGCTATCGAGGCTTTCGGCATTTATGTTTTCTAGCCCCTTAAACCTTATCCGATTATGTTTTTGTTGTCTTAAGGACAGTCAAATCTACGCTCCTGTAATTTTTTTATTTAGATGAAATATAAGGTGTTTCGCTGACCATGTCATTAACTTCGGGAGGGTTACATACACACTGAAATAAACACTTTACGTAAGAAAAAAACATATGTTTATAGGAGCATTTTTTCTCCTAACAAAAAAATTAAATCAAATAAGTAGCTGTAAAAACCAATCATAATGACCTTGTGACTTACTTACAACAAACAGCTGTTCTGCGTTTGAACATAGTACGGTCATTGACCCCGTACAATGCAAGTTACCTACTGTTACACACAGGTTAATGTTTAGGTAGCTAACATGTTTTGTTAAATTTCTCGAAAAGTAATACTATAAACATATATTTTTTTTACGTAACGTGTTTATTTGAGTGTCTATGTAACCCTCCCGAAGTTAATGACATGGTCAACGCAACACCCTATATACATACAACAGCGGAGTTAAAAATTTGTAATTCGACCGAATTTATTATATTTTGATATATTAAAAAAATAAAGAGACAGGAACGTAGATTCGACTGTTCTTATTACAACAAAAAAATAATTGTAAACATCGGATAAGGTTTAGGGGGGTAAAAAACATACCTAAATGTCGAATGACGATTTTGTATGGAGAAAGTTAACTTCCGTTTCGTCTTAAGAACCAGTAGTGCCAGAAAGCGGTTTCTTCCGATTGGTGTTTTCTCGTAAACCACTAACTAAGGGATTGACTTAGAAAAAATATATGTGACTTTCTGCAAGACATTCTGCTTTCCAACAAGGCAAGTCGCACCGCTAAGGTGTGGAACTGTTTTCCGGCGAGTGTATTTCCTGAATCCTTTAACCTGGGTGTCTTCAAACGTCGTATTAGACAGTCTAGCAACAGTACGCAAATCTGCTGGCATGCCACCTAACTGAGCGTGATTTCGCGAGGAGAGGTGTTTTTGGCTCTGTCGACTGCACCATTGGTCTCTCGGCACAGCCACCCATGTTGGTTTACATAAAAAAGGGGCCTAAAACGGGATTAGATCTATGTATTTTCACTCGATAGAACACGATACACGCTGTATCACGACAAGGGTTGTGTTGCAGGTACTCTTGTAAATTACAGGACAACACCGACCACCAATTTTTTTTATGTATTCCGGTATTGGTGGCTGTGTCGAACCAGCCAATTCACCTCCAAGAAGGTAGGTGCCATACCGGAGACTTCCATGGATTGCTGGCTATACTGGACTAGAGGAGAGCACAACCGAGGCTGCTATGCGGCTATCTTACATCCAGTACGGTGGTACCAACCCAGTTGGCTACAATTTGAGCTTACCAACTAGTAAGGGGCAAGGGAAAGGACCACAGGAAGGGACCTACAGTTTTACACCGGTTCCGAACGGTGAAGCAGCAGTTTTGAAAAGTATTCGGACAAGATAACTATCAAGCAGCAAGTAAGGCACTAAGATCCACCTGCTGCATGACTCGATGAAAGGACCGTTCCAAGGTGAGAGTGGGCCAGCCTGGCGCCCTTTACCGCGGCATCTTGTCCTTATCCCTTAGCTGTCGCCTTTTACGATCTGCACGGAGAGAGATGCAGTGCAGTGGGGCTATTTCTTTTTAAGGTGACGTGAGGTGAGACGCAATAATATATCAAATCGCAATAATATAGTCACTGTAATATTGCAATATTCACTGCCTCTGTCCTGCTTTACCATCTTGTGTCGGATAAAGGCTTTATAGTAAGCTTTAGTTCGCCTTTGATTAAGTCTAAACATGTTTACTCGGGGTCTCTTTTAATAGATCTAGCTGAATATTTTTCATGAATGAAAGCTGCATGAACTTTCCAGGCGCGAGGCCCCTCGGGCCGCGAGGCCGTGGGCGCTCGCCCACAACGCCCACGCCTAGCGCCGCCTCTGCCCTTAAGTACCGACCCATATGCATGACGGCGACGCAATAATTGCAGAAACCTGGTCATTCCGCACGTCTGTACACGGAGTGCCGCTGCCGGAGGCGCGTGCGGTGAGCGCGGGAGTGCTGCTCGGCGCAGACAACCCGAGCGCGACCCACAACCTAATGCTGACGCAGTTCGGCCAGCTGATCGCGCACGACCTCAGCGCCGCCGTCACCTTCACACTCGGTCAGTTATTTATTAGACGGTTGCACCAGGCCTCACGCACTCTATGTACTTGCGCGCGCTAACTACCTACCGCCCGGTGGACCGCCGCGCCGGCGGTCTAATTCAGTGGAAATTGGTCAGCCGCGCGAAGCATACCTACACGCTCGCCCACGCAACTGCGCGCAGCTGCAAAGCAATAATCACTTTACACTCGATCGTTTAGGTACATTTTCGCACGCAGCGATTGGCGACGTGAAACAGTAGGCTATTAAAGCTGAAGGTATGGAACTTTTTCTATGGAGTGATTTATCTGTTACGAAGTAACTATGTAATCTGTGGTTGCACCTGCACGGTTTCACCTAAGGGGTTGCAACTATGTGGTTGAACATGCACCTGGAAGGGTTGACGTTGTTTCAACACGAAAGAAGGTGCTTGTATGGTGTTGTAGTTTTGTGTGCACTTACTTTAATCGAATCGAATGGAGCGCGGTCAGTACTTGGATGGGTAACCGCTCGACCGTTGGAGGCTGACCGTGGTTCGGATTCCTCGTAAAACTGTAGGTCCCTTCTCTTCTTACCTTACCAGGTGGTAGGGCTCAACCCGCCCGGGTTGATACCACCGCACTGAATGAATCGTCGGTCGAAGCGGCTATGTATATAGTTCGTGTTTTTCGTTCAGTGTAGCGACATGAAATAAAGGGAAACACTGACATGGCACCTAGTTCACCCGGTGTTAATGGGCTGACATCACGGATGCTGTACGTGATGTAGCCAACCGTGTCAGTTCCATAAAAAAAAGAACCATATGAAAATTGTCTTATTCAAACATTTTAATCAGGGGTACTTGTGTTTCAGAAATACGCTAAGTAAGGGGTACCGACTCGGGTACCGATTAAAATATAATTGGGAACCACTCATGAACCACTGCACTATACCCATCATCAGCAGAATATCGCGTTCGTCTACAATGGCTCGACATTCGACGCCGTAGAAAATCTCATGTTCACTCTCTTCTCTTCCGCACGCTGAACGACATTGGGGCTCCGAAGTTCTTGCGGGATCGATTAGAAATTTCTCTGTGCACACGGTCTTTCTTTGAGATCAACTGACTCCCGAGTACTCGCCATCCCTTCTCACTCATCCGCTTCTTACTCTGACTCCTTCACCATGAATGCGGCAGGTATGTGGAACTCACTTCCCCTCGAAATAGTCGGTGTTTATGTTTAAAAAGCTTATACCTACTGTCTCACTTTCTGGAACGAATATTACTCGCTATTTATGGATTAGAGTCTAATGTTAGTTTTGTCTGTATATTTTATTCGTGTATATTTGTATGGATTTATATATTTTTATCTATTTATGTATATTTATGTTGTAGAATTTGGTGAAATTGTCTACATCATTCTTATTTTGTTCTCTGCCACTCCACACTCATTCATGATATGATAACCCAAAGGTTGGCTGGAGGAGAACGCCTACGGCGTTAAGTTATACCTTTTTCAAAATTCTAAAAGGCAATAAGTAAACATATTTTGATTTGATTTGGCGGCGGGGGGCCGAGTGGTTTGGATATCGGCTTCTCATGCGAGAGGTCCTCGGTTCGAATCCGGTCGGCATGTACCAATGAGTTTTTTCTGACGAACAAATTTACGTGCATACCTACACCTGCTGCTTCACCGTTCGGAACCGGTGGACACTGTAGGTCCCTTCCCTTGCCCCTTACTAGGTGGTAGGCTCAAAATGTAGCCGACTGGGTTGATACCACCGTACTGGATGTAAGATGGCCGCATAGCAGCCTCGGCTGTGTTCTCCTCTAGTCCAGTATAGCCAGCAATCCAGGGAAGTCTCCGGTGTGGCACCTACCTTCTCGGAGGTGATATTGGCTGGTCGGAGCATGTGCTTTGGCCCCTCCGACTCAGCCACCCATACCAGATTACATAAAAAAAAGTTTAATTTGGTCAGCTTTCATAAATATTGTTCCCCTAATGCGATCCAGAGAACGGTTCGGCAATATCCTGCTGCACGCCGGACGGCACGAGCTTCCTGCCAGCAGAGCTGCAGCACGACGCATGCGCCGGTATCACGGTCCACCCCGCCGACGAGTTCTACTCGCAGTACCGGCACACCTGCATGAACTTCGTGCGCACACAGCTCGCACCCAGTCACGACTGCTCGCTCGGGTTTGCCAAGCAGGTGAGTGAGAGATCGACGGACACTCGACGAATATCCTGCTGCGCACCGGACGGCACGAGCTTCCTGCCAGCAGAGCTGCAGCACGACGCATGCGCCGGTATCGCGGTCCACCCCGCCGACGAGTTATACTCGCAGTACCGGCACACCTGCATGAACTTCGTGCGCACACATCTCGCGCCCAGTCACGACTGCTCGCTGGGGTTTGCCAAGCAGGTGAGTGAGAGATCGACGGACACTCGACCAATATCCTGCCGCACGCCGGACGGCACGAGCTTCCTGCCAGCAGAGCTGCAGCACGACGCATGCGCCGGTATCGCGGTCCACCCCGCCGACGAGTTATACTCGCAGTACCGGCACACCTGCATGAACTTCGTGCGCACACATCTCGCGCCCAGTCACGACTGCTCGCTGGGGTTTGCCAAGCAGGTGAGTGAGAGATCGACGGACACTCGACCAATATCCTGCCGCACGCCGGACGGCACGAGCTTCCTGCCAGCAGAGCTGCAGCACGACGCATGCGCCGGTATCGCGGTCCACCCCGCCGACGAGTTATACTCGTAGTACCGGCACACCTGCATGAACTTCGTGCGCACACATCTCGCGCCCAGTCACGACTGCTCGCTGGGGTTTGCCAAGCAGGTGAGTGAGAGATCGACGGACACTCGACCAATATCCTGCTGCACGGCGGACGGCACGAGCTTCCTCCCCGCAGAGCTGCTCCACGCCGCCGACGAGTTCTACTCGCAGTACCGGCACACCTGCATGAACTTCGTGCGCACACAGCTGGCGCCGAGTCACGACTGCTCGCTGGGGTTTGCCAAGCAGGTGAGTCAGAGATCGACGGACACTCGACCAATTATATTACAGGCTAAATTATATTATATTAATGGCTAGTGATAGTATATAACTGGCTAATTATATTATATTAATAGCTAATAATACTATATAACTGGCTAATTATGTTATATTATACTGGGTTTGCAGATGAACGGTGTCACGCACTACGTGGACCTCTCGCCGGTGTACGGCAGCTCGGAGGGCAAGCTGGCCGGACTGCGGGAGGAGGGCACCGGCCGGCTGGGCACCTTCACCGACTTCGGCCGACAGCTGCCGCCGCTCAGCGCCGACCGGGACACCTGTCTCGTGCACCAGGATGGCGCCGCTTGCTTCGCTTCTGGTACCTATATACTTTTTATATGCAAAAATAAATACCGTTGTACTGTTGTACCGTGTGGGGCCGGTACTTTAAAAGAATAGCCCCACTGCATCTCTCCCCGTGTATGTCGTAAAAGGCGCCTAAGGGATATGACTCCCTTCTTATATTACTAGGTGCACTGGCGGCTGGTCCTAAAGTGCGCCCGTGCGCCGCACTACCATACCACGAGAAGTCTTCACTTCACTCAAAATAAATAATATCTTACAATACAACATACCTACATTAAAACCATAAAGATCGTACTCCAAATAAATACGAATGTGAATTCGACCTTATTTTATAGATCACAAGGCACGTTTTTGCGAGTAAACCCGCGCCCCGTGCGGAATCGAAAAGCGCACGCGGGTCTCCCATCTGAATGTGTGGGGATCAGCAAAACACCGCTGGCGCGTGAGACAAAAGATACTTCATAGAAACAGTATGGGCCGAAATGGAGTTGTGCGTGCGGCGCACGAGCGCCAAACAAGGACGCTATATCGTGAATAGCCGCGCGTGCGACACGTCGCGAGCAATTCCTTTTGAACAAGTCCGTCTACCTAGAGTCAGCGCGCTGTCATGTGATGTCACATACCCGTTAGCGCGCGAATATTTAAAATGGGATATGGTTAGGTTTTGTGCTCTCTGTCACGTGATACTGTGAATTAAGTGGTGCCGATATTTGCCTAATAGTTGGTTAAAGGTAAGGCTTTACAATCAGGTGATCCCGGGTTCAATTCCTACTTTCAAATGTATTTTTTTTTATAGATTTTTAAGTATTTTTGGGACATTTCTATTGTTTTCTTTTTGAAAGCTTCATTAGTGTTGTGGTCTATGGGTGTGTTCATAAAGGTACTATAAATGAGTTAAAAAACTTGTTAGGGTTTATTTTCTTGTTTTTTGCAACTCATTGAGTGTCTTGAGAATATTCATACTAGGTACGTATATAATACAACGCAGGCGTTTAAAAAATTCGGAAGTAGCGATCTTAAAATAACATTGGGAATGTGTTGGGAAATTTCGTATTTAAGGAGGTACATAGGTACTTAGCGCACTACCGGTCACTGAAGTCACCAGCCGCCACTGACTAGGTGGTAGGGTTAAGCCGCCCGGTTTGGTACCGCCGCACTGAATGAAAGGTCGGTTGAAACGGCTATGTAAATAGCTTGTGTTTTCCGTCCAGTTCAGTGTAGCCGACACGACCTAAGGGAGGCACTGACGTGGCACCAAGTTCAACCGGTGTTATGGGCTGACATCACGGATGTTGTAGGTGATGTAGCCAACCGTGTCAGTTTACATAAAAAAAGAAACCACAGGCGACGACCACGTGAACCAGATGATATCTCTGGTGATGCTGCACACGCTGTGGATCCGCGAGCACAACCGGCTGGCGGACGCGCTCGCCCGGCTGAACCCCGCGTGGTCCCCGGACCTCGTGTTCCTGGAGGCTCGCAGGATCCTGCTTGATTAATTCCGCTCCCCGCATGTTACCACAGGCGACGATCACGTGAACCAGATGATATCTCTGGTGATGCTGCACACGCTGTGGATCCGCGAGCACAACCGGCTGGCGGACGCGCTCGCCCAGCTGAACCCCGCGTGGTCACCGGACCTCGTGTTCCTGGAGGCTCGCAGGATCCTGCTTGATTAATTCCGCTCCCCGCATGTTACCACAGGCGACGACCACGTGAACCAGATGATATCTCTGGTGATGCTGCACACGCTGTGGATCCGCGAGCACAACCGGCTGGCGGACGCGCTCGCCCAGCTGAACTCGACGTGGTCCCCGGACCTCGTGTTCCTGGAGGCTCGCAGGATCCTGCTTGATTAATTCCGCTCACCGCATGTTACCGCAGGCGACGACCACGTGAACCAGATGATATCTCTGGTGATGCGGCACACGCTGTGGATCCGCGAGCACAACCGGCTGGTCGACGCGCTCGCCCAGCTGAACCCCGCGTGGTCCCCGGACCTCGTGTTCCTGGAGGCTCGCAGGACCCTGCTTGATTAATTCCGCTCACCGCATGTTACCGCAGGCGACGACCACGTGAACCAGATGATATCTCTGGTGATGCTGCACACGCTGTGGATCCGCGAGCACAACCGGCTGGCGGACGCGCTCGCCCAGCTGAACCCCGCGTGGTCCCCGGACCTCGTGTTCCTGGGAGGCTCGCAGGACCCTGCTTGATTAATTCCGCTCACCGCATGTTACCGCAGGCGACGATCATGTGAACCAGATGATATCTCTGGTGATGCTGCACACGCTGTGGATCCGCGAGCACAACCGGCTGGCGGACGCGCTCGCCCAGCTGAACCCCGCGTGGTCCCCGGACCTCGTGTTCCTGGAGGCTCGCAGGACCCTGCTTGATTAATTCCGCTCACCGCATGTTACCGCAGGCGACGACCACGTGAACCAGATGATATCTCTGGTGATGCTGCACACGCTGTGGATCCGCGAGCACAACCGGCTGGCGGACGCGCTCGCCCAGCTGAACCCCGCGTGGTCCCCGGACCTCGTGTTCCTGGGAGGCTCGCAGGACTCTGCTTGATTAATTCCGCTCACCGCATGTTACCGCAGGCGACGATCACGTGAACCAGATGATATCTCTGGTGATGCTGCACACGCTGTGGATCCGCGAGCACAACCGGCTGGCGGACGCGCTCGCCCAGCTGAACCCGACGTGTTCCCCGGACCTCGTGTTCCTGGAGGCTCGCAGGACCCTGCTTGATTAATTCCGCTCACCGCATGTTACCGCAGGCGACGATCACATGAACCAGATGATATCTCTGGTGATGCTGCACACGCTGTGGATCCGCGAGCACAACCGGCTGGCGGACGCGCTCGCCCAGCTGAACCCGACGTGTTCCCCGGACCTCGTGTTCCTGGAGGCTCGCAGGATCCTGCTTGATTAATTCCGCTCACCGCATGTTACCGCGCAGGCGACGACCACGTGAACCAGATGATATCTCTGGTGATGCTGCACACGCTGTGGATCCGCGAGCACAACCGGCTGGCGGACGCGCTCGCCCAGCTGAACCCCGCGTGGTCCCCGGACCTCGTGTTCCTGGAGGCCCGCAGGATCGTGATTGCCGAGTATCAGCACATTGTCTACAACGAATGGTTGCCTCTTGTCGTTGGTACGTTTATTTGATTTATTTACTAGCTTTTGCCCGCGGCTTCGCTCGCGTGAAATTCGTGTTTAAAATAAGGTGGCCAGCCGTCCTAGATTCTGCGGGACCGTCCCGTAATAGCAGCTGTAATCCCGCATTGCAACAACTAATAAAATAGTCCCGCAAAACGTCTAATGCGCCCCACATGTCCCGCATTTTCCATATTTCGCAGTCATACAGAAATTGCCTGGCCATCTTCGTCCAGTACCTTCTTTCTTTGTTTGTCAGGGACGTTGATGAATGCCTTATGGGCATCGGAAAAAAACGTTACGTGCGATGCTTGTTGTAAAATTTAAAATGGGTAATTGTGAAAACTTTTATGTCATTCTTAACAAAAATCCATAATTGAGAAATATGATTTTAAAAATAAATGATAAATTCAGTAAGTGCTCCGACACACCCTCAGTCCTTCACACTCACACCCCAAAAGAAGAAAGTAAGTAAGCCCGCGACCGTACCTTTATTTCGGCGCGCGGAACAATTAGGTTTGTATGAGAGCCACATCTGAGAGTAACCGGAACTGAATTTTATTTAGCCTTGTATCCTGTGTATAGTAAAATGTGCTTGTACTAAGTTTCACCGAATTCGGATGCTCGGTTTAAGAGTTATGGCGGAACATAAATACATACATACATACATACAGAAAATATTTTTAAAAATAATCAATTTAATTTTAGAGTCTACAAACTCAGTATCTCATAAAACAAAGTAACTTACTCCATGACCATCCCTTACAGATTTATTATTAG
This sequence comes from Nematopogon swammerdamellus, assembly GCA_946902875.1. Classification (NCBI taxonomy): domain Eukaryota; kingdom Metazoa; phylum Arthropoda; class Insecta; order Lepidoptera; family Adelidae; genus Nematopogon; species Nematopogon swammerdamellus. Next base: position 3,767,207 of record OX336344.1, read on the forward strand.
TATTGATATATTGATGATTGATTACCATATTTGCATATTCACAACATTTCAACCGATTACCTATTTTACGGTTCGAAAGATACAGCCCTCGGACGGACAGACAGACAGACGGTGTAGGCTTAGTAATAGGTTTTGGAATGGACGCGGAACCCTAAAAAAAGTATGAAACTCATCCGAACCTATCTACCAGGCCCGCATACAATGGAGGCGTTCAGCCTTGCGCCGCGTCCGGGCGACCAGTACAGCGCTGACTACAGCGGCGACGTCAACCCGAGCCTCACCAGCGAGTTCGCAGCGGGCGCGCTGCGCTTCGGCCACTCCACCGTCGACACCAAGATCAAGTGAGAACACAGCGATATCGACGACGCTAAGATCATATTTTTTTTATTGCTTCCGAACTAGGTGGCTGTGCCCGAGGTCGAAGTCTCTGTCTGGTTGACACGATATGCGAGTTCACGCACGAGAAATGCTTCTCGAACGCATTTACGCACCGTGTAGACAGTTCTCGCGAACTTTCGACGAACGCTTCGCGATAGCGAGTTTTCTCGTTCGAGAAGGCGGCATGCTCCTCGTGCGTGAAACCTCGCATCGTGTAAACGTACCCAGGCGCAGCCAATTTCACCGCCGAGGAGGTGCCAGTCCGGCTTGGAGGTGGACTAATGTCGCTGGGTAAAGGCTATTAACCCGCGATTTGAAGATCCATGGATTTTAAGAGTGGGGAAAGATATTCCCCGGGAGCCCGTTCCACACCTTTGCAGTGCGGCACAAGAACGATTTAGAGAATCGTGCAGTTCGAAGAACTCTTCTGTCCACTACAAAGGGCTGTTCCGCGAGAGTATAATCATAGCTTCGAAAGCGTCACTGCCCCTCTCGCCGATGTGATTATGAGAAACGATCTCACTCAAATCAGAAGGTGTTCGGTGAGGCATCCGGCTCGGCTCGGCTATTGGTTGAAATATGCGAGTATTTGTGTGAGTTAGCGAGTGAGTTTACGCCGGTAGACACCCTGGAGGAAGGGGCGGGTGGTCGAGTGGTTTGGGTATCGGCTTCTCATGCGAGAGGTCCGAGGTTCGAATCCGGTCGGCGTGACCAATGAGTTTTTTTTGACGAAACAATTTACGTGCAAAGATACACCTACTGCTTCACCGTTCGGAACCGGTGTAAAACTGTAGGTCCCTTCCCTCCCTTGTCCCTTACTAGGTGGTAGGCTCAAATTGTAGCCGACTGGGTTGGTACCAACTTACTGGATGTAAGATGGCCGCACAGCAGCCTCGATTGTGTTCTCCTCTAGTCCAGTATAGCCAGCAATCCAGGGAAGTCTCCGGTATGGCAACTACCTTCTCGGAGGTGATATTGGCTGGTCGGAGCATGTGCTTTGGCCCCTCCGACTCAGCCACCCACACCGGATTAAATAACAAAAAAAGGTATCCTACAGAATATGGATAGGTACTCGTAGAGAGAGGGAGGTCGAGAGCGGGACGCGCATCAAACGCATTTTTAGAAGTACTGCGTCCGCTGCTGTGTTCGCAGCAATCGGAATGCCGACGCGACGCTGACACACGCGACCGCCTTCCGCATTCGGATTTTCATGACGTCATCCGCACGTGCGGGCGAATCGTCCAGTGCGGATTGGTTAACGCATTACTAGATAAATAACAAACTATACAAAGAATACTAAACTGCGTTAGATGCGATGCGTGCGCTGCTGCGTACGATCCCGGCATGTGGCACTCGTTCGTTGCAAACCATGATTAATAGTGCCCTTAATTATGTTTAATGGAAGATATTGTCATAGTTGGCATATGGCAATAACCTCACCACCACCGGATGGTATGTTTCTAAAGCTCGACACGCATTATTTGCTGCCGGGAACTGTACAAATGTTTGCACGATCGCCACCAGAGTGCAAGCGGCGGACAAGATGTACGAGGAGATCGCGATCCCGGAGGTGATGTTCCAGCCGTCGCGCATGCGCCTGCGGCACTTCCTCGACCGCATCATAACCGGCGTCTCCTGGCAGCCCATGCAGACAGTCGACCCCTTCCTTAGCGAATCGGTAAGGCCCTTACCGATTATTCAAAAGAATAGCCCAACTGCGTAAGGGTATTTAGGTCCGTGGTATTGGCGATGGTGTCCGTTTTGGAAGAGCCTTCTTATGTAATCGACCAACAAGAAGCCGACCATTGGTATCACAATTTTCTAATTAGTAAGTAGGGAAGCCCATCACCCCAATGTGAAAAAAAGGTTTCATATAGGTATTATTTTCTTGTAATTGTAATCCGGCTATTTGTAATGTGCCCCCTTTTTTTTTTTTTTTTTTTTATGGAAACTGACACGGTTGGCTTTCATCACCTACAACATCCGTGATGTCAGCCCATAACACCGGGTGAACTTGGTGCCACGTCAGTGCTTCCCTTCGGTCGTGCCGGCTACACTGAACTGGACGGAAAACACAAACTATTTACATAGCCGTTTCGACCGACCTTTCATTCAGTGCGGTGGTATCAACCCGGGCGGGTTAAACCCTACCACCTAGTAATATAAGAAGGGAGTCATATCCCGTAAGGGGCACATTACACATAACGATCTAGGGCGTAGCCTTTGGGGAAGGATGTCGGCCATGCCAACAGCTTTATGCAAGCACGAAGTTCTGCTGCATTGCTGTTTTATGTTGAAACGTCTAGGCACGGGGGTGCCGAGCCCAGCGCTTACCAGTTACGGTCACGGTGGTGGTGCCGTCCTCCGACAAATGTGCATCAACTGGAGGTGGTCATTTCACCGATAAAATTTTTTCAACTTAATGATGACATTAATTGATGACAATTCCAAATCCAACCTTCAATAAACTTTCCGTGAAAACAGAGGCGATTTTTGTTTTCTAACTGAATGGCAGCCAATTCAAATTATGACATTATTTTTGCCCCACCTGTTATAAATGTAAATAATAGGTATCTATCTTTACTTATGTATACATTATCTATCAGTCTATCTTTACTTATGTATACATTAGTTATGTATCCAGTAAATAGGTATAATCTATCTATACAGGGTGTAAAAACGGCGAGTACATTAAATTTAGGAAATGATTATTTGGATCAAGAGTAACAAAAAAGTCAAATAACTTTTTTCTGAATTCCCTATAAATAATAAGTTACAGTTTTCATACAAACTAATTGATTATTTTAGTGTAAAAATGATCTAATGACAACTGGGCGGCGCAGAGGGGGGAAGGGCGGGGGAGACGTGAGCGCTTCGGACGGAGGTGTTGGCGGGAGGAACGGGGGGTTAGCTTTGTGAGTGGAGGACTGGAGGTCGGCAGGCGGAGGGTGCGGAGCGGCAACAAGGCGGTTAATTACACTAGACGAAAACATACATTTCAAAAATTCGTATCTCGAAAAATAGACACTTTAGAGAAAAACTTTATTTGCTTTTTTGTCTAGGAAAAACATGAGGATTGCGCTGGCGAAATTAATGTACTCGCCATTTTAACACCCTGTATATGTATAGCTATCTATAGATATATTTCTGTCCGCCATTCATTTAGAAGCAGCATTGGGGCTAAGTATAGCAAGCCCCAAAGGTATTCTGTTCTGGCTAGATGCTTTAAGCGTTAAGTTTTGCCCATACTTCGCCCGGCACGTCCGAAGGGAAGCATTGTCACTGGCACCAAATTCACCAAAGTGTTATGGGCTGACATCAGGGATGTAGTAGGTGATTTAGCCAACCGTGTCAGTTTCCATTAAAAAAATATTTAATACAATGCAATAGAGTAATAATTGCTCCTCCGTCCAGCTGACCCGCTACATGTTCCACGGCGGGCAGCCGTTCGGCGTGGACCTCGGCGCGATCAACGTGCAGCGCGGGAGGGACCACGGGCTGCGCTCCTACAACGACTATCTGAGGCTCGTCGGCTCCAAGCCCTTCACGGATTTCTCTCAGTTCCCTGCCAGGGTTAGTTAGTTACCTACACTTACTAACATTTTGTGTTACCATTTTTATGTTCAGGCCGGCATGGCATTCGCAACACCCGCATACGACCGAATGTCCATGGGCGTCGTTAGACACCGTATGGGTGGCTCCGCGCCATATGTCGCGCTTTCAACAACAACAAAAATTACCAGGACCAATATTTAAAAAGAATAGCCCCACCCACTGCATCTCTCCCCGTGCATGTCGTAAAAGGCGACTAAGAGATAAGGAAGATGAAGAGCGACAGGATAGCCGCCTCACACCTTGGCACGCTCCTTCCGCCGAATCATGCAGCAGGTGGGTCTTCGTGCCTTACTTGCTGCTTGAATACTTTTCTGAACATGGTGGTCGGTGTTGTGCTGTAATTTATCGGAGTTCTTACAGCAGAACACCGATTACTTATTTTGATTGTTGTGAATTGTGATGCAGCATGTGCTATGAAATCCGGCCCAGGCCAGACAGAGCACATGCTCCGACCAGCCAATATCAGCTCCGAGAAAATGCCATACAGATAGTTGGTGCGACAGGGAGGACGCTCTACAACCGGACTGTCTCTTTCTAAAGCTCGATGTTCATTATTTACTGTCGGATACTACCGAAGGGAAGCACTGACATGGCACCTAGTTCACCCGGTGTTATGGGCTGATATCACGGATGTTGTAGGTGATGTAGCCAACCGTGTGTAATAACCTCTCCCTATACCTATTGTTTTTCCTTAGATATTAAAGGCAGGATTATTAAAAAATCAACTCTATAGCTCTAGAACAACTAGAATATAAAGAATCGAAATATGGCCAGCGTATAGCTTTCAAGTGATCTCTAGGTTTGTCAGAAACAGTGTCGCTAATTCGTACACATAATTCCTGTAAAATGGACCCAATTATTACTTCCTTTCCAGGAAGCCGTTGTGTACCGTAATAACTCAGAGTACTAACTCTCATTTCCTAAATCTATTCTAGTAAATTCTAATATCAACATTAAAACACTTACAAAACTAATTGCTCATTCATCTATAGTCATTAAACCCTTCTGGTTTCCCTCTGTGTTCTATGTGCACGCTTCGACAGCGCGCTCACGCGCCTCGCTTGCGAGCTTGTGAGACCCGCCAAAATTCGAAATGAAAAGTGTTCTGAAGTTTGTGTTATTGTTATTATTAAATTATGATCAATGTATTACTTGATAGCTTAATTTTGTTGTGCTATTCAATAGATGAAATCTATTGTTTTATATTTCCTTCTATATTTTAGGACTTCAACAATACAAACTTTTATTGATCCCCCCCTGAAGGGGGTTGTGGAACTGGCTCCACTAAATTCGTATGGACCCTCTGTCCATACGATATTTATCCATCGCCAGTCCCCGTGACTCCCAACGCAGATAAATTTGTACTTAAGTTACAAATTTATTATTTGTTCCTAGGAGTCCCCGTTTTCTAATCTGTACAAAATATACATCTTCAGACAGATTTACCAATTTAATCTCGTAGTGTTATGTTGGAGTTCAAAAGATATTCTTTTGTCCTCCCTAAAGGCAGAAGTGTATGCTTTTAATTGTGAGTGTATAGTGTATATGTTATGGTTTACATTTCTGTGGCTATCTATTGATATACCTACAGAAATTGTTTATTCCAAATGATGCGGTCAGGGGTCCACCTTTCACCGAAATCAATTAGGAATATTTTCTTAAGGGTTTATTAAAATTGTGTGCTGGTCATAATCTATATAACCTATACAGGTATATTTAAACCTGATTTACGCAATCTCCCCACGTCCTAGAACGTAACTAGCCAGAATGTTGCATGTGCATATATATTACAAAATTTACCTTAGAATTCCACTATCCTAACCGGTCTGACACGATTCACTAAAATCACCTTAAATAAAACACCATTACAAATAGAATAGCGTAAAATATTAAATTCAAACGAAACCACAACACCCGCCACTGAATCTAATCGCGAAGTTAACACTTAATAAAAATATACTTTTATGTCAAAATACGGTAAAACCACTGATTTTACATATTTAAATTCGACATATTTTTTAATAATTACGCGTGGTTCAAACACTCTTATATACGTAGGATTTACGAATTTAAAGATCGGGTTTTGTTTCTTTTAATTTTCCCTATATTTTAAAATACCTTCCCAATGTACTAGTCCTCATGGTAGGCCAGTTCGGACATAGTGTCATTGTAAAAGCTCTTTGGAAGTCCTTCCATCACCAGTCAAGATTCCAGAATCCAGACGCCTTCATCCAGAACTCAAAAGGCTCAAAAAGAACATCCAAAATATTTTCCGTAAAACTAGTTGACAACCCCTATATCACCCCCAAAATTACAGAATCCAGACACCTTCATCTGTAACTCCGAAAGCTTTACAGAGATCCCCACACTAATATTCACGAAATTAAACAACCTCTATTCACTGACTTCCCTTATTTGCGTGTAATTTAAGATCAGGTCCCAGCACAATATATGTTAATCCAATTTAAAACCTTCCCAATGTACCAGTCCTCATGGTAGGCCAGTTCGGACATAGTGTCATTGTAAAAGCTATTTGGAAGTCCTTCCATCACCAGTCAAGATTCCAGAATCCAGACGCCTTCATCCAGAACTCAAAAGGCTCAAAAAGAACATCCAAAATATTTTTCGCAAACTAGTTGAAAACCCCTATATCACCCCCAAAATTACAGAATCCAGACACCTTCATCTGTAACTCCGAAAGCTTTACAGAAGTTCCCACACTAAAATTTACGAAACAACAAACTCTATTCACCGGTTTCTTTACAAAATCATTTATGTACTAAGAAAACCTTCCCAATGTACCAGTCCTCATGGTAAGCCAGTTCGGACATAGTGTCATTGTAAAAGCTCTTTGGAAGTCCTTCCATCACCAGTCAAGATTCCAGAATCCAGACGCCTTCATCCAGAACTCAAAAGGCTCAAAAAGAACATCCAAAATATTTTCCGTAAAACTAGTTGACAACCCCTATATCACCCCCAAAATTACAGAATCCAGACACCTTCATCTGTAACTCCGAAAGCTTTACAGAAGTTCCCACACTAAATTTTACGAAATTAAATTAATTATATTCACCGGTTTCTTTACCAAACCATTTACTAAGAAAACCCAATCAAAAATACACGCGTGCGAAGCCGAGCGAAAATATTCACTAATAAAACCCAACCGAAAATACACGCGAGCGAAGCTGAGCGAAACTTCGTTTCCCGAATTTATTCGAAAACTCACGCGAGCGGAGCAGTACCAACTTTCGTACCTGGACTCTCGCTAAATACGCACGACCGTCTCCTTCGACTCCCAAAACAGACTGAACTCCCCACGCTCCCCTCCCTCTCCTTTTATAATCTTTCCTCGTGTCACAATCCTGACACGCAGGAACAAATCGAACGGTGGCCTCCTAGTATGGCCATGACACGTTCGTGTCACGGAGCGCGATTTTGTATGGAGATTGAATTTTGATTTTTAGTATGGGCTGGACACGTTTGTGTCACGCAGGAACAAATCGATCGGCTGCCTCGTAGTATGGCCGTGTCACGTTTCTGTCCGGACTCGTAATTTGTATGGAGGATAATTTTATGTTTTTAGTATGAACTGGACACGTTTGTGACACGATATAAATTCGATTTTGGAGGGAAAACAAACCCTCTTCGTACCTTCCACATGGTACCTAAAGCTGTTTCGCTCGTCAGCGATGCGCTTTACCTCTACTTCGGTGGTTTTAACACCACTTCCCCGCACCCATTGTGCATCTCCGCATGCAGAGAACTGTTGCTTTTGTTATATAAATTAATTGATGTTATTACATGTGCTCTATTAATAAGTCGACTTTTAGCGCCATGACGGAGTGTTTTATTTATATATTTTTGTTTAATTTTGTATATATATTAATTTCTGTACATACGTGATACCATATTCCGTGTTTGCTAATGCTAGTCATGTACGGAACCTGGACACGCAGAAACCAATCGAAATCTCCTTACCATAGTCGTGTTTTATTCATGTCAGGACACGAATCCATTCCTTCATACTAACATCGCTTAATGAAAACCCCTCCCGCACCGCTTGACAAATTACCTCAGGTCGCTCCGCCTCGCCCCGCGGCCCACGCGCGCCCGCAGCTCGGTAATACCTCACCCCTTGTCTTGTTTACCTCATACCTCTCTCCGCCCCGCGCGCACGCTCCAACGGATATTTATTTGAATGTTGGCGTCATACTCAATGAAACGTTGTTTTGTTTTATTTTATGTTTTTGTTTAATAACTGGTACTTTGTTTACATACTCTTCCCTTTATAAAAATGTTTAGTGTATTAGTTTGAATCATTAATAAATAATTATTAAAATAATTTTAGACCCTGTGCGATATCTTCACACAGATCACAAAACTTCAAATTCCCATAAACTCCGTCATGTCCAGATTCCAGACACGCAGGAACAAATAGACCAGCGACCTCATAGTATGGCCGTGTCACATTCGTGTCCTGACACGAATTTAGTATGGAAATTAAATTGAATCATTAGTATGGACTCGACACGAATCGGACACGCAGGAACAAATCGAACGGCGCCCTCTTAGTATGGCCGTGACACGTTCTTGACACGCAGGAACAAAACGCTCGGTTGCCTCGTAGTATGGCCGTGACACGTTCGTGTCACAGAGCGAAATTTCGTATGGAGATAGAATTTAATTTTTAGTATGGGCTGGACACGGTTGTGACACGCTCGAACAAATCGAACGGTGGCCTCGTAGTATGGCCGTGTCACATTCGTGTCCTGATACGAATTTAGTATGGAGATTAAATTAGATTATTAGTATGGGCTCGACACGAATTGGACACACAGGAACAAATCGAACCGTAGCTCCACAGTATGGCCATGACACATTCGTGTCCTGACACAAATTTTAGTATGGAGATAAAAATAAATTATTAATATGGGCTCGACACGAATTGGACACACAGGAACAAATCGAACCGTAGCTCCACAGTATGGCCATGACACATTCGTGTCCTGACACAAATTTTAGTATGGAGATAAAAATAAATTATTAATATGTGCTTGACACGTTTCTGACACGTAGGAACAAAACGTACGGTGGCCTCGCAGTATGGGCGTGTCACGCTCGTGTCCTGACAATAATTCATTCTTTCATACTATCACCTCGCAGCGAAATAATCACTACTCGCGCTCCTTAACTCGCTACCTCAAGCCGCGCTTCCAACGGCGTGATGATACCACGATCTCCGTCCCCGCGCCCGCAAGACGCGCGTCTTCTTACCTCACCTCTCCGCTGTTTCGTACGCGCCCATGTCTTGTTCCCCTCTCACCGCGTGTCAGGATTACCTCATGCTACCTTCCCCGCCTCGGCGCTCTATAGTGTTTTATATGCGAACCAACTGATGTTATTATATTTCTTGTTTGTCTAATTGCGCGTCGTATTGTAATGGCCGTTCGCGCCATTTTATTTCTTAGTGGAGTGTGCAGTCACGTTTGAATTTATTAGGTGATTAGTTAAATTGTAATATAAATTATTTTGTTAATATTTTAATGAAACGTTTTAATGTTCTATAATTTAGCTTTGAATTACTATTGGCTATATATTTATCTTTTTTTTACCTACTGTGATTCCATCACAGTCGCCCGCATAGAGGTTCATAACGAAGCAAGGTCAACGGAACCTCATCCCGTGACGCTTGATCTCGTTAAGAAGCTATATACATTATGATCTTGAAAATTACTTCTTCTTTGTTAGGGTTTTATTGTTCCCTTCCAAGAAGTTTGTATATTTAATCATTTATTACTGTTAGGGTTCAAGTTCCCTTCCAGAGACCCCCTTCTTCTATAATTTTTAATTTGTGTGTTTTTTTTTTTTTTTTTTTTTTTTTTTTTCCCATCTGTCCACGTGCTTTAGGAAGTTCTTACCCTCCAGCTTAGGATTTATCTCCCTTAGCTTAAAGAGAAAAGATTTTTAGAATGCATACCACAACCTTACCACCTCCGGCTTAGACCATGTTTGCACTCTTTCCCTTATCTTCCATTTGCAGCTCGTGCCAATACTACATTAAACAAATATTTTAGTGTAATTGATTTAGTTTATTATTAATAAATCTAGGAATTTAGGCAAAAGTTATCACCTCAAAGCCTTAGATCCCTATATTCTGCCTCTAACAGATTTCCCAACAGTGCAGGAACCTCTAGTCTCACCCTTTACCGTATGGGCCGAAACAGAACATCACCGCTTACAGTGCAATACACACCTTACCACCTCCGGCTTAGGCTATGCAAGCAGTTCGGCAGGACAGAACTGGTCCGTGAAGAACACATAACACACCTTACCACCTCCGGCTTAGGCTATGCATGTATCCTAGCACAACAAGCTTCCATTAAAGGCAGAGTAGTCGGGATTCATATTTTCAAAAGACTTCGAAATCGACTCATGCATCATTTTGGGTCCTAACTCACCTATTGACGAATAGACGGACTCAGTATGCTTGTAAACGATTCTACTTTAACTCATCCAACATTGCTCCGGTTAATGATTTCAAACCAAATACTACACTCATTCACTGTACATAGACCAGAAAATGTCATCCTGAACTTTCAACGCTCCATTTTTTGTGTGTTCGGAACGCCTTTAGTAGACGATGTCATAATCCCTCCCCAGCGTGAGTCAGACTCAGTAAAATGTAAAGTTCTGCACTTAAGGCATTTTTACCTCACCTTTCCTAAGTCCCAAATTGTGTGTTCTTCACACTGAATTTAATTTAACATTATTTTCGAAGCAATGTATGGGAAAACCAAACGAAGCCAAAGTATCCTGATTCCTTGTAAAGGTCCCTTCAGGTTAGAGCGCTGCTCTCATTAGAAGGAAATTTCACTACAGAGTACAGACACTATAATACCCGCAGGTCTACTCGCGTATTTTACACAAACATCCAAAACCATCCACTCAAGTCAACAAGTCTATTTTAAATTTTTGTTACTTCTTGTTCAGAAGAAATTTAGTCTAACTCCCCTCACTGAACAGCATTTTATTTATTTATTTTGTCATATTTTATTTTCACGTTTTTTTTTTTTTTTTTTTTTTATATTTACATTAATTCTATATAACTACAAAATAAACCACCTATACAAAATTTATACAAACAGACAAAACAAAAGACGGTATTCTCGCCGGCGACGGGAGACGAGAATTATTATTATTTTATCCATTTATTTCCACATTTCTTTTTATACAAATTTTACATTTTTTTTTTTTTAATTAAAACCTAAAATTAATATAAAAACAAACGGAGTTTCCACCACCGGCGGCGGGGCGAGCCCAGGCTACCGATGGTCGGGTCCCAAAGAGAGGAACCTCCGGACGATGCGTGCAGTGTCGAGCAGGGCTGCCTTCTGGATCTGGCCCTTGACCCAACCACTCAGCGAGAGCCTCTTAATGTGGTCATCGAGGCTCTTCGCTATCAGCCCATGCGCTGATACGACTATGGGCACAACGATCGTCGAGTCGACGGGCCACATTTTGGTAACCTCGTGCTGCAGATCCAGATACTTCAGCATCTTCTCTGCTTCCTTACTGACGAGGTTACCATCGTGCGGCACGGCGATATCGACGAGCGTTGCACGCCTCGCCTCCCGGTCCACTATCACAATATCAGGTCTATTCGCAAGAATAGTCCTATCTGTAATAATGGACCGGTCCCAGTAGAGTGTGACATGACCGTTCTCGAGAACTGGCGGTGGATTGTACTTATAGTAAGGCACCTCGGTACCCACAAGGTTGAACTTTAAGGCAAGTTGCTGGTGGATAATCCTGGCTACTAGGTTGTGTCTATGCAGATACTCGGTGTTGGCAAGCTGCGAACAACCGGAAATTACATGTCTGAGGGACTCGCCAGGTTGGTGGCAGGCGCGGCAGATGTCAATGGTGCCGTCCTTCATTATGTGTTTCCTATAGTTGTTCGTCTTGACAACCTCATCTTGTATTGCAAAGACAAAACCCTCGGTTTCCCCGAAGAGGTCCCCGAAGCGTAGCCAGTGCACGGAAGCAAGTTGGTCTACATCCGGTCCCGTGAGAGACCGGAAGTACCTACCGTGCAGCTCCTTGCCTTTCCATACTTCCATGCGGTCCTCAGTGCTCAGTACAACCGGCTTCCGCCAGTTCTCTTTTCCCATGCTCAGCGGGGTAAGACCTTTATCGCTGGTGACGACATCGCGGTGCATCTCACAAACATCAGTCTTTTCCAAAAAGTACTGACGGAGATTGCATACCTCGCGGTTGTGCAGGTTCTTGGCATTTAACATACCTCGACCCCCACACTTCCGCGGGATATACAACCTCATGACCGATGATCGTGGGTGGTGCATACGGGATTTCGTCATCAGCGTCCTGACCTTTCTGTCCAGCGAGTCCAATTCGGTCTGAGTCCATCTGAGAATACCGAAGGTATATACGAGCACAGGCATGACCCAACCGTTATAGGCACGAATTTTATTGCCGCCTGACAAAAGGCTATTTAGCACTTTTGTAAGACGGTGAAAAAACTTTTCCTTAACTGATTGTTTCATGTCCGTATCCCGTATGTTGAGAGCCTCCGATATTCCCAGATATTTATAGGTTTCGTCTTCGGAGAGAGCTCGAACATTCATGGACTCCGACAACTGTATGCCGCCGGAGTTCACGATCACACCTCGTTCCACATGGATGGTCCCACATTTTTCCAAGCCGAACTCCATTCCAATGTCGTTGCTGAAGCCTTCAGTTATCTTCATCATCGACATTAGTTCGGTGTCTGACTTGGCAAACAGTTTGAGGTCATCCATATAAAATAAGTGCGATATTCGAGAGCCTCCTCTTCGAAGACAGTAGCCCAGCTCTGAGTCCTCAAGCAGAGTGCTAAGAGGGTTCAGAGCCAGACAAAACCAAAGCGGACTCAGACTGTCTCCCTGGAAGATCCCCCGCCGTATGGGAATCCGGTCGTCTGCAACCGAAGTCCGTTGGCCACCTGGCACACGAAGGATAGTACTCCATTGTCCCATACATGCGCCAAGGAATTGACAGATATTCGTGTCAGTTTTGTATAGTTCTAGTATCCTTAGCAACCACGTATGGGGCATGGAGTCAAAAGCCTTCCTGTAGTCTATCCAGGCAGCAGACAGGTTCTTTCGATTGCGTCGGACCTGCTGACAAACGGTCATGTCTATGAGGAGCAGCTCCTTAGTACCGCGGGAACCAGCCCGACATCCATTCTGAGCAACGGACAAGATGTTATTGTCCTTTATGTGAATTGATATTTTGTGTGTCAGAATGGATGTCAGGAGCTTGTAGATGGTAGGCAAGCAAGTGATTGGTCTGTAATTTTTGGGTTCCGCAGTGCTACCAGATTTATGGAGCAGGTGGGTGACACCAGTGGTCATGAATTCCGGGAGAACCCGACGTTCGAGGGCATCCTGGAATTGAACAGCCAAGCGGGAGTGGCAGCTTCTGAACCATTTCAGCCAGAAGTTCTGCAATCCGTCCGGCCCTGGAGATTTCCAGTTCAGTGCCAGGCGGATTGCAGAACCTACATCCTCTTCGCTGATATTTATGGCTGACATTGGTTCTATCGACTGACACTCCCGCTGGACAACTCTCATCCATTCACCCTCGACGTGACAGACAGGATCCGACCAGATGTTTTTCCAAAATGAAGCATTTTCTTGATCAGTTGGTCGGATCGTGTCTGTCGGTCGTTGGTTCGGGTGCTCCCAGTTCCGGTATACCCACCTTTGGTCACTCTGGAATCGACGGTTCTGATGAAAACGGTCGACACGCTTCCTATAGCGACGGATACGTTGGGCCCACGCGCTAATTTGCTGCTTCAGGTCATCTATGCGTTCCGTGACTAGCGAGTGGAAGTTTGGCTGTGATCGGCTTATTATAGCTCCATTAAAAGCCTTAGTCACGAAACGCATAATTTTTGGTCTTGTATTCCCAGACCTGAAGCAGCATAGCTTTCCGATGAGGATCCTGGCCTCGCCGATACGTCGTTCGATCCGTAACTGCCATGCGGGAGCGGTGGCTGTCATGGCGCGTGTGTCTCGCGAATTATTTTCGAATTTTAGACGCGCCATGCGACAGGCAGCCACCGCCCCACAATACAAGATCGAATGAGTATCGGCAAGATCTGTACTAGATTCAATATATTGTTTAAGATATGAATCCAGGATCCTCACCATAATAAGGTTTTGTTTATTAGTGGGCAACCGCGGTATCCGCGGCCTGTCATTAGTAGGTGCCGAGCGGTACCTCAGAATCGCCTCTTCCAGAGTCCTCCTCATAAACTCATTATCCTGGGTACTTACGGTGCCCCCTACCACATCGCCACCATCCTCAGCAGATGGTGGTGTCGGCACGGACGTAGCTGTTACATCTGCAACGATGGTAACAGCGGCAGCACCCCGCGCTCTCACCGGAGGCGGCGGCGGGGCACATGCGGCGTCCGGGCTTGCGGGTGTGGTGGCAGTGGCAGGGGGGAGCGCATCAAGGCGTAGTCGGTCAAGCACGGAGTCATCTACAAAATGGCGGTTTAGGATGACCCGTACTTGATCTGAGAGGCGCTGGGCTGAAACAGAGAAGGTTGATTCCAAAGCCTGAAATTCAGAAAGCAGCCTCGGCCGGTACGCAGTCCGGATTGTTTCTCCCTCTGTGGCCCTGTAGTACGCCGTCATGACTTTTATATTTAGGTCATAAGTCCAGCGCATACGGCGCACTACACCATCGGTAGCGGGGGCTGTAGGTGGGGTACGAGACCCCGACGGCCCCAAGCGTGCCGGTGGTGGACGTCGCCCTCGCCGTCGGTCTTCTGGCGGGGGAGGTGTCGTCGGCCCGCCGTCCTCACCCGATGATGCTGGTGATGTCTCGGCGGGCGTCGATGGTGGGCGTGCGGATGGTCTTGACGTGGTGGCTCTTTCGCGCAGGCGGCGGCGGCAGCACGGCGATGCCTGTGCAGGCGGGGAGGGCGAGGTGTCCGTTGCGCTGCTTGGCCGGTGCGCTGACACGCGGCGGGGGCGGGTTGGTGCATTCTGCGCGCGGTGTCCCCGGCCTGCAGCGCGGCTCGCAGCTCTACTCGCCTGCTGAGGCGCCGACCGTGTCGCCGTGCGCCGAGAGCCACCGCTGTCTTGTTGTGGCCTTGGTATTTTTTCTTACTTGTAATCGGCGATGCCGGGCGCCGGGTGCTGATGTCATCTTCACGTGTTCTTCATCAGCGCGACATTGGTGGTCACGTCGCGCGTGGCCCAGGCCCGGCAGAGCGCCTGCATCCTCTTTTATATATTTTTCATTTCGGAGCAATACAATTTTTTGCCATGTCACGTTGACAGCTTGTCGTTTTTTTTTATATTATTTTTTTATTATTATTATTATTATTTATTGTAAGGACCGTAACAGTACATCACCGTTTACAATGCAATACACGCCTTACCACCTCTGGCTTAGGCTATGCAAGCAGTTCGGCAGGACAGAGCGGGTCCGTGAAGAACACATAACATACCTTACCACCACCGGCTTAGGCTATGCAAGCAGTTCATTTAAATTTTTTTTTTTTATTTAAAGTTTTATTTTTTCGCCCGCATGACTTTTCTTACTCAGTGTATTTTAATTTAATTTTTTTTTAACCCGCATGAATCTATTTATTTTAACAATAATTTAATGAGCACTACTCTAGTGTTTATTTACAGTATTTATGAGAATGTAACCCCACAACTATGTCTATCAACAATTCAACACGCTCGCTCCCGACAAAGCATCCTTAACATGGTAAAGTTACTGATAGATAACGTGATAAATAAAATAGAAATTGAAGAAGGTTTTGTATAGTGTAACGATTATGCGTAACAGTAGGTTGTTTCACATAATCAATTTAAATTAAATAAAGTGTATTCTTACCATACCATAACCTATCGCATCCTACCTTTACCAACCCTTACCATACCCTTACACTTCTTTACCTACACATCTTTACCAACCTTACCTCTCACTATAGTAAATTATGAACGGAACCCTATCACTACTCTAATATTACCGCCCTATATCCTAACCTAAAGGTGAGGAGTGGAGTTTAGGATATATCTTATTCTACTTTACCTACTTAATAAAGTACATAGCAACCCAAACAATACACCCGTCGTACTATAACTATCTATATAGTACATCCAACAAATGTTGATCATCCATAAATGTGATCCAATTCTAATCTGCAATCGTGAAAATAATTAGGTACTCTACCTAGCACTATATTACGCCCATCAGATATTTACATGACTTTTTACTTCCTACTCTACAGTCTATAATATAATTCCTTCTTCCAACACCAGTCGACACTCCAAACTCAAGCCCTTTCTTCTTTACTCCATGTTCCGTTAATTCGATTACCCCTAGCGAAGATGAACCTATAAGAACCTCTCCTATTCTAAATAACTATAATTGTAATCCAACCTGATGATTCGTCCTGAAGTTCCTGAAACTAAACACATTTAAAACATATTAAATTTCTACTGCATATTTTAAAAGTAGGTACTCCTATGGTAGCGACCACAGATCAGAGAAGTAATAGCTACCACTTAGGATTTCTGTGGTAGCGACGGATGGTGGTTTCTCAGCATGGCAACCGCAACTTACCTACTTTGAAATTTTTTTTTTTTTTATTATTCCATAATGTTGATGAAGTGTAGGTACTTTTAGGCTCATTAAAACATGATATATAAATGAGTTTTATATGTTCATGTTCAATAAAATAAATCCCGATATGCTAATAAAATGATCACTTTCATAAACTATTTCATATGACGAAATGACAGAAAATTGTATTTTATCTATTTCCTATACAGGATCAAATATTTTCAATTTCAAATTGTATTAAATTTGCCAGTGAATTAAAAATAATAAAAAAAAAATTGCTATAACGACTAAGTTCAGTTGCAGGAGTTGAGACAAAACTTAGAAAAGGGAAAAAAAACATATTCGTAAAATGCGGATTTGAACCAGCAACCCTCCGATTCCAACTCATAGTATGATTCCATTAAACCACGAGGAGTCACAGCGAACTCGACGAATATACTAAATGTATGCATTTCTATAAAGGCTGACCCACACACGTTCGTCGCACGCTCGCAAGAGAACGGCCACCGCTGCACTTCACGGAGACGCGTGCTCGCGGCTTCCGCGCGGCAATTATGAATTCTTGAAATTATAAAAGGTGCAAATATTAAGGTGTACGAGCGGTGTGCTCAAACAAATCGCCCCTTTTCCCTTATATGGACGTCCGCCACTGTCCAGTGGTCTACAGAACTACGCAATCCGGTATGGTGATTGGTCCGTGACAGTATCTTCTCGCCCGCCTGCCCATAACCGTTTTCCGAAAATCACATCAATATGTAAATACAAAATCTTTATTTATGGTAAATATGAATGAAACTAGTATAAATTCAAAATCAATTCGGTTTAATATACTCACATACATTTAACATTGTTACTTAATAAAACTTATGTTCGGCAGTACATTTTTGTTAATAAACTTGAATTTAAATAAAAGTATTGTGGTGTTAGCGACACCTATCCCACAACCGAATAATAAAGATCGATAAAACCTGTATAGCTTTGCTACGTTGTAACAATAGAAAGATTCGTTAACACACCAATAGATGGCGAATAATTAAAACTTTCATGCAACATTACATCTCACTGTGAAACAAAAAACACACGCTTCACATAAATATGGTTCGCTAGTGGGTATGATTATTCTTTTTTTTATTTTTTTTTTTTTTCTTTTTCCCCTTTTTCCATTTCTTTTTTTTTTTCCATTTTCCCGGGTCCTTATAGTGTTTGTGTACACTACCACAACTTTCTCCATCCGACTTATTTTCTTTCCTTTTCCCTTCCGGGTTTACCCCAATGTTCACTCCGTAAGGTCGGTACCTATTTGCTCCAGCACGCAAATCTAGTCTCCTTATGCTGTGATAACAAATCAAATACTGCCCATCAGGTCTGATTGATTGAGATAAGATCCATGTTCTTTCCAATGCTAGAAAACGCTGTCATGTCTATATCCTGAATAACCGCTGGATAATGTCACACTTCATTTATAAAACTTCCAGTTTGTGTCTCACGACGCACACTAACAATCGGTTTCTTGACATGAAAGTAAAACGGAATTTATAGAAGTTTATCTCCTGCAATGAAGTGGCAAATTCTTGTCTATGATAAACGTGTCTGAAACCAAAATAAACTTAAATCAAAATTGAATTTTAATGCTTGATTTTACTTAAAAGGTATAAATATATATTCAGCAGTAAACTTTTGTAAAACTTTAAATAAAATAAAGTATCAAATCCTTACCTATAACAAAATCCAACGTCTGCCTTCTGTGTGTCTGAGTGTCTGTCTGTCCGCCCATAACCCGAGAACCACTGAACCGATTTTAATAAAACAAAACTCCACGGATAGCTCGATTCCTCCCATCAACCATAGGCCACTCACTATCACGCCAAACGGCCCACGAGGCTAGCAGCGAAGCGAAACATGAGAGCGGGCGGAGCCGCGGGCACAGCTAGTACCTTAATAAATATTAACTCACCGATTTGAAAATGTTACTGGAATATGTAAGACAGCAAATGTTCAGCCATACCAAAGACACCAAGCCACTATTTATTTTAACGATACTAATACTATGCAATATCGCCAGATAATAATTCGCAAAGTATACAAAATCCGCCTTTTCCGTAATACAACAGAAAAGTTGTATACTTTAATTAATTTTTACCGTCTCGAATGGGACGAAAATATATATTCCTCCTACCGAATGTCAACATAAAAAATTTTTTTTTTTTTTTTTTTTTCCAACCTTAGCAAATCAGCGACAAGGTCATTGCTAATCACATCCAGGCGCAGTCAGCACTCGAATAAACGAATATTCGACCGTCAAAATCCGACCGTGGTTCAGATTCCAAATAAACTTCCGAAATTCCGACTCTACATGGTAGTCATTATACACCTTCTGTTTGTATCAGTGCAACATGCTTATCATGCAATCAAAACCAATTAACATGTATGAGAAACACCGGCCAAAGTGAAGCACCGACATGGCATCCAGATACATCCAGCTTCTACGCCTGCCTCCCAACGAGGCAAACAGAGACAACGGAACCCCCACGCCCCACGACTACGACACACCTCTACCGCCTCTTTCACTTTAATAAATATATATACCAAGAGTTGTATACAAATGCCAATAACATATCAAAACGCAAAGTCCAATCAAACAATTAACACACATAGGCAGTTATATCACATTCATAAATTTAATATTTTTTTTTTTTTTGAAATGTATATATATATATATATATATCTAACTAACTGTATCCACCGCTCCATTCTATCACACCACCGACCCCTCTACCATCCCCACAAACCGTTCAGCGCGATGGTAACTACCCTATCAGCGGTTGTCCACGAACACGTACGCACGACATGATCCTTCGTCAAACCGGGCGCCCGCGTTGGTTAGTCCACAATCACGGCAACGTTACCATTCATACGGACTTATCCATTTTAAATGATTTTCAAGGTATAATGTGGAATTAAATATCCGGGTTTTTCATACAAAATTTTTCATTTTACGGATTTCCACACAAGAAGATCAGTATGGAATACGGATTTTCTATAAAGCTTTCCATAAAACCCACATTTAACTGATTTTCCAATCGCATATTGATTCTCGGAAAGCCTTGAACTGAAACGCCATCACGGTTTTGTATCTTGTGTGAATCTAATGAATGACCGGCTAATGTACGATCTCACTCCATTCTTCTCAATATCCAAATCGTATTTAAAATAATATAATAATCTACTTATAATATCTAAGCTATTTGCTCTAATAATTTGGCGGAACAGGTTACACACGAATGCCTACCCCGTTAGTGTCGGCCACACTGAACCGAACCAAACTCGAATCATCCATTCAACCGTATCAATCTTCTACTCAAAATGGTGGCACCAACGTGTTCTTCCTGGCAACTCTCACACCCACACCTTTATTCACGTAATT
This sequence comes from Nematopogon swammerdamellus, assembly GCA_946902875.1. Classification (NCBI taxonomy): domain Eukaryota; kingdom Metazoa; phylum Arthropoda; class Insecta; order Lepidoptera; family Adelidae; genus Nematopogon; species Nematopogon swammerdamellus. The sequence continues at coordinate 3,787,278 of OX336344.1, forward strand.
TTCCCAAGCAAACAGCTCACATACGAACGACCCACAAAACAGGCAACATCTGCTGTCCACCTCCAGTGGCAATGGACTGAGCACGTCAGGCAAAAGTTCCGTCTGGACAACAGTGTCTCGCTCCGACATCCGCAGACAGGATACTTAATATAGGAAAACCTCCATTTCCAGTCAATACGTTGACATAAAGTAATTAGCGGAATTCAATAATACACATCTTCAGAACTGAATTTCTACATAGAAAATGTTAATACATACGTTTTCTATTAGACCGCCATCACATCCATTCAATTACCCCAATAATGTTAGTGAGATAAGATACGACTATCTTATATTCTAACGCCCAATCACGTTGTACGAATACATAAATACTAATATATTCATGTACTCGCTTTTATAAAATGAACAAACTCCTTCAACTAGACAAATATTTATGCTTCGTTCCCATACACAAAATATATGACTTCAATTAACACGGAATTCATATACCTACATTAGCACAAACATACTTCCTCAAATACATACCATCCAACATTTCCAATCCATAACTAAGTTGATAAAATGGATCTACACCGTTGGATAGTGAAATACGCCTTCAACATCACACCGCAACAAACCGTCAACTAGTAATTCTATTGCGTGTCGCCTCGGACTAGGCGCTTAATAGCCTTCTTGCTTGATTTTCAACAAACACTTATAACTTCATCTTTCTGAATCGTTGTAAAACTGTAGTCCCTTCCATTATCTATGTTAATTGGCACAATTATAATGTTCTAATTAGCTGAAACGTTACATCTAATATCAAACTTCTGCTCTACAGCCAATTATATACATTACTGCTTGACAAATACATACAATCACAAACTGATATATATTTTTTATTCCAACCCACATTCCAAGCAGTGAAATAAACAGCGTTATACTGCTGACCACACTAACGTATATTCAACTCCACAGATAACCAACACTCCGACATGGCATCCATAAATCCTATCTCCCACACATACCAACATGCTGCATCCAGGCAAGTCAACCTTCACATTGCAACAAGATACAGGGTCCTTTTCCCACACTACCTAACAGTATAACCGTGCCAAGGTGAGAAGTGGCCAGTCCGTCACTCGCCATCCGCAGAGTTTCGCCTCACTCACAGTCACCCCTTTCTACTAGCATAAAACTACTCTCTCTTCTCAACATATTACTTGATAAAATTTTAATTCTTCAGTAAAAAAATCTCCCGATGCGCCCCAACAAATTCGCAAGAAGCAAAACATCGCAAGTTCGTTTTTTTTTTTTTTCTTTCCCTACAAAGCGCGATTCGTCATCCGCAAAGTTCCGCCTCACTCACAATCACTCCTATATACTAGCGTAAAACTATACTCTCTTCTTAACATATTACTTGATAAAAGTTTTTTAATTCATCAGTAAAAAAATCTCCCGATGCGCCCCAACAAATTCGCCTCGCCTGGCGACAATTCCAAATTGTAACCGTCCGGCCTCTCATTTGTTCTTATGAAACTGCAAGTTTCTGACGCTGTAGCCGGCATGTTCATATTATTAATGTTTAAGTGGCACTATAGAACCAGACGTAAAACGAACTCATAGCATCCCAATGCTTTACAATGACACAGCACAACAATAAAACCCTCAATTGCACTCCAGGAGTATTGACAGAAACAAAATCTACATACACTTATTACAGAACTCCACATTCCTTCCGAATTAACTGTCAATTCTAGTAGAACGGACAGACACAACCATTCTACAGAACTCTACATTTACCCTGAAACAAATATCAACTTTAGTAGAACAGGCAGACATACAAGCAGACAGCGTAGGCCCCGCAAAACGATTTCCTCATTCGCTTTTTGTGCACAAACCTGCATCCTACAACTTGTAATATTCTATGCTATGCCGCTTAATACTATATTAACCGAGGCACAACGCCGATCACTCATCCCATACACATCTCAAGACTCAGTGCATGACAAAATAAATTGTATTTTCTGCGCATTGTTTTCCCGACGAGATACTTGACACAACAGAAGAACCGTACTACTGTTAACATCGCTAATGGCCTTCCTATTCTTCAAATACTTCGCTAACCACGCCGCACCTCCAACGGCGTGATGGTGTTGCGAACTCTGTCCCCGCGCCCGCAGGACGCGCGCGCGAGCTACGCCCTGCTCGGTCATCAATTCAACAGAGTCTCCGCATAGTATACTTGAATCATGTTAAGATAACAACAATCCGTCCAATGAGCGTATGTCCCAGCGTCACAAAATGATCAAAACGGTCTAGTCAACGTGCGTTGACAATCCATCCAGTCAAACCGTACACAAACATTCATACTAGATAAATATGTAATCTTTATCTTCAACAAAACGAAAGACACGTTGTCACAGCTACTCACCACTGAGGTGTAGCACGTCGCAAGTACAGTTGCGACACTTTTTCCAGTAACTACGCACGACAGTACAAAACGCATCCGTCTGTACAACATTCGAGTAAGTCATGACAAAACGAGAGGTGGCTAGTCCGTCGTCTTATCGCACAGCAACACATAAAGTCACGAAGTAATAAATCAATATGTATTGATTTATTCTCAATCAAGTAAAACCATTTCATATACAAACATCCACTGTGGTATGATACTCGCACAGTTTATTAAGCACACATTTAAAAATACACAAATTACCCAAAAATTTAACAGTAAAATCTAACATACATTTACCTACTCATCATTCACTATTCATTTCGTTTACCTAAACATGAAAAAAATTTTTTTTTCTTTCTCAGCACTGCTATTTCATTTCCTCTGACAATTATATATATACCAATATTCATTCCACTCTTTTACCAATGTACACAAACCAGACAAGCATCAATGCATTAGCAATCTGAGCTAAACCACGCGCTTCTCCATTTTTTTTGTCTAAACCGAACACCTGCACCGATCACGTGGCTAAATTCTCTAACTTTTGTTAGTCTCGTATATAAATCGTATCTCCCTCTCTCTCATTCATACCCCACTAGAAGAGCAAGTCTAAAATAGCGCTCTAGTCTACTGTCTCGTTCTAACTCTTACTTGCATTGCATACACTTTATACTAGTGGGAAAGAGATAAGAGTCATTCGTACACTTACGCCAAACGAAACTAATGATCAAACACAAACAGTACAACACGTGCACCCATAAATCAATCTTTCTTGACCATGGTTCTCTCCTCATGGGCCTAATCAACACGAAATTTACAAACTTGTGTAGGGTTGCCAAAAAATATTCCACCTTCTTACTTCAAATTTCGTGATTGTAATTTCCACATAATAACAAAGTAATAGAAATCATACATACATACACACATCACACGCTTCCCCCTCCGACAGATCAGGCAAGCAGAGCAATCAGCGCTGCGCCACAAAGACCTTAGTATCTGTTCGTTTTATTCCAAAACAATTCAATACATAATGTGACACATACATAAATAACATCTGCATAATACGACTCCGTGCACCACATATTATTACTTTCAATTTCCTTCTTTTTTTTTTTTTTTGAACAAGATAATTAAACAAGTCAGATTAAACTTCCCAAACCCTTTAGCACGAATTTCTTTAAACACACAATGCACCCAAACATGCTTCATCTTTAAAACCAGTCCACACTAGTCTTTCAAAAATTTGGTAGCCCTGCGCCCGCAAGTATTCTGTGGCCCTGGCCAAGCGCTCATCAATCAATAATTCTCCAGTTCCACTTTTCCATAGAACAAATAATCATTATGCAAGTGACATTAAAATTTCTTTTTATAATAAATGGCTAATAACATACTTATGACGATGTAATTGCGTAGGTCATGTAAATCATTTCACAATTACGTACAACATTTTCCCTCTGAAAAGAAACACTTATTTTGTAATCTCGCCGGATAATGGAATAACTCACATTGTTGCTATGGACCAAACCATAGTTAGATGTCATCTGCTGGAAACTGCTCCGATGTTTACTGGCAGTAGACTGGGCACGCCTAGACTTACATTACGAATCGTAACCATACAATTCGCTCGCAAATTACGTTTTGGCACAAAATAATAAGATTTCTCGTGTCAGACCATTACAAAACGTTTATATATATATATCTACACATTTTAAACTTTCCTAAACCATGGTCACGGGCACACCCGCGATAACTTTCGTACCTGGACCTTAGAATTCCATGGATTTATGATAACACTACTATAACTAAAAAGAACTTATTTTTACATAATTTTTTTTATATGCTGGTCACGCGCACTACTGGAATAACCTCTCCCTATACCTATTGTTTTTCCTTAGATATTAAAGGCAGGATTATTAAAAAATCAACTCTATAGCTCTAGAACAACTAGAATATAAAGAATCGAAATATGGCCAGCGTATAGCTTTCAAGTGATCTCTAGGTTTGTCAGAAACAGTGTCGCTAATTCGTACACATAATTCCTGTAAAATGGACCCAATTATTACTTCCTTTCCAGGAAGCCGTTGTGTACCGTAATAACTCAGAGTACTAACTCTCATTTCCTAAATCTATTCTAGTAAATTCTAATATCAACATTAAAACACTTACAAAACTAATTGCTCATTCATCTATAGTCATTAAACCCTTCTGGTTTCCCTCTGTGTTCTATGTGCACGCTTCGACAGCGCGCTCACGCGCCTCGCTTGCGAGCTTGTGAGACCCGCCAAAATTCGAAATGAAAAGTGTTCTGAAGTTTGTGTTATTGTTATTATTAAATTATGATCAATGTATTACTTGATAGCTTAATTTTGTTGTGCTATTCAATAGATGAAATCTATTGTTTTATATTTCCTTCTATATTTTAGGACTTCAACAATACAAACTTTTATTGATCCCCCCCTGAAGGGGGTTGTGGAACTGGCTCCACTAAATTCGTATGGACCCTCTGTCCATACGATATTTATCCATCGCCAGTCCCCGTGACTCCCAACGCAGATAAATTTGTACTTAAGTTACAAATTTATTATTTGTTCCTAGGAGTCCCCGTTTTCTAATCTGTACAAAATATACATCTTCAGACAGATTTACCAATTTAATCTCGTAGTGTTATGTTGGAGTTCAAAAGATATTCTTTTGTCCTCCCTAAAGGCAGAAGTGTATGCTTTTAATTGTGAGTGTATAGTGTATATGTTATGGTTTACATTTCTGTGGCTATCTATTGATATACCTACAGAAATTGTTTATTCCAAATGATGCGGTCAGGGGTCCACCTTTCACCGAAATCAATTAGGAATATTTTCTTAAGGGTTTATTAAAATTGTGTGCTGGTCATAATCTATATAACCTATACAGGTATATTTAAACCTGATTTACGCAATCTCCCCACGTCCTAGAACGTAACTAGCCAGAATGTTGCATGTGCATATATATTACAAAATTTACCTTAGAATTCCACTATCCTAACCGGTCTGACACGATTCACTAAAATCACCTTAAATAAAACACCATTACAAATAGAATAGCGTAAAATATTAAATTCAAACGAAACCACAACACCCGCCACTGAATCTAATCGCGAAGTTAACACTTAATAAAAATATACTTTTATGTCAAAATACGGTAAAACCACTGATTTTACATATTTAAATTCGACATATTTTTTAATAATTACGCGTGGTTCAAACACTCTTATATACGTAGGATTTACGAATTTAAAGATCGGGTTTTGTTTCTTTTAATTTTCCCTATATTTTAAAATACCTTCCCAATGTACTAGTCCTCATGGTAGGCCAGTTCGGACATAGTGTCATTGTAAAAGCTCTTTGGAAGTCCTTCCATCACCAGTCAAGATTCCAGAATCCAGACGCCTTCATCCAGAACTCAAAAGGCTCAAAAAGAACATCCAAAATATTTTCCGTAAAACTAGTTGACAACCCCTATATCACCCCCAAAATTACAGAATCCAGACACCTTCATCTGTAACTCCGAAAGCTTTACAGAGATCCCCACACTAATATTCACGAAATTAAACAACCTCTATTCACTGACTTCCCTTATTTGCGTGTAATTTAAGATCAGGTCCCAGCACAATATATGTTAATCCAATTTAAAACCTTCCCAATGTACCAGTCCTCATGGTAGGCCAGTTCGGACATAGTGTCATTGTAAAAGCTATTTGGAAGTCCTTCCATCACCAGTCAAGATTCCAGAATCCAGACGCCTTCATCCAGAACTCAAAAGGCTCAAAAAGAACATCCAAAATATTTTTCGCAAACTAGTTGAAAACCCCTATATCACCCCCAAAATTACAGAATCCAGACACCTTCATCTGTAACTCCGAAAGCTTTACAGAAGTTCCCACACTAAAATTTACGAAACAACAAACTCTATTCACCGGTTTCTTTACAAAATCATTTATGTACTAAGAAAACCTTCCCAATGTACCAGTCCTCATGGTAAGCCAGTTCGGACATAGTGTCATTGTAAAAGCTCTTTGGAAGTCCTTCCATCACCAGTCAAGATTCCAGAATCCAGACGCCTTCATCCAGAACTCAAAAGGCTCAAAAAGAACATCCAAAATATTTTCCGTAAAACTAGTTGACAACCCCTATATCACCCCCAAAATTACAGAATCCAGACACCTTCATCTGTAACTCCGAAAGCTTTACAGAAGTTCCCACACTAAATTTTACGAAATTAAATTAATTATATTCACCGGTTTCTTTACCAAACCATTTACTAAGAAAACCCAATCAAAAATACACGCGAGCGAAGCCGAGCGAAAATATTCACTAATAAAACCCAACCGAAAATACACGCGAGCGAAGCTGAGCGAAACTTCGTTTCCCGAATTTATTCGAAAACTCACGCGAGCGGAGCAGTACCAACTTTCGTACCTGGACTCTCGCTAAATACGCACGACCGTCTCCTTCGACTCCCAAAACAGACTGAACTCCCCACGCTCCCCTCCCTCTCCTTTTATAATCTTTCCTCGTGTCACAATCCTGACACGCAGGAACAAATCGAACGGTGGCCTCCTAGTATGGCCATGACACGTTCGTGTCACGGAGCGCGATTTTGTATGGAGATTGAATTTTGATTTTTAGTATGGGCTGGACACGTTTGTGTCACGCAGGAACAAATCGATCGGCTGCCTCGTAGTATGGCCGTGTCACGTTTCTGTCCGGACTCGTAATTTGTATGGAGGATAATTTTATGTTTTTAGTATGAACTGGACACGTTTGTGACACGATATAAATTCGATTTTGGAGGGAAAACAAACCCTCTTCGTACCTTCCACATGGTACCTAAAGCTGTTTCGCTCGTCAGCGATGCGCTTTACCTCTACTTCGGTGGTTTTAACACCACTTCCCCGCACCCATTGTGCATCTCCGCATGCAGAGAACTGTTGCTTTTGTTATATAAATTAATTGATGTTATTACATGTGCTCTATTAATAAGTCGACTTTTAGCGCCATGACGGAGTGTTTTATTTATATATTTTTGTTTAATTTTGTATATATATTAATTTCTGTACATACGTGATACCATATTCCGTGTTTGCTAATGCTAGTCATGTACGGAACCTGGACACGCAGAAACCAATCGAAATCTCCTTACCATAGTCGTGTTTTATTCATGTCAGGACACGAATCCATTCCTTCATACTAACATCGCTTAATGAAAACCCCTTCCGCACCGCTTGACAAATTACCTCAGGTCGCTCCGCCTCGCCCCGCGGCCCACGCGCGCCCGCAGCTCGGTAATACCTCACCCCTTGTCTTGTTTACCTCATACCTCTCTCCGCCCCGCGCGCACGCTCCAACGGATATTTATTTGAATGTTGGCGTCATACTCAATGAAACGTTGTTTTGTTTTATTTTATGTTTTTGTTTAATAACTGGTACTTTGTTTACATACTCTTCCCTTTATAAAAATGTTTAGTGTATTAGTTTGAATCATTAATAAATAATTATTAAAATAATTTTAGACCCTGTGCGATATCTTCACACAGATCACAAAACTTCAAATTCCCATAAACTCCGTCATGTCCAGATTCCAGACACGCAGGAACAAATAGACCAGCGACCTCATAGTATGGCCGTGTCACATTCGTGTCCTGACACGAATTTAGTATGGAAATTAAATTGAATCATTAGTATGGACTCGACACGAATCGGACACGCAGGAACAAATCGAACGGCGCCCTCTTAGTATGGCCGTGACACGTTCTTGACACGCAGGAACAAAACGCTCGGTTGCCTCGTAGTATGGCCGTGACACGTTCGTGTCACAGAGCGAAATTTCGTATGGAGATAGAATTTAATTTTTAGTATGGGCTGGACACGGTTGTGACACGCTCGAACAAATCGAACGGTGGCCTCGTAGTATGGCCGTGTCACATTCGTGTCCTGATACGAATTTAGTATGGAGATTAAATTAGATTATTAGTATGGGCTCGACACGAATTGGACACACAGGAACAAATCGAACCGTAGCTCCACAGTATGGCCATGACACATTCGTGTCCTGACACAAATTTTAGTATGGAGATAAAAATAAATTATTAATATGGGCTCGACACGAATTGGACACACAGGAACAAATCGAACCGTAGCTCCACAGTATGGCCATGACACATTCGTGTCCTGACACAAATTTTAGTATGGAGATAAAAATAAATTATTAATATGTGCTTGACACGTTTCTGACACGTAGGAACAAAACGTACGGTGGCCTCGCAGTATGGGCGTGTCACGCTCGTGTCCTGACAATAATTCATTCTTTCATACTATCACCTCGCAGCGAAATAATCACTACTCGCGCTCCTTAACTCGCTACCTCAAGCCGCGCTTCCAACGGCGTGATGATACCACGATCTCCGTCCCCGCGCCCGCAAGACGCGCGTCTTCTTACCTCACCTCTCCGCTGTTTCGTACGCGCCCATGTCTTGTTCCCCTCTCACCGCGTGTCAGGATTACCTCATGCTACCTTCCCCGCCTCGGCGCTCTATAGTGTTTTATATGCGAACCAACTGATGTTATTATATTTCTTGTTTGTCTAATTGCGCGTCGTATTGTAATGGCCGTTCGCGCCATTTTATTTCTTAGTGGAGTGTGCAGTCACGTTTGAATTTATTAGGTGATTAGTTAAATTGTAATATAAATTATTTTGTTAATATTTTAATGAAACGTTTTAATGTTCTATAATTTAGCTTTGAATTACTATTGGCTATATATTTATCTTTTTTTTACCTTGTGTGATTCCATCACACGTGTCAGTTTCCATAAAAAAAAGGTACTTATAGGATTTATCTAATGGCTGTATGTACTCGTATGTAGGTAGCGCATCCAAAATCGGTGCCATTTCCAAAATCGGTTTTTTTCCGATTCTCATAATTTTAAAATCGATTTTTCGATTTTTTCGATGTTTTCGATTTTACGGCAAAATGTGAAGTGTAACTTTAATTTGTAAGTATTTTTGCACTGGGCCACATGAAAATAAATGATAAAGAGTATACTAGTAATAAAATAAGTGACATTTAATATTTCAGTGCAATATTAAAATTACATGTGTTCAAATTTTGAAATTAAAATGTTGAATAGGAACTTAACTCTAACTTTAACGTGATTACGTAAACCACTTGGTAACTACGTGAACGTGACTTTTTTTTTATTGCTTCCGAACTGGGTGGCTCCGCCCGTGGTCGAAACCTCAGGGGCAGCCAATTTCACCGCCGAGGAGGTGCCAGTCCGGCTTGATGGTGAACTACTGTTGCTGGGGAAAGGCCATTAACCCGCGATTTGAAGATCCGTGGATTGTAGGAGTGGGGAAATATATTCCCTGGGAGCCCGTTCCACACCTTTGCAGTGCGACACAAGAAAGATTTAGAGAATTGTGCAGTTCGAAGAACTCTTCTGTCGACTACAAAGGGGTGTTCCGCGAGAGTATGGTGGGTTTGGCGAAGGTGAACAGGAGAAGGAGGGATAAGGGAAGCAAGTTCGTCAGAGCAGCGGCCATAGTAGTACCGATAAAACAGGCTCAATGAACCAACCATACGTCTGTACTTTAGAGGTTGAAGGTCCTTTGTGAGCACAGAGTCACCAATGAGGCGAATGGCTCGTCGCTGAATAGAATCCAAGGCTGAAAGAAGGTACTCATGGGAAGTGGGAACCCTCCCAAAGATGACTGCAATATTCCATCACCGGTCTTACTTGTGCTTTGTAGAGTGTAAGTAGTTGGACCGGCGTGAAAAATCGCCGACATCGGTAGAGGATCCCTAATTTTCGAGACGCTAGTTTCGCCTTGCACTCTATGAACGACCGAAACCCAACGTCCCTGGACGCCTCCATATCCAAGACGCCCAGACTACCATCGTTGGGGACTTGGCTGCCCTGAAAAGTGCTTGGAGAGGAAACGGATCAGCCTTAGTAGAGAAGGCACAAGCTTGCGTCTTGGCTACGTTGAAGTTGACTAAGTTCTTCTTCGCCCAAAGAGGATACTTTTTCGAGAACCTGGTCAACCGTAGCAACAGTTGACTAATCTTTGTTTAGTTGAAAGTGAGATTTAAGGAAACATAGAGCGTCTAAAGTGGGATCACCCATGCCACTTCTTAAATTTCTTGTTAAATAACCTGCTGCTGAAAATGCCCTTTCGGCTCCCAAACTTGTCGGCGGAATCGTGCGTGAGTAGGTTATGATATACCTTTTCTAGACATGCGGTCTCTCTCACCGTTACACTCAAATAATGTCATTTCAATTCTTGTGACATCACGCAGATTTTCCTTACCGGTGTTAGAAGGTTTTTTTGTCATAACTTTGGCACTTTCCAGCTCCAGCCGAGGATCGACAATGTCCAAAGTAGGTGTCGGCGAAGATGAAGCGGACGCAGACTCCGACCTCTCCAACTGTGTTTGATTTTGTACAGTCGAATGTAATCTGCGATATACTCGTTCCTCCGTTACTCCCACCAGGCAATTCATCATTGTCCGGGTATACTTCATCACGTCTGACTGAAGTACGCAGTAGGGTTATGTAGGTACATTACCATGTAGGTGTTCATTCATAGTTAGGCGTTGATCAATCCTTGATTTCAAAGCTTGATTATTCCGGTGTGATTATTATTATTTTTTAAATTAAGTTCGTTCTTTATTGGATGAAAAATGATGATGATGATTAAGTAACCCACCCATAACCCATTTCACATAAAATAGCACTGTTTTTATGCATTTAAAACCAAATGACGGGGAATGTTTGAAAAACCTAATAAAAATCGGAACATCGGAAAAATCGAGTTTCGATATTAAAAAAATCGGTTTTAAAATATTAAAAGCACTAAAATTGTCCGATTTTCGGTTTTTTCGATTTCCGATTTTTCGATTTTGGATGCCCTATATGTAGGCAGCGGAGCGTCTGTCCTCGGTGTACGCGAGCCCCGAGGACGTGGACTTGTGGATCGGAGGCCTGCTGGAGCGCCCGCTGCAGGACGCGGCGGTCGGAGCGACCTTCGGCCACATCCTCGCGGACCAGTTCTCGAGGCTCAGGCGCGGCGATAGGTACTTCTACGAGCACGGCCCGGATATCAACCCTGGCGCTTTCAGCAAAGGTGTGTTGATCCCAATGACCTTGACCTCAATGACCTAGACCCTAATGACCTTGACCCCAAATGACCTTGACCCCAATTACCTTGACTCCAATGACCTTGACCCCTTTGCTCCGAATCTTTTAGGTAAGTATCAAATTTGTAAATCAAAATCGTAATGAACGTGAGACACAGCCAATTTCACCACAGAGCTGGTGCCAATTTGATTTGTAGGCGGACTCATGTTTCCAGAGAGGGATAGTTTATCCGTGATTTAATTGAAGATGTGTGGATTGCAGGAGCAGGGAAATATGTTCGGCGGAAGCCTGCTCCACACCTTTGCGTAGTGTCATACATAAGAGCTATTAAGAAAATTAAAACTTTAATTTGTATTGTTTGTATTTGATTGCACACAACACTGAAGAACAGTAAACGAAAAGTAACAAGAAATACAGGAGTGCGCAAAGGCTGACTTATCACTGCAAGTGATTTCTTCCAGTCGGTCTTTGGGTGATGAGGAAGAAAATAATAGAGACAGAAGTATGGGTAGTGCAAGTGAAAGGAGGGAGGAATGCGTCTTTTATATATTATAAATATCCCTTCGGCCGTCTATCTACACATAACATACATACTTATTTATACAATACATAAAATAATTTATTAATGTTTTTTTTTATTTATTTCATAAATTCACGTGGACAGATCAACTGGCCGAGATAAAAAAAGCGTCGCTGGCTCGGCTGATCTGCGACAACAGCGACCGCATCGAGCTGCACGAGCACTCCCCGCGCGCCTTCATACACCCGCTCCTCCAGGGGTCTGTCTGTTACATTACTTTCTGTACTCTGTTCGGCCAGTGTTGACAGTGGCCCATCATCACAGGCGCCTCCCAACGAGCGAGGTGAATGCGCGTTTACATAGCTCAGTCTTCATTTGGAAGTCACTCGACACGGACGCATGTGTTTGTTCTTGCCGTCGTCGCGTGGGCAATGCATTTTTGCCATGATTTAATAACATTGTTTCTAGTAGTACTTTTAAGGCTTGTAGGGGGCACGGCCGTGCCCCCAGATAACTTTATAATAATATATTCCATCCAAATTTTTATTGAAAATTTACCAGAATAACACGAATCTAGGTAGGTAAGTTTTTTTTATTAAAAAAATTGAATTTAATTATTTCTACATAATTTTTTTACAAACTTTATTAGTTAATTTATTTTCCATAAGTATAAAAAAGTGCATTCTGTTCGCAGCGGTTCAGAGAATTCGCCTCTATGTAAACGTTCATTATTTGCGATAAGTCAACACTCGCCGAACAGAGTATAGACTTATTTCTGTTTATGCCACACCGGCAGCACACGCCAATATCACCGCCGAGTAGGAGTCATACCGGAGACTTACCTTTGGGTTGCTGGTTATACTGGACTAGAGGAGAGCACAGCCGAGGCTGGTATGCGGCCATCTTTCGCCCAGTACGGTAGTACCAACCCAGTCGACTACAATTTATTACTACTACCACCACTCCGAAACGGGCTAATGATAATGGTGATGGTTGAGCATACTCGTCTCCTGTTTCTTATTAATCTGTCAAATTTTTATTTTTTATATTTTAGTACTAAGTATGTATTCGCTTTATATTTCTTCACTAGATATATTTTTTTTATGTAATCCGTTATGGGTGGCTGAGTCGGAGGGGCCAAAGCCCATGCTCCGACCAGCCAATATCACCTCCGAGAAGGTAGGTGCCATAGCGGAGACTTCCCTGGATTGCTGGCTATCTGGACTAGTGGAGAACACAACCGAGGCTGCTATGCGGCCATCTTACATCCAGTACGGTGGTATCAACCCAGTCGGCTACAATTTGAGCCTACCACCTAGTAATGGGCAAGGGAAGGGACAGTTTTACACCGGTTCCGAACGGTGAAGCAGCAGGTGTAAATTTTTTCGTCAGAAAAAACTCATTAGTACACGCCGACCGGATTCGAACCGAGGACCTCTCGCATGAGAAGCCGATGCCCAAACCACTCGGCCACCCGCCGATAATTGCAAGGCCGAAATGAAAAGAAAAACCCTAGTCGGGACGTATTGTTTCTCTTCATTTTCGGTTTGCATCTATCTAGGGAAGAAAAAAAAAATTATGTGAAATTATTATTAGCAGCCAGGAATTAATGTGTTCTTATTTTGTACAGGAACAATCCAGTGTCGTGTGAGAGTGCTCTAATTCCACGTATGGACCTCAGCAAATTTAAAGAACTTTGAATCAACGGAAAATAATATAACTATAGTAGAATAAAATATATATTAAGCGTGTATCTATCATGTAATTTAATGGAAATTTGTTCATTGGCTCCATGGATAAATGTTTATATGTAATTCCACAACTGTTAATTTTAATTATGTATTTATAAATTATAATTTTGATAATAAAAAATAAAATAAAAGTTTTCAATAAGAGGATTGTCATAATTTAGCTCACTATCTATAGTATTAAAAATGTAGTACCTAATACAATAAAATCTATACATATAATAAAATCGTAAAGGTAAGAAAGTCTGTACATTGAATGGATTCGGAAAAAAACTAACCAGGGTGGCTTAAAATGAGATACTGAACATTTTAGAACAGTTTTGAAAATTTTTGTTTGTTTGTTTGTTTGTTTGTTTGTCTGTACGCGCATCACGCAAAAACCACTGAACGGAATTAGACGAAACTTTGTATAGTGGCAGTTTATATGCCGAGTTAACATAATACGTAAAAAAAAATAACAAAAATTAAAAAAAAATTTACAATTATAAACATTATTGCGCGTTTAAAATCACGTAGTCCAAAGTACATAATTATATCTTGATAACTGGCAGCAAATACAATTTGAATAAAATATTCATTCGAATTAAAAATAAGTAGATACAACGAAAATGACAAGTTATTCTTTTTTATAACTTGAACACAATAGTCTATAGGTACATATCTATTCTTTCTATACATAGATTAAAATCGTAAATGCAAAAATGTCTATTTGTACGCGCATCTCGCAAAAACCACTGAACAGAATTTGACGAAACTTTTTATAGTGACAGTGTACATCCCGGATTAACATAATAATTAAAAAATATAATAAAAATCACGTAATCCAAAGTAATGGTAAAAAACAATTTTAAATGTCATGTTGACAACGGAGAACTGTCATCTCGAAGTGAGCTGGCCGGTGACAAATTGTTTGATAAATAAAAAAATAATTGAAAGTCGAAGTTATGTCGCTGTCATTGGTGCAATAAAATTTATATATCTGTTGCCCGCGGCTTCGCTCGCGTGAAATTCGTATTTCAAAAAAAGAAAGTAAGTAACTAAAGGCGGGCCCGAAGGCGGATCTGCGCTCACGTAAACGATATTCTTTCTCGATGAAAGTAACTAAGGGCGAGGCGGAAGGCGGAGCTGAGTTCAGGAAGAAGAAAAACATTCTTGAAGAAAGTAAGTAACTAAGAGCGAGGCCGAAGGCCGAGCTCTATTCTGGAAGACCATAAACCTTCTCGAAGAAAGTAAGTAACTATGGGCGAGGCCGCAGGCCGAGCTGCGTTCAGGAAGAAGCTAAACCATCTTGAAGAAAGTAAGTAACTAAGGCGAGGCCGAAGGCCGAGCTACGTTCGAATAATTGAAAAACCATCTCGAAGAAAGCAAGTAACTAAGGGCGAAGCCGAAGGCCGAGCTGCGTTCAGTAAGAAGCTAAACCATCTTGAAGAAAGTAAGTAACTAAGGGCGAGGCCGAAGGCCGAGCTGCGTTCAGGAAGAAGCTAAAGCATCTTGAAGAAAGTAAGTAACTAAGGGCGAGGCCGAAGGCCGTGCTCTATTCGGGAAGACCATACACCATCTCAAAGAAAGCAAGTAACTAAGGGCGAGGCCGTAGGCCGAGCTGCGTTCAGGAAGAAGGTAAACATTTTTGAAGAAAGTAAGTAACTAAGGCGAGGCCGAAGGCCGAGCTACGTTCTGACAAATGATAAACCATCTCGAATAAAGCAAGTAACTAAGGGCGAGGCCGAAGGCCGAGCTGCGTTCAGAAAGAAGCTAAACCATCTCGAAGAAAGTTAATTAACATTAAGATTGATTTAATTTAATTTACATTTTATTATAAAGTCCACGCTTCTGACGGCAAATATACCGTGCATCCTAGACCCTCGCGGTTATTCCCGGCTGGATGGCAAGAGGCCCGATGCTATCACCTTAGTGCCATGGAATAAGGGTGGTTCTTTGATGTGGGACGCCACTTGTGTTCTCACATTGGCTCCAAGTCACGTTAGGACGTCTTCAAGAGCGGCTGGCGCGGCCGAGGCTGGGGCGGAGAGCCTCAAACGCAACAAATATAGAAATATAATTCAAGATTTCGAATTTGTTGCGTTTGCGGTTGAAACCCTCGGTCCGTGGAGCAGTGAAGCCAAAAGATGCTTGGGCTTCTGCTGGTTGACGCAATTGGTGTCCCGCCATCAAGGGGTTATGTACTTCATTCAAAAGATTTGAAGATGATTTTGATAGTTATTTTAATGTTTGTTAGGTAGGTTTTAATTCTTTAGTTATTAATATTACTTTTTTATTTTTATGAAATAAATAGATTGAGTAAACGATATTATATTCTATCGAAGAAAGGAAGTCTTTAAGGGCGAGGCCCGAAGGCGGAAGAGGGTTTTTGGTTTACCTGAATCTTCGTGAACGCAGCTCGGCCTTCGGCCTCGCCCTTACTTACTTCTTTTATTTGAGAAAGGTTTATCGTTTACCTGAAAGCAGCTCGGCCTTCGGCCTCGCCCTTAGTTAGTTACTTTCTTTGAGAAGGTTTATCGATTACCTGAACGCAGCTTGCCCTCGCCCTTAGTTACTTACATTCTTCTTTGGAATACGAATTTCACGCGAGCGAAGCCGCGGGCAACAGCTAGTATAAAATATAAATACACACACTTCACCAATGAGCACAATCAACTTAGAAAATATTGTATTAATTAATTTGTGCTATTTCCTACTAATTAAATTAGTGAATGTGTAGGCAGTTTGGATTAGATAGATAATATGTTTGAATCTTTTATGTAAATGGTAAGTAATGCGTATTAGTTGGGTGTAAACATTAAAAACATTACACTCATTTTTGCTTCCTTTAAAAGCATTACATCGTCTTCAGTTCAGTGTGTATATTTTTACGGGATCTCACGAAATGTTAACCTTAAAATTAGTGAAAGACAGTGATTAAAGTGTGCCGTAAGCGTAACGTAAGCGAAAACTCAAATTGTTGATTTTAATCGTAACGTAACGTATATATGATTTAGTTAATTTGTATGCTTATTCGAGTGTCTCGAGATTCACCTACTAAGATAATATTTTCAAAGAATTTTCATTGATATTGATGCCAATGATTTATGCCACTTAATGTGTGACCCGGGCTTATTGCCTTAGGAAATTTCCTCCAGTGAACCTAGGTGGACCTATATTTTTACATGGAATTCGAACCATGGAGCATGGGCAGTGGTACATTTTTTCAGAGCAGAAGAAAAACAAATTGGTACACGCCGCCGATCGGATTCGAACCTCAGACCACTCGCAAGAGAAGCCGATGCCCAGACCACTCGACCACTCGCCACCCCAAAACAATAATAAGTGCGAATGGTGTGTTTAGTGTTGTAGTTTATTACACTTGTTTGAATTTTCGCCTCAAGTTGTTTTATTTATATTGATCTGAGATTTGTCTGGTTAATCGATTACTAATTTAAAAGTATTTTTCAGCTGTATATTTTCTAATAAAAATTTCAAACTGAACAAAAATAATATTAATTATATTTAATTGGAATTAATATATGAGTTCTTTTTTATAGTTCGTTTAAGACAGTTTTACATATTTGTTTATAATAAGTCTAATTTTTATTTAAATACTGGTGGTCGATCGAACTTACAATTTACTATAACTACTTATTTTCTTCTTATGTTTATTTCTTTATAACTACATATGTGCTATACTGCTATTTAAATTTTAAAGTTGTCTTATAGTTCTAAATAATGTATACCTCATTTGTAAGTAAATTAATGTTCCTAAAATATTCTGCTAACGTGATTATTCTACAGATATTTCAGTTAAGACATTAATGCTAATTCATTTGATTGCAGATTAAATTTTTGATTAGATTAAAGGCTCTTTTGCATAGGTAGTGTTTGTTGTAAATATGTAAATATCTAGTTAAATTAGGTAAGTATTGTCTGAAAACTCGACTGGTGCCCGAACAGTATAGTTTCAGAGGATGGTGTGTGCCCTACACTATCTCAGAGCCTTCATTTTAATGTTGTACATAGATTTAATTAATTTCGGTTAAGTATCTATCTGCTTTCAAGTGAATTTGAATAAGTGTAGATAGATATCTAAGCCAAGTTTAACATAATGCTGTGTACATAATTTCTACTTTTACAGTTTCATGTTTAACTCGGCTTGGATATCTCTATGGAGTTGTACAAATCGTTTTATGTCTCACATTGTTTTATATCTATGGAATTATCTTACAAGTAGACTTTTTAGGACTTAGATGTTTTTTTAAGGAAACCCGTGACTAGGTCCCATGTCAGTGCTTCCCTTCGGTCGTGAAGCCGTAAACCTTACCACCTAGTAAGATAAGAAGGGAAGGGACCTACTAAGGGATGCTTTTCTATATTTTCTGTTTTTTTTTAATTTGTAGTAAGACTGTCTTAACTTAAAAATTCCAAACAAAATAAAATATTATCGCTTTGATATCCTATGTTTGATAACTTCTTATACATATGTATGTTATATATATTATATTTTAATAGTTTTAATAAGAATGAAAATGGAAATAGTTCAGCTTGAGGAGAAAATGTTGTGCGTAAAGCACTCAATTTCAGTGTTTTTTTTGAGAAAAAATCTACAAATTGACAGTTTATACTTGTTGGAGGTTAACAGATATTATTGTTTTCGTGGTGGTCGTATTCGTTTGACAGACGTTTAATATCTCGGTTTAGTTTAATTGTCAATATATTTATTCTCGTAGACTAAGGCCGACTTGCACCAACACGAGTTTAAAGTTAAGTAGCGAGTTATGGATTTAAACCATATTTAAACCGGTTCCCACAGTCAGCGGGTGCTAGCTTAACGAGTTAAACTGGTTTATATATTAAATTTGTGTTGGTGCAAGTGGGCCTAAGGCCCACTTGCACCAACACGAGTTTAGAGTTAAGTAGCGAGTTATGGATTTAAACGCGGTTCCCACAGTCAACGGGTGCTAGCTTAACGAGCTAAACTGGTTTATATGGTTAAATTTGTGTTGGTGCAAGTGGGCCTAAGTACAGTATCCGGCAGTAAATAATGATCATTGAGCTTTAGAAAGAGACAATCCGGTTGTAGAGCGTCGTCTCTGTCGCACGAACTCGCACGTATCTGTGCGACAGGTGCGACGCTTTACAACAGGATTGTCTCTTTCTAAAGTTCGATGTTCATTATGCACTGACTGGTACTGTCACAGAATAGAAAAGGTACTGTGTATACCTAGTCCCTACACATCGGAGCTAGCTAGAGGTATTACTGCGTCCGCTGTGTTCGCAGCAATCGGAATGCCGACGCTGGCCGACGCGGCCGCCTTCCGCATTCGAATTTTCATGACTGTCATCCTCACGTCGCGTCGGCATTGCGGACGACGCAGCCGATGCGATGCCTGCGATGCGTTCGGTGCGTTCGGCGCGGATGAGTGAACTCAATTCTGTGTCAAACCACGGGCGTAGCAAGGTTTCGTTTTCGGGAGGGGTTTTAGAAATAAAATCAACGCGAATTATTTTACAACATTTATTTTACATCATTCATTTCAAAGAAATAAGTAATCTATTTTTCATTTGGGGGGGGGGGCGGGGGGGGGGGGGGGGGGGGGGGTTGAGCCCCTAAATCCTCCCCCCCCCCTGGCTACGCCCGTGTGTCAAACCACACAAAGAATACGAACTAAAATATGTCTGACACGATTAGCCCAATACCGATGTGTGTACGCTTCTGGGCAACATTAAATGTATTAATCACGGGAAGTTTTGTGGTGTTAGGTATGGATATGAAACAATTTGTCTCGCTTCATTAAACATGTTTTGTAATTGAGGACTTTCAGAGGTACCTAATTACTATATACACTTGCAAATATGTATACAAATTAACTAATTTATAGGACAGCCAGAAAACTATGTTAGATTAATAAAATTAAATTGTCAGTATTATTAAATAATAATGTTTTTGCTTTTTATGCGCATAAAAAGCAATATATGCATATAACTCAATTGTATTTAAAAAAAATTAAATGTACGTAGTAATAAAAATAATTGTTAACATTTATGTAACTATTTAATATTTTAAATAATGTTAAGTACACAAGTAAGTAATGGAAGTAGGTAGGTATCAAGCACAGTTTGTAATATTCATTTAAGGTTATAAAATAATTTAAAGCAATTCAAATTCTTTTAAATTGATTAATTATAGAAGAACAAATTTAAAATGTCCCAGTTATAAAGTGCGGCTCACAAGTTATCATATCACCTAAGTCATTTGTTAATAAAGATAAGTTCAAGTATTATGTTATAAGTGAGTACGTATATTTAAAATAATCCTACATTTAAATCAACATTAGTAATTAATAATAAAATTTCTAGTGTACGCAAGTGCCACCTGTATGTTATCTTAATTTTTTCCTCAATAATAAAGATTTTGAAATATATTAGAAATTGTTTTTATTATTCGTCTGCGTCCCACAGCAAATCGCTTCTTCGACTTATTTATGAACTACTTCTGACCGCACTCCCTATTGAAGATGGCGTGTTGGTATCTAGCCTAATAATCTTCAGGAAATATATCATGAGAGACAATACTAATATACAATATACCTCAGTTTATAGATTTCTTTATTAACATTCACTTATAGATATATTATACCTATGAATTATAATATTAGATAGATAGAAAATGCTTTATAGCTCCAATAAACATTAAACAGTAACAAGTACATTACAAAATTTACATAAAGTGTAAAGGCGGACTTATCCCATACATATATTTCTCACAAGTCAACCTTTGATAATATAGATAGTGGAATGTAAGTAGGTAGTAGCAATAGAGTTTACATATATTTCTCACAAGTCAACCTTTGATAATATAGATACTGGAATGTAAGTAGGTAGTAGCAAAAGAGTTGAGCGTGAGAATTGAAGATAAGTATGTACATTATGGGACCGTTCACATGACAATTTTTGACCACTTTTTGACCCCCCTCCCCCCTGTGGACAATCGTGGACATTTCCGTTACGTATGCGTATGGCTACTGAACCCTACAACATTACCCACCAGTGGGTCAAACTCAAATTAGTGGCTTTTCTATTCTGTGGTAGTGGGTCCACGGGTAAACGCTGCGCTCCTTTTTACCCGACTACGGCGAAGCCAAAAAAGGAAGGGTTATGAGTTTGGCGTGTATGTATGTATGTATGTATGTATGTATGTATGTGACTATCTATATTCCACTCTACAGCCTAAAGTACTGGACCGATTTGAATAATTCTTGTGCTATTGGATTCGTCTTATTCACGGGAGTGTCATAGGCTATATAACAATTTTCAAAATTCAAAATGGCGGACGCACGGCGTCAAAATGTCAAATTAGTTTTTCAAAATATATTGAGTGGGGTATCAAATTAAAGATAATTAAATTACGATTCCGAAAATATATACTTTGCTATCTATTAAACTTATGTGCACAGAGAAATAGAGCAAAATGTGTAGCGAATGTATGTATGAATCGCGATTATTCGCGATGAACCGTGGTCGCCCGCGCCCCGCACCGCGCGCCCCCACCCACGCGCGACGACGACGCGAAGAAGCGACATGGTATTGTTGGTAATATACCTACATACTTACTCACTGATCTACCGCAAATTTTATATAGATATATAATATTATTATTATTAGATACAGTACCACCACAGTACTATGCTAAAATAAATTGGTATTAAATGTCCATGTAGGTACCTAGTGTAAGCATAATATGTAGTGTAGGTGTACCGTGTGGGGTCGGTACTTAAAAAGAATAGCCCCACTGCATCTCTCCCCGTCGCATGTCGTAAAAGTCGACTAAGGGATCGTCAGCCTCGGCAGCTTAATGGTGCGGTCAGGTCAGTTATTGGATGGATGACCGCCGACCTTACTAGGTGGTAGGGTTTATCCCGGCCGGGTTGGTACCACCGCACTGAGCGAAACGTCGGTCGAAACGGCTATGTAAATAGTTCGTGTTTTCCGTCCAGTTCAGTGTAGCCGGCGCGAAATCAAGGGAAGCACTGACATGGCACCTAGTTCACCCGGTGTTATGGGCTGACATCACGGATGTTGTAGGTGATGTAGCCATCCGTGTCAAGTTTCCATAAAAAAAAAAAGGTAGGTACATTAAATATACCTAATACCTACAATATTTTCGGATGCAAGTTACCCTTCAGCTAAGCGGGATATTGTGGAAGAGAAGAACCGCCGATTGCGAAAAAGTATTGCCAATTTTCTGGGTGCAGTTTTAGCCCTAGACTCGATTAGTTGCCGGAAACCTACGTCTTTGGAAATGGCGGTGCCCAGGAGGTTCAGGTGCTTCCAGACAGGTATGACGCTGACTTAGAAACTGGCTTGGAAAGCAAAAGGACCTTCAAATCGACCTTCGCAGATAATGCGCAGCACTGAGCCTTGCTAACGTTGAAGGCGTGGGCGTAGCATTCAGGGGGCAACATATCATTTTTATACATACGAGAGTACGGAACACGGGTTCTACACCAGTTACCCTTCAACTAGGCGGGATGTGGATGAGAAGAGGCGAAGACTTGTGTCTGAACTTGAGCAAACACTCGGCTCTATTTCCGAATGGGCCGTAGCAAGTTGTTCAAGTTAAATACCTCCAAGATACAAGTTTGCGCGTTCAGTGCGAAGAGAGCGGCGTTCACACCAGCTCCTTCCTACCAAGGCACGTCACTTAAATTTTGCGACCACCTCGGGGTCCTCCGAGTCGAATTTTCGCACGATCTAAACTTCCGGCGTGACATCGAGGGCAAGGCCGTATAAATCGCAGATTCGGTACTGCTCGCACCGCACCTATGGGATGGCTCAGTCAAATACCAGCTGGCGCCTCTGAACTCGATCCAGCGTCGAGCCGTGCGAATAGTAGGTGACTCCCAAATGTCCCGCGATCTAAAACCACTGCAACTCCGTAGGAATACATAGCTAAATCAGAGCCTGTTGAAATACAAACAGAGAGAAATATTTTCCCCCAAGTACAGTTTTGGGGCCTTCAACCTGGGCACCTGTCAGGCCGGCATGGCATTCGCAGCCTCCGCATGCTACCGAATCTCCATGGGCATCGCTAGACACCTTATGGGTGGCTCGGCGCCACATGTCGCGCTTACTATAAAAATAATATCAGTAGCTTTGGCCTCGCCTTAGTGGCTTACCTGCTTCGAGTGAGTACATTATTCAACTATGTACAACCTGAAACCTCCCTCGGTCATCGGCCTTGAACTGATTGGTTTACTTACTTCCCGAATCCGCTTCACCCCAGCCAGATATATTTACTTACATAGACAAAGAAAATCGTGTACTTACACAGCTCAGTCTTCGGTCTTGCTCTGACTGACTTTTCATTTTATTACTTCAAGACTATACATCGTTCAACTATACATAATTTGTATATATATGTAGGTACTCACTCATGCGCTATTTGCAGAAAACTTTAGTTTGAAATAGAGATCACGACAAATAAACGGACGGATAGTATCAAGCCGGTACTTATATAAAAGAATAGCCCCACTGTATCTCTCCCCGTGTATGTCGTAAAAGGCGACTAAGGGATATGACTTCCTTCTTATAATACTAGGTGGTAGGGTTTAACCCGCCCGTGTTGGTACCACCGCACCGCACTGAATGAAAGGTCGGTAGAAACGGCTATGTATTTAGTGTAGCCGGTACGACCGAAGGGAAGCACTGACGTGGCACCAAGTTCACCCGGTGTTATGTTATGGGCTGACATCACGGATGTTGTAGCCTGTAGGTGATGTGTCAGACTCCATAAAAAAAATCAATATACGAGTTACATACAACATTTAAAGTATGCAAACAGTTTTAAAAAAAGCCTAAAATAAAAAAAAAATTAGTTATAAAAAACTAAAACCCGACTACGTAAAAGCTAATTATGAAAATCGTTTAAATAAAAAAAAAATAGTTATAAAAAACTAAAACCCGTCTACGAAAAAGCAAATTATGAAAATAGTTTAACTAAAAATAATAAAAGCTAATTATGAAAATCGTTTAAATAAAAAAAAAATAGTTATAAAAAACTAAAACCCGTCTACGAAAAAGCAAATTATGAAAATAGTTTAACTAAAAATAACAAAATAATGTTTTCCATATAATTTATCAGATACAGCATTTCTCTTTTTATATTGATTTTACCTTAGCACTAACTCTATAAATTTTGATAAATTTATTATTTTTAACGTTCTAAATATAGAGCCGTGGTCGGGCGTTCTTCGTTCAACAAGACAAGTGAGGCCCTCGTCGTGCATTATTAGAGCGCGGAACTTAGGACGGCCATCGCCATTGTGTCATACTGGCATCTTTTTGTAAGATCAGTCAGAGCCAATCTAAAATTATTATAAGTAGATACGTAGGTACATACCGAACATCAACGGCTATAATGCACAACGACGGTCTCACTTGTCTTGTTGAACGAAGAACGCCCGACCACGGCTCTATATTTAGAACGTTAAAAATAATAAATTTATCAAAATTTATAGAGTTAGTGCTAAGGTAAAATCAATATAAAAAGAGAAATGCTGTATCTGATAAATTATATGGAAAACATTATTTTGTTATTTTTAGTTAAACTATTTTCATAATTTGCTTTTTCGTAGACGGGTTTTAGTTTTTTATAACTATTTTTTTTTTATTTAAACGATTTTCATAATTAGCTTTTATTATTTTTAGTTAAACTATTTTCATAATTTGCTTTTTCGTAGACGGGTTTTAGTTTTTTATAACTATTTTTTTTTATTAACTATATGCGTAGCATCAATCAATCAATCGTTCTATCTATATCGAAGAATTACGTAATTATGTCCTTTTACTATGCTATTATGTTTTGTTATCAAGTAATGCAAAAGGGATTTGCAAATTGGCTATACCTATACGCAGAATTCACACTGTAGATAGATCGCTGGACACATATAAAGAGAAGTGCTAATAAAATGGCGCCTTACGGATTGTGTCTGTCTGTCGGTACGTCACGTGTTGTTGACAGCTGAAGAATGAATAAGTGCAAACATTACCTACCTAGGTATTCAATTTTACATTTTGACAGTCTCATTTTGAAAGTTCGTCAGCCTCGATAGCTCAGTGGTGCCGACAGTCAACTGTCGCTATTGAATGTTAAGCAACGCTGGGTGCGGTCAGTATTTGGATGGGTGACCGCTGACCGTTGGAGGCTGACCGAGGTTCGGATTCCTCGTAAAACTGTAGGTCCCTTCCCTCCTAATCTTACTTGGTGGTAGGGTTTAACCCGCCCGGGTTGGTATCACCGCACTGAATGAAACGTCGGTCGAAACGGCTATGTAAATAGTTTGTGTTTTCCGACCAGTTCAGTGTAGCCGGCACGATCAAAGTGGGAAGCACTGACATGGCACCTAGTTCACCCGGTGTTATGGGCTGACATCACGGACGTTGTAGGTAGGTGATGTAGCCAACCGTGCCAGTTTCCATAAAAAAAAAAACAGTAGGTACACTAGAGTCACTAGAGCTAAAACCCTGGGGTTCCGCGGAAAAGTCACAGGGGTTCCGTGGGTTATAGCCGGAAAAAGCACAAAACCCTCTCCCTAATCAAAAACGTGTAAGTAATATGTTTTTAATTTCTAACTATAGTCTTGCTATTCAAATCAAACATGATAATCCGCCAACAATTTAGTATCAAAAATTAGGTAATAGGTCACATAAATTAAGATTTTATGTTCACAATAGCTAATTAACTTTTTTAATTGACTTGGAGTTCCGCCAACAGAAGGACCATCATTTAGGGTTCCGTAGACGAAAATAATTGGGAACCGCTGATCTAGAGCACTATGTTAGAGCGTCGATTTATATAACGAACTAACTAATTGGGGGACATATTATGGGTATTTCGGATAATATATATTTTTCGGATAATTGAAAAAAAAAATTATTTATGAAAACTGACACGGTTGGCTACATCACCTACAACATCCGTGATGTCAGCCCATAACACCGGGTGAACTAGGTGCCATGTCAGTGCTTCCCTTAATTTTATGTCGGCTACACTGAACTGGACGGAAAACACGAACTATTTACATAGCCGTTTCGACCGACGTTTCGCTCAGTGCGGTCGTACCAACCCGGGCGGGATAAACCCTACCACCTAGTAAGGTAAGAAGGGAAGGGACCTACGGTTTAACGTGGAATCCGAACCACGGTCAGCCTCCAACGGTCGAGCGGTCACCCATCCAAGTACTGACCGCGCTCAGCTTTGCTTAACAACAGTCGACCGACCGCACCACTGAGCTACCGAGGCTGTAGTTATGTACCACAGAACTCCTACTTCTCTGATCTGTGGTATGTACATACAGTAAAACCCGCTTAATACGATATTTTGTGCCGGTCCCATACTCTACCTTTAATAGCTCCTAGCGCCGCGCGCCTAATACAGTAAGTGGTCCTAAGCTGACAGAAAAAGCTCATACAATTTACACAAACCTTGCAAATCACTGACTTCTCAGGCTCGACCGATTTAAATCTCGCAATGGTTTCGAACTCTGATTAAAGATTACGCTCTTCGAGACATATTCAATCCTGACGAGTTTGGGTTGTTCTTCAAACTGATGCCAGACAAATCGTTCGTATTGACGATTGCGAAGACTGATTTCTGTCAGAAATACAATAAACAGATTTTAAAGTGTATACTTTGTATTTTAACTCTTCCCGCTTAAGACGATTTTTGCGCCCATCCCCTTGAGAATTGTTTATTGATTGAGAGAATTGTTTATTAATTGAGAGAGAGGTTTTACTGTATCTTAATCTTACTTGAAGAAGCGTGGATTGCGGAATGCGATGATGCGGAAGCGGGCGGAGCAAGCCTCTCGCGCTGTTGCTACGCAGGCACGCAGGAGCGACGAGTGACCCGTTGCGTATCGCTCGTCGCTACGCTACCTCAGTCTTTATAGGCTGTTCGGATAAGCGGTCATTCGGATAATAATCGACGTTCTTCTTATTTATTTATTATTTTTATGTAATCCGCTATGAGTGGCTGAGTCGGAGGAGTCAAATCGCATGCTCCGACCAGCCAATAGCACCTCCGAGAAGGTAGGCGCCATACCGGAGACTTCCCTGGATTGCTGGCTATACTGAACTAGAGGAGAACACAAACGACGACGCTGCTATGCGGCCATCTTACATCCAGTACGGTTCTACTGTATACATATTCCTTTTTGGATCCATTTGGAAGCTCTAATATACAGGGTGTAAAAACGGCGAGTACATTAATTTCGCCAGCGCAATCCTCATGTTTTTCCTAGACAAAAAAGGAAATAAAGTTTTCGAGATATTAATTTTAGAAATGTATGTTTTCGTCTAGTGTAATTTCGTACGGTGTTAAATTAGTAGGAGGAACTTTCAGGGTTCCGTAGCAAGCAATACAGGCAGGGACTCTTATAAAATCGGTCAGGTTAGGTTAGGTTAAGTTTGTTAAAGTTTATTTGCTAATTTTCTCATCTATAGTCCCTCGCCATATGACATTAGCTGGCCATGGAGTTATTCATTCAATGGTTGGCTGGAAGAAATCACTTCGACTACTGTCCATTCTTTAGTACTGCTTTGTCCGCCCCTTCGTGTTTTCCACATCCCAAAGGTTAGTTCGTAAAGAATGCCGCAAGGCATTAAACTCGCCTTTTGTAACCCTTTTATATAATGGTGTACAATAAAGTATATTTTCATTTCATTACTTTTTTATTATTAATTTTTAGGGCTTTTAAGAAAAATAATAATTTGTTAATATCACTCCCATAGTACTCATCTTTTCCATCCCTTAGGGCCCAGAGTTCCTAAGGATTAGAGAACGCTCCACGAAATTGAAAGATAAGTGCGCATTTGCACACTCCTGTATTTCTTGTTTCATTTTAATCCCCGACGGAAAAAGAGGGCTGTTATAAGTTTAACGTGTGTGTGTATGTCTATGGCATTGTAGCTCCCAAACGGATGGACCGATTTGGATGCGTTTTTTTTATTAGAAAGCTGGTTTAATAGGTAAATAACATCGATGGTAAATAAAATATAAGAACTCAGAGCCGCGCGGGTACTTACTCAGGGGTATTTACTTAGCGGTCCTCCGATTCCTTTACGTAAGTGAAGGGCAATTAATAGAGGCTAAGAACTAAATCTAAACAACTTATTCATACAAATTATTGCAATAATTAATTCCATTATATAGTACTTAATTCCATTATTATTCAAGTAAACGGAAATTATTTTTGACATTTCTTTTTCGTATTGTATTGTATTGTCTATTGATCATTCATATGGCAGTTAGACTGCACTCCAACTTGTCACAATTTGTACTTCGGTCGTATCAGGTTCGGTTACACCTACGAAGAAGAACCGACAAGACACTTCGCAGGGTATTTTTAGGTTTCCGTATCCCGTACGGAAGCCTATTACTAAGCCTACGCCGTCTGTCTGTCTGTCTGTCTGTCCGTCCGTCCGTCTGCCCGTCGGTCCGTCCGTCCGTCTGTCTGTCCGAGGGCTGTATCTCTTGAACCGTAAAAGGTAGCACGTTGAAATTTTCGCAGAATATGTGTTATCATGGCCGATATAACAACAAATAACAAAAATAAGAAAAAGTGAAAAAATCACGGGGTTCCCATAGAAGAAACCAAAAAGTGTATGCGCGGGCGCCATCTACCGAATAGATTATGAAGCATTACATTTAACTAATATGAAGCATTCCGTAACACGATACGGAAACCTCGGTGCGCGAGTTCGACTCGCACTTGTTTTTATACATATACGCGCAATAGTTTCTATTTTCAGAGTAGGTAAGCTTTAATCGTCGATATGGCCACCGCAGCGCCAGGGGGCGAAAGTGACTTATGTGGGCATTCGGGTAGTTAAGGTAAGGTAATGCCTATTGACTCTGGCCAAACACGACGCGCCCGAGGCGGCGACCTGGGGGCACCAAGTTCGGCGCCCTTGAAGGGCTCAGGGTGACGCCCCACACAATACTATGCATACATAGCATTTGAAAGGAAGAGGCATTCACTTGTCGAGCACGTGAAAGTCAAGTGTAACACATAATCGGCCAAGTACGAGTCGGACTCGCGCACCGAGGGTCCAGTAAGTAATCTGTGGTCCAGTACCACCGCGCAAGCGGGGTAGTTTTTAGGGTTCCGTATCCGTCGTACGTCTACGCCGTCTATCTGTCTGTTTGTTTGTCTGTCCGTATGTCCGAGTGCTGTATATCTTGAACCGTAATAGATAGCCCCTTGAAATTTTCACAGAATAGGTGTTATTATGGCCGATGTAACTATAATTTATCCTATAATATTTATAAATAAATATATTTGATATTTATTTATAAATATTAAAAATAAGAAAAAGTAAAAAATTCACGGGGTGCCCCATACAAGAACCTAAAAAGTGTATGCGCGCCATCTACCGAAAAGAGTATGAAGCATTTTAACTAATCAAGAATTTTAACTAGCGTTACCGTGTGGGGTCGGCACTTTAAAAGAATAGCCCCACTGCATCTCTCCCCGTGTATGTCGTAAAAGGTGACTAAGGGATATGACTCTCTTCTTATATTACTAGGTGGTAGGGTTAAACCCGCCCGGGTTGGTACCACCGCACTGAATGAAAGGTCGGTCGAAACGGCTATGTAAATAGTTTGTGTTTTCCGTCCAGTTTAGTGTAGCCGGCACGACCGAAGGGAAGCACTGACGTGGCACCAAGTTCAACCGGTGTTATGGGCTGACATCACGGATGTTGTAGGTGATGTAGCCAACCGTGTGGTATCCATAAAAAAAAAAAAAAACTAATTTGAAGCATTTCATAAAACACGCCATAGATGGCGTGAGAGGCGCTGACCATGACATGGCGGTACGGAACCCTCGGTGCGCGAGTTCGGGCCGCACTTGGGCGGTTTTTTATTATTTGTTTTACTTTAGAGTTTGCACTATAATCACAACACGTTTAATGCTTGTAAGTATGTTATTACCGTTTTTACGACTGAGCAAAAACGAAATTAAAAATAACGGTCTGTCTAATGAATAAAAAACTCCCGACCCTTAAAAAGTCGAAAATAATTTCCGTTTATTTACTTAAAGGAGTCGGAGGACCGCTAAGTAAATACCCGCGCAGCTCTGAATTTTTATATTTTATTTAGTTCCCCCGACTCGTTTAAGTAAGTAAACGGAAATAATTTTTGACTTTTTAAGTGTTTTTGTTTTTTAAATTTGTAATTTAACTTTTATTTCAAGCCTTAAAAAAAACCGCATGCAAATCGGTCCACTTTTAAAGATAATAAATTTTTTGATTACTTCATTACTTGATTACTTGATTACAAACATTGCTAAGAACCATCTCGATTAAACCAGCTTTCTAATAAAAAAAGCCCGTATCGAAATCGGTCCATCCGTTTGGGAGCTACGATGCCACAGACAGACACACCCATACACACACACATTAAACTTATAACTGCACCCCTCTTTTTGCGTCGGGAGTTAATAAATAAATAAATAAATAGGGAGTCTACATTTTTTAACGTTTTGTATGCGGCATGCGCACACATTTGAGTCCTACGCATTGTGACGATACATATATTTTTGGGCTATCCCATTAGCAGCAATTGATTCTGGACTCTTTTTACCTAGACCTACCACACAGAAATTGTTCCTGTTTAGCATTTATATTTTTACAGAGGGTGTTAAGAGGGTCAGACCCACGATATATTAAGATGGAAATTGCTCTGTTTAATTTAAATGGACGAAGCCTAGGTAATTGTATTCAAAATCCCAGTTATTTACTTGCTGGTATTAATCTGGTGTTTAATTTAAATTTTAGGTCTGAGGGGTTATTTTGTGTCACATTCAGTGACACAAAATTTTTATTAAAAATTTATATATCATTTTTAACCGACTTCAAAAACGGAGGAGGTTCTATGTTCGGCTGTATGCATTTTTTTTTATGTATGTTCAGCAATATCTTCCCCAATTGTGAACCGATTTCGATGATTCTTTTTGTGTTCGGTTCAGTCTAGCTCCAAGGTGGTCCCATTTTTTTTTGGTCAAGATCGGATTGGAAAGCGAGGCGGAATCGCGAGGCCGAAGGCCGAGCGATTCCGCCGAGTACATTAATAGCAAATAGAAATTACTAAAAAAACTGTGAAATAAAAAACTATTTAAAAAAATTTAAAACCGCCTTCAAAAATGTATAAAATAAAAAAATAAAAATCGAACCCTACAGTTGAAGGCGGTGGTGCTAAAGCAAGCAAAAATAACCGACCGCCTTCAACTCTAGGGTTCGATTTTTATTTTTTTATTTCATACATTTTTTTATTTTTATTTTTCACGTTTATCTTGTAATTTAATATTATTTTGTCTCGTTTTATTTTAAATGTATTCTAATTGCTAGGTGTGTTAATTTGTTAATTTGTTAATTTAGTAATATCGTTAGTAATAGTTAATTTGTCATTTTCACTTTGTTATATATAGCAGTACGAAGCATATTTATATTTTATTTATTTTGCCTTTTTTATTATTCATTTTATAATTAAATTCTGTCTATTTATTAATGTAAATATATTTTAATATTACAACCGTCAAATAGGATATTCTGGAAACTGGGCTAAATCAGCGATGCTGGGTCGTCTCGGCTCAGTATCATACGCTGCGCCCAGATCCTATTTTTCATAGTATTAGGTATGTTATTATTAGGTACAACTGTATGTTGCAAACCTACCTACTTATGAAAAATAAATAAACATTTCATTTCATTTCAAAATATATTGAAACCGTTAATAAAAAATAAAAAATTATAATACCGGCCGCTAAAAAAATCAATGAAACAAGGAAGGATCAGTGAAGTAGACAGGCTATCTGTCTATTTGAATCCACGCCCGACCGAAATCGACATACATACATACACTCGAAAAACATTACCGTCCTTTTTGCTTTGCGCAGTCGGGTAATGAAGGAATGTGAATGAAAGAAGGGTAAATCTTGATCTCGTGGCATTCTGACCCATTCTCACGACGACCCACTGTAAAAAAAAAAATTTTTGTCATTCTATGTAAATACGGATTATTACTAAGATATACTATATTTTTTTATTTATTGAGAGCGCGTCATATGGCTCCGAACCACCCATAAAGTGTCTAACGACGCCCATGGACATTCGGTCGTATGCGGGGGTTGCGAATGCCATGCCGGCCTGACAGGTGCCCATTCACGCCCCTCTTGAAGGACCCGAGACTGTACCTGGGGGGAAATATATAAGCAGGGAGAGCGTTCCAGTGTTTACCGGTTGTGTAGAGGAAAGATCTGCAGAATCGATTGGTACGCATCCGCGGTAAGTTCAGCGTGTATGGATGGATGCAATCCCTACCCAGTGCACGTAGTGCGGAGGTGAAAAGGGGACGGCGGGATCGCGTTAAACGTCTCCTCCGAGTACTCCCCATGGAATAAGCGATAGAAGACACTTAGGGAGTCGACATCCCTACATACATACACTACACGCTGTGTCCCGACAATAGTGGTAAGCAGAGTAATCGAACACGAAAAATGCGAAGCCGCTGCAACAGTGGCCAGTGGGCGAGTGGTCTGTGCGTCGTCGGCTCCTCGTGCGGAGGTTCGAGGTTCGATTCGGGTCGACGTGTACCAACGAGTTTTTTCTGACGAAAAAATTTACGTGCCCTCCTTAACTACTCCTTCACGGTTCGGAACCGGTGTAAAACTGTAGGTCCCCTTGTCTTGTCCCTTATTCGGTGGTAGGCTCAAATTGTAGCCGACTGTATTGATACCACCGTACTGGATGTAAAATGGCCGCATAGCAGCCTCGGTTGTGTTCTCCACTAGTCCAGTATAGCCAGCAATCCAGGGAAGTCTCCGGTATGGTACCTACCTTCTCGGGGGTGATATTGGCTGGTCGGAGCATGCGCTTTGGCCCCTCCGACTTAGCCACCCGTACCGGATTACATAAAAAAAACCAACCTTACATCATACACCAAAGCGG
Organism: Nematopogon swammerdamellus; assembly: GCA_946902875.1. Classification (NCBI taxonomy): domain Eukaryota; kingdom Metazoa; phylum Arthropoda; class Insecta; order Lepidoptera; family Adelidae; genus Nematopogon; species Nematopogon swammerdamellus. The sequence continues at coordinate 3,820,158 of OX336344.1, forward strand.
TCATCTTACATTCAGTGTAAGATGACTGCATAGCAAGCTCGGTTGTGTTCTCCTCTAATTCAGTATAGCCAGCAATCCAAAGGGAAGTCTCCGGTATGGCACCTACCTTCTCGGAGGTGATATTGACTGCTCGGAGCACGTGCTTTCAACCCGTGCTTTGCCCCTCCGATTCAACCACCATTACCGGATTAGGTACGTGAAAAAATAAAAAACAGCGAGTGAACAATAAAAAAAAAAACAACCAGTAACGCCTATTGCTCATTAATTATGAAAGAAAAAAATGCCTTAAATTGGGGTTATTAGCATGAAATTTGAATATGAATTAATACAAGATTGATCAACTGCTAAACATTGTCCTAGATTTGAACACAAAAATACCCACTGAAATCCGTGAATCGGCGCAGTCACAATACTTCTAGGAATTTCCACGTAACGAATTGCAAACAAACAGACAGCGAGCTGAAAAAGTGTAGAGACACACTTGCTGAAGTTTGTCGTACCTACTTACTCACCGACAGGTGGATCTCTGAATGTGGCTCGCACGCTAGTTTCCTACTTTTTTTCTACACTAAACTACACTACACTACGCTGCGCTACTCTAAGCTACACTACACTACACTACACTACACTACGCTACGCTACACTACTCTAAGTTACACTACACTACGCTACGCTACACTACTCTAAGCTAACTACACTATTCTACGCCACGCTACGCTGCAATACCCTAAGCTATACTACACTACGCTACGCTACGCTATGCTACGCTACACTAAGCTACACTACGCTACTCTATGATACACTACGCTACGCTACGCTACACTACTCTAAGCTACACTACACTACGCTATGCTACGCTACACTACTCTAAGCTGATGATGTATGATACACTACGCTACACTACGTTACGCTACACTAATCTAAGCTACACTACACTACACTACGCTACGCTACGCTAAGCTACACTACACTACGCTAAGCTACGCTACTCTAAGCTATGCTACACTACACTACGCTACGCTAAGCTTCGCTAAGCTACACTACACTACACTACACTAAACACACACACACACACACCCTCACACACACACATGTTTGATCCCACTAAACAATAATGGTCTAACCAGGGAAACAAAACATGGCCAGACTTGAATGTATGTATAACTTATGTTTTATCTGTTTGTGAATAGGTTGTTTGTTTTCTAACAAATAAATTATAATAATAATACTTTAGGCGAAGCCAAAAGTAGGGCTATAATTTTGGGTGTGTGTGTGTGTGTACCGTGTGGAGACCCCTGCGGGTGCCCCTGCGCGACCACATCATTTTCTACTAATGTTTTTAAGTTTACACTGTTATTAATAATATTCATTTTTAAGTTTCCGGATTAACAGTAGATTTAAAGACTTACATAAGTCGACGTTTTCTTGACGTAATCTTCGAAAAAGAGCAGTTTGACGTCTGGTACAACGGACACCAGACGTCGGCTCCAGGAACTCCCGCAGTTCCTGATGAAGCCCGTGACGTAGCGGGCGAAACGTCGAATTATGTAAGTCTTTAAACCTACTGTTAATCCGGAAACTTAAAAATGAACATTTTCTACTACTACTCTTATTTAGTAATTTCTAGGTATTTTATTTTACAAGCATGTAGGTATTATAAATAAGTATTTTTATTATTGTTTTATCTTCAATTCTCACGCTCAAATATTTTGCTACTACCTATCTACTTACATTCCACTATATCGAATCTCAAACATCCAAAGGTTGACAGTTTCACAGGTTTCGCCCTAGCGGTTGGCATTATATATCCGCCATAATGACACATATTCTGTGAAAATTGCTACCTATTACGGTTCAAAAGATACAGCCCTCGGACGGACGGGCGGGCGGCCAAACAGACAGACAAACAGACAGCGTACGCTTAATAATAATTTCCGTATGGATACGGACGGAACCCTAAAAGAGCCGTCAAGTGCGAGTCGAACTGGCGTGAAGAGGGTTCCGCACCATTCCGTTTTCCGTGAGAATTTAGAGATTTAGAATTTTCGTTTAGGGTTTCCTGTAAGCTATAAGAAAGCCCCTATATTTCTTCCAATTTGTTTCAAAATGTTAGAATGTTAGATGTTAGCCGCGGTATTTTCGGAGATGAGTGGAAGGTCCCTCATTCCACTCATCTCCGAAAATACCGCTGCTCGATTTTCGTATTTTTCTTTAATATTTTTTAAACTATGCATTTTAAAATTTATGAAAAGTATATTTGTATTTCTTATAACGAGTCCTGTCAATTGATAGGTCACATGCAGTTGAAAAAAAAAATGTTTTCTCAAAATTCAACCACAAGGTCGAAACTCGTTCATTTACCCTATGCGTTTAGATCATCAAACTCTACATATGTACCAAATTTTCACTTTTTCGTTCTGTAAATTAGGATAAAATAAGTTGTGAGAGACGGACAAACAGACACGAGAGTGATCCTATAAGGGTTCTGTCTTTTTCTTCTTTTGAGGTACCTAAGGAGCATGGAAAAAAATAAATACTTAAACTTACATAATTTTATAAATTATAGAACGTATCGAGTTGGAACATTAAGTGGATGGGAATAAATTATATAAGTTTATATAAGGATACTAGCTTTTGCCCGCGGCTTCGCTCGCTTGAAATTCGTATTTTAAAAAGAAGAAAGCAAGTAAGCCCGCTACCGTACCTTTATTTCGGCGCGCGAAACAATTAGGTTTGTATGATAGCCACATCTTAGCCTAACCAGAACTGAAATTTATTTACCCTATCCTGTGTCCCGTATTTTTAATTAATGTGCTTGTACTAAGTTTCATAGAATTGGGATGATCGGCGATGAGCTATGGAGTAACATACATAAAGAAAAAAATTCTAAAAATCGGTAATTTAGTTTTAGTTTCATAAATAGAGTCTACAAACGCAATATCAATCATAAAACAATCTGGCTAATAGTTAAGTAGTCTAGAATCCATACTAATATTATAAATTCGAAAGTAACTCTGTTGTCTGTCTGTCTGTCTGTCTGTCTGTCTGTCTGTCTGTCTGTTACCTTTTCACGCCTAAACCGCTGAACAGATTTCGATAAAATATTGCACGGAGATGAATTGGATCCTGAGGAAGGACATATGCTACCTTTTGTCTCAAAAAACAACCCTTAAGGGGGTGAAATAGGGGATGAAAGTTTGTGAAAAAAAAAAAAATGGGAACCTAGCATTTCTCGAGTTAGGGATATGACAATTCATATTTAGGCTTTTGGTATGAAATAAAGAATTACGTGTTTCAGCGTTTTTGCTAAATCAACCCTTAAATTACAATAGGGGATGATTTCAAAATTAGATTTTAGGATTAAATGATGGGGAGGGGGAGGGAAGGCGGAGGGGAGGGAGAGAGAGAGGGAGAGGGAGAGGGAGAGGGAGAGGGAGAGGGAGAGGGAGAGGGAGAGGGAGAGGGAGAGGGAGAGGGAGAGGGAGAGGGAGAGGGAGAGGGAGAGGGAGAGGGAGAGGGAGAGGGAGAGGGAGAGGGAGAGAGAGAGGGAGAGGGAGAGGGAGAGGGAGAGGGAGAGGGAGAGGGAGAGGGAGAGGGAGAGGGAGAGGGAGAGGGAGAGGGAGAGGGAGAGGGAGAGGGAGAGGGGGACGGGGACGGGGACGGGGACGGGGACGGGGACGGGGACGGGGACGGGGACGGGGACGGGGACGGGGCGGGGACGGGGACGGGGACGGGGACGAGAAGGGGACGGGGACGGGGGCGGGGGCGGGGGCGGGGGCGGGGACGGAGACGGAGACGGAGACGGAGACGGAGACGGAGACGGAGACGGAGACGGAGACGGAGACGGAGACGGAGACGGAGACGGAGACGGAGACGGAGACGGAGACGGAGACGGAGACGGAGACGGAGACGGAGACGGAGACGGAGACGGAGACGGAGACGGAGACGGAGACGGAGACGGAGAGGGGGCAGCAGCGGGGCGAGGCGAATTTGTATGTATGAATTTCCTCCATAAAATTTAAGCCGATCTTCTAAATTCGATTAAAATTAGTACACGTACATTTAGCTATACGAGACACAGGATAGGCTAAATAAAATTCAGTTCCGGTTACGCTAAGACGTGGAGTATTCCTTAGGCGTCTTTTTTTTTTGCCGAAGGCCGACCTGTATCCTGGAAGACGCTAAACCATCTCGATGACAGTAAGTAACTATGGGCGATAGTTACTTACTTTCTTCAAGATGGTTTATAGTCTTCCTGAACGCAGCTCTGCCTTCGGCGTCGCCCTCAATTTCTTAATTTCTTCGAGAAGGTTTATAGTTTTCCTGAGCGCAGCTCGGCCGTCGGCATCGCCCTTAGTTACTTACTTTCATCGAGAAGGTTATTGGCCTTCCTGAACGCAGCTCGGCCTTCGGCCTCGCCCTCGCCCTCTGTTACTTACTTTCTTCGAAAAGGTCATCGTCTTCCTGAACGCAGCTCGGCCTTCGGCCTCGCCCTCAGTTACGTACTTTCATTAAGAAGGTTTATAGTCTTCCTGAACGCAGCTCGGCCTTCGGCCTCGCCCTCAATTACTTAATTTCTTCGAGAAGGTTTATCGTCTTCCTGAACGCAGCTCGGCCTTCGGCCTCGCCCTCAGTTACTTACTTTCATCAAGAAGGTTTATAGTCTTCCTGAACGCAGCTCGGCCTTCGGCCTCGCCCTCGGTTACGCACTTTCATCAAGAAGGTTTATAGTCTTCCTGAACGCAGCTCGGCCTTCGGCCTCGCCCTCAATTACTTAATTTCTTCGAGAAGGTTTATCGTCTTCCTGAACGCAGCTCGGCCTTCGGCCTCGCCCTCAGTTACTTACTTTCATCAAGAAGGTTTATAGTCTTCCTGAACGCAGCTCGGCCTTCGGCCTCGCCCTCGGTTACGCACTTTCATCAAGAAGGTTTATAGTCTTCCTGAACGCAGCTCGGCCTTCGGCCTCGCCCTCAATTACTTAATTTCTTCGAGAAGGTTTATATTTTTCCTGAACGCAGCTCGGCCTTCGGCCTCGCCCTCTGTTACTTACTTTCTTCGAAAAGGTTATCGTCTTCCTGAACGCAGCTCGGCCTTCGGCCTCGCACTCTGTTGCTTACTTTCTTCGAGAAGGTTTATAGTCTTCCTCAACGCAGCTCGGCCTTCGGCCTCGCCCTCAGTTACTTGCTTTCTTCGAGAAAGTTTATAGTCTTCCTCAAAGCAGCTCGGCCTTCGGCCTCGCCCTCAGTTACTTGCTTTCTTCGAGAAGGTTTATAGTCTTCCAGAACGCAGCTCGGCCTTCGGCCTCGCCCTTAGTTACTTACTTTCTTCGAGAAGGTTTATAATCTTCCTGAACGCAGCTCGGCCTTCGGCCTCGCCCTCAGTTACTTACTTTCTTCTTTGAAATACGAAGTTTACGCGAGCGGAGCCGCGGGCTCAGCTAGTGAAATATAAATTACACTTAATAAATAAACCCAAAATGAAAATACAAGTAACGAAATAAGATGCAATAACAGTTAAGTTATGTAACACATACATAAACATGACATAAACAAAAATTCCTAAGCAGTTTTACAGGGAGTATGAAACGTGTCGTTAGCTTTGAAACTTAATCGCTTACTCACAGTTATTTCTTATGTAATTCATAAACAAACCGATCAAGCAACACTCTATCGATATTGCTGTGTAAGTAACATAGTAAATATCGATAGAGACGACGGAAGTAGCTGACATGTTGACATTTCAGCCAGTCGAGCGGGATTCGTACTTAGTTCCCAGTGTCGTCGCTCGCTCGTCCGCGTCTCAGTTAGTTCACTCAGTAAGTAGAAGTTCATTCGCGCGCGCGTCGACCGACGCGTGCCGTTGCGTTCGAATTACAAATCGAATGACACATTTTACAATAATTTGACGGTAGTGGTTATCAACGTTTCGAATCGTTACTTTTATTTCAAAGTGGAATTTGAAATTGGAATCTAGAGGTTGTTTCATTTGTTTGAAAGCGCATTTCCAAGTTTTAATTTCCACAACCATCATTTTCAAATTGTATTTATAAATGTAAAACTAAGTTTGCTTTAAGTTTAGTGGGTAATAAAATGATTCATTAAATAGCATTAACAAAGCGCGCAAGACGCATAAGTTACTTTGGAAGCCTTTTATAAGCGAGTACCTACCTACCTAAAATGATGTGCAAGACATCACCGAAGAACATAAGTAACCGTAAGTAAACAATAAATTCTTGTAAATATTATGTTTTATTAGCAAGTTTATTTCAATGATAACTACATTACTCTAATAACAATAAACATAAAAGTATTTCTAACTATTTTAAATAACTAATTTAAGTTACAAATACTCTCATAGATATTTTATTAAATTTGGTTTGGCTAGATAGTTTCAAGAAATTAAAGATAAAATAAAATAAATAAATTATAAGGTTTTGAACAGGACGAGTAGGCACCCAGAAAAGAAAGTAATTACTCCATGAGTGAATTTTATATATTTTTGAAAACATTTCAGTAGAAAGTCCTCGTCACGCTTCTATCGACGAAGCCGCGGCGACGAGGGCGCGGGCGAGGGCAGCGGTACAAGTAGCAGACTTCGACACTGCTCTACATCTAGCAGGTGAGAGAATTCATCTTACAAGACTAGAATTACTAGACTAGACTAGAATTCAACTTACAAGACTAGATTTAGTAGACTAGACAAGAATTCATCTTACTAGACTAGAATTACTGGACTAGAATTACTACACTAGACCAGAATTCATCTTACAAGACTAGATTTACTAAACTAGAATATAATGCAACTTACAAGACCTGAGATTAGAATTAAATTTACAAGACTAGAATTACTAGACTAGACTAGAATTAATTTTACAAGACAAGAATTACGAGACCAGGCTAGAATTCATCTTGCAAGACTAGATTTACTAGACTAGACTAGGTAGAATTCATCTTACAGGACTAGAATAAATAGACCAGAGTAGAATTCATTTTACAAGACTATAGAAGTAGTATACTAGACTAAAATTGGTCTTACAAGACTAGAATTACTAAACTAGACTAGAATTCATCTTACAAGACTAGAATTACTAGACTAGACTAGAATTCATCTTACAAGAAGAAATGGACGTTCTTGGTCCAAGTCAAGTCACAAGAGTTTTCTTGGTCCAGTTAGACCGGATTTTTCTTATGGGAAGCACGACACATGGACATGGCGCGCGCCAGACTAACGCAGAGGTGTAGTCCCAGGGCGTCCATGGGCATTCAGATATTTACGTGGGCTGCGAATACCATGCCAGCTGACTAGGTGCACCTTCACATTATGTTTGAAGAACCCTAGACTGCACACTGGAGGAAAGGATTCAGGTGGGAGTGCATTCAATATGTTGGCAACACTGTAAATAAAGGATTTAGAGGATCGATTTGTCCTAAGGGGGGATATCAACAGTGTGTGCGTGCATTCCCAACCTGTTGCGCGTGGAACGATGGTAGAATGGGGATGGAGGGATCGCGTCGTGCAGCTCCTTGGAACACTCTCGGTGGTACAGGCGATAGAACACACACAATAACGAATTTGCTTACAATCACAGGATTCCTCATTTAATAAGGTACTAAAAAGAGCTCAGTAGCATTTTTTTCCTAGTAGGTACGCGTATTTTTCAGGATATTAGATATTTAATGAGTTAGGAAATGGTCGCCAAAATCATGTCCAACATCGGATACTACCTTTTAACGGCGTTTATCTAGGCGGAGTCCTAGAAAACATATCCTCTTACTCAGCTGTTTTTGAAGCTTATTCAACGAGGGACCCCGTGCTGGTAGGCAAATCTGGTCGAACTGTGATAACCTGTACGACCAGGCCACCCAGGCGACCAGAAATAAATATACACGGAAGTGACTCTTGACACAGAGGCGGGATGAACCTCCAATACGTTCACCAATCCGCTGGCATGACACTGCTGAGCGCGATTTCCCAGGGGAATTTGACTGTGTCGATGTACACCATTAGGTCCATCAACACAGCCACCTCTTCCGTTGCTAAAATAAAAGCGGCGGGTGGCCGAGTGGTTTGGGCATCGGCTTCTCATGCGAGAGGTCCGAGGTTCGAATCCGGTTTGCGTGTACCAATGAGTTTTTTCTGACGAGAAAATTTACGTGCATACCTACACCTGCTGCTTCATCGTTCGGAACCGGTGTAAAACTGTAGGTCCCTTCCCTTCTTTACTAGGTGGTAGGCTCAAATTGTAGCCGACTGGGTTGGTACCACCGTCCTGGATGTAAGATGGCCGCATAGCAGCCTCGGTTGTGTTCTCCACTAGTCCAGTATAGCCAGCAATCCAGGGAAGTCTCCGGTATGGTACCTACCTTCTCGGGGGTGATATTGGCTGGTCGGATGCGCTTTGGCCCCTCCGATTCAGCCACCCATACCGGATTACATACAAAAAAAAAACAACCTTTCGTACAAATTGGGAATTCGAACCTCGATCGAACTCATCGCTCGAGAGGTTGACAGCGCTTGCAGTTCAGGCATGGTCCCTGACCCGAGTCGTCTAATGTTTGGAAACATGCATGAACGTCATTTATCAACAAATTATGACTGTACCACACGTGCTCGCCAACCGTCAGCCACACTCACGGCACGTCACATCAGTAGCGCAGAGTCAATATTATGAGCGGACCTCGCCCGCTTCTTCAAACAAAGGGCGACGTGTAGTGCAGACACCTTCTGGAAGTTTACTTACGTGTGGGTATCCCGAGGTATACGTTTCTACGAATAACTCATACTAATGATTACATATCCTCTTCGTGGGTTTACATTTTGTTGAATATGGCAAAGGTAACTCTGCATAATGAGATAGTCGTAGATTGAGATTAACCTATGATATAATTTTTCATTCAAATCTAAGAAATATCAATAGGGGTAAGTCTGAAAATCAGTGCTGCAGAGGGGTTTGTCTGAAAATCTATGCTGCAGAGAGATCTGTCTGAAAAACAGGACCGAAAAAGGGTCTGTCTAAAAACCAGTGCTGCAGAGGAGTATGTCTGAAAATCAGTACTGAAGAAGGGTCTGTCTGAAAACCAGTGTTGAAGAGGGATCGGTCTGAAAATCAATCCTGCAGAGGAGTGTGTCTGAAAATCACTGGTGCAGAAGTGTCTGTCTGAAAATCAATGCTGCAAAGGGGTTCGTCTGAAAATCTATGTTGCAGAGGGGTCTGTCTTAACATTAGTGCTGTAGAGGGGTCTTTTTTTTTTTTTTTTTTTTTTTTTATTGAAACTGACATGGTTGGCTGCATCACCTACAACATCCATGATGTCAGCCCATAACACCGGGTGAACTTGGTGCCACGTCAGTGCTTCCCTTCGTTCGTGCCGGCTACACTGAACTGGACGGAAAACACAAACTATTTACATAGCCGTTTCGACCGACCTTTCATTCAGTGCGGTGGTACCAACCCGGGCGGGTTCAACCCTACCACCTAGTAATATAAGAAGGGAGTCATATCCCTTAGTCGCCTTTTACGACATACACGGGGAGAGATGCAGTGGGGCTATTCTTTTAAAGTACCGGCCCCACACGGTACACTCTAACCCACACGGTACACTCTACACGGGTCTGTCTGAAAAGTAATGCTGCAGAGGGGGTCTGTCTGAAAATTAATGCTGCAGAAGAGTCTGTTTGAAAATCAGTGCTGCAGAAGAGTCTGTCTGAAAATCAGTGCTGCAGAGGGCTATGTCTGAAAACCAGTGCTGCGGCAGAAGGCTCGTCTCTTGTCGCGGCAATATGCTGAGACATATACACATTTATCTTGCTGCTTCCATTTAAGTAATATTAATATAATTAGCTGATGTACAATAATTGTTAACAGTTAAAATAGGTAAATATGTCGGATTCGGATGCGAGCCATCTAGTGGTGCTCGATAGAATCACTCGGATTGGAACGCAAGCGCCACGTAGCGGTGCTGGGTGGAGTCTACGGCGCAGCGGGGAGGCGACAGTCCTACCTACACAGTGACATTGGTGGCGGTCGCAGCGCACGGACGTAGAAATCACTCGCGTTCCGTATTAAAACCTACCCTCTGAGATTTGTGCCTACCTTGTATTGTGAAGTACCCTTTTTTTCAATAAGAATTACATTCTGTATTACGAGGTTGGTGATTTACTTTCTTGCGACCTAACATTACCTGCGATACGCCCATTGAGAGAGAGCTGCCATGGATAATTCTGACGACGGCGGCCAGCCGAATCCATCAAATACACATTTCATTTAATTCCATTACCATTAGTCATCCATCACTGATGATAACCAGCGTACTGCTTTTAACAGTTGCTAATTTTTTATGGGCGAAAATGAATCATTCAGCAGGCGTTAAGTTTAGCAAGCTCTACATATTTGGGTGTATTTATATTTCTTTAAGGAGTTACGAAGGGTGATGTTAAAGAACTCCCATTTTAGCTGATTTCGGTCCCGATGTTTATTTCTGTAATTTGTTATGGATACTGACACGGTTGGCTACATCACCTACACCATCCGTGATGTCAGCCCATAACACCGGGTGAACTTGGTGCCACGTCAGTGTTTCCCTTCGGTCGTGCCGGCTACACTGAACTGGGCGGAATGCACAAACTATTTACATAGCCGTTTCGACCAACCTTTCATTCAGTGCGGTGGTACCAACCCGGGCGGGTTAAATCCTACCATCTGGTAATATAAGAAGGGAGTCATATCCCTTAGTCGCCTTTTACGACATACACGGGGAGAGATGCAGTGGGGCTATTATTTTAAAGTACCGTACTCATGTTAACTAAGCCATGTGTGTGTGATCTTAGGTTACGGCCGCTTCAGCTACAGCGTGCTATGCGCGTGCGCCGGCGCGTTCTTCGCGGCTGGTGTGCAGAACGCCCTCCCGTCCTACGTGCTGCCCGCCGCCAGCTGCGATCTCCATCTCAGCACCTACAGAACGGGCCTCCTCAATGTCGCCTTCATGTGCGGTGAGCTCTTAATTCTCAACAATGCTGCAGAAGGGTCTGTCTGAAAATTAATGCTGCAGAAGGGTCTGTCTGAACATTAATGCTGCAGAGGGGTCTGTCTGAAAATTAATACTGCAGAGGGGGTCTGTCTGAAAATTGTGTTCTCCACTATTAACTAGATATTGGTAAAGTTAGGCGGCGAACTGCACGGCGGTCTGGGTTCAGTTTGGGACTTCACATAGCCTCTGTTTAAAACTGCAGGAACTGCCCACGAAGCGTCGAAGTGATCGAAGAGGTTCTCCACTTTGTGAAGGGGTCTTGGTGGTTGAAGTCGCTTCCTTCGTAGTGAGTTTTGACGCTCAATTTGACTGCTTATAGTCTCAGTGTGGAGAATTAACCCCACAGAACAAGAACAGGAAGACGGGCGATATAATAACATACATTTTCGCACGATTTTACTTTTACTTTCAATTGGGCCTAAGAGATAATGCGTATGCGTCTTCTGACTCATCATGAATTGCTGCATCTGTCACAAATCAGCACATGTTTGTCTAGGCAGTGGCAAATATTTTTGTAAAGTAGACTAAGTGTACATTGAAAAAATTTCCAGTGAAGTATCTTGTCAGTTCTTCTTCGCTGTGATAACCAACCAACCAATCGAACTGGCGGAATGTTACAATGTAAATATGACAAATTTGAGCGCAGTGTAATGCCAATAGATGCTAAATAAACAATAAACAACGAAAGCATATAAATGCCGAAACCAGCCAAGTTTTAATCGTCCCCACAATAATTACAACAGAAGTTGCTTCCGACAGATCATTATTATCGGTTGTAAAGATCATCTTTTTAAGATGGATATCACCCGACCAATGAACTATTAGTCTAAGACTCGCACAGATGACAGTGGCCAAACATTTTTCAAAGGAATCACTTACTTTGCGTAGACAAGCTAGAGCGGTGAAGTGATTGTGGGTGTTGCTTAAAATCTTTCGGACACGATTAATCAACGAAGGTGGTGATACCACTGAATTTGGAGTTTCAGTGGGTGATACTAAATTAACAACCTACAGTCTGAGTTGACCGGAGGAGGCAAGAGAAGACATATTAACAAGTTTACGACATCCACATCGAGACGATATCAATTGGTTAATTGCCTGTAACTGTTTGCTGAAGGTTGTAAAGTAAACTACATCCATTAGGTAACTAGCTGCTGTCCAAACATCCGTCTTCCGCCATCGATCATAATTTTCTTCCGTAGATCGACGTCTAAGGATGACGTCTCTAGTCATGAAAAGACATAAGCCCGCTTAAACGTGGAATCCTAAAAAATATTTTAACAAACTAGCACCTTGTGATCTAGAGGCTGAGGCAGCAATTAATTTTTATGGGAGCCCTGGATTATTGGTTGAAACCATCACAATACCATCTGAGACGATCTACTTCCTCCCAAGTACAGCTTGGGGGTTTTCAAAAGGGGCGTTAAAAGGCTCCTATCAGGCTGGCTATGGCATTTGTAATCCCCGTTTACCACAGAATGTCAATGGGCATCGTTAGACACCTACATGTAGGTCTAACGATACCACATTTCGCGTGTTCCATAAAAATAAAAACACCTGAGTTGCTCAGGTCAGCGCAATGGTTAGACTTCTTTTGGTTAATTAACGCACCGGACTGGAATTGGTATAATGTACGTAATTCATATTTATTTCCGTTCAGTTTCACCTGGCCAGATCTAATAAAAGATGAAAAAACGCGGCCGTTTTCCTCGGTCGCTGCTCTGTGCTTAACACCTTGTTTCGACAGAAAGATAGGTGATTTGGAGACCAAGTCACGTTGTTCGTAGTGGGTAGTAGGTATATAAAAATATGTCCTTTCCAGGTGGTGTAGCAAGTGCGTTTCTATGGGGCATAGTCGCCGACGTATTCGGTCGCAAGCGGACCCTCATCTTGACTCTCCTGCTGGATGCAGCCCTCACCCTGGCTCAAAGCAGCGTCCATGAGTTCAGTTATCTAGTGGTCGCGAGAGCATTCAATGGCTTCTTCATAGGAGGACCGAGCACGCTAGTTATGACTTACCTATCCGATCTGGTGGGAAAGAAGCGGAGACAACTTTTCTTGGATATAACTGGGCTAAGCTTTACGCTGGCGTGGTTGATTCTTCCTGGTAAGTATCGTCCTTGGTCTGTTCTTGAAGTCTTGTTATATACGTTTTGAATATTTTAGGGTTCCGTACGGAAGCTTATTAATAAGCCTGCGTCCGTCCGTCTGTCTGTCTGTCCTACCTTTAAATGGGTGTATCTTTTGAACCGTAATAGCTAGCCGGTTGTAATTTTCAGAAAATATGTGTTATAATGGCAGCAGCCATAAATAATACCGGTAAACTCTGGAACGCTCTCCCTTCCCATATATTTCTCCCTAAGTACAGTCAAGGACAAGTACAGTACAGGGTAAGGAACTTGTTTAAAAACGATGTTAACCCCCTAAGAGGGGCGTGAATGGGCACCTGTCAGGCCGGCATGGCATTCGCAAACCCCGCATACGACAGAATGTCCTTATAGACCCCTCATGGGTGGCTCAGCGCCATATGTCGAGCTTTCAATAAAAAAAAAACTAAATTAAATTAGTAGGACCCTGTCGTACCTCGTCAGTATTTTGACAAAGTTCTGTAAATGTAAAAGTCCCAGAACAGACCATGACTAACAACCAACCATATTGTGCAGCGGCTGCCTGGGTCGTGATGCCCTTCAAATCGCACCATACCGCGTGGCTCACCCTGGACTCGTGGCGTCTCTACCTGGCCGCCTGCAGCATCCCAGGCTTCTTGGCCGGGCTCGGGCTGCTGTTCTTGCCGGAGAGTCCTCGACTGCTGCTGGACACAAATCGAGGGGAGATGGCGCTCGATATTCTGGCTACGATTTTCAGTTCAAATACTGGGAGGCCGGCGGAAGAATATCCGGTAATAAACAGAGTTTTGTGATTATTATCCTTAGACACATAGTGAAAAGTGGAAGTCATATCTTTCATCAGATTTTTTTTGAGTCGTCAATCCTCAATCTTTCGTTTCAAGTCCTGTATAAGTTTTACTCAATAACGATGTATGATAACTACTCGTATCACTTAAGACGATACGGAAGTTAACTTTCTCCATACAAAAGCGAGCCGAAACGTGAAGCATGCGCGGGAAATTTAGAGTGGCCACTCGCTAGTCCCGGCCTCGATTAATACCCTCCTCTACTGCCGATGGGCCCGGATATGTTCGGTGAAGCCATCGTAAGCTTAGATCCACACCTTCACAGTCTAATCTACATTCAAGTCTTTTTGTTTTTTGAATATCTAAAGTGATTGCTCAATAAAGCTCAATGAACTTCATGACATCAAAAAACAAAACAAATCCCATTTTTTCGGTCGAAATATTTTTTTTTAGCTCCGGTGTTGTATATTTCATCTAAACAAAAACAACAAAAACAGGAACGTAGATTGGACTGTCCTTAAGACAAGAAAATAAATTGTAAGAATCTGACAAGGTTTAGGGGGCTAGAAAACATAAATGCGGAAAGACGATTTTGTATGGAGAAAGTTAACTTTCGTCTAGTCTTAAGGTCTCTAAAATTCTTCCTAAGTAACGCTTCAATCCTTCAATCCATTGCTGCCATCTTATTTATATTGTGATTAATGAAAACAAATCATGTTGCAGGTGAAGAAACTAATTCCTGACGAGCTGACACCCGTCGAACTTGTTGGTAAAGACTTAGACCGGCACAGGACACTGCTGTTGGATGTTTTGAGGCAGCTACGATGCTTGGTGTCCAGGGTTTATGTCGTGAAGACGTCTATCATAGCCTTCATATTCTTCGCCAACATGGCCGCGTAGGTATTACACTATGTTGCTAGATATCTGAGGCAGTGGACTGCATTCGAAGATACGAAAGACGACACACGCTTTGTTTGTTTGGTTATGCTTACTTCTTGATTCTAACCCCTGTTCTGACTTGTCACGTTCACGTTTCGTATTTAGGAATCCTATGCTTTCAGAGTTATAGTTAATCTGTCATGTCTCATGTAGCAAGTCGGTCTTCGTGCCTTAATTGGTGCTTAATGGTTATCTTGTCCTAAAACTTTTGCTAAATGTGGTGGTCGGTGTTGACAAGAGTACTTGCAGCACAACATCGACTACTATGCGTACTCCGATTCTCGGGATACAGCGTGTGGTATGTATGTATGTATGTATGTACTAGATCTGTTTAGCTTTGACAGTTATACGAAATGGAATATCTACCATGAAATTGCTAGAACCTAACGGAGTGATGCTATTGACATTTCAGAGGTTTCGGCCTTAGTATGTGGATTCCAGAACTCTTGGTACGAATGAAGACCAACAACGATGCGGGCGGGACAACGAAATGCGGTATGACCGCCTCTACGCCTAGAATTTTTGACAATAACTCCCAGATCGAAGTCCCAAGGGACAATGAAACGGGTGATATATTGCACATTTTGCAAAACATGACAAGATATCACAACTTCAGTGATAATGACGCAGTTGGCAACGATCACAACAAGAGCGTCTACTCTGATGTTACACCGACAAGATATGAACTCCACAGAGCACATTGCAAGAATGATTTGGACGCCGAGGTATTTTGAATTTATTTATTCGTTTCAGTCTTAGGTACTACAGCGGTACACTCAAGTGTACCGCTGTAGTACCTAAGACTGAAACTAAGAGGAACTCAAGTTCGTCACAAATTTGATAAAAAAAAAAATTTACAATTGTATTTTTCGGGGTTCAGCCATGGCAAGGGACTAATAATTGGCTATGTTCTAGCTAGCCTAAGCAATAATATACATACACACCTACCTTCTAAGAACCCAAGAAGCCACCACATTCTAACAAGGATTTATGGCCTCTCCCGTATGATCAACTCAGAGCATATGACATCCTCTGCCGCATGGCCCGCCAGCGGCGCCGCGCGCGGCCGCCCGGCGCCACGGGCGAGGCCGCTGGCGGCTGCGCGAGGGGCCGCGCGTGGACGCGCGGCGCCGCGCGCGGCCGCTCGATCTTTTCGAACTTTTCAAGCGATATTGCTCTTTTTAAGTATGTAGATAATAAGTTTAAACACACCGAAAGTGCGCTCCGCGCCGCGCCGCGCCGCTGCGCTGCCGTCCCAGTGTGCGGATTGAGCCTTACACGGCGACTGACTGAATATATTGCAGGTGTACATATCGGGGCTAATTGTCGGCGCGTGCTGCGTGCTGGGAAACGTGGCGTGCGCGTGCCTGTGCGCGCTGGGCGCGCGCGGCGTGCGGCGCGCGGCGGCGGTGTGCGCGGTGGTGTGCGCGGGCGCATGCGCGGGCGTGTTCGCTTGCGTGTGCACGTGCGTGGGCAACACGAGCGCGGCCGTGGCCGCAGTCTCCACACTCAACGCGGCCGCACTCAATGGAAACGTGTTGCTGCTTAGGCTGTTGTTGCACGCGCTGCCGCCGAGGCTCAGGTATTTAAGGGTTCCGTACCCCGTATGGAAGACTACTGCTGAGCCTACAACGTCTGTCTGTCTGTCTGTCCGATGGCTGTATATTTGGAACCGTAATAGCTAGCCGGTTGTAATTGTCACAGAATATGTGTTATTTTGGTTGATATAACAACAAATATAAAACATTTACTCGAACATTTAAAAAGTGATAAAATGGAGGGGTGTCCCTAGCACGTTTTTTTTTTTTTTTATGGAAACTGACTCGGTTGGCTACATCACCTACAACGTCCGTGATGTCAGCCCATAACACCGGGTGAACTAGGTGCCATGTCAGTGCTTCCCCCTTTGATCGTGCCGGCTACACTGAACTGGTCGGAAAACACAAACTATTTACATAGCCGTTTAGACCGACGTTTCATTCAGTGCGGTGGTACCGACCCGGGCGGGTTAAACCCTACCACCAAGTAAGATTAGGAGGGAAGGGACCTACACTTTTACGAGGAATCCGAACCTCGGTCAGCCTCCAACGGTCAGCGACCCCAATAAACATGTTAACAGAGAGTTGTACCATTCCGAAGTGTCGTGAGTTGTTTGTGGTGGGAGCGGGCGCCAGGCGTGTCCGCCGTCACGCTCGGTGACTGTTCTGTTCCAGCTCATATCACTGCTCCGCGAGCTCACTAAGAGCGGTCACCCATCCAAGTACTGACCGCACCCAGCGTTGC
The DNA here is from genome assembly GCA_946902875.1 of Nematopogon swammerdamellus. NCBI lineage: Eukaryota > Metazoa > Arthropoda > Insecta > Lepidoptera > Adelidae > Nematopogon > Nematopogon swammerdamellus. The sequence goes on from OX336344.1 coordinate 3,837,321, forward strand.
TTAACATTCAATAGCGACAGTTGACTGTCTGCACCGCTGAGCTATCGAGGCTGACAAAATCGTGGACGTGATCAGAAACGTGTTTTTTCAACTTTTTTTTTGTGGTGCGGAAACCTCTGTGCGCGAGTCCGACTCGCACTTGGCCGGTTTTTTTATAGAAACCTACAACGCCCATGATGCCCGTAAGATCTTGTGCGCTTCGCTTAGGTCGTGCCGGCTACACTGAACTGAACGGAAAACACAAACTATTTACATAGCCGCTTCGGCAAATCCTTCATTCAGTGTGGTGGTATCAATCCGGTGAGAAAACCTACCACCTAGTGAGGTAAGAAGGGAAGGGACCTACAGTTTTAACGTTATTTTTACCCGACCACGGCGGAGTCAAACGAAGGGTTAGACTGTATGTTTGAACAATGTATGTATGTATTTATGTATGTGAATTAGGAAGACGACTCGTCCGATTTTGACCATTCTAGTGTCATTCGGTTTGTCTCAATTACGCTGGTAACACTGGGTACTTTTGTTTTTTTTTTAATTCAAAATGGTTGGCGCCAGAGTTGCCATATTGTCTAAGAGCAAAAATATTTATTTTCCAAAACCCCTTCGATTGGGTTCATATCATTATTTATTATTGACACGGCGATTCAAACGGAGATTTCAAAAATTTATTTCACTTCATGGTTTAGAAATAAATCAACGAAATCATTTTTTTTTTAATTCGACTAGGAAATAACAAGGGAAGTTGATCGAAAAAAAAATAGTGTAGTTGGGCGTGTAGAAGGACTCGACTAACACAGGTAACTCGACCTACAGTATTTTTGGCACACTTTCCTTAGCTGGTTCCTCAGTGTTTTGAAATGAAATGAAATGAAATATGTTTATTTATCTTATTTTACACGATTATACAATTGAAAGAATAACTTAACTAGCTTAAAAAAAAACAATAAGATAAATGGGTGTCTGTCTCAGCTTATTGCTGCGACAGCGGGCGAGCCTTCTGCCGCAGCACTGATTTTCAGACAGACCCCTCTTTTATATTATTAAAAAGAACATAACAAACACAATTGCGATAGGGATACAAATAAATACAGTACAATATACTCACATACATATAAAAACAGTTTACATAGAATAACGCACACATCTGAAACATTTATCATAAATTTATCAAGCGTTAAAAACGGCTCTGTCTAACTAGCTAGACGCATTGAGAAGGCCGTTGGGGCGAGTGAGACGGGTCATAAGAAATTGCTATTAGTGATAAATGGGTGAATCAACTTTTTCTTGTAACGTAAAAACCAGGTGCAAAGACAAATAAAAAAAAAAAGTTTATTACAATTTATTACTAGTTGAAAATCACTAATAGTATAAAATACTTAGGTTGATAGGCAATTGAAATAAAAGAAGAGAAATATTTAAAATAAAAAATTTACCTAATTTATAGGGGTGACCCAGGGGACAATTTTGTCCCCAGTTTTGTATAGAAAAAAGGGGTTGTCCCCAGGGTAACCAATATTTTTTTTTTCATTACTCAAAATTCTTTGTGCAGCTTCTTTCTTATTAATCAATTAATTAATCTGAGAGTTGCTGTAACTATTAAAATAAGGTGAATTTATCAAGATAATATCCTGTTTTCAGACAGATAACAAAAATATACCCTGTGCAAATCAGAGAATCGCCCCGCTGTGCTGTGGGGTGGGGCCATTCTAGCGGCCTATCGTACCCTGGCGAACTAAGTGCCATGGCAATGCTTCTCTTTGACTGTGTCGGGTAAAATGAACCGGAAGGGATGTCAAGTGTGTGTCCTCTTGTACGAGTTTAAAGCGTAAACTTGAGAAGGTAAACGCTAATTGCAGCGCGCTGGGTGTGTGCTGGGGTGCGTGGTGGGGTCGCGCGGGCGGGGTCGCGAGCAACCTCGCCATCGGAGCCCTGCTCGACGTGTCCTGCGCAGCGCCCTTCCTCACCGTCGCAGCCTTACTCGCTCGTAAGTCACACATTATTATCGAATAATCCGGCATAATAAGCGGGGCGGGTGGCCGAATGGTTTCGGCATCGGCTTCTCATGCGAGAAGTCCGAGGTTCGAATCCGGTCGGCGTGTGCCAATGAGTTTTTTCTGACGAAAAAAATTTACGTGCATACCTACACCTGCTGCTTCACCGTTCGGAACCGGTGTAAAACCTGTAGGTCTCTTCCCTGGCCCCTTACTAGGTGGTAGCTCAAATTGTAGACTGAATGAAACGTCGGTCGAAACGGCAATGTAAATAGTTCGTGTTTCCCATTCTGTTCAGTGCAGCCGACATGAAATGAAGGGAACCACTGACATTGCACCTAGTTCATCCGGTGTTATGGGCTGACATCGCGGATGTTGTAGGTGATGTAGCCAACCGTGTCAGTATCCATAAAAAAAATATTACCCACGTATACAAAGTTGATGCTGATAATTGTTTCGTCTGTTGCAGTGTCTGCAGTCGGCATCATGATGTTAAAAGATGCGAAAGAAGACAACACAACAGAGCAGGGTTCACAGCCCCGGCCAGAGCAGCAGTGCGTCGAGAAAGAAATCACTCTGGACAAATACATCATTACGCACATGTAGTAACTCTATCTGTACTGTTCTATTGTTCGTGAAATTTGTGAGCGTTCAAGGAGTGCCAGCGGTGTGTCAGACTCTGGACCACAGAGAGAGGATTCCGTAGCCATATGCTCCTTCTTGTTGTACGTATAGCGAGGCTCGCGTTCGGCACAGCTTATTCCGTGTTGATATATTGACTCCTTTGCGTCCATCACGTTATCTATCGGTGACCGTTCATACTTTTGTAGTTAAAATATTAGTTTTTTGTACTAAGCGTGACATGTGTCGCCGAGCCACCCATAAGGTGTCTTGCGACGCCCATGGACATTCGGACGCATGCGGGGGCTGCGAATGCCATGCCGGCCTGACAGGTGCCCATTCACGCCTCTCCTGAAGGACCCGGCCTCTCTTGAATATGTGGGCAGGTAGAGCGTTCCAGGGTTTACCGGTTCTGTGGAGGAAGGATCTGCAGAACCGGTTGGTACGCATCCGCGGTAAGTCCAGCGTGTAGGGATGCAATCCCTTCCCAGTGCGCATTGTACGGAGGTGGAAAGGGGACGTCGGAATCGCGTTAAACAGCTCCTCCGAGCACTCCCCGTGGAATAAGCGATAGAACACGCTTAGGGCGTCGACATCCCTACGAAGTTGCAGCGGTTCTAGATCGCGGGACACGTCGGGGTCACCCACTAGTCGCACGGCTCGACGCTCGTTTAGTGAAATGATCATTCGATCGATGGCGCTCTTTCAACTAATGTTCATGCCGCGCCGGTCGCATATTTTCAAAGTCTACTACGCGAGTTGCTCTGATTGGTGGAGAGACGAATCTGGCTCCGGCTCCGGCCGGCACCCCCAGCGAACCTAGCGGAGAAAACGTTCAACATATGGTTGTTAACTGAATCCGATATTCGTATGGTTAGTTATGTACTTTGGTGGCTCAGTGGTAGAGTGTAGGGTTTTTATTTTTTCGATCTCGGCCATGGGTTCGTGTCCCTTTTGCCAAAATTTGTTGGCAATGTTAGGGTGTTAAAATTAAGTTATGGTAATTTTTTGTTTATAACCACTTTTATAAACTTTATTTTCGGAAATACTTCCGAAATTTATATTTCCCGCCAAAGTTCCTACCTCACTGAGAACGACCAATCAGAGCAACTCGCATACTAGACTTTGGAAATATGCAGCCCGGTCAGAGATCGGCTGGTGTCCTTCAATCATAATGCGAGCCGGCTGGCATGGTATTCGCACCCAGCGCATCACCGTAATGTCCGCGCGCGAGGTCCGAGGAATCGGGAGCAGCTGGGGAAGCGGGAGGGTGTGCGCCCCTCCCGACCGTCGCTTCACACCCCGCGCGGTCCCTTATCAACGTCTATATAGTTTTCTAGCCCAGTCATGTTAGTGGGCAATGAAATGATTGCTTTCGCTGTGGAAACATTAGGCCCCTGGTCAGCAGAAGCAAAGTCTCTCTGCAAGGATTTAGGCAGATGTCTGATAGAAGTATCCGGGGAGGCCCGAGCTGGGACCTACCTCTCTCAGCGCATTAGCCTGGCCATACAGACGGCTAATGCGCTGAGTGTCTTGGGAACTTTCCCGGGATCGGTCGGTATGGATGAGATTTTTCATTTATCAACTTGAATCTCATTCATATCATTGGTCCGGGGTTGTTCTTTTTTCTTTATAATGTCTGTTTGTAATACAATGGAATACATTAAATTAAAAAAAAAGTTTTGTATGAACGTACGGGTGTGAAACGTGGACTCTGCGGTCGCTGTTGTCCAAAGGTTGAAAGTTGCCCAGCGAGCAATGGAGCGAGCCATGCTGGGAATATCGCTACGTCATATGGTGCGTAACGAGGCAATCCACCGACGACGTACCAAAGTAGCGATATTGGACACCCGGTGGCTAAGCTCAAGTGGCAGTGGGCTGGGCACGTTAGCCGAATAGGTGACGACCGTTGGAGTGACCGTGTCCTAAACTGGCGGCCGTGAACAGGAAAACGGAGTGTGGGAAGACCACCCGCCAGGTGGGACGACGACATTAATTACTTCGGCGAAAAGCAGTGGTTCCGTACCGCTGAAGGCCGGGAGGACTGGAGGAAAATTGAAGAGGCGTATGTCCAGCAGTGGACGCTTACACGCTGACTGACTGACTTACTGAATGTTTTGTAAAACTATTGCTATTATGCCAAAGAAGATTATGAAAGAAGATATTAGTGACAAGGATTGAGAAAGGAATGCTTCGGTGGTTCGGTCATGTTGGAAGAATGGATGATAGGAGACTAACGAAAGAAATTTATGAATCAAATGTGAGCGGAAGATTCGGGAAGGGTCGCCCTAGACGCACGTACCTGGACCAGATCGGGCATGTGCTAAAAAAGGTTCAAGTGCGTAGTACCCGTAACTGACGAGCATGTATGAGGAACATTATGGGAGTGGAAGAGGTGGCAGAGGTGTGTTAGGATCGTGGCACGTGGAGATCCGTTGTCTCTGCCTACCCCACCGGGAAACAGGCGTGACGCTCTGTATGTATGTATAAAGTTCGTTTAAATATAGGTACGTATACTCCGTTCATCCTAGGAACTAATGCCGAGCGGTTTCTCGCTCTCGCAACGGTTATTACTCTTCTTTACACAGAACACAAGGTTGTGTTTGTGTGTCATAGGTGTATGCGAAAGTCATCTCAAAACCATAACGGCACGTGCGCCGCTGCGCCTGGAGTTAGTGTTGCGTTTTTATTCTGAGAAGGGTTCAGGTAGCCAGGTGCAGTCGGCCGGTCGGTCGACGCATTACAATCAGTAGCCTTTCCTGCGCGTCATAATAATAACGTATTAATTGTTTTGCATATTTTTCACGTGTTATTTTGAAGTTTTGTATATTATTTGTGTTGGTTGGTGGGTTAACTTATCCACCTACAATAGAACGAACAGCTGAAGTAAGTAGGCTAGGCACAAAATTTAAATAATATATAATTTTAATATTAAATAATTTACAGTGAAAATATAAATATTTAACTTGATTCCAAGCAAAAAGTAAAAATAAACAGGTTTATTGCAAAATTTTCATTCATCAAATAAATAAACAATAATTCAATAATTGTTTTAAATTAAACTATATTCATAACCTCAGTTCACAGTCACTTCAATCGCCCTTTGCGAGAGTAAGAAGTACAGAGAAAGAGAAACCGCTCGGCATTAGTTGCTAGGATGAACGGAGTGTAGGAGGTAAGTCTTAAATTAAAAATGTTCATTTGTCATCTGTGTAAAGTTTTGTACTAAATCTAGTCGTGTATTGATTGTAGAAAGTGTGCGCTTTTTACTAAATAGCTTGAAAGTGGTCTTTGCTCTAGCTAAAAATAAACATTTTTATTAAATTACCTAAGTTTTATTTTTACTGAAATTTTTCAGTGTACGTCTACGTTTCTGCAACTATTTTAATACAAAGCTGCAGCTCACGAAAAATTTGAAGAACTATTCTGTAGAACTATTTTGAGTTTGTGCCTATAGGGATAGGGTTTCATGGTTCACAACACTTGACAAAAAAACCGGCCAAGTGCGAGCCGAAATCGCGCACCGAGGCTTCCGTATCGCCATGTCATGGTCAGCGCCACTCAAGCCATCTATGGCGTGATTTATGAAATGTACCATGTGGGGACGGTACTTTAAAAGAATAGCCCCACTGCATCTCTCCCCGTGTATGTCGTAAAAGGCGACTAAGGGATATGACTCCTTTCATATATTACTAGGTGGTAGGGTTTAACCCGCCCGGGGTGATACCACCGCACTGAATGAAAGGTCGGTCGAAATGGCTATGTAAATAGTTTGTGTTTTCCGTCCAGTTCAGTGTAGCCGGCACGACCGAAGGGAAGCACTGACGTGGCACCAAGTTCATCCGGTGTTATGGGCTGACATCACGGATGTTGTTATGTAGTAAACCGTGTCAGTTTCCAGAAAAAAAATGCTTCATATTAGTTTTTAACTTCATACTGTTTTCGGTAGATGGCGCGCATACACTTTTTAGATTTTTGTATGGGGGCCCCCGTGATTTTTTTAAGCAGGGTAAGCAGAGTAATCGGTGCTGTACTGCAAGAAATCTGGAAAATTGCAACACAACATCGACCACCACGTTTGGCAAAGTATTCGGACAAGATAACTATCAAGCAGCAAGTAAGGCACAAAGACACACCTGCTGTACTACTCGGTGGAAGGACCGGACCAAGGTGAGAGGTGGCAAGCCTGTCGCCCTTTAGCATGGCATCTCGTCCTTATTTTTATTATTTGTTGTTATATCGGCCATAATAAAACATATTCTGTAAACATTTCAACGGGATACCTACAAGTATTACGGTGATAGACAGACGGAGAGACAGACAGACAGACAGACGACGGCGTAGGCTTAGTAATAGGGTCCCGTACGACGGATACGGAACCCTAAAAAGTATATTTTGATACACCTATGTGGCAGAATATAGGTAGTTTCACAAAGTTGTTTTTCTGCCATAGCGAATTGAGATTTTGCGTCCCTGCGATCTGAAATACCTACTTATTGTACTTACCTACTTGTTGATGTGTCTATTGAAGTAGATACTCGAGGCAGTATTTCAGAGGAAATACTATTCTGTAGATTACTTGTGGTCTCAAATGGAATAGAAGATCCATTGACGTCAAGCTAAGCATGTAAATCTATTCGATTATTGGAGCCTTTGTTATTTAAATGTTCTGGATACGGTTATTATAAGGTCTTTCATTAGCAGGTAACTATAAGGGGTGTATGTGTATCAGATACTGATCACGTTCCCATACCAATTTTTGACGTGATAACGTCACGTCTTATAAATTGATGAACACCGGCTGCACGCACGAAAAAGTGTCACGTTCCATCTGAGCCTGTGTGTGCAAGCGAGAGCGCGTAACAAGCGATAGAGAGGCACAATCGGCCCAAGCGTCGGCTTGTACACATTTATCTCTCTGGTTCTAAAGTACCAGGGCAGCAGAAATCGTTATCACGTAAAACTATCGTCCGTAAACCGACTTTACAGACAACCAATTGTTTTTACGATATAACAAACCTACTCACTCCTCAAATTTAATACGTGAAGTGCGCGTATTTAACTTAATAAGTACGTTTTATATATCGTAAAAAAATTAAAATTGGTATGGGAACGTGATCAGTATCTGATACACATACACCCCTTAGCGTATCGTTAACTACTATTGAAAGACCTTAATGCGCGCACTGTTTTTGTTTTTTTTAAATTATTAAATAATTTTTATTTGTTATAGTATGATTTCTTATTTTTAAATGCTTGAAATAATTATAAATTGTGTGCTTGTTTAAACTACTCTACCCTTAGAGCTTCAAAGTTAGAGATGATTCAACAAATTGTACAATAATTATTTTAGTTTTTTTTGTTTTTTTTTTTATGGATAGCGCGAAATGTGGCCTCGTTTCACCTACAAGTAGGTGTCTAACGATAACCAACCATGGACATTCTGTGATGCACGGGGATTGCGAATGCCATGCCGGCCTGACAGGAGCCTTCTCTCGCCCCTTTTGAAAAAAAAAATGATAGTGAAAATAAGACAATTTTATCACCAATTACTTTATTGTACCTTACGATTAAAATTAATAATAAAATAATAAATATAGTCTTAGATTTACGTATGTTTACGTACTTATTACAATTTATAACTTTATTTAAAAAAAAACTTGGCATTCATTAACTTAGCTAGCTACTAGCGTAGATACTATTCATAATTCGTTGTTGGTGCGAAACAGTATTATCGCATCACGTAATATAAAATAAATTAAATGCTAATTTAACTAGATTATTGCCGGATTTTAAAATCCAATACGAGCACAAAACTAATAAATAACTAACAAATTAAACAACATATAAAGATAACTTACAAAGTATCTAATTACACTGACAAATTTTGATACCAATTTGTATCCCGACAATCGAGGTGAGTAGAGTACTCGGTGTTGTGCTGCAAGAACTGCGGTAAATTACAGCACAACACCGACCACCGATACGTTTAGCAAAGTATTAGGACAAGATCAAGAGAAGGAAGTAAGGCATGAAAACCCACCTGCTGCATAACTCGGTGGAAGGGCCGTGCAAAGTTTAGAGGTGGCTACCCTGTCGACCTTTAGCACGGCAAATCGTTCTTATCACTTTTTACGATATGCACGAGGAGAGATGCAGTGGGGCTAATACTTTTAAATACCGGCCTCACAAGGTAATCTATATATAATATTATAGGATGACAGCACAGATGTACCGTTGTACTAAATACGTTTACCATACATTCACACCGTAACATTTTTAGGGTCCCGTTATGACAAAGGACAAATAATGGCATTATATACTCACAGCGGGAAATAGTAACTGCACCGAGTCAAATTACATGTATGTATTGTCTATTTTACTTCAAGATAGGTACTAAAGTTTCTCCAGACAATACTTTCTGCCAATAGCCACCCCTACTACAAAGCAGTCTTCTCTATATCCGGTTTGACCTTGTCCGTGGGTAGATACCAGAATGCTACAGCGACACCACCTGAAAACAATGACAATATTTTATAAATTTACGAAATTTCATTTTATTAATTTTTATCCATTTATTTCCACATTTCTTTTTATACAAATTTTACATTTTTTTTTTTAATTAAAACCTAAAATTAATATAAAAACAAACGGAGTATAAATTTTTATTATTATAACAAAACCATTCAGTTAATGCTGGTAAAATTTGGCTTACCATGGTTAGTATTCTCGGTCATTTTGGCCGACGACGTTTCGGACTGGCGCGTGCGTGCCGTCCATCTTCAGGGCGAGTGTCTGGCGACGGTCTGGGTGGCGCGCGGTTGACAGTGTTCTGTCAATGGTGACTGTGTTCTGTCAACCGCGTGCCAGCCCGACCGCAGGCGGGCACTCGCCCTGAAGATTGACTGCACGCGCCAGTCCGAAACGTCGTTGGCTAAAATGGCCGCGAATACCAACCATGGTAATCTGAATAAATTTATTTTTGGAGCGCACGCCGTGACTCTACAGAATGAGTCGAACTTTGTCCTATCTCAGCAAAGAAACCAATCTGGCGTTAAACCTAACTTGATAATTAACGATCCATGATTAAAATCAAGTGACCTTTGCATAAGCACCGGAACCACATTTTTTAGTGTTATCATTCGCGGTCATTTTGGCCAACGACGTTTCGGACTGGGGCGTGCAATCCATCTTTAGGGCGAGTGTCTGGCTGCGGTCGGAGTGGCGCGCGGTTGACAGTGTTCTATTAACAGTGACTGTGTTCTGTCAACCGCGTGCCAGCCCGACCGCAGGCGGGCACTCGCACTGAAAATTGACTGCACGCGCCAGTCCGAAACGCTGTCGGTAAAAATGTCCGCGAATATCAACCATGGTAATCTGAATAAATTTATTTTTGGAGCGCACGCTGTGACTCTCCAGAATGAGTCGAACTTTGTCCTATCTCAGCAAAGAAACCAATCTGGCGTTGAACCTAACTTGATAATTAACGATCCATGATTAAAATCAAGTGACCTTTGCACCGGAACCACATTTTTTAGTGTTATCATTCGCGGTCATTTTGGCCAACGACGTTTCGGACTGCGGCGTGCAATCCATCTTCAGGGCGAGTGTCTGGCTGCGGTCGGAGTGGCGCGCGGTTGACAGTGTTCTGTCAATGGTGACTGTGTTCTGTCAACCGCGCGCCAGCCCGACCGCAGCCGGGCACTCGCACTGAAAATGAACTGCACGCGCCAGTCCGAAACGCTGTCGGTAAAAATGTCCGCGAATATCAACCATGGTAATCTAAATAAATTCATTTTGTGAGAGCGCATGCGGTGACTCAACAACAGAATGAGTCGAACTTTGCCCTTTTTTTATGTATTGAGGCTGAGTCGGAGGGGCCAAAGCGCATGCTTCGACTAGCTAATATCACCTCGGAGAAGGTAGGTGCCATACCGGAGACTTCCCTGGATTGCTGACTATACTGGACTAGAGGAGAACACAACCGAGGCTGCTATGCGGCCATCTTACATCCAGTACTGTGGTACCAACCCAGTCGGCTACAATTTGAGCCTACCACCTAGTAAGGGAAGGGAAGGGAAGGGACCTACATTTTTACACCGGTTCCGAACGGTGAAGCAGCAGGTGTAGGTAGGTATGCAAGTACATTTTTTCGTTAGAAAAAACTCATTGGTACACGCCGACCGGATTCGAACCGCGGACCTCTCGCATGAGAAGCCGATGCCCAAACCACTCGGCCACCCACCGTCCTATCTCATCAAAGAAACCATTCTGGCGTTGAACCTAACTTGATCAATTAACGATCCATAATTAAAATCAAGTGACCTTTACATAAGCACCGGAACAACATTTTTAGTGTTATCATAAAATCCAAAGTTGACCTCTTGTGAAATATTGACCTCACGATTTCCATATTAATAGAACCACCTTAGCATTTGCCTTTACTTGCGATGTGTCATGTGATATTGTTTCCTTATTAAACACAGCATTGACTTAGATCATATTGAGGTTCTAAAGACAATGCGCAGAAAACACATGTATATTCATCATTGTCGGCCTTCTTTTATAAAGCGGAACACGGTTCGTATGTGACACACACTAAAAATAATTTAAATAATTTTATAGAAATTATACACTTTATTCACACCTAGTTATGTAGGTACATACTTTGAATTAGATTTGGCAAATTTATTATTTTATAGTAAAATCCACGCTCTATACTGTAAATACTCTGTGCGCCCTACTGTAAATCTCCAGTATATTGAACTAGCTTTTTGCCCTCGGATTCGCTCGCGATGAACTCGGTTTAATAGTAAATCCGATTTAAATGCAAATATGTTATGAAAAATAAACTTTTAGGTGCAGTAACCTGATAGAAACTTTATTATTGTTTATTGTATAATTTCATCCATTGGTAGGTAACCTACGCTTGGATATGTCGAAAATTCCGCCGATTCTAAATTCAATGCGAAGAAGAACTGACAAACAAATTTCGCAAGACACAATGTTTGAGTATTATATTATAGTAACTTAAAAATAATTAACCCATACTACCGCTCACAAGAGCATTAATACTTACAGCACCATAAACATGAATACTGAAGAATCTGACCACTCTGCCTTTTTACATGATCTATTTCTGGTGTATAGTGCCAATCGTCAATTTGATACTTAAATTTATCAATTCAACAACAATTTAGTAAAAGTTTATTACAAAGAAATGAAATAAGTGTAATAAGAAATGTAATAAAGACTTACTGAACAGCAGCACGGCCCAGGAGTAGAAGGTGGCGTGGCAGTGCGCGAAGATGACGTTACCAACGACGTTGATGCCGACGAACGAGAAGAGTCTGCCGATCATCATGCCCAGACATGCCACCATGCCCCTGCAGAAGAAAGTATACGAGTTGTTTTTGAAGATACTAAGAAGTTGTAAGAAACTATCATAGGAATAGCTCTTAACTATAGAGCTTCACATTATAGAAAATTCAAATAATTTCGTCCAACGTTTTTGGGTTCTAAAGTTTTGAAGTGTTCTGTCTTCAAGTCAAGATATTGGAATACTTGTATAACTTTCAATTTAACAAAACTAACTTGGAAATGAACTTTTTGAGAAAAGATTGTATTGAATCCTTCCCGAATTCCGAAATATCAGCTCAATTGTCAGCCTGGATATCTCAGTGGTACAGACGGTCGACGGTTACTATTTATTGTTAAGCAACGCTGGGCCGGTCAGTACTTGGATAGGTGACCACTTGACCGTTGGAGGCAGACCGTGGTTCGGATTCCACGTAAAACTGTAGGTCCCTTCCCTTCTTAACTTACTAGGTGGTAGGGTTCAAGCCGCCCATGTTGGTACCACCGCACTGAATGAAACGTCGCGTCGGTCGACACGGCTATGTAAATAGTTTGTGTTTTCCGTCCAGTTCAGTGTAGGCGACATGAAATGAAGGGAAGCACTGAAATGGCACCTAGTTCACCCGGTGTTATATGCTGACATCACGGATGTTGTAGGTGATGGAGCCAACCGTTGAAGAGTCCATAAAATAAAAAAGATTTTATCGAAGGATTTCAGGCGATGCAAATTTCTAGTACTAAACACATTAATTCACGCGAGCCATTAAAAGAAACAATCTACCTGTGAGCAGTCGGATACAGCTCGACAAAATAGGCCGGAACAATCCCATTGCAGAGCGAAGGCAGCCTGAAGATCAGGAAAACGACGATACTGGAGATGGGTTCCGGCATGAGGTTGACACCGATAGCACAGAGTGTCGACCCAGTAAGGCAGGCGATGAACACACTCTTCTTCCAAGATGACAATTTGGCCACAGCTATATTCAGTATTGTGAGGATGGTCGATTGAAAGATGATGATGTACAAAGTACTGCTCGCTAGAGTGTCGTTGCAGAGCAGCGATTCCTAGAAGACAAAACACGGGAAGATTAGCGATGAGTCTCTCTGTCTGTCTTCTTGATAAAAGTAATGTCCAGTTTGGTGCCAAGAATGGAAAAAATCCGTCAACAAAAATGTGCACTGAGAAACTGTGGATGTTTTTTTTTATACTAGGTTTTAAATATGTATAGTTTTTAGATTCAAATGCAGGAAATGAACAGCAAAAAAGGTTTAATCTGGAAGCAATTTTCAGGAATGTCGGTTCAAATACTGGATGGAAACTGCCATACGTATATTTTATTTTTATATGTAAGTACTAAAAGCTGACATAAAGTGAAAATAAAAGGTCTTAAAAGAATTTTTTTTTTTCATTTTTTGTAAACTTTTATAAAATTTTTTTTCATGTAAAAAAAACCCAGTTGATGGGGGTTACATTGTTCCAAATAACTTCTAGTATAATAACCCTCCCTTTCAAGGAATTGATCGAATTTCCAGTCAGTCATTAGCCTACCTCTATAGTCTGTTTCCTGGCTTTTGGACTGTTTGCCAGGAGGTCACAGAGTGTCGGTGTTGTCTCACTCCCTTTTTCCAGGTACTCGAAGAATGAGTTGTATATGTGCGGGAGCCACATTGCGAAACTGTTGTTCCTGAAATACAAACACGTTATTTAAAATAGGTCACGAATTTTACTTTATTTAATTGAGGCACATAAAGCTTTAGAACCGACCATTCCTAAAAAATTAAGCAATTGGTTATTATTATAATTATACATTATTCATAATATTAACATACACATTCATACAAACCACATGCTGCTTCACGACAATCGGGTTAAGCAGAGTAATCGGTGTTGTGCTGCAAGTGCTCTCTTAAATTACAGCACAACACGGACCACCACGTTTAGCAATGTGTTAGGACAAGATAACTATCAAGCAGTAAGTAAGGCACGAATACCAACCTGCTGCATGACTCAGTAGAAGAGCCGTGCCAAGGTGAGAGGTGGATACCATGTCGCCCTTTACCGAGGCACCTTGTCCTTATCCCTTAGTAGCCTTTTACGGCATGCACGGGAAGAGAAGCATTGAAGAAGAAGAGGGGCTATTCCGAGGGCTATTCTTTGTAAGTACCGGTCTCGCCTCACACGGTACTATTAAGTATTAAGTACCTATCAAGTATTAAGAATTGCTTGTACACAACGAAAGATCGAAAACTTTACGACGTGAAGATCGAGAGATGTATAACCTGGCTAGAATTGACCTTGTTATAGTTGCAGTGCCATATTTTGACAACAACCACGTGCATTATACCAATCGAAGTGACTTGACTAGATTTACTTCTATATTCATCGTCTTAAAGCTACTCCCCAGAAGGAATCACTATCACAAAAGTGTGCCATAACCTAGACTAGAAAAGATATCTTTACGTGATGTATACGACGATCATGAGGTAGAACAGCCTGAGAGTGGTGAATAGCATCGGCGGTTGGAACAGAGGGGCTGTCTGCTGCCACATAGATTTAATCAAAGATTGATTTTCGTCTTTCTTCTCCGAATACTCCTCTAGTGCTATCGACTTCACCTGGACATAGACATATTCAAAACGATAATCTTAATGATATATTAAGCTATCACGGACTAAAAATATACATTCTAAGTGAAAAAGAAGTAGTAGAAAGCAGACTTACTGAATTAAATAAACAAAGAAACAAACAATCCGCCACAGACTATGGATAAATTTAGAATTAATGAACATTGCTTATTTATAGATATCGGAGAACAAGATTACAATCAAGCATTCAACTTTTGTGTCTATATATTTGAAATCGGAGAAAGTGATAAAGCCGGATGTAACCGGGTTTTTCTAAGCAAAAAACCCCATCGGTATGTGAGGAATGCAACTAAAATCTGTAGGTGTGTATGTCTATCTAATACTGGAAAGAATGGATGATGATTAATTTTTAATTATTAGCAACGTCGACTTGCTCGAATATTAGCAATATGTTTTAAATACACGACAGTCAGGGCAAAACTGATTACAAGTATTCTTCAAATCCAGTCGAAGCTTTCGCTTACCTATCTCGGGTATTTCAGGAAAGGGTTTCGTAACTTCAGGGTTCGAAAGGGGTCCATATTTGAAGACGAAAAGCTCTGAAACTTTTTCCCACATCCGGTCATTTTATAGTACTTTTTGGTGAAGATCGTTTCATCGAGCTTTGGTGGACGGTTAACGTCCACCTTTATTAAATAAATATAAAATGACTAACTTACATGCTTAACTAGTAGGATGTAACTTCATGTAAGTAAATTCTAAACACTTAAATTTGAATGACATCAAAAGAAAAAGGGGACTGGCTAGGTCATTGCACTCCCTAGATCTAGACAGCACTTTTGCCAATTCTCACTGTCCATAGAGTTTTTATTACAATTTTCCATTTTTATATGAAAAAAAATACGGAATTTCGATTTGAGTGATAAGGGTTTTTTCTTCTAATAATAAGTACTTTCTATTCCTGAAGTTTCTCAAGCCTATCCTGAAACATTCTGTATAGTAAACGAACACACACAGCTCACCGACTAAACAAATTCTTATAGATACTCACAGGAAACTGGTCCGGGCGAAGACCCTTATTGGTGGCGAACATACTCTTCATGACTTCCATGGCCTCGTCGTGTTTACCACGATGGGCCAGGAACTTGGGGCTCTCGTGGAAGAAGTGGAGCAGCAGCGCACCGAGGCCGCACGGCAGAGACATCATTATGATGAGCAGTCTCCAGGGTCGGAAGGTTATTCCTAGGAACGGGATGGCCGGCGCGAAGTCCATTCCCAGAATGAAGTATGCGATGGCTGGAATAAGTTTCTGGTTTTGTAAGTGTTCTATGACACGATAATACAGGGTCCGTCACTCGAACTGTTACCAATTAAAAATCATGCTATTTGGTTAATTAACGTACGATTTATCAAAAATTGTGACAACATGCCAAAAAACATAGAATTTTAAGAAAATCATTGTTATTGTTCAATATAGCCTCCTTTGGCACGGATGATGGCACCAAGTCTTCCGACAAAGGCATCACAGGCTGCACGAAGATGGGTTTGCGGTATTCTGTTCCATTCCCGACGGAGAGCTGCTTTCAGCGTATCCACACTTTCAACGACGGTCTATTGCAATGCGGAGCAACATGCTGGGAAAGAGATTCAGGCGGTGCTCTCGCCTGGTTCATATTTTTTTTTTTTTTTTATTATGGAAACTGACACGGTTGGCTACATCACCTACAACGTCCGTGATGTCAGCCCATAACACCGGGTGAACTAGGTGCCATGTCAGTGCTTCCCCCTTTGATCGTGCCGGCTACACTGAACTGGTCGGAAAACACAAACTATTTACATAGCCGTTTTGACCGACGTTTCATTCAGTGCGGTGGTACCAACCCGGGCGGGTTAAACCCTACCACCAAGTAAGATTAGGAGGGAAGGGACCTACAGTTTTACGAGGAATCCGAACCTCGGTCAGCCTCCAACGGTCAGCGGTCACCCATCCAAGTACTGACCGCACCCAGCTCATATAACTCTGTTCAAGGCATACTGCCAGGCGTTCTACACCAGTCAACTATGGAGTAATTACACGCAGCGAGCAATAAATTCGTTGCGTGTACGATACAATAATGGCTTCCGGTGTATGCTGGGTTTGAAATGGCGATGTAGTGCGTCTGGTATGTTTGCTGAGAACAGGGTTGATGATTTCTTTGCCGTGATACGGAAAACAAGAGCAGCCTTCATGGAGCGTCTGGCAAAATGCAAAAATGCCATAATTGAAAATGTATATAGGCGAATATACTATACTGATTTTATAATATTTTAGTTGATTTAATTTAGTTTCAACTATGTTTAATTTTAATTTAATTACATTTTTAATCATATTTAATTATAATTTAATTCCTAAAATTAACTATAGGTAAAATGTATTACCTGAAATCAAGTTTTATTATTTCTATTTATTCTATTTATTTCTATACTATTTATTCGTTTATTTACACGTTTATTTACGATCAAAATATATGAAATAAAAACCTAAAAAAAAAACGAACCCTAGAGTGGAAAGCGGTGCTAAAGCAAGCAAAAATGATGCATGAAAGAAAACATGAGTGGATGATATCCTTTGTGATTTGTGTAGCCTTTTTAGCACCGCCTTCAACTCTAGGGTTCCTTTTTTTTTTAGGTTTTTATTTCATATATTTTTGAAGGCGGTTTTTATATTTTTATTTTAAATAGTTTTTTAGTTTCATTAAAACTTTTTTTTTATATAGTAGATGTTAAGGAGAGTATTATATATTTTTATTAAATTAGCTTTTGCCCGCGGCTTCGCTTCGCGTGACTTTTTGTTCACAGCTCAAACTCACTAAAAACCTTATTCGGACTATTACGAAAAAAAAAAAATCTTTTTTTTCCAAATCGATCCAGCCTTTCTCAAGTAATGCGCAACAAGAACTAAATTTTTATTTATATAGATTATGCGTACAAGTAAATATATTTTATTGATTCACCACTTAAGTCGTCCTCCAAACTCACAGTGGTTTACGAGAAACAGGAATCGATAGAATAGAAACCGATTTTTAGTACTGCTGGGAGAACATGGTGAAACGAATGGCCATTGCACAAATGAAACATGAAACGTGAAGCGTAGATACGTACTCACAGGCTGTGAAGACGTGCACGAACACTATAGAAGAAGACATTAGCAGCATGTTGCGACTTCGGATCTTCACTGGACAGCATTCGCCCAGTAGGGTGTAAGTCCCTGCGTTGGCTGCGCACGAACTGTGAACCAGACAATGCAATGCAACGCTGTCAGTTCACATGACGTTAAGCCGGGTCTCCTGCGCATTTTTTTTTCGAAACATTACACAAGAAAATATTAAACAAAAGCATTTGTTGTGTATGTCCACGCCCTAATGTTTCGATGTTTCTGTGTAATGTTTAGAAAAAAAATGCGCAGGTGACGCGGCTTTAGATATGCAAATGTTTGGCAAATATTTTGGTTTCAAACATTAGCTTCATATTTTGAACCCTCGACACAAAAGGTGGCATAAGTTTGACGCCTACGTCTCGTCTGTCTGTTTGTCTGTCTGTGGCATCGTAGCTCCCAAACGCATGGACCGATTTGGATGGGGTTTTTATTAGAAAGCTGGTTTAACTGGGATGGTTCTTAGCTATGTTTGATGAAGCCGATTCGAAGATCATCGTCACTTTTCATAATTAGTGAAGGGATTTCATCTCTATTGGTGTCTTGTCTGTAGCATTCTGCATAATGTTCTTCATGCATGCTCGTCGGTTAGGGGTACTACGCACTTGAACCTTTTTGAGCACATGCCCGATCTGGTCCAGGTACTTGCGTCCAGGATGACTCTTCCCCACTCTTCCACTCACATTCGCTCCATAAATTTATTTCGTCAGTCTCCTATACTCCTATCATCCATTCTTCCAACGGTACGGAAACCTAAAAATTATATATTAATACTAGCTTTTGCCCGCGGATTCGCTCGCGATAAACTCGGTATAATAGCAAAACCGATTAAACCCGAATATGATAATGAGCGATCGCTTCTCTTATATTCTCTCTCTCTCCCGTCCATACTATACTTTCATTGATACTGCGCAGCCCTAAGGCTATTTAGCGTGACGGTATATAGCTTATAGTGAGTCTCAGGAACTAATCTTTCCATTGGTGAAAATCGCATCAAAGTGTTTTCAGTGGTTCCGGAGTTTACCTCAAACATACGTACACAAGTTCTCTTTTATAAGAAGTAGAGATTAAGATATCTTGTGTTTGTTTTTGAAAGATATATTTGTGGATTACTTCATATATGTCTCATATACTTCCCTCACCCCTTACTAGGTGGTAGGCTCAAATTGTAGCCGACTGGCTTAGTACCACCGTACTGGATGTAAGATGGCCGTATAGCAGCCTCGATTGTGTTCTCCTCTAGTCCAGTATAGCCAGCAATCCAGGGAAGTCTCTGGTATGGCACCTACCATCTAGGAGGTGATATTGGCTGGTCGGAGCATGTCCTTTGACCCCACCGACTCAGCCACTCATACTGGATTAAATAAAAATATATATATATGTACTTACAAGCAGACGGAGAGGAACTTGAAGACGGCCAGCACTATCCAGTGGAAGGAGAAGCTGCTGAGTACGGAGAGCACGAAGCTCGCGTACATGGAGCACAGCAGCACGTGACGGCGGCCGCGAGTGTCCGACATATATGTAGGTAGCTACTTACAAGCACACCGAGAGGAACTTGATGACGGCCAGCACTATCCAGTGGAAGGAGAAGCTGCTGAGTACGGAGAGCACGAAGCTCGCGTACATGGAGCACAGCAGCACGTGACGGCGGCCGCGAGTGTCCGACATATATGTAGGTAGCTACTTACAAGCAGACCGAGAGGAACTTGATGACGGCCAGCACTATCCAGTGGAAGGAGAAGCTGCTGAGTATGGAGAGCACGAAGCTCGCGTACATGGAGCACAGCAGCACGTGACGCCGGCCGCGCGTGTCCGACATATATGTAGGTAGCTACTTACAAGCAGACCGAGAGGAACTTGATGACGGCCAGCACTATCCAGTGGAAGGAGAAGCTGCTGAGTACGGAGAGCACGAAGCTCGCGTACATGGAGCACAGCAGCACGTGGCGGCGGCCGCGCGTGTCCGACATATATGTAGGTAGGTACTTACAAGCAGACCGAGAGGAACTTGATGACGGCCAGCACTATCCAGTGGAAGGAGAAGCTGCTGAGTACGGAGAGCACGAAGCTCGGGTACATGGAGCACAGCAGCACGTGGCGGCGGCCGCGCGTGTCCGACATATATGTAGGTAGGTACTTACAAGCAGACCGAGAGGAACTTGATGACGGCCAGCACTATCCAGTGGAAGGAGAAGCTGCTGAGTACGGAGAGCACGAAGCTCGCGTACATGGAGCACAGCAGCACGTGGCGGCGGCCGCGCGTGTCCGACAAGTAGCCCCACCAGTACGACACGAGGATCACACCTGCAACCGTACGGATAGAACAAATTCTGTCAAGTTCGAGTGCAGTCTAAGGCTAGAAACTCATTGGGCCCACGTACGCCACACGCGCGAATCTGGGCGCGTCGGTCTCCATACATTTTATATGGAAGAGTGCAGCACGCAGTTTCATTGCGCCCACGCCACCCTACGCTACGCGACACACTGCGTGCTGCACTCTTCCATGTAAAATGTATGGAGACCGGCGCCCAGGTGCGCGTGCGTAGCGTACGTGGGCCCAATGAGTTTCTAGCTTAACTGCCATATGAACGATCAATAAACAATACAATACAATTCTTGCTCTTCAATACTGGATGGAAGAACATGCAGAAATACATCGCTTCGAAGAGAATGGCTGATATGGTACCTAGTTCAAAAAGTTGGAAAAAACAATTTTCTTATGGAAACTGACACGATTGGCTTCATCGCCTACAACATACTTGATGTCAGCCCATAACACCGGGTGAACTAGATGCCATGTCAGTGCTTCCCTTCATTTCATATCGGCTACACTGAACTGAACGGAAAACACTAAAACTAAAAACTAATTACATAGCCGTTTCGACCGACTTTTCATTCGGTGCGGTGGTAGCAACCCGGGCGGATTAAACCTTATCACCTAGTAAGGTAAGAAGGGAAGGGGCCTACAGTTTTACGTGGAATCCGAACCGCGGTCAGCCTCCAACGTTCGAGCGGTCACCCATCCAAGTTCTGACCGCATCCAGGTGTGCTTATGATCACGAGCAACAGTCGACAGACGACCATAGGTACCGAGTCTGACGAAACACAATCTTCTTACACACAGCATATATTGAAATACAACGAAACAAATCTCATAGAACTTGTGATACACTTCCCGGTCGGGCACCTGACAGCACAGGCGGCTCCCGCAGGCTCCCGCGGATCCTGCGGAAACTCCTTTCGGAAACACTTGGCTCGAAGGAAAGTGTGGAGCTTCGAGCTGCTCGAGATGTTTTGGTGGGTTAAAAAAAATAATCAGGGTTAATATAAAGAAGATGCGTCGCTACGCGACGCATCTTCTCTTTATTAACCCTAACCTAATGGTGAGGCGGCGCATGTCGTTTTTGTTACGTTTGTATTTCCGAAAATAAAGATTCCAACACCCTAACATTGCTTAAAAAAACAAAACAAAACAAATTTTGAAAATTGGGACACGAACCCATGGTCGAGATCGAAAAAATAGAAATCCTACTCTCTTAAACCACTGAGCTAACAAATTACATAAACGACCAAACGAATATCGGATTCACTTGGTTCAGTTTCGAGCCGAGTCAACCCGATCGTTTCCGAAAGGATTCGCATGATCCCGCAGGATCCCCGCAGGAGCCGCCTGAGCTGTCAGGTGTCAAACCTTACACTTCCTAGATCCGAGAAGACTAAACATTGTGTAATGCCTTTCATAAATTTTGCCATTCGATACTGTTATTAGAACACTTTTTTTTATTATTTATTAATTAATATTATAATGTAAGTCTAATTACATACTTTCTTGTGCGACTGGGATGAATAATAAAGGAAGAATTTATATTAAAACTAAACTATCTTATAAAAGAATTATAATAAAACAAACTATAAATTAAATACTACTATTTATTACAATTAACCAAAGAGAATGGAAGAGGGTGGGTTTAATGTCTTTGCAATTAACCAAGTGGAGAAAAAGGAGGGTTGCGCCGGTTGACCGTGGGTTCGGTGGGAGCACTTGCACAAGAAAACCTTAGAAAACCAGAACCTTATTCCAGCTAGGGACCTACGTTTTGCGTAGAGTCCGAACTGACCGCACCCAGGTGTGCTTATAATCACGACGGACAGTCGACTGACCGCACCACTGAGCTACCGAGGCTGACAAGAGCTTTCTCGCAGTGCAGGTTAGTCACCTAGATGCAGTTCACATGCCGCATGATACAAGGAAAAATAGTTGTTTATCTAGATCATTTACCCTGTAGGTAGGCTGCAATCGAACCTCAGATAACTAGCATACGACTACCGACTAGTTTATGTATGACTCAAATATGGAGGTACCTTAACAGGACACTGCAGAGTAAACAAACACCTACACCGAATGGGCCATAGCGACACACCGGTGTGCAGGTTCTGCATAAAAGAGGATGCAACGCCCGTGTACACATCCTTTGTGAATGTGAAGTGCTCATTCACAGTAGAAGCCGTATTCTTGGGGGTTATATCTTTAACCCATGCCAAATACAGACACTCAACTCCAAGAATATAACTTGGTTCATAGCGGGAATCGGACTTGAGGGTGAGCTCTAAACATTTGAGAGATCACAATAGATCTTCCCAGGTCGCAGTGATAGATAACACGGCTCAGGGGCCCTAGTTCTCACACTTTGAATCATAATCATAATATAGAGGTACGTACATTGCAAAATAGTCTAGGCCCCTAGCTAGGTGATGATAAACGCGCTATCCAAACCAGTGTTGGAAGCAGCTGATATAATAAAACATTAATGCGCAAATTCTTGAAACACTTGAGTTTCGAGTAACGCTGCCTGAGGATTCAAATTGTTAATATGTATAAACTCAACTTTTATGAAAGGAAGTCTTTAAGGGCGAGGCCCGAAGGATGAAGAGGGTTTTTGGTTTACCTGAACGCAGCTCGGTCTTCGGCCTCGCACTTAGTTCCTTCCTTTCTTCCAGAAGGGTTATCGTCTTCCTGAACGCAGCTCGGCCTTCGGCCTCGCCCTTACTTACTTCCTTTATTTGAGAAAGGTTTATCGTTTACCTGAAAGCAGCTCGGCCTTCGGCCTCGCCCTTAGTTAGTTACTTTCTTTGAGAAGGTTTATCGATTACCTGAACGCAGCTCGGTCTTCGGCCTCGCCCTTAGTTACTTACATTCTTCTTTGGAATACGAATTTCACGCGAGCGAAGCCGCGGGCAACAGCTATAAAACATAAATGCGCAAATTCTTGAAACACTTGAGTTTCGAGTAACGCTGGCTGAGGATTCAAATTGTTAATATGTATAAACTCAACTTTTATTTGACTTGACTGAACCCTTTGATTGGATTTTATTATCTTTTTTATGGATGTATCCTCGTCTTAATATTTTATTTACTGAACTAGCTTTTGTCCGTGGCTTCGCTCGCGGTAGACTCGGTTTAATAGCAAATACGATTTAAACGCAAATATGATAATAAACTATCGCTTCTTTTATACTTTTTCTCTCTCTCTCTCTCTGATACTGCTCAGCCCTAAGGCTATTTAGCGTGATGATGGTAGATGGCTAAGTGAACCTCAAGAACTACTCTTTCCATTGGTGCAAACCGCATCAAAATATGTTGAGTGGTCGCGGAGTTTACCGCAAACATACATACAGATAGACGTTACCTTTTATAAGAAGTATATAGAAAGTATAGATAGATCAGTAATACCTTTTATTGAATAACTTCCTTCTGACCTTCTTCCCTTCCCTTCTTACCTTACTAGGTGGTAGGGTTCAACCCGTCCGGGCTGATACCACCGCACTGAATGAAACGTCGGTCGAAACGGCTATGTAAATAGTTTGTGTTTTCCGTCCAGTTCAGTGTAGACGGCACGACCGAAGGGATGCACTGACATGGCACCTAGTTCACCCGGTGTTATGGGCTGACATCATGGATGTTGTAGGTGATGTAGCCAACCGTGTCAGTTTCCATAAAAAAAAAAGGACGGGTTGCACTCCGGGAGTGCCAGCAGAAGTGAAAACTTAAACATCTACGTTATAAAAGTACTATCATTTATGTGGTAAAATACAATATTCATTTATAGCGCTATGGTAGACAAACATGACAATTTATATTAGATAAAAAATTTAACACTACAGAACTATTATAATTATTTTACATCAAAAAGTTTATTTTTCAGAAAAATCAACTTTCATCCATAATTTCAACGAATCTTACGCTTTTTCGATCAGGCTACGGATGTGACGCGAGTTTAACATTTTTTACCCATCTAAAAAAAGTGCCAAGCGCCGCTAAAGAAGTTTCGAATCTTACGCTTTTTCGATCAGGCTACGGATCTGACGCGAGTTCTGACGCGAGTTTAACATTTTTTACCCATCGAAACAAAGATCCAAGCGCCGCTAAAGAAGTTTTCACTTCAAAAAACTTATTTTCAACAATCTCAACATAAAAAGAAAAAAAAAATATGAGAATACAATACCCATGAATGGCAGCGAGGAGAGGACACCCTGCTGCTGCAGGGTCATGTGGAGGTCGCAGGCGCAGGTCGGCATGATCAGGTTGAAGCCGAACATGTCGATGCCGGAGCCCAGCTGGATGAGACTGCACACCAGCAGCAGCCCGAGGCTGTACCGTCCGGTTCCTTCGCAACAGTTCAAATCAAATAGTTTATTAACAAAAACAGTAAATGGGTGGATCAACTTTTTCTTGTAATGTAAAAACCAGCTGCAAAGTCAAATAAAAAAAACATTTAATTGCAATTTATTACTTAGTTGAAAATCAATAAGTATAAAATACTTAGGTTTATAGGCAATTGAAAAAAAAGTAAAGAACTATTTAAAATAAAAAATGAACCAAATTTTTAGGGGTGACCCAGGGGACTATTTTGTCCCCAGTTTTGTATGGAAAAAAGGGTTGTCGTCTAGGTAACCAATATTTAAAAAAAAATACTCAAAATTCTTTGTGCAGCTTCTTTCTTATTGATCAATTACTTCTGAGAGTTGCTGTAACTATTAAAATAAGGTGAATTTATCAACGGAGGGTACTGTATAAGTGTATACCATACCTGTAAAAAAAACCATATCCGTCTATCTTTTGTCTGTCTGCAATGCAAACGACCTGTAGCGCCATCTATTATTTAGTACCGTGAATATTATATACTAATCTATTCTTAGCACGTTTCTTGTGTGGGGACCCTTATTTTTTTAATTTTCGCTTTTTAGGGTTCCTTGTCCGGTACGGGACCCTATTACTAAGCTTACGCCGTCTGTCTGTCTGTCTGTTCGAGGACTGTATCTCTTGAACCGTAATAGGTAGCCCGTTGAAATTTTCACATAATATGTGTTATTTTATTATGACCGATATAACAACAAATAATAAAAATAAGAAAAAGTAAAAAATTCACAGGGCCACCCACCAACAGTATCAAGCATTTTAACTAATCATTAATTTTAACTAATATGAAGCATTTCACAATACACGCCATAGAAGGTGAGTGGCGCTGACCATGACATGGCGATACGGAACCATATGGATACAGAACCCTAAAAGTGAAAACATTCCTCTTGATAGTTATTTTAATGTTGCGTAGTTTTTTAGGTTTCAGTATTAGTACCGCGTGGAGCCGGTACCTACTTAAAAAGAATATCCATACTGCATCTCTCCCCGTGCATGTCGTAAAAGGCGATTAAGGGATAAGGACAAGTTGCCGCGCTATAGCGCGACAAGCTAGCTACCTCTCACCTTGGCACGGTCCTTCCCCCGAGTCATGCAGCAGGTGGGTCTTCGTGCCTTACTTGCTGCTTGATAGTTATCTTGTCCGAATACATTGCTAAACGCGGTGGTTGGTGTTATGTTGTAATTTACAAGAGTACTTGCAGCACAACACCGATTACTCTGCTTACCTCGATTGTCGCGATACAGCATGTGCTATGTATGTATGTGTGTAGTTATTACTTATTAGTTATATAGTAAGCTAGACCGAACAGTCATACATTTAGGAAGTGTACTTAGTTAATGCAGCCAACTTGTCAAGTAACATAGTTTAATTGGCACCATTCCACTTGACTACGAGTGGTCAACATGCGATTGCCACTCGCCGCTGTAGACAGGATTTCGAATGCAAAAAATTTCGAATGATAACATTATATGTACCGTAAGCAGTTCCACATTCGATAGCATCAAAATGAAAATTAAATATGTTTTTTTAGTAGCGTTTATTTCCAGAACGTACATTGAAATTTTATTGAAAGCGGGAAAAGGCTTAAGAAATTTTATAAAATTATATTATGGGAAAGCTAAAATAATGTGAAAGCTATATACACAACGATAGGTAGAAAGGACCGCCGCCGGTACGGGAAGTTCTTCAATTGAATTATACTCTGGAGCTTTGAATTGAAAATGTTATACCACTTTGGTATAATTTAAAAATATGGTTACTATTACAGATGGCGTTGCAGTTATTGTAAATAAAATGGTTGTCACGTTGAAGAAATAATATTTGCTAAAGATGGACGATGAAATTTAATTACGCAATATATTTAAATAGTCTTTACAAATTGTCCAACGAAAACTGCAAACAAATATCAAAATTCATAATTCTAAAAAGAAAAATTGCAAATTATAACTGTTATTCCAGAAAACGTACCAACCAAGTCCAGTGCGTCATCGAAGGGCAATTGTTCTTGCATCGATAAGGCCGAAGCCTTCCTGCTGTCTTCTTGCACCATTCTTGTACCTTTCCCGATTGCACAAATTGAACGAATAGTTTTAACGAGAGATGATCTGCCAGCGGTAACACCTCCTTCGGCAAACTCGCCCCGTCGACTGGCGGCCGGATCGCCGTCGATATGGCTCCAAATTCAATAACACAATGATATTAGTTGTGCTTATTATAGTTGATACAAAGTTTTCGGATGACAGTTGGACTGGTTGTGTTCTCTTCCGTTCGACAAAGGCCATCTGCGGCGCCTGATTTAACAAAATTACGACTGGTTTCAAGGTCAGAGCTGATGCCCGCACCAGCCGAGCTTTGCTAATACAACGAATGTGCAACAACCTGTTTTTGTTCTAATTAATATTTATGGACTGGTTCAAGAGTTAACGGTAACGCGATCATCTGAATGTGCATACATATAGAAATTTTAATTCAACATTTGTACGAATATGCAGATGTCATTGGAGAAATCGACGACAGGACGAACGGCATCCCGCTCGCCGGTCCTCTGTCTTCGATTCTAAATGAAATAAAGATATTAAAAATAAAGAAGGTTGATGTGTATA